>CP136890.1:75787500-76387500 GCA_034359265.1 Canna indica
AAGCTAGATGGAGTTTGATTATTAGTCTAGGTGAATTGCTTCCTCGGATAGTAGACACCTCAACCCTAAGGGACAACTAGAATTAATCGAGTAAACTACGTTTACACAAGTGTCTTTACACACCACTTAAATCCAAGACCTAACACTAGGTCTTCCTACAATTCAAATACAATGAGTTGAAGAACAAATTAAAACAAAAGTTATTACAAGAAGAGGAATGACATCTTATCACACTTAAACGCCTCTTCTTTCCACGCCTAACCGACTTGATGAACCCTTTGAAGGAGAGCTCTTTTGACAGCAAGGGATCAAGTGTTAGGCTGATGAATGTTGTCGCTTTGAAGCTTGGACGATGTTATGGAATCACTCTTTGAAGCCCCCCCCCCCTTTTTTTTTGCATCCAAAATTATCTGAGTAAAAAAAAGAGGTTAGAAGAGAGTATTTATAATCCCCAGCTGAAACAGGGCGTCAACTGGCATAAATTTTACCGTTACAAACGCCCGGTCGATGGTCCGATCGATCGTCGGTCGATCAATCGATCGATCGCCCAACTTTCTATGAGTATTACGCGTCATTCGGTCGACCGATGGGTCGATCGACTGTCGCGAGATTAGTGATCCCAAATCCGGTCGACCGAATCAGTGATGCCAAAATTGCACGACTCACGATTTGCCATCCGATCGACCGATCGGTCGACTGATGCGCCTTCTGCCAAATTTTGGCTTCGGTTGGTCGGCCGACGCAGCCATCTGCGATTACTTCACCAACTTCAGTCGACCGACAGGTCGACTGAATGGCTACTACCATTTTTTTGCAACATTCGGTCGATCGATCGGTCAACCGAATTGGCTACTGCCAATACTTAACACCTTTCGGTCGACCGGACGGTCGACCGAACCAGAGCTAAAAATTTTTATCTTGGTTTTCTCATTTCGCGCTTAGTTTTCCGGCTTCGTTTTTCAGCGTGCTTTAACTTTAAAGGATTCTCCATGCTATCCAAAATATTTTTGATGCACGCATTGATCTATTTTGGAGATTGATCGAAAAATGTAAGGCTTGACGTATCTTTCACCGATCCTGCAATTTTCATACTTCAAGCACTTGTTAAATAGGTTTGTTATCATCAAAATAATCATGAGGAGAATAAAGCATGAAGGAAGAAACCTTCAGCTAACACAACAAACACAAATCTGCTATGAGTTCTGAGAAATGCCGAGAGTCATTCGTATTACTGGTGCAATTCTTATTGGTTGAAAATAAACTAGCAAGTTATCATACTAAATAGCAAGGTAAAAATAAAAATAAAAATCTTCATTTGAGAATTTCAACCTAAGCTAGATAGTTAAAAATTTGTTTCAAGTAAAATTGTCATGAAACCAAAACGAATCGAGAGATCTCAACATGTGAAATTTTGAAACATAAGATCTCCAACCCTTCCTATTGGTTGAAAACCGAAAGGCCACAATGAGCCTACGATTTAAAACCCAAGGACGCATGAGCCCATTACAGGCTACATAGGTCTCCGAAGAGATCGAAAATCTAAAATTAAAAATCATTTTAATAAAGTCGTATTAAGAGCGGATAAGATCAACTCAAATCAATCGAGTATCATAAAACTCCAACTTAAGTAAATTCAAATAAAGTAAGGGAGATGATACCAAGTTTACTTAGATGCCAATATCCATACCTATGGCATCATGATGGTTTGAAGTTGTAATCAAATGAAGATTTTTCATTTGAATCCAAGGTCAACTTCAATGTTCCATTTCCCATTTATACTTGTGTGGTAGCTCCCCCTACAAAAGAACAAGACACTTTCGGTACCCAAATAGCTTTGGGTCCTTGGGGGTGAGTTGGCCTAGGAATCCAAAATGTCCTAGCAACACTTGGATTTTTTTTAAAAGAACAATCATAGATTTCATGACCATATGTACCACAACAAAAACAACGTTCATGAAACTTTTTATTTTTGCTATGGCATGTGATTTATCATTAGAATGCTTGACATGTGAAACATGATGAGTATGAGCATTCTTAGAGACATCATTTTTCTTCTTATGATCATAAGGTCTAAAAGTAGAATGTCTAACATGAGATTTAACATTGGCATGAATATTCTTTTTCGAAAAATTATTTCTACTAAAATTCTTAAATGAGAAAATATTTTTCATTTCATTCACTTTCTTGTTTAGGTTTAGAACCTCGTTTTTCAAATCAATCATGGAGTTATGTAAAGCATGCAATTCAGTTTTCAACATGTTATTTTCATTCTTTAATATGTCATTTTTGTTTTTCAAATTGTTAGTGTCAATACTTAAAATATCATGACATGGATTAGAGACACTAATTTTTAGCTTCTCAATTTCTAGTTTAGCATCATGTAAATGAGAGTTAAGAGTCAAGTTTTCCTTCTTTAATTTTTTGTTTTCGTTATCCTTTTTAACCATCAAGGCATACATGATCTTGTATTCGTCTAATAATTCATCATAAAGAGGATTCGAGGAACTAGATGAATTAGATCTATGATTATGATTATCATGACTAGAAGAAGAGCATACCTCCTCATCAACGTTCATGATGTTAACTTCGTGATCATGGTGTGAGGATGCTTCACTTGATGCGCGTGAGTGAGTGGAAGCATTTGACCTCCGTTTTGCCTTGTTCTTCATACTTGGGCAATTCTTTTTCACGTGCCCTTTCTCATTGCATAGGTGACATATCACCTTTCTCTTCCGACTCTTTGTACTTCTTTGGCTAGAAACATTAATAGCTTCAAGAACTTCATTAGATATAAGAGTATGACAATTGTCATCGTCTCCTTCGTTTAGAGTAACGAGTTCTTCAGTTTTAGTATAATCATAAAACATGTTCAAAGTAGCCCAGATATCATATGCAGAAGTACAATGCTTGATTTTCTCAAGTACATTATTTTCCAAAGAACAAAATATGCAATTTGTAGCTTTAGCATTTAACTCAAACATATTAATTTGTTCTTGGGTCCATGAATTCATATTTTTCTTAGGTTCAACATATTTTATCTTTACCATGTTAAATACACCTAAACCTTGAGTCTTTAGAAAAGTATATATTCTACTCTTCCAAAGACCAAAGTTAGACTCATCGAACTTAGGAGGTGAAGATGCTACCGACTCTGGTGTCATTTTCCAGATCGAGAGAAAGTGTAGAAGAGATGGTGAAATCTCAAACTACGACCTGCTCTGATACCAAATGTTGTATAAAATGGCACACTAGAGGGGGGGTGAATAGTGTGTTAACTAATTCTTATTGCCTGATTTCGGTTTTACTCATTTCTTAAATTGTTTAGGCAAATTGCAATTTTACGATTAAATGCGGAAGCAAAATAAATCAATTAAGCACAAACGAAAGATAACAATGCTAACAAACAAATTTATAGTGGTTCGGCCCCAATGCCTATTCCACTACCTAAGCACCCCGCTTAGGATTTCCAATCTAAGTTTTACTATATTAATTAGTTTCCCTTACACAGAGGACTTTAACTGGAAGAGACTCACTCTCAACTTAAGGCACTTCTACACCCGGAAGTCTCTGCCTTCTTATCGAGAGCACTCTTCCACCTCAACCCTAAGGGACAACTAGAACTAATCGAGTAAACTATGTTTACACAAGTGGCTTTACACACCACTTAAATCTAAGACCTAACACTAGGTCTTCCTATAATTCAAATGCAATGAGTTGAAGAACAAATTAAAACAAAACTTATTACAAGAAGAGGAATGACAGCTTATCACACTTAAACGCCTCTTCTTTCCACGCCTAACCGGCTTGATGAACCCTTTGAAGGAGAGCTCTTTTGACAGCAAGGGATCAAGTGTTAGGCTGATGAATGTTGTCACTTTGAAGCTTGGAGGATGTTATGGAATCACTTTTTGAAGCCCCCCCCCTTTTTTTTGCATCCAAAATTATCTAAGTGAAAAAAAAAGGTTAGAAGAGAATATTTATAATCCCCAACTGAATTATGGCGTCAACGGGCATAAATTTTATCATTATAGATGCCCGGTCGATGGTCCAGTTGATCGTCGGTCGACCGACCGATCGACCGCCCAGCTTTCTGTGAGTATTACGTGTCATTCGGTCGACCGACTGTCGCGAGATTAGTGATCCCAAATCCGATCGACCAACCGGTCGACCGAATTAGTGATGCCAAAATCACGCGACTCGCGATTTGCCATCCGATCGACCGATCGATCGACCGATGCGCCTTCTGCCAAATTTTGGCTTTGGTCGATCGACCGACGCAGCCATCTGTGATTACTTCACCATCTTCGGTCGATCGATAGGTCGACCGAATGACTACTGCCATTTTTTCGCAACATTCAGTCGATCGACCGGTCGATCGAATTGGCTGCTGCCAATACTTAACACCATTCGGTCGACCGTCTGGTCGACCGAACCAGAGCTGGAAAATTTTATCTTGGCTTTCTCATTTTGCGCTTGGTTTTCCGGCTTCGTTCTTCAGCATGCTTTAACTTTAAAGGATTCTCCATGCTATCCAAAATATTTTTGATGCGCGCATTGATCTGTTTTGGAGATTGATCGAAAAACGTAAGGCTTGACGTATCTTTCATCGATCCTGCAATTTTCATACTTCAAGCACTTGTTAAATAGGTTTGTTATCATTAAAATAATCACGAGGAGAATAAATCATGAAAGAAGAAACCTTCAGCTAACACAACAAACACAAATCTGATATGAGTTCTGAGAAATGCCGAGAGTCATTCGTATTACTGGTGCAATTCTTCCTTTCGCGAGTGCCTTTGTAACGTTAAAGTCTCCGACGATGAAGAAGATCCCATTCAAATCTGAGACTAAATCTTGTAGCTCCTAGAAGAAGAGTGAGCGGGTAGCCTGTTGTGGAGGTCCGTAAATCGTCATGAAAGTGCACACCTTGTCTGCAGATGAAGGAGTTTGACCAAGATGATAAACCTACCTGAGTGAGCATGCAATTCCTTCCAAGTATCATTCTTCCAAATCAAAAGCTGCCCGCCGGAGAGTCCTACCAAGTTTAAGGCAATGTGAGAGGTTGAACGGAAGCCACATATTTGCTTAACACATCTTTTTGAGACTTCTTCTAGCTTTGTTTCTTGAATTGCTAAAATAGTACAACCAAGATCATTACAAGTCCTCTTGATCATGTAATGTTTAGAGAGGCGACGCAGGCCTCAAACATTCCGGAGGAGTAATTTAAAGTTGCATGGCATCATGATGATGAGCTGATTACTGCCATCGAGCACCAAGAAACAAGAACCATCATTTGTAAGCAGCTCCACGAAGCTGAATTGTTTGTTCCACCGAGCTGATAGAATCAGATCGTTCGAAACCCAGAGTTTCTAGTTGTTGCTAAATGTTTAGTTGCCGAATATTTGTAATGGTTGGGATGTAGGTGAACCCAAGTTCATTAACCCCAGCTTCGACATGCACATGTAGAGAACCCGATAGCCTTGTTGATTCACCCAGGAGAACTGCTTTACGAGACGAAGCTTTGCTGACACAGTATCTCGTGGCAGTGAGCTCCTGAAGTCGACTACTTCTCCTCAGAAGCTGGATTGGGAGGATCGTGGTTGAGGCTATCGAAGCGGGGGACTACACTGGTCGTAGTCGATTCGTCATCGGGGAGGGTGGTGATACCAAGTGAAGAGATGGAGGTGATTCCAAGTCGCCAGAAACAGATCCTTCCTTGTGCGGATTCGTTGACTTCGCCTCCTGGTCCGAAAGAAAGCAGACCTATAGTAGGACGTGAGGGGCTCGGTTCTTCTCTCAGCCCACAAATTGAAGTGGCCCAAGGAGATGAATGGTCCATGATGCATGCATATTGAAATTAAGAGCCAACTACCATAAAGCTTCGAACTACATATGCCTTTCTCCATGCAGCCTCTCCATTTTGAAAATTAACACAAAAGAAGTAGGAAGGATATCGACAGGGGTGGGTAGCGCGGCAGGAGCCATTAAGGCATCTGCTGGCAGAGCAGCTTTCGGCGAGCGACATGCAAGAGCTGCTAATCTTGCCAAAGAGACAGACGGCGCGATACCCCTTCTGCAAATGTGTGCATGTCCCTTCCAACGTTGAATATGGTAGGTGGCTTCAAATAGCGTCGTCGGTGAGTTCTCTTCATTCCGGAGCTCCATCCGCAGGATGTCAGCGAGGTATTTCGTTGTTGTCTCAACGATGATGCGTCGGAATACCTGCGAAGTTGGTATATCACTCCAGTTGGAGGATGAGTTCTTCCGCTCTTCTAAATGTTACTGAAGGGTAGATCTATGCCGATGACTGCTACGGCTCACGCCAGACTTAATGGATTGGGTGTTGTTGCCATCAATTTCGCAGTCAACCTCCGGCTCTTCACTATCATCCTCCTCGAACAAGTTGTTGCCGCCAAAGTGCCCTACTTGTTGAGATTCATCAACAATTCCTCCTCATCGATATGTGACTCCCTCATCAATCCACTGAAACAAGGATATCTCGACTTGAATGTCACAAGACAAGCGTGTGAGGCGATAGAACGAGAAGGGGACATAGACGAGTCCCATGTTGTCAGCTGGACATCGTCGTTGTGAGAAGAAGTTACCACGCAAATACGACGATTACGTCATGCATTAAGAGGGTCTCAATTACTCACCGCGGGTAACCAAGTATATAAATGACACTGTAATCACTTGTAAAAGACATGAATATATAAGACCAAGCTCTTTCATTCCTCTTACTCTTCTTCTCTACCTCCTTTCTCCTTCTTTGATTCAGATCTGTTACGTATTATATTTGATGCTTTCATTGAGAGAAGCAACACTCTCTACTATGGTCAAGGAAGACGACAATGGAGACGCGAGGGCAAGCGATGACAAAATCATTGAAGGTATTACATAACGCCAGCTCTCGACATGATTAGATCTTAGGGACGCTTCAAGAAAATCTCAAAGCCTAGCAGTAGACCTTAGAGCTTCAGCGACAGTCAACAGAGACGTAGCAGAAGCTGCTCCAAAACATAACTTCTCAAATCTCACTTTTAAATTCACAATCAGTTCAGTTGGTTATGCCCAAATCTGAGATCCCCAGCTCCAGTGGGGGTGGATTCGTCGCTCAGGGAAGGGCTAATAGAGGGGATGAGGATGATTTCCCTTTTCCCCCAAGGCCTCCTCGGGTGGAACTGCCCATATTCATTGGGAATGATGCGAAAGACTGGATCGCGTCGGCAGAGGATTTCTTCGAGTTCTATGCGATGAAGGATCAACATCAGGTGATGATGGCTTCCTTTAGAATGGAGGGCACGACTAAGAAGTGGTTCTGATGAATGCAGCGTCGAAAACAACTGGCAGGATGACGACATTTGGTGGATGCCATCCGTCGGAGGTTCGAACCTATTGATTTGGAGCCTCCAGAAGGCCAACTTACTAAATTGATTCAAATGACTACAATCGAAGACTACGAAGAGAGATTTAAAGAAATGATGCTACGAACCCCACTATTGTCGAAATCCTTTCTAATCAAGTGTTTCATTTCAGGATTGCAGGCTGATAGCAAGGCTGAGGTGCTAACCCAACAGTCGAGTTCCATGCATGAGGTAGTAACTCTCGTGAAATGGCATGAAGCCAAGATCACTGCCGCCAGGAGATTCTAAGGCACGATCACATCCTCGAGGAATGTTTGCCTCTTGCCAATGCCAATTTGGAGTCTGTCTCCGTCGGGGATCGTTGACATAACAGCCACAACGATTCCTTCAGTTGTGCGATCGATCTCTAATAGTCGAAGTGAAAGGCAATCGACCAAATATGCACCGGCTTACCTCATCAGAGGCGCAAAAGAGAAGAGATTAAGGATTATGCTACTATTGTGATGAAAAATATAC
Organism: Canna indica; assembly: GCA_034359265.1. NCBI lineage: Eukaryota > Viridiplantae > Streptophyta > Magnoliopsida > Zingiberales > Cannaceae > Canna > Canna indica. Next base: position 75,795,381 of record CP136890.1, read on the forward strand.
ATGAGGACATAAATGTAAGGCACCACAAATGTTTATGCTGGATGATGGATTGGGTGCGGATGCAAACGTAGATGCAGAGAAACCGAACACTTAGAAGAAGTGGGGGAGACAGAATCCATCGAATAGTCGCTTGTATCCTTCAATGCTTTATCAAGATATTTTCTACCCTTGACTTTGCGATTTCGGGGTGCGGTGGAAGGAAGGAAAGTGCAGATACTCTTGGACAGGGGAAGTACCCACAATTTCATTCAAACTCGCGTAACCAAACACTTGGGATTATGCATTGAACCATCACCTAATTTTGGGGTTATGGTCGGAAATGGAGCTTGTGTACAGTGTGAAGGGGTCATTCGCCAATTGAAATTGGTGGTACAAGGAACAACTCTGATGACTAATTTCTATGTCCTCCCCATTAAAGGATCTGATGTAGTTCTAGGAGTGGCTTGGATAGCCACCCTCGGTCCGGTGATCATGGATTATGCTCAGTTGATGTTCGAGTTTTAGCTCCAAGGACAAAAGCATGTATGGAAGGGGGAACAAAGCAGTGCAACAGAGTATGACAGGAAAGTATCTAAGGGAGCTTTCTGTTAATAGTCAGTTGTACAGGAAGTTGCAACTGCTTTCAAAACAGAGTGAGTAACAAATAAAAATAGCCACAAGGAAACACGCAAACACAAGGAATTATTTACGCAGTTCAGTGACAAACTTGTCACCTAATCTGCGGGACCCTCATCGGACAGATGTCCAATCCACTATCAAGAAAGTACAATATTAGTTACAGGATTTCACACTTCAAAATCTAACTATCAGTACTAAAGTGAATTGAAAATAACAAACAAACTATTTACTATTACAAGTACAAACCAACTTGTCTCTCTATGATAACTCAATCATAGAGTTCTGTCCTCCACACAGTCTCTGTGTTGTACTGAGTTAACAACCCAACTCCATCTTGACTTGATTATAATTGAAGTAGTTTGTTGTCGTCTACACACTTAGCAGTCTCAACTCCTCATATAACTGACAACTCTGTTTACGCATATAGGAGACTTGCCTTCTTATCTCATCTCTTTCCTCATATATAGTAGAAAGCCAAAACCATTTGCATAACCGTCATTAAGCACAAGACCTTAATTACATTAGCTTCAGACTCAAAAGACAGCCATAATATCTCATAATGATTCGACCATAGAAGCCTTAGGAAAAACTACCCAACTCATCAATGAAAAAACCACCCAGGTCATTAATGAAAAAATCATATTTCAGCATCAATGATCGCGTAATTGAAGAGATGAATATTAAGACAATAATAACTAAGAAGCAACAATAATATCAGCAGACAAAAAGACACCATCGTAGAAGCAGTATTAATTTCAGCAAAAGCTTCATAGCATCCAGACCAGTTATAACTGACAAACAACTGAGAACTTAACTGTGTTATTCCTTTTGCCAAATATAGCCAACACAGCATAAGTCAAACATCAACAATCTTCCCCTTTGGCTTATTTGGCAAAACACAATCTGTCAACACAAACCTGTAAAAAAGAAGAGCAACAATTTAACTATCAAAGATTAAAGGATAATATTCAAACATAAATAAAATCCCAAATCCCAAAACAACATAGTCATCACAGTCACATAAGTGCCATAGCCATCACAAGCAAGGTATCATACCCCATTACAGACATCACAGACAAATTAAGTATCAAAGTATCACATATCACAGCCATCCATCACAGACAAGATAAATAAAAATAGATAGTCAGACATCCACCAAAGAAAGATAATAGTTCTCCCCCTTTTTGGCAAATGAATCCAAAGGATCACATAACTGCCTTAATCCAAATGTGATGAACTTGTTGGACTATCAGAGGAAGTAGAAATAGGTCATGTAGGAGTTGAAGATGAAGAACAATGTTTAAGAATTTTCTTTTCCAGAGAAACAAACTGCAGTTGTAACTTAGACATACTTTCTTTGGCATTAAAAATCTCCTCAAGTATACTCTGTTCACTCTACAGAAGGCTTCTTGTTAGAGCTAGAGCTAGGAGAGATTTGGTGGAAGTGTCTACCTTCTTCAAGAGTTTTTGATGAATTTTAATATATGACTCAATTGGTTTGAGAACATCCTCAGTAGTACATTGAAAACCTTGTTTTTCAAGAATCCTATAAATTAAGTTGGGAAAGATAAGAAATAACTTGAATTTAGAAGTCAGTCGAGATCTCAGTGCAAAATCTGATCAAATATGAGACTTCCCATATTGAATTCAATTTGATTTGTGATCTTGAAGAGTAGAATCACCATCTCCTTGCTCACTATAATATGGGATGTAGGGATCCAATGATATCTAGCAATTAAATAAAGCACTGCATAGAAGGTATTCAATGATGAAGACTTGATGTTGTGTTCTCCTGCCCAGTCTGTAATATCTCCATTAGAAACCTCAGTTGCAATTGTTCTTAGAAAATTAGTACTCGACTCATCAGATTGTTCAGTAGAAGAAGAGGAAGAAGTAAAACCAAAATAATCATTGATAATACCAGGACTGAAATTGAACCATTTTCCTCTAACAAACACTTGAAGAAAATGAGAGGATCATGAATAGTTTCAGATAGATTGCAATAGAATTCAAGTACTGGAAGCTTGCAAAAATGAGAGACATTCATAAATGTGCATGACAGCTTTCTTTTCTCAATAGTATCCAACACAGGTTTGCACCTCAAATTAAAGTTAGCAATATCCAAGGGTCTTTGAGAAATGATACATCTAAGTTGTAAAACTTTCCACAAAGGATAAAGATCATCAGAAAGTAGACCAGGATGAAGTTTGCTAGTGGTTGTCTTCTTGTCAGTCTTCTTATCAGACTTTGAAGACTTCTTCTTTGGGGTAGAAGTCTTTTTCTTCTCTGGTACAGAGGTTACTTCTTTCTCCTTGGGATTCTCAATACTTGGTTTGCTTCTTTTGGTTCTTTTTAGAGTAACAACTCTTTACATCAGGGCTTCATCATCTGGGTCACTGTCAATATTAATACTTGACTCATTCTTATGCTTAGATCTTTCAGTCTGCTTTCTTTTGACAGGCTTCTTCTTGACAGAGGTGGAGATTGATTTCTTCTTCATTTCAGCATCAATCTCTGAAGTCTGCTGCATTGCTTCCCCAACAGGGACAGTTGAAACAGAAGGAGCAGAAAGTACAATATTAGTCTCAGGTACAGGAATAGAATCAGGTTCAGGAACAGGATTAATAGTTTCAACTGGTTCTTGTACAGTTGTAACTGGGGTGTCATTGACAAAAAGACTTGGCACTGAGTCCTTTGAAATTGTCTCAGGAACAAGAGTAGGAACTTGATGCTGGTCCTCAATAACAAAACCTGTAGAAGTTGTAGAAGGACTCGTCTTCACTGGAATTGAGTCATGAACATCATCAAGAGTATTTTCAATATGAACAAGACCAGGGTCCACTAGAGTCGAAACAGGAATGTTGACATCAAAAATGACAGTTTCAATAGGATCTTCATGAACATTAGTACCAGAAGAAGGAATGACATCTGCACAACTCTCCTCCTCAACTAGTAAATTATCCCCCTCAGGAACAAAAACCCTATGCGGGGATTTAGGGAGAGTAGATGCCTTACCTTGACTACACCTTCAAGGAGGAAGGCCAGCAGATCGATGACCACACTTGACTCTCATTTTGTGGCCCTGAGATGGAGGAGGAGAAGCTTCTTCAAGAGGCTTTGGATTTTGAGGCGATTCCACCCTTTCATCAGGCATCGAAGATGACATCCCTTTTACAAATTTTGCATAAACCTTTCACACACAACCTTTCTTCCTTTTCCCAACGGCAGTCTTGGATTGCTCAATTTGTAAGAAGACGGAGGCAGTTGAGAGGGCAAGGAGTCGAGAAGAATGGGCTTTGGTTGCGACTTCAGGGGTTTGAAGATGATTCCATCGCCAAGAATAATCAATTTGGACGTTACTCTTTTATGATTTCAATAAAAGGAGCCACACGTGTGGGGCTTCAAAAAGGCAAGCATAATTGATTTAAATGTGTCTGCCCTTGATGGAATGAGATCTTCAATAGCCTTCAATGAAACATGATAAGTGGAGAAATAAAGGTAAGAAATAATAACTGAAAACCTTTTAAATTTCCACTTTTTTATATATGTAAAAAAAATGTGTCATATAACATACAGTCCCAGAGCAGATCGCGACTACTCAAATCTCTCTCCATCCAAAGCTTTTATGAAAATGTCAATAATATGTCTTTCTATAGTAATGTATTCTAGTTGTAACTCATTTCTTTCAACCAACTCTTTGATGTAGTGAAACTGAATATCAATATGTTTAGTCCGAGAATGCATAATTGGATTCTTTGAGATGTTGATGGCACTTGTATTATCATAGTATAATATCATTTCATCATGTTTGAAATCATAGTCTAACAACATATTTCTCATCCAAATTAACTGAGTACTACAACTGCCTGCTACCAAATATTCAGCCTCTGCAGAAGAAAGAGAGATAGAATTCTATTTCTTACTCAACCAAGCCACCAGATTTGGCCCAATATAAAAACATCCACCTGTAGTACTCTTTCTATCATCAATATTTTTGGCTCAATCTGCATCAGTAAACCCTACAAGACAGGGATTATATTCAATATATAGAATACCAAAGACCAAAATACAGAGTACTTTTAACATATTTCAGAATCCTTTTAACTGTCTTAAGATGAGATTCCTTTGGATTAGCTTGATATCTAGCACATAATCCCACACTAAAACTTAGATCAGGTCTGCTAGCTGTCAGATACAATAGACTGTCAATCATGCTTCTATAAAGACTAGGATCAACATTCTTGCATTCTTCATCTTTGCTCAGTTTTTCATGAGTTGAGATAGGAGTTCTAACTGGCTTAGAACGGTCCATTCCAAACTTATGAATCAGATTTCTGGCATACTTACTCTGAGAGATGAATAACCCTTCTTTAGATTGCTTCACTTGTAGACCAAGGAAGTAATTCATTTCTCCAACCATGCTCATATCGAACTCGGATTTCATATCTTCCTACAAATTATTTTACATAAATTTTTGAAGTTGAGCCAAAAATAATATCATCAACATAAATTTGAGCAATTACCAATTGAGACTCCTTTCTTTTGATGAACAGTGTCTGGTTTGCACTTCCTCTTTTGTAACCTTTCAAAAGCAGGAATTGGGTGTCTTTGATACCATGCTTTAGGTGTTTGTTTAAGCCCATAAAAAGCTTTCTTCAATTTGTATACATGGTCAGGATGAGCAAGATCTTCAAAACCTTGGGGTTGTTCAACACAGACTTCTTCATTGAGAAACTCATTCAGGAAGACAGTTTTAACATCCATTTGGAACAGTTTAAACTTCATATAGCAGGATATGGTAAGAAGCAATATGATGGATTCCAGTCTTGCAATTGGAGAAAATGTTTCATCAAAATCCAGTCCTTCAATTTGATTAAAGACCTGAGCAACAAGTCTGGCTTTATTTCTTATTATGTTCCATGCTTCATCAGTCTTGTTCTTAAAAATCCATTTGGTTCCAACAATATTAACACCTTCTAGTCTTGAAACAAATTCCCATATATCATTTCTGATGAATTGTTGCAACTCCTCTTGCATAGCAAAAATCTAGAATTCATCTTCCAATGCTTCCTTCATATTTTTAGGTTCAACTTTGGAAGTGTAGTAGGAATACCTGATCATATCCTGGTGATTTTTCCTTGATTGATTCTTTGTCTTGACTCCATTAACATCTCCAATCACATTTTGCAGGGGATGATTTTTGAGAGTTTTTATAGGCTTTTCAGTTCCGGTGTTACTACTTTCATCATCCTATTCAGTATCATTCTCAGTGTCAGTTGGATCAGCAGTTTCAACTGATTGATTGTGGCCTTGGTAGTATTCTGGTCAGTTTTGCCAATAGTTGTAACTCCCTTCTCATCAGCAGTCAGAGTCTAGCTTATTTGAGAGTCATCTACCTTCACATTTGCGGACTTCATCATAGTTTATGTTCGTTTGTTGTAGACTCGGTAGGCCTTGCTATTAGTATAATAGCCCAGGAATATGGCTTTATCACTCTTGCTTTGCATCTTGCAAAGGTACTCTCTATCATTTAGAACATAGCACCTGATACCAAAAACATGAAAATATGTAAGGTTAGGCTTTCTTTCCTTCCATAATTCATAATGAGTTTTAGCAGATCATGGTCTGATATAAACTTGATTAATGATGTAGCAAGCCGGGTTGATGGCTTCAGCCCAGAATCTCTCAAAAATGTGCTTAGAATTGAGCATTACTCGGGTCATCTCCTGGATAGTTCGGTTCTTTCTCTCAACTAAAGCATTCTACCGAGGAGTCTTTGGAGCTGAGAATTCATGTAGGATTTCATTCTCATCACAGAACTCAGAGAACGAAATATTCTCAAATTCCCTTCCGTGATCACTCCTTATTCTAATCACCTTCATAATAAGAAGTTCCTATTCATTTTGAAGCTTCAAGCATGGAGATTAGAAATTGCTAAAGGCGCATGACTTCTCTCTTAAAATTTTTGTCCACGTAAAACATGAGAAATCATCAACACATACAAGAATATATTTTTTACATTCAACACTTTCAACTTGCATAGGACCAACCAGGTCTAGATGAAGAAGCTCTAAAGGTCTTGATGTAGCAACCAGTTGTAACTAGTGATGAGACTACTTGTTTGCTTTCCTTCTTGACATGGGCCGCAAATAGCTTTGGGTTCTCCAGTCAGTTTAAGAATTCCTCTAACTGCTCCACCATTTACAAGATTTTTGAGGTCTCTGTAATTAACATATATGGTCTAGCCATCAATGCCACAAGTTGACGTAAGATAAAACAACAAAAAACAAATAGATGAATATGCTATTTTGTAGCAGTTGTCCTTTGATCTGTTTCCTTCATGGATGCAGTCATCATCCTTATCAAGGACCTTGCAGCTGCTCTTGGTAAACCGAACATTCAAATTTTGATCACAAAGCTGACTTATACTTACAAGATTAGCCTTGAGACCTTCAACAAGCATGACATTTTCTAGATTCGGAATTCCTGGGACATTAAGAGTTTCAACTCCTACAACATTCCCATGTCCTCCATCTCTAAAGGCAACAGTTGCTCCTCCAATGTTTTGAATATCCTTCAGATTGTCTGAACTTCCTGTCATGTGCTGAGATCATCCACTATCGAAATACCATGAACCAATAGAACAAATAATTTTTGACATAAATGCAACATGACAGTTTAGATCATCCTTCCTTACCCAAATTTGCTTAACTTTCTGCCTTAGGGATTTCATATGATCCTTTCTTTTCAGTTTGTTTGAGAGTTTTTAGTAGTTTGCTATAATGTGCCCTTTGTGTTTGCAATAATAGCATATGGGCACCCTCTGGCTTCTTCTTGTAATAGACTGTTGTCGACTCGAAGAACCCCTCTGGATGTACCTCATTTGAATAGGCAATTGAGACTGAGGTTTTAACTGAGATGGACCAGTGTATCCCAGTCCATTGTGATTCGAAGGATATTTTTCTACACTCGAATTTTCATTAAAAGTACCACTAGAATTCATCATTATAATTTCTTTTTTTACCTTTTCAAGTTCTTCAATCAAGCTGGATTTTTTATCTTCCTTTTTTGCAATCTGAGTTTGAAGATGTTGAATTTTTTGCTCAAAATTTCTCTTTTCTTCAGTAAACAACTTGTTTTAATTACTGAGGGATTTGTTCAGCTTTACCAATTCAACCCATTTATCAAACATCTTCGGGTAGGCTTCCTCAAGACTGACAATACATTGAACTCTACAGTGATCATCTTCTACATCTGAGTTTTCTGAAGTTCTAACTGAATAACCAATACTTGTTGTGAATGCTATAAAATTGCCTTTTTCAGATTCTTCTGAATCATTTTCTTCTTCGTCATCACTCCAAGTGACACTAAAGGACTTCTTGAGCCTCTTATGAAGATTTGGACATTCTAATCTCACATATTTATATCCTTCACATTTAAAACATTAGATATCTTTGGACTTCTATTTTGACTCATTCTTGAGAGCAAACGACTGACCACTTTTGTTCTCTCCCACTGTAAATTTGGATTTTGAACTATTGAAACTATTTGGTTAAAATTGTGAATGAGACTGCGATTGTATTTGAGAATTCTGATTTTGCTTATTTCTGGCTTTTAGAGATCTTTTAAAATTCTTTGTCATAAGAGCAAAAACATGATTCATCTCTTCTGAACAATCTTCTAACTTCACCTCACCTTCAGTAGCACTGAAGGCTAATTTTTTCTTCTTCTCCTTGTGAGAGTATTTTTCAGAGAGTTCTAACTCATATGTTTCAAGTTTTTCTATCAACATGTCAAGAGTCATAATTGATAGATCATGAACTTCACTGATGGTTGCAACTTTCATGTCAAACTTTGAAGGCATGGATCTAAGAACTTTTCTCACAATTTTTTTCTTCTGAGAATGATTCTCCAAGATTGGTTGCATTGTTCATGAGATCTTTGACACGCCCATGGTAGTCTTGAATGCTTTCATCATTTCCCATCTTCAGATTCTCAAATCTAGTGTTCAGGATTTTAACTTTGGACTTCCGAATTGTCAGGGATCCTTCATGATTTGTTTTCAAAATTTCCCAAGCTTGCTTTGCCAATGTACATGCCGAGAATAGTTTGAACTGAGATGGATCAACTCCACTGAAGATAACATTAAGGGTTTTATTGTCATAGTTTGCAGTAGTGATTTCTGCTTTAGTATACTGACTTTTAGGCTTGTGCTCAGCCCCATCTAGCATTGTGGGTGGTGTGTAACCAATTTCAATAGTATCTCAGCAACGATCATCCAGAGATTTGATGAAAGCTCTCATCTAAGTCTTCTAATAAGCATAGTTTGTTCCTGTCAGCAAAGGTGGAGCGTTGACTGAGTTTCCCATAGGCATTTCTTCCATCTCGAGGTTGAAAGGGTACAAACACTCCAAGACAGGATAGTCTCTAAAGGAGCTTTATGTTAATAGTTAGTTGTACAGGAAGTTACAACTGCTATTGCAACTACTTTCAAAATAGAGTGAGTAACAAATAAAAATTATCACAAGGAAATACGCAAACACAAAGAATTATTTAGGCAGTTCAGTGACAAACTTGTTACCTAATCTACGGGGCCCTCATCGGACAAATGCCCAATCCACTATCAACAAAGTACAATATTAGTTTCAGGATTTCACACTTTGAAATCCAACTATCAGTACTAAAGTGAATTGGAAATAACAAATAAAATATTTGCTATTACAAGTACTAACTAGCTTGCCTCTCTATGACAACTCAACCATAGAGTTCTATCATCCACACAGTCTCTGTGTTGTAGTGAGTTAACAACCCAACTCCATCTTAACTTGAAGATAATTGAAATAGTTTGTTGCCGTCTACACACTCAGCAGTCTCAACTCCTCATATAGTTGGCAACTCTATTTACGCACATAAGAGACTTGCTTTCTTATCTAATCTCTTTCCTTATATATAGTAGAAAGCCAAAATCATTCGCATAACAGCCGTTAAGCACAACACCTTAATTACATCAACTTTAGACTCAAAAGACAGCCATAATATCTCATAATGATTTGGCCATAAAAGCCTCATGAAAAATTGCCCAACTCATCAATGAAAAAACCGCCCACTCAACAATGAAAAAAATCATATTACAACATCAATGATCACGTAATTGAAGAGATGAATATTAAGACAATAATAACTAAGAAGCATCAATAATATCAGCAAACAAAAAGACACCATCGCAGTAGCATTAATTTCAGCAAAAGCTTCATAGCATCCAGAGCAATTATAATTGACATATAACTGGGAACTTAACTATGCTATTCCTTTTGCCAAATATAGCCAACATAGCATAAACCAAACACCAACAGAGTAGATACCATACCATGCACTGGGAAACTGTGCGAAACGCAGTCATAACCGAGCTTTACCACTTGGAACTGCGACATGTCGAGCGGCAAGGACAAAGTGAGGTAGAGATAGAGATGAACAGATTATTGGAGAAATACTCTAAGGTATTCACCAAACCTCAGGGTCTTCCTCCAACTAGAGCCACCAATCATAGAATTAATCTACCTCCACTCCAAGCCCCTGTCAATGTGTGGCCATACAAATGCCCACATTATCAAAAAGCCAAGATTAAACGTCAAGTGCAACAAATGCTTTGGGAAGGAATTATACAGCATAACAGCAGCCCGTTTTATTCTTCGGTGCTGTTGGTTAAAAAGAAGCACGACACCTGGCATTTCTGTGTCGATTATCGGGCACTGAATGCAGTAACAGTGAAAGATCGTTTCTCGATTCCTATAGCCGATGAACTCTTTGATGAGCTGGGTGACGCCAAATTGTTTTCTAAGCTAGACTTGCTTTCTGGTTACCATCAGATAAGGGTTAACGCCTCCAATGTAGCGAAGATTGCCTTTAGAACTCAAGAAGGACATTATGAATTCCTGGTGATGACGTTTGGATTGACGAACGCCCCTTCAGCCTTTCTGGCTACGATGAATCACATCTTCCAGCCCCATCTCCGCAAGTTTGTGTTGTTGTTTTTTTATGACATACTGGTCTACAATGGCAATTATGTTGAGCATTTGAGGCATTTGGAAATTGTATTGTGGCTACTTCAGACACATGGTTTGGTAGCTAATAGTGTCAAGTGTTCTTTCAAGTGCCCCACTATAGAGTATCTGGGTCATTTATTGCCGACAGCTAGGTTACAAGTTGACCCGAGTATGGTAGTCGTAGTACGTTCATGGCCACGCCCAACAGATATCTGAGGAGTGAGGGGATTCTTGGGATTTCCCGGGTATTACCACCGCTTTATTAAAGGATTTATCAGCATTGCGACTCCCCTCTCTGACCTACTGCATAAGGAAGCCTTCGAGTGGACGGACAGAGCCCAAGTGGCATTTGAACAACTCAAGGGGCAATTGAGTCAGGCCCCAGTGTTAACACTGCCAGACTTCAACAAGAGGTTTGAAGTAGAGACAGATGCTTTAGGAGTTGGCATTGGTGTGGTATTAACTCGGGAAGGGAAATCAATAGCTTATTACAACAAAAAGCTCTCTCTACGCATGCAGACCGCATCCACCTATCATATGGAGATGTATGCTATTACTCAAGCCGTTGGAAAATGGCGATAGTATGTGCTGGGTCAGAAGTTTACCATTATAATCGACTAACGGACCCTTAAGGAGATGACCTCGCAAGTCATCCAAACCCCCGAGCAGCAAAGATGGTTAAGTAAGCTATTGGGATATGATTTTGAAGTAAGATGCAAAGTAGGGAAATTAAATACAGTAGCCGATGCTTTGTCTCGGCAATTCACTAGCCACTGTATGGCTCTTATACAACCTATGTATGGAATCCTAGATGATATCAGAAGAGCCAACCGAGAAGATACTCCACTGCAGGAGTTGAATGCGAAGATAGAGGCCGAAGAAGATTATGATTACTACCTCACATTGCAAGATAGAATTGTATTATACTAGAAGAGGATAATGATACCCGAAGATAAAATACTTCGAGCTATAATCTTGAGGGAATATCATAGTTCAGTGATCGGAGGACACTCGGGAATTGATCGAACTTACCAACGAGTAGTGGCTAACTTCTACTAGAAAACAATGCGGAAGGAAGTAAAGGCCTTCGTCAGAGAATGCCAAGTCTGTCAAAGGATGAAAGTTGAGCAACTATCTCCTGCAGGGTTATTACAGCCCTTACCCATTCTTGAGGAGGTTTTCGAAGACATTGCAATGGATTTTGTCACTAACCTACCCCTGTCAGAAGGAAAGACCGACATACTGGTGGTGGTCGATAGGTTAACGAAATATGAACATTTTTTGGCGCCTCAAAGCTACACTAGTCAGAAGGTAGCGGAGGTACTTGTGGAAGGAATTATTAAGCTGCATGACATCCCTAGATCTACTGTTAGTGATCGAGATAGTCATTTTATCAGAGATTTGTGGAGGGAACTTGCTCGGCTACAGGGAATAGAGCTCAAATTTAGTTCAGCATATCATCCCCAAACGGATGGTCAAATGGAGGTCCTAAATTGCTGTTTGGAGATGTATCTTTGCAATTTTGGGTCAGACGAACCAATGACCTAGAGAAGGTACTTGCCATGGGTCGAGTATTGGTACAATACGGCCTACCAATCATCAGCAGGGATGACACCCTTTAAAGCCTTATACGGTCGCGATCCTCCCACTCTATTGCGCATGTCACAGGATCTACAAGTAATACTACAGTAGACAAAGAAATGGGAAGAAGGGATTAGATCCTAAAATAGCTTAAAGATAGCCTGATCAAAGAGTGGCAGCAAATGAAAACTCAAGCGGACCGTCATCGCCGGGAGATCATTTACAATGTCGGAGACTGGGTATTCGTATTCATCAAATTGCAACCTTACTGACAGTTGTCCTTACGACTTCAGAAGCAATAGAAACTAAGCCCAAAATTTTTCGGACCTTTTCAAATCTTGAAGAAGATAGGCACAGTGGCTTACAAGTTAGACTTGCATGCAGCCGCAGTCTTACACCTCGTATTTCATGTCTCATAGTTGAAGCAATGTAGAGGACATCCCAAGATACAAGTCACTCTGATTCCGTTGTTGAGGCCACTCAAGGAAGGACCGAAGAAATTAAACGCGGCCCGGGGGACGCTAGCTCGCATGGACGGAGAAGTAATAGATGGAACGACCTCAGCTGCTGCTAACCTTGAGGACAAGGTTAATCTTGGACAGGGGAGAATTGTTTAAATGATGAGCGTCAAGTCGGTGCGAAGAGTTCCATGTTGCCAGCTGGACATCGACGCTGTGAGAAGAAGTTACCACACAAATGTGAGATTACGCCATGCATTAAGAGGGTCCCAGTTACTGGCCGTGGGTAACCAAGTGTTTAAATGACAGTGTAATCACTTGTAAAATATATGAATAAGATCAAGCTCTTTCATTCCTCTTACTCTTCTTCTCTACCTCCTTTCTCCTTCTCCGATCCAGATCTGTTATCGGTGATAGCACGTACTGTAACACCGAACCACGTGACGATGACGCTCAGCGTTCACGTAGATGACGCGGGGGATGAGGTCCAGCGCACGAGTTCGGATTTGAACATTGTAGGAGTACAAGTCCAACCAACGCAGTGATTGCTCATCAGTTATGACGATGTATACGAAGGGGCTAACAAGGTTAATCAATGTTTCAATATTCCAGTGAATGCATGAGAGGCCACGAAGCTCTAAGCCGACAAGGAGTTCAGTCGGGTTGACATAGCGTAAGATGTCGTCCTCAACCCAGTCGACGAATAACAGGTTCAAAGTTCTCCATTACCAACGCTGCATCCATAGTAAGGTGAGCTTGTAGTAGCATTCGGGATGTGCAGGTGTAGTGAGGAGAAATCGTCCATCGGGGAGTTGTCGTTGCCGCCATTGATGACAGTTCTACCGTTTGTCCCGGAACAACGAAGCCAGGTAACCGACCAGATTGATGTCGTATATCGCATTCCCATAAACGGTAACAACAATGCAACGTGTTCTCAGGTACTCAGCTGCAGGATAGTGGACGTTTTTGGCGAAAGAAAATTTTGGAGAGTCCGGGCCGACCATCCATCTTGCATCTACTGGATATTAAAGGGGAGGGGAGGATGTGGATCTGTTTTAAGTCCTTGGAGGCAGGTGAGATCACAGAACCCTGGCTGCTATTTGAAGTCCTGGTCTTGCTCTCAGAGGTATTAATCTTCAGCCGGTTGTTGGTAGGTAGTTGTGAATCATTAATTCCTTTGGTGGTGGCCGGAGTTCTGATCATGGTGTAAGATTTGCAGTTTTAACCTTTGTGGCATTGCCTTGGGAATTTAAAGCATCTAATAGCTCTTAGCTGTAGTGCCCAGTGCAAAAGCATTTAAAGCATTTTTCCTCAGCCTGGGTCTATCTTCTTTATCCATGTGGAATAGTGGCGAAGCTTGCTGGAGGCGAGCGAACAATGTCAGCGAAAGATTTCGCATCCGAGATCCAAGAGTGCAACGAAGGCTTAGGTGCCTAAGCAAAGTGCACATGCTTCAAGTGCCCGTTATTCCAGGAAGCCCACTGCTAATCCAGGTTAGGGGGGGAGCTAATCCAGTGTCTTCCTTCCGCCATATTTCGATGATAAATACATGTAGTCTCTTTGTTGCATACAAATAAGATAGTTTGTATTGATCCTTTCCGGACCTACGTTGGTAGGAGATTCGTGCTTTGGAAATCCCTATTACGTTATTTGTATTAAAGTAGATTGGGTTTTAATGATATGAAACATCAAAGAATTTAATAACAGTTTGTTATTTGACTGGAGTTTGGTTTCTGAAGGCAAAATTGAGTATTTAAACCTTAGAAAAAGGTAAATTGAGATTTTTCAAAAAGATACAAAAGGATTATAAGTTATTTTTTTTAAAAAGAAGTTTGATATAAATGAATGAAGCAATCATAACTATGTGTACTGACTAATTAACTTTGGATGAAGCATCATATTTTTTGGCAGCGCATTAAAGAGAGCATTCCATCACAAGTGTGAAGAGGAGACGACACTGATTCAGATTACCAAGACATATATGTATATATATATATATATATAATTTTCATCTAACGAACAATATAAATGAACATATTATAAATGAAACCATTTAAGCATTGCTGCTAAAATGTGTCAAGCAACAGACAAAAGGAACCAGGTCTTATGCAGCTATTAACATGTAATTATTTAACTCTAGCAAATTTGAACGAAGATTAAATTTGTAGAGCCAACAAGCACCCTGGACGAAGCTGGATCAAAGGTTGAGCCAACAGAATTCCCTGCACTTGAAAGACCAAAAAAGAAGATTAAATTTGTAACATAACATCTAAATTTTACTAAACATTTTCCACTGTCCAATCCAACATGATGGAAGCTTATATGTATTCCCCATATCTCACATGTATAATTGGGTACATCATCTTTGAGCCGCCATGAGGCTGATTAAGAACCACAAAAAAAAGGAAAAATATGTGGAAAACCCTCTTTTTTTAGAGTTCCCAACCAGAACTAGGTACAAAAAAAATGAACAAATGGACTCTTACATCATCACAATGGGCATGTAACATCCTGCAGAAACTATACACAATATAAAGGTGGGAAACATCACCTAAATAAGGGATTTTTGACTTCCAGTTGTACAAAACTTTACACTTGTATCATCTACAAGGGGCCAAGACTTCCGGCCATCCTTCATTCAGTATAGATCTAGCAGCCAGCGGCCTTTAGGAAGTTGTCGTATGGGCTTGAAGCTGGGAGCCTGAGGCACTGGGTCTGGTAATGGAAGTCAGCACACGCAATCATATTGTTGCCAGTGGCACCAAAATGGTTCTGCATGTCTAGGTTCAAATCTTCATCGAGAAAAGGATTGCCACTCTGCACCAACATTTTTGTGATTTTCTCAGGTTTCCAAGTACTAATGCTCAATTTAATGATTAATATATACAATATAGATTTTCTTGTTACCTTTCCAGATTGCTCAATATTCAAATTTGACAACTTCTTCACTCCATCCTGGTCTTCCAATGAACCAGCAACTAAGATATCATGATTTGGTTGACCACTTGCAAAGATGGACATTTTCTGCTGCTTGCCCATCATAAGAGCTTCGCAATGGCTTGCCATCTCTTTAAATGGAACATCAGAGGTGGTTGACACTGAGAACCTTCCAACTTGCCATGCTGTATCCAAGACCTGCGCAAATACTTTTTTAGTACATATAAAGAAATATCATCACAATAGTTGCACACAGTAATTTTTCAACTATAAAGTTTTTGGTCCTTCCTCTAGCATTGCTTGAAAGGGATATGGAAAGAGCACAAGATGTTTCATACAATGTAAAAGGTGAGAGAAGTGAATAATAACTGCAGCATGTGCAACTCCGAAGCACTAGTACTTGCTTTTAACATCAGAAACAGTGAATGATCCATAAAAGTAATCAGTTCGACTAAGAAATCAAAAGTAGGATGATTTCTAGTAATCAAAAGTAGTTAGAGTTTTCCCTAGAGAAATATCACTATTTTCAATATTTT
This sequence comes from Canna indica, assembly GCA_034359265.1. Classification (NCBI taxonomy): domain Eukaryota; kingdom Viridiplantae; phylum Streptophyta; class Magnoliopsida; order Zingiberales; family Cannaceae; genus Canna; species Canna indica. The sequence continues at coordinate 75,811,554 of CP136890.1, forward strand.
TGCACCATATACAACAAAGTATGGAAAAGGCATAAATGGAAACCATACTGTCTCTAAAAGCTGATCAACACTAAGAACATTTGATGTGTCAGCAACTAACGTTGAATGGTCAGGCACAATTTCGAATGTTTCAGGAAAGATATCATCATCAATCAAAAGAGCTGCAGGTTTGCCCTGTAAAATAAATCCAGTTATTATGGTAATGGAACTTTTGAGGACCAATTAAATTACATGAGCATCACCTCTTGAGTATTCTCCTTTTTTATCTCAACTGGCAAAATCTGCCCAGATGTTTCCATGAACTGCACCCCAAGCGGGCAAATATCATCTGGCACAAAATCACTTAACAGTTGCTGTTTTAAAGTAGATAATTCTGACTGCAGTTACATAAAAAAATTAATGAGAAATAGGTCTTTTGAATAAGTAATATAAAAGCTTTAGCAAGGAAAAAGGATGTTTTCATTGCTTGAGGATTACATCTGGTAAATCACTTAAGCTGTTAATGATCAGAGAAACTATGGATTCTCTAGATTCGCTGTCTGTTAGTTCTACTGCCTGAAGAGACTTTATGGCATTGTTATCATCCTCCTGTGACCCATAAACTCTCAGACAATGGTCAGGCACATGTTTTACTGCTTGAAGTTTAGAGTCTTCAGTCAATTGGAGAAATGGATCAACCTGGACAAAGACAACCATTCATGACAACCTATATATATATATATATATAGCTGTAAATGAGCTTACTCTAGTGGCAACTAATTCATGATATATTCATATATAGTAGTACCTCTAAAAATTGCATAAGCTAGATTACTTGCTTGAACTAAAGATTATGGGCATGAAATCAGTGGATGCAAATAATAGTATATTTAATTCAATCTAGTTCCAGAAAATGGAATTGTAATCTTTCCAATGCAGTAGTAATAGACTCATAAGAATCAGGATACAGAGTTTTGACTAAGGATGTCATAGACTCATAAGAATCAATATCCAGTAGTAAAATCCTACTTAAAGAATAAAAAACATGATAAATTTTAATAACCATAAGACAAATCCAAGTATTCATTCATGTAGTTACAACAAAACCGCTTGTTGAAATTGCCTTCAACTTTTTGCTAAACTTTTACATATTAAAGTAATTGCAAACATTAGAGCAATAATTATACTCTTAGTGTAAAAGAGGAAAAGTAAAGAAGCTCTAATAAGACCAAATTACTAGTAAGCATACCGTTCTCTCGTTGAGAGATGACTTAATAATTGGAATAAGGGGTCCTATATTAAATGCTTTGGAAGAAAATATGAACATTGCTGTGGAAAGAGTGTATATGGAACGCCGACGTGATGGCGGAAGTGAACCTACATAAAATCACAGAGGATTGGCAAGACTATTTGTTAATAGAACACCATAGAGAAGGCTAATAGAACATAGAAAAATCACAACCAAAATAAATTGTCTACAAATAAAGATCAACTGGATAGACAAGTAGAACATCTGGCATCGATTCTCATCTCACACTTTGAGCACAAGAAAGTAGGATCTTCATGGTCCCAGAAAATGACAATAAGTTCAAAAGCATCATAGCTGATACATAAACATCCTTACAAATATTACCAAATTCTACTTCAAACAAGAAATTCCCAAATTTCCTAAGATGGTCATGGATACATTAATGTAATAAAGCATTCATTTTTCCCCCAAAACAGGTAACAATGAAAGGCCAATAGAGCAATCAAGTTCTTAATCTGGACAACCATTATTTTAAATAGAATTGTCAATGCCCTTGAGGTGTCTAGCAAGGTTTTAAAATTCGTACCGTACCGGGCGGTATGCCCGGTATTTACCGGTATTTTGACTTTCCGGTATACGAGATACCCAGTATGGGAGAAATACCGGGTATCTCGGTCATACCGGGCTGTATGATGGCTATAGCCGTTGGTTGGGCACTTGAGTGGTACTAGTATACCGGTAAATACCGCCCGGTATTGATCCAATGGCTCTTAAAAAGAACCGTTGGGTACTGTTTGGTACTATATTAGAGTTTTTCATAGATACAAGAGAATTACATTGGAGTTTATATAGGGCGACAGAAGTCCACAACCCAAAGGATCCAAAAAATCTCCGGTATAAGACGTAGCGCAGCGCAACATAAGACGTAGCGCAACATAAGACTGTACCGACACACGGTATTCATCATCTCGGTCGATGTTAAGCCAGGGGTGTAGGGGTGGAGCCCCCGGAGATTTTTTGGACCCTTTGGGTTGTGGACTTGTGTCACCCTATATAAACTCCAATGTAATGATTCTCTTGTATCTATGAAAAACCCTAATACAGTACCAAACGGCTTTTAAACATTGTATTCATGTATTTGATATTTGAATCTTAAATTTAAGTATTTTTTGATCAATTATGTGTTATTAGAGTTATTTTTAACAGCAAAAAAAAAAATCTGTCCGGTATGCATTTTCGTACTGGACCGTACTGTGTGACGGTACGGTATGGTACCGGTACCGGTACCGGTCATCAACCGAGATGATGACCGATACCGGTATTTTAAACCTTGGTGCCTAGTATGCAGCAACGACCTTAAGATAAAGTTTACCCTCGGTGCCCTTGAGTGAATAGAAAATCATTAACCACTTAATTATTTAGCTGAAGACTAATTGGTCAATTTAAGTGGAAGCTTCAAAATATGTATACAAATGGAACTATATTTAGTTAATGGCCATGATATAATTAGCTTACTACCATATAATTTAAGAGATATTGACTTCTCTCCTTGCAGCCCAACTCTCAGAGCAACAATTAAAATGACTAATTGAGGGTAGTGGTTATCCACAAAATTCAGATTCTATTCTTTGTCTTCTACTTACTGAGCTTCCTTTTTCTAAAACCTTCTTGGAATGGTAGATCTATTCCTTCAGCAAGAGTTGACAATACAGCTATAATTCTAGTGTTTCGCTGGATGGTATATATTGATAACCAGACAAGACAAGTTATACAATCTCTTTTAGGGATTTCTAGGGAGGAAAAAAAATTATTTTTATGTGATACCTCATATGATGAAAAGATAATGTTAACCTAATGAAATTCAAGAGCTCATTGCACAAACTACAAAATAAAAATCTTACCCTCTGCAAGCGAAATGCTTCTTAAAGAGAAGGCAACTTGAAAACTCCGAGCAAGAGACTCGTGGATTGATGTCTGAAAATTGGAAAAAGAAGACAAATTAAGCATAGTTAGAGGATAAGAACCCATCTAAAGTTTACTAACCACAATTGATTTGTTTGAAGCCAAATCATCAAATTTTTCCGGTAATACAATTTAACCACAAACAGATAGCAATAGACTGATGGCTAGCATCTAAAGCTATAATCCATTATAGAAGAAGAAAAAAAAGTCAAATATATGCATAGCAAACCTAAAGTGAAAATAAAAGGTGAATAACAAAACACATTTTGTTACTTTCTCTAGTTCCATTCTTTTTAGTAATTCGCAATAGACATTTGCATCTAACTTGTTCTTAACTATTCATATATTTTAGAATGATAAGAACTATACTATTTACCAATTAAACTTTCCAGATACTTTTAGGATAGTACTTACAAATTTTGATGGAGTTTCAGAGATTGAAAATGATGAAAAACAAAGGTTCTGAAAGAATGTAATCTATGAGTCACTTATCTTCAAAAGGCAAGAAAGAAGTTCAGATATATCCAAGGTTTCAAGAACGCGGTTTTCCGCCCATTTGAGCCTTAACTATACCAAACCAGTGGCCCTAATTTAGCCTTTGGAGGATCTTAACGTTGGATTATACTCAAATCATCTTTTTTCTTATAATTAACATGGAGGCAAAGTAACAAAGAACATGATGTTACAAAGAACATGAACAGGTAATTCACAATATGGCAGTGTTAACCTAACAAGTAGAAGGGAGAGGCATCCATTTGTGTTACATTTTTAAGTTCAGCAACTCGCAGATGTGGCCCTATCAACATGATGATACAAAGAACATGAACAGGTAATTCACATAATTGCTGATAAACAACATGGCAGTGTTCCACCTAAGTAGTAGATGAAGGTGTCCATTTGTGTTACATTTTTAAGTCAAGCAACTCTCAAATGTAGCTCTATCAACTTAGTAGTGCTTCTATGAGAGAAGACCATATGACTAATATAGTAATATGTATAACTGTATAAGATGATAACTTAGAAAAGTATGATTTATTTAAGGCTTGTGTCCTCAGAACAAAATTAGTAGACAGATCAAGATATTTCATCTTAACACTCTTAGATAAGTTATGTGTGAACTAGTCAGTTGATTATATGTTTAGAAATTAGTTGAGTTGTTAGTTGAGTATGTTCATGGAAACAGCCTCCCTTGCTTCATGGACCGAGTCACCCTTGCTTTGTTAGTTGAGTATGTTGAGTTGTTATTGCATTGTTTAGGTTGTTAATTGAATTGTTAGAGGGTCCTTGGCTCTTTAGTCTTAGTTGTTCCCTTTCTAGTCCTCTATACAACGAGGAGAATGATTTAAATAAATTCATGGAATAAATAATATCAATTTCTAAGTTCTCTCCCTATCCCTCTCTATTTTTTTCTTAGCTACCTCTCTAATCTCTACTCCTTTCTATCTACTTCTCCCACTATCTCTTTATCTTCATATTCCCTCTCTCTTCTCTAACCCATTTCTATAATTCTCTTCCTATCACCCATCAAGATCCTGGTTCCTAACATAAAGCATTTTCATTTAGACAATATAGAACTTCAAAAAGGGCAAACCCAGAAACAGTTTTCGTGTCAATACAGACAAACCCTTATCCTAAAACTAAAGAAATAGCTTCCCATGACTCAGTTCCTAGTCAACTAGGTTGCACTGCAGCAATTTTAGCATGACATAAAGCCTGCTCCCAGATTTAAGTTAATTATCATGATTTCCTGGGGAAAAAAGAAAGAACCACAAAGAGGATAGGCAATTGGTCCAGCATGTCTTCTTTTGTCTTGACTAATCATCATATCTGCAGCAGATCTAATTAGAAAATTATCAGGTATCCTGTATTATTTAGATGAAGGAAGCTAATCTGCAGCTACCTCGTAAAAAAAGCTAAAACTCTTCTCATGAAATTTTGAGGGTACTATGCATATGTCCACATGTTCCGAATATGAATATTGACAAACATTACACAGACACGTGTTTATATGTAGAGAACTTGCAAGGAGAAGTTCTAAATCCTAGATGCCTAGTGAAGTATAAATTTCCAACAAAATTTATTTCCCATCATTCTGATCAGAACCTTCAGATGCATAGGGCTCGTCACTGTCTTGAAGCATGAGCTCGTAACAATAAAAATTGAAATGTCTATTGCACCAAGCAGTAATTTAACTAAAAATTTCATATTTGTAGTGGTGCAGATAATACGGCAGCATATAGAATTTGATTACCTTTGCTCGAGAAAACAATAACGTCAGGCCATAAGAATGAGCAATGGCTTGATAGTTTTCTGGAGTGTTTTCAGGGGACATGGCCTGGGCCCAAATTGATGAAAGCAGAAGCGTAATTTGACGACTGCTCAATCTTAGAGGAACTAATTCCTAAATACATGAAGATGATTAATTTGTCGTGATTAAGCCAGCATTCAATTAACTACTTAAAATATCAGATAAAGATGGAGAAGCATAATAAACAAAAAATTAATGTCTAAAGATATCAACCTTATTTAGCCTGTTCAATGTAACATTATCTGCTGGTACCAGTGGATTTTTTATGCTATTTGTGCGGCTTTTAGAGGACTGCAGTTTTGAAAGAACTCTGTTCATACTATTTTTGTGCGTTCTTTCTGTTGAGGAGCACTTTTCCCATCTGACCTTCTCAAACAGAGCAGCTGATGATGAAAAGACAGAAACTGTTCTTGAGAGTGTTCTCTGAAGATCAAAGGCCTTGGGTGATTCTGGAGTCAAGCCAGGTTGAGGACATACAGAAGATGGAACAAGAACAACAGAGAATATACGGTGAGCACCCACACGTGTTTCATGATCAGGGTGGATCATTGCTAAGAGCAGTTGATAGAAAAGAGCTTCAGGAAATGCCTGCAATGTATTACCACAGCATTTAGGAGATGTCAGTTGACAAAATTAGCCTAGCATATGTGATTTACTGACCTTGTTATGATAAGACAAATTTGGTACAGATGCAATTATTTGAGCAGTACGATATACAGCAGAGATAGTAGACCTAGCCATTGGCACATTTGTTGATATGTTTTCTAACATGACAGACATCATGTCAAGAACAGGCCCAGCATCACCGATCTATTAATAAAGTCAAAAGCATACAGTTGGGTCAGTAAGGATATTATGACTTCATGGATGAGTCATACATGTTTGCTGAAGTAGATGTTTATTCATAGTATCCAGTAACTCAGTCAAGCAACAGTACCTTTTTAGATAACTCAGTGATGCACTCATCTACTGCTGTTCGAAAATTGTTGTTCCATTTGATGATGTCATCCCCCATATTTTTATCACCAAGTGCATGCATGGATTTTCGCAAATGTTTCACCAGATCACTTATTGCACCAATAATTGCTACAGATGCTTGAGCTTTTGACTGCTCAGCGAGAAAAGCAGTAACTTCAACTATATGCAACTGAATGTCAGGTTGTTTTAATACAGCCTTGTGCTCAAGATGCTTGATTAGTACTGATACTAATATGTGTGTATTTTGCCCTGTGAGGTAAAACTAAATTAACCCATTGAAAGATGAGACACAAAATATACTATCACTTATCTGGAAGAATATATATCAACTCTCCCTATCTCCCTAATACTGTTGGGAATCTCTGAGTCACCTTTTTTATATAAAAGAAAAGTACATACAACAGAAAAATCTTACCAGCCTTTTCCATCACGAACTGAATGTCAGATAAGACATATCGAGCAAGACCATTTTGCCTAGACCATGAACTATTGTTATCAAAATATCGAAATAAAGACTCCAAAACGCGCCGTACAGTAGTGGCTTCTTTGGCTAGCTTTGCCATGTTATGCACACAAACCCTGGACCAAAAGTTAGGGCTTTTCTTTTCATCCCTGTCAAGGTGCATATGGTTATAAGTACTCATACAGGCAAAAAAGAATACGAACCAAGAAATTCTAATTGAACTCTTACACAGTCAAATTAAGTTCTCCTTTATCATTTACAATGTTTTTCCATGAAGGAATCCTTGTCATGATAAAGGGAGAAGGAGCTACATGACCCTCAGTTTTAAGGACTTCTTGTACCCACCGGCTCTGTATAGCTTGTTCACCTTGTTGACCATCTTCCGGTTTCTTTTTAGAGACTCCATAGTTCTCCAAGACAGCAGTAACAATCTATAGCAACAAATATATAAAATTTTTAAAAGACACGTTTTTTATATTTTGTAGAAAAATATTGAATGGCATCTTGAGTAAAAATTTAGTGACTGGAGTGCTGAGTTGTGGCTACTTACCACCACTAAGTACTTCATAATTCAAATAAGTTTTTAAAAATGCAATGAAATAGATATTTATGTGCAAGTCTAGCACCACATTTTCCAATTGGAGGAAAAGTCTACCGGTAATGCTTAACTATAACAGATGACAGGCTAGCTTGACAATTAAGTACTCAACTTGACGATTCATGGACTTTGTAAGAGACCACCAATGAAAGAAATCCAAAAGGTTAAATTTCTCGAACTTCAGTCGGTGAAACTCTAAATTAATTCAAGAAAGTTATCTAGTCAGGTATATACCTTATGATTTATTGTTTCATAAGGCATGAAGTATTAAAAGTAAGATGTAAACAATGATATAAAGTAAATTCTGTATTAAATGTTCAGTTTAGTTGGAAATGAAAAAGGAATAAAATGTGCTTACACTGTCAATTTCTGCCGAGATGTGAGAGAATTCTCCCATAAACCAAACCTATGTGTGACACAAAGTGAAGGAACATAAGTGATAAAGCATATAGACTTCAATAAATAATCAACAACACAAAGAACTAGTAAAAGGAACAGAGATTTATACGTGAACATTATGAATCTGTCATTCATCAGTTTTTAACTATTTAACAAATGTGCTATCAGTCTATTGTGAAATGTGAATACTGGCTTAAGGCACCTAACTTTTCCTACAAGCTAAAGTAGAGCTTTTGTTCCTCATTTTGATACAACACAAAACTCAGTATCATTTGGCATTACCTTCATTTAGGTTCAGTTACATTTTTCACATTAATGATCTGATCTATGCCATCAAAAATTCAAAATGTCATACTACTTCCAGCTTTACTACTACTGTACTTACATCATCCTCTTGCCAGTATGGATTTAATGCATCTATGTATCTTTGCAACATAATTCATAATTCATATACATTTTCAATTCAAAATCGTAAAACTGATCATTAGCAATCTTGCTTTTTGCTGTGTTATGCAGTTTCTCCAAACTAATATCATGCACCTTCTCTGGTACAACTAGATCCTTTAATGAAATCTTTCTTGACCAATATTAATTGTTCAATCATTTGGAATCTACCACATGAAATCTGCCTTCCTGTTTCTAAAATTGATCGTTCAACCTTGTGCAACTGCTCTTTGAATATCACTTAATCTCATATAGGAGATATTTGTGTGACTAGGTCAAATATTAAATTCATATAGTTAATTCAGGACTAGAATTTTTAGATCATGGCATCTGGCAATTGGACCAAGACATGCCAAAGACATAGGACATGGTTGGTTTGCCATTTGCTAGTGCCAACATAGGTGGGTAGCAGGAGCAAGCCTATCATTTTGCCACAGTCCACTTCAGTAGTAAGTTGTAGTGTACTTCCAATATCATTAGTCATCTCTCATTTGTTTAAGCACTAGATAAATGCTTCAACGAGATATATAATTCTTATGCTTAAACCTTTTAGGCCATTTTCACTTACTGAAATCTTCAGAAGGAAAAAGAACAATGTTGTGCAGTGTAGCCTAATCCACAAGCCAAAATACATCAGTAAAATACCAGGTTGTATGCCCTTATGAAGCAAATCTGAATTCCTCATAACATTATCACCAATTTTTTAGTAATTTACCCCAAAGTTATCTATCATTCTGTTTACTATTTCTTTCTCTCTTTTTTTGCTCTAGAATCAGAACATAATAGGACACCATTTTTAACTCTTCACTTTCTTTGATTGGTATTCTGATTATAATGGATTTTTTTCTCTTAGGTTTCTCATCATTTTATCAATAAGCTCTGAAAAAGAATCCAGACATCAAGGTCCATTAGAAACCTCAGCTTGAAAGTGAGATAATAAATATTTTGATAACAGGGAATTAGGGCTTATTGGTAAATTTTAATTACGTGCTCATTTGCTAAAATGGAAAGTGAGCAAGAAATGGAAATAGGAATAACTCATTTTCATTGTTAGGTTCAGATTAATTTAATCTTGTTCTGCATTCTGATACGTAGTAGAATTATTAAAAACCCTAGAACCCATTGTAAAAATAATAAAATTAAATTAATATATGCAAATAATTAACCTAGATGAAAAGCTTTCAACTCACTTGTAGTGTCATAGAATATTATCAATCACCCATCAAGTAAATCTGTCCATTTGCTATGACTCAAATATTGAGTTCTATATCAAAGAATGTGGAAAATATATATGTTAAAGAAAATGAACTTGGACCTAACTCCACCCAAAAAGCTAGCTCATAGGGCTTAGGCTAATCTCCTCAATTAAATCCTTGTAGCATCAGTATTTAAAATCTATATATACCCCCAATTAAATAATATCAATCCGTGTATTGGGCTTAGGCTAATCTCCTCAAGTTTACCCTTTTACACGTGAAGGGGAGTGTTAAGAATATAAATGCATAGATTGATCTCTTTCCTAATAGCTTGAGCTTTTAGAAAAGTTGGTCATCCAGTCAAATTGAGTTAAATTTAACTCAATGAATTAGTTTCACCAAAGTTATAGAGATTTTACCATGTAGAATGTATTTATACACCATCTTGGCAAAGACATGGCTTTATCTTATCAATCTAACACCTATTGTTTGACATCATTGATAAAATTATCGATGGGTTTATTCCCTCCGTTTTCCCAAAAAAAAACACGTATTGTTTGATGCTTTTATTGTCTTACCATAATTAAAATTATCAATGGGGTTCTTCCCTTCCATTTCCCTAAACAAAACACCTCATTTGCTTGGTGTTTTCATAGTCTTATCATAATTGACCTATAGAAGTAGTTAGACAATGTGAACTAATCATGATTGATGGGAGGATGAAGGTAGAAGACTACCTAAACAAACTCTACTTGAAAGTTGAAAGTATAGATTAAAATCTCATATCGTCCCAAGCAATACGCCCGGTACCTATCGGTACCAGATGTAGCAATTGTACCCCAGTACAAGTATGAGCTTACCAAGTGGTATATACCTAGCAGCCATGGTTCAAAAAATCGTACCATACCGGGCGGTATGTTCGGTTTTTACCGGTTTTTGGACTTACCGGTATACGAGATACCCGGTATGGGAGAATACCAGGTATCTCGGTAAATACCGCCCGGTATGGGGCGGTATTTATCACATACCGCCCATACCGAGCTGTTTAGTGTCATACCGGGCGATATCGCCCGGTATGATGCAATGGCTATATAGTCGTTGCTACTGTGGCCAACAGCCATGTCGGGTTGTCGGCCACATAGCATGTCATGACAATATCGCCCGGTTTGGGCTGTATTTATTAAATACCGCCCGGTATGGGCGGTATTGGGTGTCATACCAGGCAGTTTCACCCGGTATGATGTACAGTACCCCCAAACGGCTATAGAGTCGTTTGGGCCGGGTTTGGCTTGTTTTGGGGGCTATATAAAGCCCCCAAGACACCTCTTTCACCTCACTCACTCCTTTACCCATCTAAACTCTCAATCTCTCTCAATCTTTCTCAAACTCTGTCTCTCTAATCTTTTTTTATTAATTTCCACATCGAAATTCTGTCGAAATGGCGCCGAAATCTCAAGCCGGCCCCGCATGGCAGCAAGGCCGTCAGTTGGAGAAGGCTCATCACTGGCAATGCCTCCACTGTGATATGATTTCACGTGGTGGAGGCATCACTCGATTGAAGCAACACTTGGCTGGAGGATATGGCGACGTCGTCAATTGCCCCAAAGTACCGGCCAAAGTCCGAAAGATGTTCAAAGCGCAACTCAACAACAAAAAGGAGCAATGTCTTAAGAATGCAGCTCAACAAGCCGAGTTCGACCGACGAGCTACCCAAGATGTCGGCGGTGGCCATTACGATGCTTGGGGTGGCGATGACAACGAGGATCCGGAACTTGAAGCCGGCATCCGAGCTTCATTGGAGCATCCTGCATTTGAACGAGATCAGATGTATTATCCCAGATCTCAATTCGAGTATGGCTGCGGCAGTGGCAGCGGTGGCACAAGCAGTGTCGGCTCAACTTCGGCTGCTAGAGCAATGGACCGAAGCGGTTCAATTCCCTCCGGTCCTTATATTGGTCGGAGTTCTAGCATGAGAGCACCTCAAACTCAGAGCAGAGGAGGCAGCAGTGGAGGGCCAGGAGGCATTCGTGGATTCTTCACAAACCTCAGAGCAAGTGGTAGGAAAACTAATGTTGATGTTTCTGATCTTGATACCAGGGCATTTCCTCCTCCATCATCAAAGCAACCACGCATAGACGATGCTTGGGCCAAGAACAAGAAGTGGGAGTTGGGGAGAGCGATCTCCAAATGGTTCCACTTCAGCCGGATTCTCGCAAATGCAGCCAACAACCCATACTACCGAACTATGGTATCTACAATCCAAAAGGTAGGCCTAGGTATTGCCCCTCCAACTCCGTATGAAATTTCAAGACCTTACCTTGAAGAAGAGGTCAATGAACTAAAACAATGGATCGACGGAATAAAGCGACAATGGGTGGACTACGGATGCAGTTTAATGTGCGATAGTTGGACCGGGCCAACCTGGATGAGCATCATCAACTTCCTCATTTATTGCAACAGGAGGGTTGTTTATCACAAGTCGATTAACTCTTCTGATGAAATCCATGACGGCTACTACATTTCGAAGTTGATGACGGAGGTGATCGAGGAGATTGGATCTCATAACATTGTTCAAGTTGTAACTGACAATGGAGCCAATTTCAAAAAGGCAGGTGAGATAATTGAACAAGATTATCCTCATATATGTTGGACTCCATGTGCAGCCCATTGTGTAAACCTCATGATGAAAGATATCGGTGATATACCGATGGTGAAGTCAACGGTGAAGAGGGCGCAACAAATTACGCACTTCATATACAACCACACATGGGTACACGCCCTTTTGAGAAAATTTACAAAAGGTATTTTTTTAAAATAATTTATAGTATTTATTTATTAATTAGTTTAGGTGATAATTACTAATAATAATTCCATATTTTAGGTGAAATTCTTCGACCGGGAGCGACTCGTTTTGCAACAAACTTCATCGCATTAAGGTCGCTCCAACAACGTAAGGCGGGCCTTCGAGCAATGTTTACAAGTGAGGAATGGTCTACATCAAGATATGCCGAAAAAATTGATGGAAAGCAAACCGAGAAGAACGTCCTCAACACGCGCATCTGGGATTGCATCGCGGAGATAATCGTCGCCGTAGAACCATTGTACAAGGTTCTACGACAGGTGAATATGGAAAAGACGCCTCAAATGGGTCATATCTACCACTACATCCACCAAGCACAAGAAGAAATCAAGAGGGTTATGATTTCTCCAACCAAGTATAAACCCTGCATCGACATTATCTCCGAGAGGTGAGAAAATCAAATGGGTCATGACATACACATCGCAAGTAATTTTTTATTTAATTTTCTGAAATTTATTTAATTTTAATTCATTATGCTAAATTACTTATTAAATTTATAATTTTTTATATGGTATTATTTAAATCCTACATACCAGTTCGATATGATCTTGATAGTTTGTTATATCCGCTTCGCAAGATCATACAACGAATGTCGGCATCAACCAGAGAAGCGGCATAAGCTCTAAATGAATCAAGATATTTTCGAGATTCAAGTGGCAATTTCAGAGATCCATTTGCAATGTCGTGCCGAGATTCTATGGATCCAGGTAGATATAATTTTTTTTCAATTTATTTATTAATGATAAAATTGGTAATCTCGTTACTAATATTAATTTTAAATCTATTGTAGTTGAATGGTGGTTGCAATTTGGAACCAAAGCTCCAACTCTTCGGAAGATTGCAACACGCATCCTCTCGCAAACCACATCATCAAGTGGATGCGAGAGGAATTGGTTGACCTTCGCCTTGATTCATACCAAGCCGCGCAACCAGCTTTCATATGCCCGATTAGAGAAGCTAGTATACGTTCATTACAACATGCGGCTTCGATTGCGGGCATTACAAAACGAAGATAAAGAGATTCAACATGTAGATCCGTTCGATGTCAAGTTCGTCCAAGGCGATGCGGACCCAATAATTGCTTGGTGGGGTGCAATGGAGAGCGACCAACCTCTTCTTGATGAACCAGGCAAACCACCTCGGCCTTCACCAATTATATCTGATGCACTTGAGTCTGAGAGCCAACCAGAAGACATGGCTATTACTCCCTTGGACTCTCAACGAATTCGGCAAGCAAGACGCCACCTTCAAAGGCAAAAGGCAAAGCCAAAGGTAAATGACCAATTGATCCTTTGGATGCGATTGCAGAAGCAGAAGAGGACGAAGAAAACGAGTCCTCGGTTCATAGCAGTAGCAGCACACAAGACGGAGGAGATGATGATGATGATGATGATGATGATGATGATGATGATGATGATGATGATGATGATGATGATGTCATCAATGATGGAGCTGGTGGAGAAGACACCGTCGTGCCATCAACACCAGCACATGTTGATCTGTGGACAAATGAGCAATACTACGATCACACTACCCAAGATGAGGATCACGGTGCTAGAACCGGACGAACAACTCTGGTGTACAAGAAGAGAGGCCGGCGTCGAGGAGGTGGACCAACAGCTTTGCAAGATTACCATCACGATATGATGAGTAGTTTGCAAGAGGTTTCTGAATCAACCTACTCTGTATCCAGTACCTATTCAACTGATGATACAGAGTCTAGTTCTTGGAATACCAACAAAGAAACACTAATGTCAATGTGGTATAATGGATACCAAAGTATTATGCCATGGGAAAATTTTCAAATATGGGCATTAGAGACCTACGGTGTTGACCTTAGTCGTGTATGTCCCCAAGCCCAAGATATGTATGGGTACGACGGACGTCATTCATCCGCATTGTAAACATTGTATTCATGTATTTGACATTTGAATATTGATTTTAAGCATTTCTTCATCAATTATGTGTTATTGGAGACTTGGAGTTATTTCTAACCCAAAAAAAAAAACCCGGCCGGTATGCATTTTCATACCGGTCCGTACCATGTGTCGGTACAGTACGGTACCGGTACCGGTATTTTAAACCATGCTAGCAGCTACTTTCCCAGCCGTTGGGTATTTTTTGTACCAGCTCCAAATGACTCTTTAGCTTTTGGAGCTAGTTTTTTATGGTTTAGGGAGCTATATAAAGCCCCTAAACATTCTCATTTACCCCTTACACTCTAGCTCTCATACTCTCTCAAATCTTCCATTCTCTCTCAAATTTATGATTTTTTATGTTTTGGAGCTTCAATAAAAAAAGTAAAATAAAATAAGGAAAAAATCTGGTACAAGCCGGTAAGAATCAATTTGTGTCAACATGTACCTTGTGTGGGTATATAACGGTACCCATATGTACAAGTACCGATTAGTTATCCATCGCTACTAATACGAGATTTTAAACCTTGCTTGAGATAATATAAAATGATTTAAATGCCCTTGGAATAACTAGAGATTTGGATTTACATGGACCTCAATGGCTGGAAAAGATCCATGCAGCAACCTGAAATAGTTGGGCCTTTACAGCTTGTTGTTGTTGTGTATTTTAACTGCATTAGGCACTTTTAAGTCTTTCCTAAAACAGATTGCTTATAGTTAAGATCTTGAGTTAACCTAGATTCTTCCAGAAAGAAATAATCAAACTAAGTAATCACATGCAAGCATACCTCTTATGAGGGTTGTTCTTTCTAAAATTTTCTATGATTTAGAAATTTCTATCCAAATTCTTTTGGCTAAAGAATATACTAAAGAAACATGTAAAATAAAATAAAAAAATAAGTATAAACAAGCAAAAATGTTTTAGATTAATAAATCACGCCAATTAGTGTAACCATGGTTCCAGATACTTGTTCAACTAGTAATTAAACCAAGGACCAGTATTGAAGAAGATAGCTATATATTAGTTAACACTTAATTTTTCTGCAATACCAAGAAATCTAATCATTCTGATTCTGAATCCAGTGAACTACCAACTTCCAATTTTCCCACCTCAAGTTCCAATAATACAAACATGATAAAAATCAAGAATTTGCCCATTTATTCCATCAGCTTAAGGTATGGTATCAAATTATTCAAACAAAAATGCTAGGATATATACCAACGAAGAGAGAGCTTGCAAGCCCGCTGCACGTAAACTGCATGCATTATCATCCTCTCCCATTTCTTGACACAGGCAACACAACTTTGGAATCAGACCTTCTAGATTGAACTGGTATGTACCATCCACCTAGAATTTTAGACAGCAACATGATCTTAGTTCATTTAAAATTAATAATCTAGATTACTACCGCAAAATACAAATGTGACTTCTTTCTGGCAAAAATGAAGAATTTACCTGGCTATTAATGAAGTCAAAAAGTGTATAGCATCCTATAGTTTGCATTTCATCATGTCTTGTTTGATCAAAAAGAGTATGTATAATGCTCAATAAGCTACTTGCAAACAGTGGCCTGTAAAAGATTGTATCCATATCATATGCCATACTTTAAAGTCGACCTTATCACAAGAATATTTATAAATTAAACAAACAGAGTATTTGAAAGTACATCACATGCCACAAATTAATTTAATCTTTCAACTGAATGAACAATCAACTATTAAAAGTAAAGACAATAAACTCATAATAAGACTAGATAAATCAACAAAAATTGTATACAAATGGTGAACAAAGTTATCTAATATTTGAAACTATTTCTCTTGAAGAGAAGAGATTAAGTAATTGCAACTTCCCGAAAAGATGATCTCTCCTCTCTGAATTTTTTATTAGATGTAACCAGTAACCATTTTTTTCTTAGAATATCTACCTAGACAACAATAACTTATGGTATGAACATTACAGCATGAAGCATTATGTTCTCTTGTAACTGTCATCTTCAATATATACAATAGAAGTATTACTTAATTACTCGTACACCATTATAGGCCAAATTACTGGGTACTGGGTAGAACTAAAAAGGCATAAAACTTATAATCAAAAGGTGAACATTAATATCACATTTAACAAAAATTTAAGCATCGGTGTTTGTAATACCTATTGTCTAGCAATGAAATTAAAGCAAAATATCACAAAGACTCTGAAGTACTCAAGAGCTGCACATATATGGACTGACAAATGGTAAATAGCACCAATAAGACAAAAGAAATAATATAGTAATTGTGAGCAGATCTCACATTTGTTCTCTACAAGCAATCAATAATTTACGGTAAATGCACATCACAACTTTAACATAGCCGAAATGTTCACTTCTCAGCTCCCTGTAACATCTTTGTTCCAAATAACTTGTTATCTGACAAAAAGACCAGGAACAAGTAAACATGGGAAGTAGAAGTACGAGGAACTAAATGATAAACTACAACCAAGTACTCTGGAAATAGTAACAGTTGGAATTAGAAACTAAAATTGTAAACTACCTACACAAGAACTCAGATGTTACAGCATTATAATTCAATTTTTCATTTCCAAATTTTTTAAAAAATTAAAGGGCAGTGGCATAATTGTAATATTAAGATATTTTAGTTTACATATACCAAACACATTTTTTAAACAATAATATTTGAAAACTAGAAATAATTTTAATTTTCCAATTTCCTTTTTCTCTAGAAATATCTTTTTCCAAAATTCTCTCTAACCAATGTTTTGCTTCCATGATTTGCTTTAAGTTTTGAATGCCAATATAATAAAGGGTCATGCATATTGTCTGAATGGCCAAACACATACAGAAAGAGAAATCAATCTACAAAGAAGAAAGAGTGTACCTTTGGAATGCGAAGTGGATTTTTAGAAGCGTATTCACATAACTTTCCAATTTTCCGATCATTTGGTTCTTCATCCTGCATGTCAACATTTTCTTAAGCTTTTATGAAATAATTTTCTTAAAACTACTTCAATATAATCCAGCAAAAAGAAACATTAGACTTAGGGTCTGTATGGTTGAGCTATTGGGTGGGTATTGTTGGTTGTTGATCCCCCTAGAACTCCTAAAGGCATATGGTGAACCACATGATAGTTGCTAGGAATGCAGCTATTGGTCCAAAAAGTTGAGAAGAAAATACCAACTATCCCAACACCGATCTTAACCAAACAGGCTTAAAGTGTAGTTAAATTCATGTATATAACTACTCAAAACTGTATTTAAAACATAACCACATTAAGCTTCAACAGGTTGCATTCTAACATAAACTTTGTGATGACAGCTATAAATTTCATGGCACAGGTACCAATATCCTGGATAGCATTTTGAAAATTCCTACAGACAATTGAACATTATACAATGGACAGGTTAAAGAAGTAAAAAGTCGATAAAAAAATAAATCCATTTCTTACTCCTTTCTCTTTGGCACCTGTCGATAAGGAATTATGAACAAGAATGGGATGAAAATAATAGAATAAAATATGGGAATTCTGTAGCATTTAGTGTCACTCTTCTATTTGTTGTATATTCAAAATGTGAATTATTTAAATATATTACCAAAAATTAATATCTACTATGCTTTTTCATTCCCTCTCATATCCATCCTCCGCACATGGTAATGAGGACTTACGAAATTCTCATTATTGTTGCAGCCCCTCTATTATTCCAACCCATTCTACATTTCCAAACATCTTAAAATCATGGAATTCCAGTTCCACTATTTTAATTCCCTAATTTCTATATGCTCTTATTATTTTCCTATATTTATGATCAACTCTTATTATTTATCTATCAATCCATGGGTATCCACAATTCTCTAATTTTCAGTAACAACAGAAAACAAGATAGTGAAGAACTGGAGATAGAAGTGTGGTAAAGTATGCAAAAGGTATCCACTACCCCTCCTTCCTATTTTTTTCTCCTTTGTATTTTCTTATTCTTCTCATTTTCGATTTCTCCTCCTTATCTTCCACTGGCTGCAATTCCAACACTGAGCTTTGTAACTTTTGAGTAAAAATCCCATAATTCAAAGGCACACACTACACATTTACTGAGAATCCTGCTTCAACTTCATAATTTTATCTAATTATATCTCAATTATTCAAAAGGATGATTAGTTAATTAACAAACAGAACTGTGTTGCATCGAAAAAAGGAACTACATTATAAAACAAAGTATCAACTTCATGATTTTATTGAAGTATATCTCAATTATTATTAATTATCCAAGAATTATACTATGCAAATTGAGATTAAATAAAAATATGAAATGTGAATGTTACAAAAAAAGACCTGTGATCGAGGAAAAATGTCAGCTAGCAGCTTCTTGTACCGCTTTACTGGTTGCCTGGATCGTGCCCTCAATGAAGGGCACAAAAAACACAGCCTTCCACATGCAGGCAGAACCTTTCTTGACATCACTCCCATCTTGCATCTACAAGAAAGAGAATTTTAAAAGAAGAAAAAGAATGCATGCAGAGCAACCCAGGAGTATATCCTTAATCCGAATTTTAAATTGCCTCTAAATCAATATATCCTTAATCTTGTTGATGTAAAGGTTTAGAGGCGATTTAGTTTAAAAATTAAAATATATATATATAATCATATTTTAAAGCAACCCACGAGTATATGTGGCAAAAGATTAAATGATGTTTAATTTCTCTACCCTTAAAAATTATTCACATTGGTCTCGGGGGTGTCAACACTTCCAAGTGTATCAAAAGGGGTGTATGAGGTATTTTCATAGTATGAAGGCAGGATATATGCTTAGTTTAGTTAAAGTAGACAGCTAAATTACCGTATATTAAATTGTCGGTCATATAACAGCTAATTGAAACAAACAAAAAGAAACCATGAAACGAGAAATTGGTTGAAAATATTGGAAATATTCCCATCAGCGAGCAAATTTAGCTTTTTATTTCTCGACATGAAAGGATCATTTTAGATAAACTAGAAATGGTCATCTCCTACACAAGACCAGCCAAAAATGGTGGACATTAGGACAGAATTAACCTACAGCATCCATCTCTATTCAATAGACAGGAAATTAAAGACAAAGCTAGGGAGAAAATAGATCAAATGCAAACAAATGAAAGAATTCATTTTCTAGATTAAACTATGAAGAAATGATCATATCGGAGGAACGTGCCAACACGTACCAAAATAAACCACCCGAGAAAGTGTTTCAATCAAAAATTGACCGGGTGGGGGAGAAAGATTGAGGGAGACAGCGGAACCCTGCAAATAATTGGATCGAGGAGGCGCAGGATCCCCGATTTCGTCCTCCAATTCCTCGAAAGACGAAGAGAGAGAAAAAGAGAGAAATAATGGAATAGTCGTCCCTCACCCCCCTCCCCCCCTCCCTCTCTCTCGCTCTACATTCGCATTACCTTCGCAAGGAATTCCTCCTCCCTCTATCCTCTATCGGCGGAGAAGGGTTCTTCCACCCGATAATAAGGAGACAATGGGAGGAAAAGTCGGGGATCCCCGGTCTTCTCCTTCTCCTTTATCCATGCTGCCCCGGTCTTCTCCTTCTCTCTCTATACGCAGGAGTCAAATTGGTCGTGCCGTCATGCGAAGTTTGCATGATTGTGATTGCAGGAGGACTTGGTCATGTGAAGTTGGCATGATCGTATTGAATTATTCTTAATTGAGGAATTACCTCGTGGAGTCCCTCAATTTTTGGTTTTTCCCCCCGGGAGATTAAAGAAATAATAATTAAATATTAAACTTTTTTTACCGATTATATACATTAAACTAGTGGTTATATATTTTATAAAAAATAATTTTATAATATAATTGATTATAAAGAGTACACATACTCGAAAATATATGGACAAAGCGCACTACAATAATTTGAATACGATTTTAATTTTCAAGATTTCGAACTCAAGTTTTACTATATATATGATCCACCCTAATTTAATTTTAAAAAATTAATTAAAATTAAAAACTCAAAGTATGTGACACAACATGGATAAAACCTAGTTGACCTCACCAGTAAAAATTCGATTGATCCAACTTGGATAATCTAACTAGATCAAATTTCTAATGTTCGAAGCAAATTAGAATCAAAGTCTAAATTGGACCCAACCTTTGATTTTTAAGTTTGGATTCTAAAATATTTGATTCAAAATATTTACGGATCAAATTTAGGTTGAAATTCGACCTGACCATATATGATAATGCCCCTTAATATTACAACAAAAATAAGTTATATTATAATATAAAATTATTGTTCCATAATTTACTATGACGATAAATGCCTCTAGATACAAATAGGGGGAATTGTTCATATTACCCTTATAATTTTACCGGGAATTGGATAATAACTATATATTAGTTTATAGGTAGGACATGCTTATTTCATGGGATAAATAAGGATAAGATAAGTGATGAGTTTTAATTCTTTATTTTATTTGATGCTTTGGTTTAAAAAATAGAATTATAAAATTATAAAATTGATATTTTTTCTAGTATATATAATTATTTCTCTCATTTATTATCATATTCTAAACGAACGAATTAAAAAAAATAACTACATTAATTTGCACACGACAATTTCATTAAGAAAATATAAAAATGAATGAAATAAGTAAATTAATATATTTATGACATGTTAACTGACGTGGAATTTACAAATAAAGAAAACTTTTTATCTAAAAATTTGCCACATGTGCTTTAGTTAGGGAGGCTGGTGTTTTTTAGCCTATATAGAAAGTAGGGGCATATAATTAAATCTTATCTTATTTTTATTCTAAAAATCAGATGATTGAATTAGTATTTCATCTCAGACTCAGATTTAAAACCATTATTTGATAATAGTTTTTATTTTTCTTCCATGCTTGAATTAGTAAAAAAAATAAAAATGAAAACACTACTAGAATAGTCACTCTCACCAACGGTGCTCACCGATAGCCGCCCAAAGCCATCAGAAACATCCACAGCTTTCTGACGGCCGCACAAATCGTTGCAGATGTAACAACATCAGCAATGGCTCACATACGATCGACTTAGCCTGTCACTTATGAGCCGATAGCGCGCACGGGATGCGAAATGAAATAAGTAATTAGCCATGGCTTAGAGAGGGCTTAGTGGGCCGTCGGTGATATAATAAATCAATAGCGACAACTATCAGCGATCGTCGCTTATGAGTCGATGGCGCGCACGCGGCGCGAAAATAAAAAACTAATCACTAACGGCTTAGAGAGAGCCACGTCGGACGTCAGTGATTTAATAATTAAAAATCCATAGTTTACCGACTATTGATAGGTCGTCAGTGAAAAACTTTTTTATTTGTGTTCGCGCCCGACCCCTCCTGTTTCTTCCTTCTTCCTTCTTCTCTTCTTTGCTACCGTCGTTGTCGCCCGCTGCTGCCGTCGGTTGTCTTCGCCGGTTCTCCGCCTCCGGGTAAACTCCACCCTAAATCCCCTCCGTCAGATTATTTTCGTCAACCCTCCGCCACCATCCAGTGTCGACGACCGTCTGATCACCAACACTGGACAATGGCGTCGGCATGAAGTGGACGTCGACGCCGGATTTGGGGCTGAAACCTTTGGCCCCAACTAATGAAACGGTAGTCAGTTACTACCGGCTACTATTGATTAGGGTATTAATTTTTTTAAGTTAATTAATGTTATATAATTATTGTTATTGTAGTCGGTTGCATCCATAAATTTAGAAAATAATCATGACGAGTTGATACATTTTACATACGCATCAACGAGTCGGATATGATTTTGCAATAGCTTAGATCCGTTAAGACATTAGAGGTTGTATGTTCATATAAACGAAGTAGATGATCTTTTATACGACGTATAACCCTTGAATTGTCCCTAATTGGATAATTTGGGAACATAGTTATTTGTATTGCACTTAGTTGTTTCTTTTAACCGTTAACTCATTCATAAATTTTTGCTACTGTATCTCCCTTATTCTCCGATACGCGTCTAGATAATATGTGTATTTGGAGAACTGTAGGGTATGCTGCCGAAATTTAAAATGAAGTTAACGGCTAAAAGAAATACTTAGTGCAATATGAATAATATGAATCTAGACCCAAGTCTACTTGACTCAACCATCTCATCTAAAGACATTAACTAAAGATATTGTCATTGATTGACATAATCATGTCGGGCAATCAAAGTTGGATGTACCGACGAATTGATCGTGGAGATATAATGAATGAATTTCGAGTTTGCGTAACTTACTTCTTAAGTTTCTCTTATTCGAACCGAAAATTAGTTATGTCACGCCTCAAACCCGGACATGCCGGCCAGAGTACCACTCGTACTCTGAAGCCTAACTCAACCAAGACAACCAGATAAAAATATAAAACCTGTACAATTTATAAAAACCAACTCGATTTGCGAAAATATAAACTGAATAAATTCCAAACCATCAATTAAAATAGTTCAAGAGTTTCAACTATTCCAAATTCTTCTTTTTTTTTAAAAAAAGTTTTAACATAAATAAATCCCTCAACTCCAAAAGTGCGGAAACAAAATCTAGACCCAAGTCTACTTGACTCAAGAAAATATAAAAAGCCCCTACAGACTCGGGTATAACCCCCGACCATGACATGTCACGAGATCCGATGTCCCTACCGCCACCAACCGTGCTACTACATCCCAGTACATCTCTAATCAAGCTCAAAGGCTGAAAAAGACAACATAATAAACCATAAGTAGTCCAACTAGGACTTAGTGAGTGGTTTAGTCGTCTTTCCACCATGTCCAATAATACAAGTCCAGCAAGTAAATAATTTATTGATAACATATAACTCATGAGCTAAGTAAGCATAATCATCCATTCATATAAGATATAACCACCAATATGCATATCCATCAACCATATGATATATAAACACATATATGCATAACCATCAACCATATGAGATGTAAACACAAAATGCATAACCATCAACCCAAACAAGCCATTCTGGGTCGATTGTTAGTGTGCCGGGCTGACGAGCTTCCCGGTCCAGGGACCCGTCGGTCCTACGAGTCGGTCACTGTGCCTAGCTCTGGCTCAGGAAGCTTCCCGCCCATGCCACTCCGGGTCGATCATTAGTGTGGCAGCTAACAAGCTTCCCGGTCCAGTATAATCCAGTGCAATCACAAGCACACCAAAGTATTTATATAACAACCATCAATTAATATATGAAGAGGAAATGAACATAACATCCATAAGCCAATATAAATGTCCTAGGACCTCAAGGGCCTGCAGTGTCCATATATTTTACATGCGCATGAATCCGAATTCCCAAGGGCATACACCGGTCTATGCATCATTATAAATCACAATATCCATCCCAAATAATATGTAAGCAGTAAAGCAATTTCCAATACGAAATAAATTAACCTCATTCATGCGCCATACCATACAAGAGCAATTAACATTCTTCACATAGTAATCCAGTCATACTAAAACAAATAGTAATGAGCTCAGATAAATTTTATAAGTTCCTACATGCAACCATACAACTATTGCCATGCTCACTTCCTCAAAGGGCCGGCCTCATAACCTTTGAAATTACCCAAGGAAATTCGGCCCTTACCCGAATTTCCTTTTCCCTATAATTTAGCGACCCTAAGATATATGTCAAGCTAAGGGAACAAATATGTTTCTATATAAGCCTAAATTTAATATTTCCTTAATATTCAGTCTCTACCATTGTTCATGTCCTAATCACCCCTAGGTGATTCCTAAAGGGGTCAGCATGTCTCTAATTCATCCAAAAATACAAGTCCATAAGTAGTCCAACTAGGACTTAGTGAGTGGTTTAGTCGTCTTTCCACCATGTCCAATAATACAAGTCCAGCAAGTAAATAATTTATTGATAACATATAACTCATGAGCTAAGTAAGCATAATCATCCATTCATATAAGATATAACCACCAATATGCATATCCATCAACCATATGATATATAAACACATATATGCATAACCATCAACCATATGAGATGTAAACACAAAATGCATAACCATCAACCCAAACAAGCCATTCTGGGTCGATTGTTAGTGTGCCGGGCTGACGAGCTTCCCGGTCCAGGGACCCGTCGGTCCTACGAGTCGGTCACTGTGCCTAGCTCTGGCTCAGGAAGCTTCCCGCCCATGCCACTCCGGGTCGATCATTAGTGTGGCAGCTAACAAGCTTCCCGGTCCAGTATAATCCAGTGCAATCACAAGCACATCAAAGTATTTATATAACAACCATCAATTAATATATGAAGAGGAAATGAACATAACATCCATAAGCCAATATAAATGTCCTAGGACCTCAAGGGCCTGCAGTGTCCATATATTTTACATGCGCATGAATCCGAATTCCCAAGGGCATACACCGGTCTATGCATCATTATAAATCACAATATCCATCCCAAATAATATGTAAGCAGTAAAGCAATTTCCAATACGAAATAAATTAACCTCATTCATGCGCCATACCATACAAGAGCAATTAACATTCTTCACATAGTAATCCAGTCATACTAAAACAAATAGTAATGAGCTCAGATAAATTTTATAAGTTCCTACATGCAACCATACAACTATTGCCATGCTCACTTCCTCAAAGGGCCGGCCTCATAACCTTTGAAATTACCCAAGGAAATTCGGCCCTTACCCGAATTTCCTTTTCCCTATAATTTAGCGACCCTAAGATATATGTCAAGCTAAGGGAACAAATATGTTTCTATATAAGCCTAAATTTAATATTTCCTTAATATTCAGTCTCTACCATTGTTCATGTCCTAATCACCCCTAGGTGATTCCTAAAGGGGTCAGCATGTCTCTAATTCATCCAAAAATACAAGTCCATAAGTAGTCCAACTAGGACTTAGTGAGTGGTTTAGTCGTCTTTCCACCATGTCCAATAATACAAGTCCAGCAAGTAAATAATTTATTGATAACATATAACTCATGAGCTAAGTAAGCATAATCATCCATTCATATAAGATATAACCACCAATATGCATATCCATCAACCATATGATATATAAACACATATATGCATAACCATCAACCATATGAGATGTAAACACAAAATGCATAACCATCAACCCAAACAAGCCATTCTGGGTCGATTGTTAGTGTGCCGGGCTGACGAGCTTCCCAGTCCAGGGACCCGTCGGTCCTACGAGTCGGTCACTGTGCCTAGCTCTGGCTCAGGAAGCTTCCCGCCCATGCCACTCCGGGTCGATCATTAGTGTGGCAGCTAACAAGCTTCCCGGTCCAGTATAATCCAGTGCAATCACAAGCACATCAAAGTATTTATATAACAACCATCAATTAATATATGAAGAGGAAATGAACATAACATCCATAAGCCAATATAAATGTCCTAGGACCTCAAGGGCCTGCAGTGTCCATATATTTTACATGCGCATGAATCCGAATTCCCAAGGGCATACACCGGTCTATGCATCATTATAAATCACAATATCCATCCCAAATAATATGTAAGCAGTAAAGCAATTTCCAATACGAAATAAATTAACCTCATTCATGCGCCATACCATACAAGAGCAATTAACATTCTTCACATAGTAATCCAGTCATACTAAAACAAATAGTAATGAGCTCAGATAAATTTTATAAGTTCCTACATGCAACCATACAACTATTGCCATGCTCACTTCCTCAAAGGGCCGGCCTCATAACCTTTGAAATTACCCAAGGAAATTCGGCCCTTACCCGAATTTCCTTTTCCCTATAATTTAGCGACCCTAAGATATATGTCAAGCTAAGGGAACAAATATGTTTCTATATAAGCCTAAATTTAATATTTCCTTAATATTCAGTCTCTACCATTGTTCATGTCCTAATCACCCCTAGGTGATTCCTAAAGGGGTCAGCATGTCTCTAATTCATCCAAAAATACAAGTCCATAAGTAGTCCAACTAGGACTTAGTGAGTGGTTTAGTCGTCTTTCCACCATGTCCAATAATACAAGTCCAGCAAGTAAATAATTTATTGATAACATATAACTCATGAGCTAAGTAAGCATAATCATCCATTCATATAAGATATAACCACCAATATGCATATCCATCAACCATATGATATATAAACACATATATGCATAACCATCAACCATATGAGATGTAAACACAAAATGCATAACCATCAACCCAAACAAGCCATTCTGGGTCGATTGTTAGTGTGCCGGGCTGACGAGCTTCCCGGTCCAGGGACCCGTCGGTCCTACGAGTCGGTCACTGTGCCTAGCTCTGGCTCAGGAAGCTTCCCGCCCATGCCACTCCGGGTCGATCATTAGTGTGGCAGCTAACAAGCTTCCCGGTCCAGTATAATCCAGTGCAATCACAAGCACACCAAAGTATTTATATAACAACCATCAATTAATATATGAAGAGGAAATGAACATAACATCCATAAGCCAATATAAATGTCCTAGGACCTCAAGGGCCTGCAGTGTCCATATATTTTACATGCGCATGAATCCGAATTCCCAAGGGCATACACCGGTCTATGCATCATTATAAATCACAATATCCATCCCAAATAATATGTAAGCAGTAAAGCAATTTCCAATACGAAATAAATTAACCTCATTCATGCGCCATACCATACAAGAGCAATTAACATTCTTCACATAGTAATCCAGTCATACTAAAACAAATAGTAATGAGCTCAGATAAATTTTATAAGTTCCTACATGCAACCATACAACTATTGCCATGCTCACTTCCTCAAAGGGCCGGCCTCATAACCTTTGAAATTACCCAAGGAAATTCGGCCCTTACCCGAATTTCCTTTTCCCTATAATTTAGCGACCCTAAGATATATGTCAAGCTAAGGGAACAAATATGTTTCTATATAAGCCTAAATTTAATATTTCCTTAATATTCAGTCTCTACCATTGTTCATGTCCTAATCACCCCTAGGTGATTCCTAAAGGGGTCAGCATGTCTCTAATTCATCCAAAAATACAAGTCCATAAGTAGTCCAACTAGGACTTAGTGAGTGGTTTAGTCGTCTTTCCACCATGTCCAATAATACAAGTCCAGCAAGTAAATAATTTATTGATAACATATAACTCATGAGCTAAGTAAGCATAATCATCCATTCATATAAGATATAACCACCAATATGCATATCCATCAACCATATGATATATAAACACATATATGCATAACCATCAACCATATGAGATGTAAACACAAAATGCATAACCATCAACCCAAACAAGCCATTCTGGGTCGATTGTTAGTGTGCCGGGCTGACGAGCTTCCCGGTCCAGGGACCCGTCGGTCCTACGAGTCGGTCACTGTGCCTAGCTCTGGCTCAGGAAGCTTCCCGCCCATGCCACTCCGGGTCGATCATTAGTGTGGCAGCTAACAAGCTTCCCGGTCCAGTATAATCCAGTGCAATCACAAGCACATCAAAGTATTTATATAACAACCATCAATTAATATATGAAGAGGAAATGAACATAACATCCATAAGCCAATATAAATGTCCTAGGACCTCAAGGGCCTGCAGTGTCCATATATTTTACATGCGCATGAATCCGAATTCCCAAGGGCATACACCGGTCTATGCATCATTATAAATCACAATATCCATCCCAAATAATATGTAAGCAGTA
This sequence comes from Canna indica, assembly GCA_034359265.1. Classification (NCBI taxonomy): domain Eukaryota; kingdom Viridiplantae; phylum Streptophyta; class Magnoliopsida; order Zingiberales; family Cannaceae; genus Canna; species Canna indica. The sequence continues at coordinate 75,839,551 of CP136890.1, forward strand.
AAGCAATTTCCAATACGAAATAAATTAACCTCATTCATGCGCCATACCATACAAGAGCAATTAACATTCTTCACATAGTAATCCAGTCATACTAAAACAAATAGTAATGAGCTCAGATAAATTTTATAAGTTCCTACATGCAACCATACAACTATTGCCATGCTCACTTCCTCAAAGGGCCGGCCTCATAACCTTTGAAATTACCCAAGGAAATTCGGCCCTTACCCGAATTTCCTTTTCCCTATAATTTAGCGACCCTAAGATATATGTCAAGCTAAGGGAACAAATATGTTTCTATATAAGCCTAAATTTAATATTTCCTTAATATTCAGTCTCTACCATTGTTCATGTCCTAATCACCCCTAGGTGATTCCTAAAGGGGTCAGCATGTCTCTAATTCATCCAAAAATACAAGTCCATAAGTAGTCCAACTAGGACTTAGTGAGTGGTTTAGTCGTCTTTCCACCATGTCCAATAATACAAGTCCAGCAAGTAAATAATTTATTGATAACATATAACTCATGAGCTAAGTAAGCATAATCATCCATTCATATAAGATATAACCACCAATATGCATATCCATCAACCATATGATATATAAACACATATATGCATAACCATCAACCATATGAGATGTAAACACAAAATGCATAACCATCAACCCAAACAAGCCATTCTGGGTCGATTGTTAGTGTGCCGGGCTGACGAGCTTCCCGGTCCAGGGACCCGTCGGTCCTACGAGTCGGTCACTGTGCCTAGCTCTGGCTCAGGAAGCTTCCCGCCCATGCCACTCCGGGTCGATCATTAGTGTGGCAGCTAACAAGCTTCCCGGTCCAGTATAATCCAGTGCAATCACAAGCACACCAAAGTATTTATATAACAACCATCAATTAATATATGAAGAGGAAATGAACATAACATCCATAAGCCAATATAAATGTCCTAGGACCTCAAGGGCCTGCAGTGTCCATATATTTTACATGCGCATGAATCCGAATTCCCAAGGGCATACACCGGTCTATGCATCATTATAAATCACAATATCCATCCCAAATAATATGTAAGCAGTAAAGCAATTTCCAATACGAAATAAATTAACCTCATTCATGCGCCATACCATACAAGAGCAATTAACATTCTTCACATAGTAATCCAGTCATACTAAAACAAATAGTAATGAGCTCAGATAAATTTTATAAGTTCCTACATGCAACCATACAACTATTGCCATGCTCACTTCCTCAAAGGGCCGGCCTCATAACCTTTGAAATTACCCAAGGAAATTCGGCCCTTACCCGAATTTCCTTTTCCCTATAATTTAGCGACCCTAAGATATATGTCAAGCTAAGGGAACAAATATGTTTCTATATAAGCCTAAATTTAATATTTCCTTAATATTCAGTCTCTACCATTGTTCATGTCCTAATCACCCCTAGGTGATTCCTAAAGGGGTCAGCATGTCTCTAATTCATCCAAAAATACAAGTCCATAAGTAGTCCAACTAGGACTTAGTGAGTGGTTTAGTCGTCTTTCCACCATGTCCAATAATACAAGTCCAGCAAGTAAATAATTTATTGATAACATATAACTCATGAGCTAAGTAAGCATAATCATCCATTCATATAAGATATAACCACCAATATGCATATCCATCAACCATATGATATATAAACACATATATGCATAACCATCAACCATATGAGATGTAAACACAAAATGCATAACCATCAACCCAAACAAGCCATTCTGGGTCGATTGTTAGTGTGCCGGGCTGACGAGCTTCCCGGTCCAGGGACCCGTCGGTCCTACGAGTCGGTCACTGTGCCTAGCTCTGGCTCAGGAAGCTTCCCGCCCATGCCACTCCGGGTCGATCATTAGTGTGGCAGCTAACAAGCTTCCCGGTCCAGTATAATCCAGTGCAATCACAAGCACACCAAAGTATTTATATAACAACCATCAATTAATATATGAAGAGGAAATGAACATAACATCCATAAGCCAATATAAATGTCCTAGGACCTCAAGGGCCTGCAGTGTCCATATATTTTACATGCGCATGAATCCGAATTCCCAAGGGCATACACCGGTCTATGCATCATTATAAATCACAATATCCATCCCAAATAATATGTAAGCAGTAAAGCAATTTCCAATACGAAATAAATTAACCTCATTCATGCGCCATACCATACAAGAGCAATTAACATTCTTCACATAGTAATCCAGTCATACTAAAACAAATAGTAATGAGCTCAGATAAATTTTATAAGTTCCTACATGCAACCATACAACTATTGCCATGCTCACTTCCTCAAAGGACCGGCCTCATAACCTTTGAAATTACCCAAGGAAATTCGGCCCTTACCCGAATTTCCTTTTCCCTATAATTTAGCGACCCTAAGATATATGTCAAGCTAAGGGAACAAATATGTTTCTATATAAGCCTAAATTTAATATTTCCTTAATATTCAGTCTCTACCATTGTTCATGTCCTAATCACCCCTAGGTGATTCCTAAAGGGGTCAGCATGTCTCTAATTCATCCAAAAATACAAGTCCATAAGTAGTCCAACTAGGACTTAGTGAGTGGTTTAGTCGTCTTTCCACCATGTCCAATAATACAAGTCCAGCAAGTAAATAATTTATTGATAACATATAACTCATGAGCTAAGTAAGCATAATCATCCATTCATATAAGATATAACCACCAATATGCATATCCATCAACCATATGATATATAAACACATATATGCATAACCATCAACCATATGAGATGTAAACACAAAATGCATAACCATCAACCCAAACAAGCCATTCTGGGTCGATTGTTAGTGTGCCGGGCTGACGAGCTTCCCGGTCCAGGGACCCGTCGGTCCTACGAGTCGGTCACTGTGCCTAGCTCTGGCTCAGGAAGCTTCCCGCCCATGCCACTCCGGGTCGATCATTAGTGTGGCAGCTAACAAGCTTCCCGGTCCAGTATAATCCAGTGCAATCACAAGCACACCAAAGTATTTATATAACAACCATCAATTAATATATGAAGAGGAAATGAACATAACATCCATAAGCCAATATAAATGTCCTAGGACCTCAAGGGCCTGCAGTGTCCATATATTTTACATGCGCATGAATCCGAATTCCCAAGGGCATACACCGGTCTATGCATCATTATAAATCACAATATCCATCCCAAATAATATGTAAGCAGTAAAGCAATTTCCAATACGAAATAAATTAACCTCATTCATGCGCCATACCATACAAGAGCAATTAACATTCTTCACATAGTAATCCAGTCATACTAAAACAAATAGTAATGAGCTCAGATAAATTTTATAAGTTCCTACATGCAACCATACAACTATTGCCATGCTCACTTCCTCAAAGGGCCGGCCTCATAACCTTTGAAATTACCCAAGGAAATTCGGCCCTTACCCGAATTTCCTTTTCCCTATAATTTAGCGACCCTAAGATATATGTCAAGCTAAGGGAACAAATATGTTTCTATATAAGCCTAAATTTAATATTTCCTTAATATTCAGTCTCTACCATTGTTCATGTCCTAATCACCCCTAGGTGATTCCTAAAGGGGTCAGCATGTCTCTAATTCATCCAAAAATAAATCCTAAAGGGGCGGCCGGCAAGTCCCCAATCTTTTTAGCGGTATCAATTCATTACACTACAAGAAAAATGAGTATCAGTGACGGAAATTTTGTGACGGCTAAAATCGGTAACAAAATGTGAGAGATTTGTGACGGATTTGTCATGGCATGAAATGAACTTTCTTTTTTCCAAAACAGTGACGGATTTATGACGAAAAATCCGACACAAGACGATTCCGTCACAAATCAGTCATAGAATTTTTGATCAATTTGGCCTAGAATTTTTAATAAATAACATCATTGACATATTTCATTTCCGTCACTAATTTTTCGACACTAATCCGTCACTGAACTTTTTTCTTCATATCCGTCACAGATCTGTCACTAAGCCACCACATAATAGTGATAGATCAGTAACGAAAATATAATTCCGACATAAAATTAAATTAAATATTAGTAAAATAAATTTTATCATGTTTAGTCCCACATGAGTTAAAAATGAGATTTTACTTATTCTTAACCATTATAAATATAATTTTTTTAGTCTCATATGGATCATTTTTTTTCTCTCCTAAGTTTCTTAAATTTTATAAATTGACACCTCATGAGATCAAAAAGTTTATTATCATGCTATCTTTTATAAATTTATTAAAAATATTATAAAAGTATAAATAATAATATAATGGAATATCATTATTGATTATTATAATATTATTATAATATACTATTATATTACAAAAATCTATAATATAATATAGTTGATATATTTTTATTAATAAAAATTATAATTAATATCATAATTAGTGACAAAAAATTTATTTTCGATCATCGACATCAATGACGGATTTTGTGACGGACACATCCGTCACAGAAGAGCAAATGAAGTACTAGCCACGAGACTTTCAGCGACGAAAATTTTCGTCACTGATACCCTTCGGTGATGGATTTACAAGCATCAGTGACAGATTTTTCCGTCACCAATGCATGTTTTTCTTGTGGTGTTACCCAACTCCTATCTTTGTTCCCCCCTTTTTCCAAGAAGTCAAGACCTCATCAAGAACACAAGAACACCAAGGAAAAGGGGGCGGCACCACCCCAAAATTCACATTAATACATGCGGAAAAGCCCTTAAAGAAAACAATTTAAATCCATAAAGATCGTACACCGCCATATTCGCACTCTAATCAATCGAGAAATGAAGAAATTTCGTCAAAAATCCATGACAAGAAATCCCACACAAGGGGCGGCGGCTTGGGTATAGAACAAGAAGGAAGGAATTCTAAATCCACTCACCGGAGAAGGAAATTAAAAAGAAAGGCAGTCCTCCACGCTCCCACGTCAACGAGGTCCGGGTGTGCTGCCCAGTTTCAATTCCTCCCATGTCTTCTCCTTCCCTCTCGTGTATCCCAAAATCTAGCCGTCCAAAATAGATCTCCATCGTTCCCATCCAGAGGCAAGGAGTCACGATCACCCGATTAGGCAAAACTCAACATAGCAGAATCCTGGAGAAGAAAACCAAAAATAGGGCTTTGGTAATTCCATGATAGTGATAGATCCGGCCGTCAAAAACCAATCACCGCCGATCAAAATGCAATTTTTGAGTCTAAAACTTACTGTCCAAATTTCATTACGATCTGACCACGGACGCTCCTTCGATCGCGAAGTATGATGGCGTCCGACTCTACAAGAAGCAGTCTGGTGAGATTCCCTTCTTCCCTCTCCATGCGTGCACCTCTTCCTATGGACGCCCAAGGGGGTGTGCGGCTAGTGCTATGAGCCACGCACCCCTGAGTGATGAGATATAAATACTAAAACCCTAATCACCAAATGACCACAGTGCCCCTTAACTTAAGTCAAGTATAAAGCAACTCATAACTCGACCAATACAAGTCTGATTTGAATTCTATTTGAACCTCTGAACTCGTCTTGACCCAACTACACATCTAAGGACTAATCAACTTAGATAAATTAATTACCTTGCGCGCAAAGGCCAATCTTTAATTCACGCCCTCCGGCGTTTCATCCGACCCATCCCGAGGCGCGACTTAAATTATCCCGCTAAAATAATGAAATAAACATTTTAAAAATTTGCGGGTATATGTTAGCGGTGATCAAATTCGATGTCCTTGCAGGAAATGTTCGAACACAAGATTTTTAGATCGAAAATGCTCGAACGTAAAATTTGTTACAATGCATTTATATACAAAAGGATTCACAGCAAGATATTATGTATGGACTTGTCACAGGGAGTCACGTGAAATCGGGACATCGAGCAATCCTGTCGTTCATACCCATGGTGAATCTTCTAGTGTCGTTGTTTCTTCGTCCAATCCACCTAATCCTCAAAGAACAATGATACTCGATAGTCTTGGTAGTCAATTCCATTTAAATGATAATGTCGAGTCAGTTACAGAGACGTCAGTGCCACCAAATACTATATATGATTGTTGATGCCATAGAAGAATAACTTGATATAGAGATTGAATTGCCGAATAAAGAGGCCGCAAAATTTTACGAGATGTTGAAAGCTACCAATGAACCTTGGTATCAGAATTGTCCTAAATATACAAGATTTTCGGCAATGACACAACTCCTGAACATCAAGTCCGGTTGTAATATCAGCAGGGTTACGTTTGATCGGATTGCATGCTTTATCAATGGAATGCTACCTCTAAATAACAAGTTTGAGCCAACTTTTTATAAGACAAAAAAATTGATGAGGAGATTAGCTTGCGTACGAAAAGATACACGCGTGCCCAAATAACTTCATTTTATATTATAAAGAAAATGCACAGTTGGATGAATGTCTGGTATGTGAACATCCTTGTTTCAAGGAGAAGAAATAGGTCCAATAGAAAAATATCTCGTTTAAGGTGCTTCGGTATTTTCCAATGACACTAATGCTTCAAAGATTATTCATGTCGGAAAATACTATCCCTACATAAGTTGGCATTCAAGAAGTCGTGATGATACAGAAATGACTCATGTATCCATCCAACAGTGAAATATGAAAAATATTTGGATAGATGTTATCTTTCATTTGCTAGGGATACTAGAACTATCAAATTGGGATTGTGCACAGTGGTTTGAATCTATTTGATCATTCGACAACTCCTTATTTAGTTTGTCCAGTGTTGCTAACCGTTTATAATTTGTCATCGTCAATGTGTATGAAAGATGAATTTATCTATCTTTCGATGATTATTCTTCGTATAGGTCCTTGGAAAGAAATTGACATGTTTATCGAACCCCTAATTGATGAACTAAAAATATTATGGGCTGAGGGAGCTGTCACTTATGATTGTCACCGAAAGTAAAATTTCACTTTAAGAGTCGTTGTCTTGTGCACAATCAATGATTTTTCGACCTACGACATGTTGTCTAGTTGGAGCACGCATGACGACTCTCTTGTCTGTATTGTATGGAACACTAAGAAGCATCAGCGCCATCATCGAAGATCCAAGTCCGTCGATATTGGCGTCGTCGACATCGAGACGTAGGCCACGAGGGCCTAACAAAATTCTCCCTCCGCTAGGTGAGGGCGAGGCATGCGGAGTAGTTAATGTGCACGAAAAAAGGTAAGTAGATGCATTAATTATTGATTATAATTTATATATAATTCAATATATCATAATATATAATTGTAATGTATTTGGTGCAGGTGTGACAGAAGGACATCCCTCACACGATAGCGGGGATGATCTGACGATTCATGCACGAGGTATGGCCTACATGGTCTCACGTGCCCCGTGAGCATGTAGATATGCTTTGGTGAGAGTTCCAGGTACGTATATTTATTAAATATATGTTAATTATAAATATCGATCGGTAAAAATAAATTTGTTTTTTTGCAGACTCATTATACATGGCCGGTGGATCAGTCGCCTTGTAGAGAGTGCATGGGAGACCATTGCCCACGCTCGCTACAACGAGCTGCTGAACCAAGCCCATACCACCATGTTAAGATAGTTGGGGGCCACACAGATTGCGGAGACTTGGGGACACGACCCCGAGTGGATTCCTAAATATGTGTGGGACCAGCTCGTTAAGCGGTGAGCATCGGCTAAGTGGCTGGAGGTCTCTAGGACTGCGGCGAGAAACCGCATCCGAGGGGACGACTAGAGGGCGCGCCACACTGGTGGCTCTGTATCTTTTGCGGTGCATGAGATGTCGTATAGTATGTATAATTTCCTTACTTATAATTAAATTATATATTATGTACAATTGTACTAATGTATTTGTTTTCTAATATTAGACGCGGGTGGAGGAGGATGGCACCGTCCACCGTCTCACTGATGGAGGTGTTTGAGCACACTCACTGTTGGCGACATGGGGTGGGGGAGTACGTCGATAGGACGGCCGCGATCATCGTGGTAAGTATATATATTTGTTTTACGTAATTTTTATTTATACTTTATATATATGTAATACTTAAAAGATAAACAAAAAATAAACTCATGTATGAGACATACACGATGACCGTGCTCGAGCGCGGAGGAACACCGTAGGGTGACTTTGATCCTGTAGCGTGGGTCGAGGCTGCAGGCGGTTGGGAGCACGGTGGTGTTTATGGCTTTGGAGCAGTTGAGACTGACGACGGAGGAGCAGAGACGGACGTATGACGAGTTGAGGCACGCGATGGAGGAGTAGAGACGAACGGTGGATGCGCAGAGACAGATGATGGAGAACATTCAGGCGCTCCTGACTCAAATTGCATCTCACTCTAGCATTCATATACCTCAGATGTCCGAGCCGTCCTCCTCGACCCAGTCGACTCTCCCCACCCAGTCGACGCTCCCCACCCAATTGACGCTCCCCACCCAGTCACTCGAGACTCTGTCGTCTCATCCTCCACCGCCTCCACTGCAGCCGTGAAATTTTTGTTTTAGTGTATTTTGATTACATTTTAATACTTGTTAAATTTTACCTCCATTTGAGTCTTATATTTTGATATTTGTATATATAGCCTATGTTTGAGGTTTAGATTGAATCCTAAATTGTATGGTTGCTTGTATATTGTGTTTGTGGTTGTAAATTAGTTGTTTCAGTATTTTGTATTGTGTGTGTGTAAATTGATGTACACATGAATTTCCACACACAAAAAAATTGTCACAGGATATAACGTCAACGACGGCTTACCAACGACTGACCATCACTAGGCCATCGCTGAAAGCGTATCATAACTGGCTGATAGCCTGGGCAGCAGAAGTTATCATGGTTGCTAGTAAAATCAGCGACGAGTTTGGGCTGTTGCTGATAATTAAATATCAGCGGCAGCCGAGTGGACTATCGCTGATGTATTAATATCAGTTACAACTCTAGCGGCTATCGTTGATATGTACCTATGACGACCGATGCGCGTCGTCACAAGTTATCAAAGACATGCACATAAGCGACGACCATTTGCAACGGCGCGCACAATCCGTGATAGTTGTCACCAATGGCTCGGCAATTGTATTAGTCGTCGGCGAAGCTTATATTTCTAGTAGTGAAAATTACTAACATAATTATTAATAGGAATGTAAAGATTAATTCATCATTAAAATTTTCAAATATTGACATCAAATATTGATGAAGAAAATATACAATTGCAATAATGGTTACCAGTTGGTGATATTAACGGGGGTGATAAAATGGAGCTTTTTGTCAACTTGAGGAATTCCCTCACCAAAATTCAAAATTAGGTGGAGTAATTTTAATCCATAAATAAGTAAATTAAAATGTTATAATATTTTTCAGATAGCTAAGGCGTTGTTTGGTTAACGAAAATTATTTTTTAGTATGGTTCTAATGAAAATAAAAACTTAATTTCGACTTTTAATTTTTAATTTTTTGAAAATGCATTTGATCTATTAAAGCAATATCAATTTTTAATTAATTGAACTAGTGAAAACTTATTTGATTATACAAAACAAAATTATTTCATTATAAAATATTTTTGATATTGAATAAACAATAAATTATTCATGGTACAAACAATTTATAAAATTTAATATGATTGTATAAGAAAGTCCCGTACTGATAAAAATAAAAAAAATGCTATCCAATAGTGAAATTTAGATTATAAACACCTAAAATAAGTTTTCTAAAAATCAAAATACAAATTTTCGTATCCATCTTTAGAACAAGTTGAAATTTAATCAATTAAAGAAAATAAATAATCTATTAATCAATGTTATTAACTTCTCAACATAGTTATCGATTTTATTTTATAATTAATATATTATAAAGCTGAAAAAAGAAAGCTTAACATAAACTCCGCATAATGGGCGAAGTCATAAATCATAAAATTGGGTGCTTGATAAAGTTATATCTTTTTTTAGTACGTACCCAAATTACCCCTAATAACTCAATCGGTTCACTACTTTGATCTTTTTTTATATATAAAAAAAATTGAGATTAGGAACCTTGGTGAAAATCCCTAAATGCTCTTGTATTGGCATTTAGGGACTTTAACCAAAAGTCTCTAAATATGTCATTTGCATATTAAATTTTGGTTCTCTATTTATTAATTCACCCATTAGAAACTTTAGTGAAAAGTTCCTAAGTGATCATATATGCATTTTAATAAAAAAAAAATCTCATATTTGATATGTTTATGAAATTCATATATCTAATATCTTAAAATTAGTTTTTAATTGTCATCAATGGCGCAGTCAAGACCCTAGAGTTAGAGGATGCAATATTTTTAAATTTATCATCAAAGTATTAATGATATATAAAATTATTACTTTTTAAAATAATAAATAATAATAAATTAAAAAGATAATAATTTTTTTATATAATTAAATCTAAACTAAATTATTTTGTCCACAATAATCTAAATATTTTAATAAAATTAAATTTATATTACATTATTTAACTAATCCAAATTAATCTCACTATTTTAAATTAAATGAAAACTTATTTAATTTAATTCACATCAACCTGGCTAATTAAGTTAAATTAAAATTAAACTAAGTTATTTAATTTAATTCACAATAATCTTAACCAAATCGATTAAATTATTAAACTAATTTAATTACTTAATTCCAATTCAAATTAATCACAACTATTTAAAATAAAATAAAATAAAGTTGTATAATTAATTCAATCCAACTTAAATTAAAATTTAACTAAGTTATTTAATTTAATTAAAATTATAACCTTAACTATTTTAATTAGATTAAAGCATTACTAGGTTATTTAATTAATCCACATTAATATAACTAATTTAATTAAATGAAAGTAATATTTAATTCGAGCTAATCTGAACCAAATTTATTAAATTAAATTAAAATTAATATAAACCTAATTAATGTAAGCTAAATGGTGAACTATATTATTTAATTTAATCCAAATTAGTCTAATTAATTAAATTAAATTAAATTAAATTAAAATCTAATCAATTTATTTGGTTTTATTAAATTAACCATAATTAGTTTAATTAAATTAAAACTTATTTGATTTAATCCATATTAATCTAACTAAGTTATTTAATTTATTTCAAATTAATCTTAACTCAATTGATTAAATTAAAATTAATGATTTATTTAAATTAACTCAAATAAATCATAGCTAGTTTAATTAAATTAAAATAAATTAGGTTTTAAATTTAATCCAAAATATAACTAATTAAATTGAACTAAGTTATTTAATTTAATTCAAACTTAATCTTAACTATTAAATTAAATCAAAAGAGAAGTTGCAGCAATTTAATTAAGGAGTGTCATTAATCATTATGTGTTAGTTAAGAAATTTATGCATTTTTAATTGTATGGATATAAAAATTAGGAGGTGCAACTTCATTAAAGAAGGGGTGTCAAGAAATGCAATTATGCATTTAATTATAATTTTGATACAACCTATTAAGGCTGCATAAAAAATTTAGGGGTATCATTAGACACCCCTACTCATCTTGTGGCTTCGCCACTTATTGCAGTTATATTGATTGTTAAGGAATTCAATCAAAAGTCTGCTTCTGTATGTATTTTAATACGTAAGAAATCTCACATTGACATACATATATATATATATATATATATATATATATATATGTATGGTTTTATAATAATTATGTTATGGGACAGTCGAATATGAAGATTATTGACAATAATAAACATAATGACTTGATTAATATTATTTTACTATACAAAATTATCTTGGAGCTATTAAGTCTTTAGGCTATGGTAAAAGTCTAAGATCAAATGGTTATACAGGTGAATTTTGTAAAATTATTGGAATATAATGAACCCTTCATTTATTTCTCCTCTTAATGATTTTCATGAAAGTGAACTCTTACCTTCTTAGTAGAATTATGTTTCCTTAGTTTTTACTCTTAAAAGTAATTAATATGTTGTTTTGGTTAAGAAATATAAATCTATTGCGTTTTGTAATATTGTTTAAAGAATTCTTCGTAAAGTTCTTTATAACTGATGGTATAATTCTTTACACAATCAATATATCACTATTGCACGACCAGTTAGCACGATAACGAAAAGAAAAAATAATTGAAGCATGATACATTAGACCAATTAGGCCCGATAGCCCGAAATGGCCCGATATGTCCTAAATTATTAGTGTGTTTAAATAAAATTTATTATCGGGCTTTCTGAATGGGTCGTGCCTACATCGTCTGGCTCGGTACAGCCCGACAATTTTTCGGGCCTTATCGAGCCGACTCAATAACAACCCAGCACGATAAGGTTTAACCCGAGCACGATTTTATCGTGTCGGGTAGACCTAATTTTCTATAGTCTTATTAGCAACACTTTCATTGAAAACACAAATTTAAGTACTCCAGAATTAATTCTAATCAACTTAGAGGGAGGATGATAGGTAATCTTTTAAAATAAATTTTTTTGTTGGGCTATCGGGTCGGGGCGTGCCTAGATCATCTAGCCCGACACGACTTGATAATTATTCGGGCCTTATCGGGTCGGCTTGTGCCTATATCGTCTAGCTCGACACGGCCCGATAACTATTCAGACCTTATCGGGACGACTTGATAATGACCCGACACGATAAGGGTCAGCCCGAGCACGATTTTACTAAGCCTAGTTTTGTTTAGTCTTATTAGTGATGCTTTCATTGAAAACACAAATTCAAGTAATGCTAGAGGTAATTTTAATCAACTTAGGAGCATGGTAAAAGACAATAAGATAATAAAAATGTAACAAAAAAGGTTATAACTTTGAACCTACACATAATATCAAAAAATTCTTCCCGCTGCAGTTTATTATTTTCTTTGTTATTTTGTTTCACATAGTAGCATTTTATTTTGTTAAAAAATAAAAAAAAATGTAGAAAAGAGAGTTCAAACCAAGGATATGCACATAATATCAAAGGAACTTTTCAACTGAAATACATTATTTTCCTTGTTATTTTGTTTGACGGGAAGAACAATCAATCGACGAAACAAAGGGCTTCGCCTCATTATTCTCTTAGACATTGCAATCTGAGGCACCGTGGACGACGACTTAGCCCTAGATAGTGGTAAAGAAAACCTATGATTTATGAAGGGATATGGGATGATATGAAAATCGAGTGATCCATGATATCTAAATATTTTGGTTAACAAGTAGAGATTTTCTTACTCTCCCCGGTTCTCCTCGAGATCCATTTTTTAAAGTTCTTCAATTTTTCGCTTTTCAAGGTCTAAGTTCGGAATCAGATTACTTGGATCAACATCTCAGTCAGATCATGCTTCGATGTTCTACTTATGTTTGTATAGATCAATTGTATGATGAACTCGAAGCTAAGGATGAATGTTAGTTAATACTATTGTCATGATGCATTTTACATATCACACTTTTTATGTTGAATAATTCATATCTGCTTTGGTTTTTGATTTTCTACTCATTGTTTTTGGCGTCTAGTCTCGGATCCACATACCAAAAGATTCACAATATGTTGATCAGTTGTTATTTACTTCTTTTTGTTTTGATAAATAAATATGAACCATATCCTGTATTTTTTTTGTCTTTGAGTAATAGTGAACAAAGAAACTACCTAATGAACTTTTTCAAATGCATTTGATGAGGTTGTGTTATGAATTGTATCTAATAATTTACTTGCTACTTTGTATTATGGTATTGATGCAAGTGAGGGACTGAGGGTGTTGCATAATGGAACCTTCCTTCTTTTTTGTTATTTTACAATGATATAGATTAACAATGTTAGCTTGTGTTGCATTTTCACTACCTGACTTAGAAGATTTTTAGATAATTATGGATGAAAACTTTGTCAACCGGATAACTGGGTATGTCATTGACTCTATACACAATCTCTCATATAATTGTTTTACTGGGGCTATGTAACACTAGCATCATCATACATTTTTAGATGGTTTGTCTTTTGTTTGAGTACATTGTCTTTTGTTTGAGTACATGGTTTGATCTTACGTGCATCAATTTGATAGATGCATGATCACTTTGAAATTGTTGAACTTTCTATTAAAAAAAGTAAAATGACTGAACTACTTTATTGGCTGGGTACAAAAATCATTTTCTTCATATTGACTTGGTTAATGTTGATATATTTATTCACTAGTCATCTACATGAAATTTTATGAAAATATTTTGTATATCTTCATTAAGTATGTTGCCTCACCATATTGCTCAGCTACTACTAAAATTGGAGCTAATGTAACCAAGTATGTGTGCATGGTGTTTCTTTTTTATGGTGCATTTTAAACTTTTAATAATAAATTTGAGATCATAGAGAACTATGAGTAATATGCATTTGTTCTTGGCCTTGTTGAGATAATAGTAAGTTGTTGTTCAATTATTAGTGCACTTCATTATTTCTTAACATTCCGGTAACATTTCTCTTTATATGAAATCATGTTTATTAGTCATATATTAGTGCTTGTAATATTGTAAATTTAATCATACCTAGGCCTATTGGCAGATTTTCTTTTAAAGGTCATATGAAATAATATATTATTTTACTTCCAAATAACAATATACTTCCCACCTTGTTTCACTACTAAAAAGTTGGCTTTTTGCGACGGCATTGGTGGCGGTCGTAGATGCGACGGTTCTGCAATCGCTAGCCGTGGGGTCACAGAGACGGCATGATTGCGACGGGTTTGGCGACCATGCTGTGACGGTATGGCATGCTACCGTCACAAAATTGTCGCGATGCTCATTATTATAATAGTCCCACCCGATCTTTTCTTTCTTCCCCGCTCTCCCCGCTCACTCGATCTTTTCTTTCTTCCCTGCTCACCTCTCCCTCTCTCTGCGCGTTCTCTCTACTGCCGCCCATCCGCCGTCACCCGCCACATGTATTCCCCCCTCCCTCCCTCCCTCGTGTGTCTCTCTAGCGCCCCCCAAACCCTAGCCAGAGGCGATTGTCGAAGGAAGATTGGAACATGAACTCCAAGTGCTCTGCAAGGTATAGGTCATAGGAGGCGGCCTCGACCCAATATTGGCCTATACTGTCAGGGTCGAGATTGAGCAGCTGCAGTGGTCCTCCTCACAGCTTGATCGGGTTGCCATCACATTCTCCACCAAGCTTCAAATCCTTAGAGTTTGACTACCGCAGCTTCAATTAGAAATAATCAAAGAAGAGAATGAAAAAGGTATCATCTTTGCATTATTTATGTTGATCATGTACGAGATGATTGGGTTTACGCAGATTAAATTAGAAGGAAATGTAGGACTGACTATATCTCTTTGATAATATATGCTGAGCATGTGAAATAAGCTAAATTCTACCATCATTGGATCCATTTTAGGGGTTGTTTTTATTTTCGCTGACTGCTAGTTGTCTTAAGTTGCATTACTGGTATTAGTGATGAAACTTGTATTCATCTCAGCTAAAAATTGAACCTTATGAACCTTATGGGATGTTCGTGATTTGACTGTATTAATCCTTTTACTAGTTGCAGCAGGAGATGTGTAATTCGAAATGAAACAGGGCTCTTATTTTCGATTGCAAAATTCTTGATCATCATATCAGTAAATGTAATAGTTTGGTGTTTAAGCTTCCTGATCTATATCATGGTCAATTTCTTATGTTTGTTGCTTTTGTAGCATTATCTATTTGCTATTTGAGTAAACCTTATAGCATAGAGGGGTTTGAAATTTAGTTTTAGGCACAACTAGCTATAGAATTTTAGGAGAGGACTGTTTATTTAATGTATTAGTGCCTCTAACTTCTGCAATAAGATTTTCTGATGCATCATTTTCCAAGATGATGATGACCAAGTGGTAATAGATTCAAATGGTAGTAAAAATAAGATCATAGTTGGAGAACAATCATTTAGTCATCAAACATTGGCTTTAAGAAATTGGTCGTTAGGAATTGGCTTGAGTGAGGTGTCAGGAATGTGTTGTATTTGTTGAATATTTAGAAAAAAATTTGGGCCTGTTAAAATACATTATTGTTTGGAAAGCATCATAATGAGTGTGAAATCAAAGACATGATTTTTGTTCATGTCCTTTAGTAGCTCTACATTTAACTAAAAACCAAAGGCATTGGGACATTGACATACTTCTAGTTTTGCTATCAGCTATTACTTCTTGGTTTGCCACTCAGCTGTAAGAGCAAAGTGCCAAGAATATAGTTTGGAATCATTGCTTCGATTGGATTGCTCATTGCTTTCTATTCTAGTTATGTCATAACCTTAGTTTGGAATCATTTTAAAATGTTGATTTATGTTAATTTCCTTGTCCCCGTCAACGATGGTGCACTAATTGTATTATCTCCATCAATCTTAGACTTAATCAGGTTGGTACTACACATTTGTAGATGTAGCGAGCACCACCACCACCACCACCAACAACAACAACTATGACATCAGGACCATCGACGTCCGCCATAGTGTCGCCACCACCACCACCGGCCTAGAAGGCTCGAGGTCATTGTAGGCCTTGCGGGCCTAATCAATGGGCTCATGTACCATCATCGGCCGACCAGCGTCAGCTGATATCGCTGCACAGTCTAAAGTAAGTATAAAAGTTTATTTATTATGATTATTAATTAATTAATTAATTGCTACTTATGTTGTTATACTTGAGTTGTATATTCGAGCAGGATGATGTTGCTCGTAGCATCACTGCTATTATCAAGAGGCTCTTTCACGAGCTGTGGCGTTCATGGACCCACGTGCCGGAGCATTCTTGAGCTTTATTGTGGTCTGAGTTCGAGGTACGTAGTTTATTAATTTTTTAGTTAATTGTATTAATATTTAAAATGATCGCATTACATAATTTATTTATTTTTTGTAGGCTCACTATACTTGGGATCCCTCCATCCAGGCCCAGGTGAAGGATGCTTGGGAATGTTACTGTAAGAGACTTTTCAAGGAAATCCTGCATCGGGTGCGGGATGAGGCGCGGGCAAGTATAGGCGGTAATAGAGAGACACCTATGGATGCGCTCAAGGGACACGGGCCAACCTGAATGTAGGTCGACGTATGGGATCGGCTATGTGACATCTGGGCGTTGGAGGGATGGCAGGGTGCCTCCCGGACAGCGCACTAAAATAGGATGACGTTGGTTGAGGGATCCATCGCTCGGTATACCGATGGGTCCATCTCATTTATCAGCCACGAGCGTCGATTGGTAAATAATTTAATGATTATTTATTATTATTATTATTATAGGAAAACTAATTATATTTATTTTATTGCAGGGGACGTGCGATGAGCATCTGAGGGTCTTCGAGGAGATGCATAGATATTAGCGTGGTCCTCGTCGAGGGTGAGTTTATCAGCGGGAGGCCGAAGACGATATTGGTAAGTTAATATTTAAATTTTTTATCTAGTTCTATTATGTATAATTAATTTAATTAATCCACTTCATTTTCTTTAAAGGCTACGTATAGTGAGTTGGTGACCCAGCGGGGAGGCGATCTAGCACAGCATCAACTTGATGCTAACGCATGGATGCAGGTGACAGGAATAGACCACGATCGTGTATATGGCATTGGCACAACGGCCCACGCACAGGCGTTGTTACAGCCACATGGTGCGGGGTCGTTTGCTTTCACCTCCTCCGCTACTGGTCCTTCAACATCACGTGCGGATCATGATCGATTAGCGACCGTCGAGGCTGCTCAGGCACGCCTTAGCACCGACATGGCCACTATGAGGTATACTGTGACGCATATGGCCTAGCATATGGCACATGTGATTGAGTACTTGGCGTATATAGCTTCTATCATACTTGTTGCTCGTGCCCCTCCGCCTCCCCCATCATTCGGCGCGACGAAATCAATATTAGATCCATCATCATCGCCGACGCCGACTGATGCCCTCCCCACGCTGCCCATGTCCTCGTCGCCTCCCCTGTCGCTGTCTAATGCGTCTTACCATTGTTGTATTTATTTGATGTTTTATTTTGATATGATGTAAATATTATTATTTTTGTAGGGTGTATATAATATTTTGATATCCATTTCATGTATCTAATATTACAAGTTAATGTCTCTTGTTTGATTGATATGCATTTTAATTAAATATTGTAAACAAGAATTTATATGCGGTCACACAAAATCTGTGACCATAGTTTCGGCGACGGAAGTGTGCAACCGCTAGCTATCGTCGCCAAAGCTCTTCTACGACCGCAATAGCTGTCGCAGAAGACGTTTTCTTTAGTAGTGTTTGTTTTATATGGATGAATTGAGTTATTTTATTGTTGAGGAACAGTATCCCTCAACTATTAAAATTGAAAATTGCACCAACATTGGATTTCTCAATATCACTTCATCAAGCCTATCAATACTTTGGTTGTCAAATCTTCATTGCAATGCTAAAGTGGTATGCATTTTTGTGTTTTGCAGCAATGATCATGTCTTTAGACATGATTTTTTTTCTCAATCATGTAATGTCATATTTAGGACGGACTTGTCCAAGAACTGTGCAATTCAAACGATAGCGATGTTTATATGTAACAATGATTTGTGTGTTATTTGTTCATTACCTTTTCTATTTTTTACTTAAAGTTAGAATTATTCTAAATTCTTATTATATTATTATTGATCAACATGATACATGATCTTGGAGTTTTGCAATTGGCACCAGGAAAACAATATTTGAGATCATCCACATGGTCCACTGCACCTTCTCATCCATCCTCTAGGAGTGTGCAACTAGGGAACATGAAGGAGATACATAACAATGACGTCGATAAATTATGTTAATTATTACTTTTTTGTCTATTGTATACTAGATGATTCGACTCAATTTAAAAGAACTAATTCAACTCTGTTAGAGAGCTGGAATAGCTCTAAAATAAAGGTGAATAGAGCTGTTGAAATAGAGCTGAAACAGAGTTATGTCATCAACTCTATTCAACTTTGTTCCAAAGATGGAATCAACTCTCTAAATATTATTAAAGTGGCTAATTATTTTGATTTCTTGATGATTTCTAGACTTGAGAAAATTGGAAGTGATAATATGTCATTTTCATCAATTGAAGCGTATAAATGAATGTGAAATTATTTCAATTTCAACACTTCAATATGTTTAGTGATATATGACATTATATTTTTAACAATTATTGAATGATATAGTCTAGAAATTATTTCAACAATCATTGAATGATATAGTCCCAAAATTATTTCAATAACATTAAATGTTTAGTTCCAGCACTTAACAAAACTGGAATGATATAGTCAATGAATGTTTAGTTTCAGCAATTATTGAATGTTCAGTGACATAGTCCAAAAATTAGTTTCAACAATAGACAAAACAAAAATGATATAGTCAATGAATGTTTAGTTTCAATACTTGACAAAACTGAAAAGATATATCAATGAATGTTTAGTTTCAGCACTAGACAAAACTAGAATGACATAGTTATAGTCAATGCATATATAGTTTCAGCAATCATTGTATGTTTAATGATATAGACTTGACAAAATGACATCAATCATTGCATGTTTAATTTTAGCTAGAATAATTTCAGCTTTAGCTGATACTTTAACAATGTATTAGATAACATTAATAAATGTTAACTGTTTGGAACAGTATCACTTGCAATCAGTTTAGCTCATACTTTAATATTCTCCCATGTATTTTAGAATCAACAACTTCTAAATCAATAGTTGATGCAACTTTAACTTTACTAGTAAGTCTACTAATCATTGAAAACAATACTTATGTTATAGAGTTGACTCCAGCTCTAGAACAAAGCTGAATAGATCCAGCTATGGAACAAAGCTAAATAGGAACATAGTTGTTTCACCAGCTCTATTCAATTGATTATTTGTTATGCAAAATGTGACAACAACATGGCAAGTTTCACAAGTTGCTGGTGAATCAAATGCACCTTCCGGTTCCCGCTTGAGTGACGCGCAAGTGGGATCTCAACGAAGACACATGAGAATAGAATTGATAAGTTAGAAAATGTTGCTTTTACTATTTTATTTTTCTTGACATATTATTCATCATCAAGTATTTTATCGCTAGTAGATTGATTTGGAATTATATGTTATGTTTAGTGTGAAATCTGATACTAGGGGAACGAGCTCCCCAAGTGGTTGGACATTCAAATAAGTCGTCTAATCTATCCATTGGGGCAACACAACTAGAAGTTCACATTGGTATAGGGTGCTGGTAACATTTGTGAACTTTGAAACTTTTATACTTTGAAATGATATTTCATATATTGCAAAACATTTTAAAAGAGCGAGACATGGTAAAGCAATCAATGCTAGTTTGAATAAGCACATTAAAAAAGTGAAACACCCTATGAAAGAGATAGAGAAGGATAAGACTCGTCCAGTTGACATGTGAGCAAATGAATTTATTAGAGATGTTGGAATTTTATGTCGAGATCATATGTCTTTCAATTGTCGAAACTGGTATAAAGCTGAAGAGGATCATCTAATTCCTATATATGACATAATTACGATAAATTGCTTGTATTTAAATACATTTTTTTTAATGTTTATTTTTTCTTATTATACTCATAATTCATTTTGAACTTTCCGGATAAATTTGATATTAATCTTGAGACTCATCATATGAGAGTTGCAATCAACCTATTGATCCAACAATGATTTAGGGAATAAACATTGAAGACAAAAGTGGAAATGAATCAGTATCGAAAAGTCAGTAAGATGGAGTCTTACAAGGAGATTGAGAAATGATCTGCAAGCATTTTATGGATGAAAAGTTTCATGTATATCTCAATAAACTTGACGATATTAATCTTAACATAATCTATTGATCTGCAAGCATGGTGATGATAATTTTGAGTTTGACGATATTACTTGATAAACTACTTTTTCATATAAATGTGTATTATCAGTTAGAAACGAAGAGATCAATACAAAAAATCGCAAGAACACAGTGGTCAATCATTGTGGAGGTTCAAAGCCTTTTATCTAATATCTTCATGACCTGGTATGAGAATGTTTATTACAAAGTTTCTATATCTTATTCTTTATTTTTTTGGTTATGTTAAGAGTTTTTGATACCCAAGTATTGTTAGACATACTTGTTTCTTCATTTTGGGAGGTTCTTCATTCATTTTCTCGTTTACCTTCTTGGTGTTTCTTTCTGCATTATGTTAAAAATTTAAATTATAATATATTATCATTTTATTTTTATAATATGTAGCGAGATACTACTATTTGACATCTTTGTGATATATAATCGTAGGTAAATACTGAAGAACGATATGCCGACGATGTCATAGAAACTTTTAATAACTTCACTATATTTTGGAGTATTTAATTAATGGCATATGATTTGTATTACAAATACAAATAGTAAATGTGAATCCAATATTAACCACGAATATTCATGATTGATGTTTTGAACCATTTACCACGATACTATTTGTTACAAAAGTATGATAAATATTATTCATAGAAAAAATGTGAGAACTGCTATGTGAGCATTTACAACAAAAAAACATGATAACTACCATAAGGAAAACATGCATCAGTGATGAATTTGCCAACAAAATTATTACAACAAAATCTATCATCGATGCTTGAAAATATGTCACTAAAGGGTATTAGTAACAAAAATTTCTGTCACAACGTCCATTGCTAAAAATCCCATGGCTGATGCTCTATTCGCTCTTCTATGACGAACGTGTCCGTTACAAAATTCGTCACTAATATCTATGATAGAAAATAGATTTTTCGTCACTAATTGTGATGAAAATTGTATCTAATTTGTGATGGACACACGAAATCACTTGTGACAGATTAGTGACGGGTTTGTGATGGACTTTTTATGACGGATTAGTGATGGACTATTTTGTGATGATGTTGAAAAGTTTCAGGTATATCTCAATAAACTTGACGCTATTACTCTCAACATAACCTAATGATCTGCAAGCATGGTGATGATAATTTTGAGCTTGACGATATTATTTGATAAACTGATTTTTCATATAAATGTGTATTATCAATTAGAAACGGAGAGAGGTTAATACAAAAAATCGCAAGAACACAGTGGTCAATCATTGTGGAGGTTCAAAGCCTTTTATCTAATATCTTCATGACCTGATATGAGAATGTTTATTACAAAGTTTCTATATCTTACTCTTTATTTCTTTGGTTATGTTAAGAGTTTTTGATACCCAAGTATTGTTAGACATACTTGTTTCGTCATTTTGGGAGGTTCTTCATTCATTTTCTCATTTACCTTCTTGGTGTTTCTTTCTGCATTATGTTAAAAGTTTAAATTATAATATGCTATCATTTTATTTTTATGATATGCAGCAAGATACAACTACTGATGCACTTGGTAGCTTGATTAAGATGTATGAGTGTGTTCATTTCAAAGAGGGAAAAGGATGGACTCATGATCAAGCGAAGGAAAAATTTGTATGTGCATAAGTTTTTATATGTACTACATATGTTTCATATATAACTTTTAATACTGATTCGATTTGTAGGATGCTATGGTTGTTGCACAAGCTAAGGTCACTAAAACTACTACATAATCTGGAGGGGAGATAATGATAAAGGACCAATTTTTTCAGCAAGTCATGGGTACAAGGCCAGGGTATTCTCTAGGTTTAGGGTATGGTGTGTGCTCTCCTTTATCTTTAAGGGTAAATGAAGTCATTGAACTTGAGCAAACACAGAGAAGAGTTGAAGCAACTGAGAAGCGTTTTGAGGAGCTTTCAGGGAATATTAAATCTCAACAGGTAGAAATTCAATCTCAACAACAAAAGATAATATCGATGAAGGATCGACAAAGATAGATAGAAGAGAAGATGAAGGCTTTCTTTCCATCACATTAGGTGGCTCTATACATATCATAAGTTTTATGTTATGAATTTTTTTAGGTTTAAATGATTATATCAATTATAACGTTTAATAATGTAATATTACATAGACTATAATAGAAATACTCATTTGATTTGATTATTTAAATAACAATAATATTTATGGTTAATGGTGCAGATTTTTTCTATTTGACATCTTTGTGATATATACTCGCAGGTAAATACTGAAGAACAATATGCTGATGATGTCATAGAAACTTTTAATAACTTCACTGTATTTTGGAGTATTTGATTAATGTCATATGATTTGTATTAAAAATACAAACTGTAAATGTGAATCCAACATTAACCACGAATATTCGTGATTGATGCTTTTGAATCATTTACCATGATACTATTTGTCACAAAAGTATGATAAATGTTATTCATAAAAAAAAAAATATGAGGACTGCTATGTGAGCATTTACAACAAAAAAACGTGACAACTACCATAAGGAAAATATGCATCAATGACGAATTTTCCAACAAAATTATTACAACAAAATCTATCACTGCTGCTTGAAAATATGTCACTAAAGGGTATTAGTAACGGAAATTTCCATCACAACGTCCATTGCTAAAAATCCCATGGCTGATGCTCTATTCGCTCTTCTATGATGAACGTGTTCGTTAAAAAATCCGTCACTAATATCTATGATGGAAAATAGATTTTTCGTCACTAATTATGATGGAAATTGTATCTAATTTGTGATGGACACACGAAATCACTTGTGACAGATTAGTGACGGGTTTGTGATGGAATTTTTATGACGGATTAGTGATGGACTATTTTGTGATAATATTGTGACATATGAGTGACGAAAAATTTCTAACGGATAAGTGACAAACTATTTTATGATAAATTAGTGACGAAAATTTTGTAACGGATTAGTGACATACTATTTTGTGATAATTTTATGACAGATCAATGACGGGAAATTTTCCATCACTGATTCGAATCAATCATGTCGAATCCATCACTGGTTTTCAATTGCTAAAAAATCATTCAGTTCATTTTCAACTTAAAATATATAATTCATCATTCGAAAATAAAATACACAATTCCATCACAGAATAATACATCTTAAAGTGCATCCACATCAGATGTAGGGGTGATAATTTTACCCGCATCTATTAACCAAAAACCGCATTCGCACCGTATCTGATTCATATCCGTGAGTAAAAATAGATATGAATATGAATACAGATTTAGAAAATTTATATCCGCGCGGATACGGTGCGAATACAGATATGACTGTGGATCCGCACCGCCTATCCGCATAGTTGAATTACTATTTTGCCTATATAAGTTATTAATATATAAGGGCTATATGGTACTTTCATGTCAAGATGAATTTTGAAGTATATTATATACTTATTTTGGATTAATGAATTGGTAATTTATTAATTTTTTAATTAAATATATTATTTTTAATATTTTTTATTAAAAATGGTGAAGATACGGATGCGGTGTGGATATTCGCATTTGAAGCGGCGCGAATATGGATATCCATATTCATATCCGTAGCGGATACGGTGCAGATACGGATAATCCAGTATATACACCGTATCCGATCCGTTGTCAGCCCTAATCACATATAATACATGATTTATTTTTTTTCGACAAATCCTTAAAGATTATTAAAGTATTGAAAAGCATTAGTGGATGATAGAGGTAGCCAAGAACATGCAACACTGTTGTTTTAACCCGAAGTACAGATCTTATGGGTTATACAGTAGCAACAGTAATGTATTGTTTGGACTCATTTATCCTGCTTCTGAAGAAGAGATGCTATTCCTATAGGCCAGAAATTAGTTACTGCGGTTCTTGCTTACTAGCCGCATCCAAGGATGCAGGGGGATAGGACCCTCATAAGCAAATGTTGATATCCCTTGCCTCTGCTTATGCTTGGGATTGGCAGTGCATAACACATAAACTTTTCCCCGACGTTTAACTGTCCTACAAAACTCGCATAGCTTCTTCACTGATGCCCTCACCTTCATAGCTGTGCAAACTTCGCGTCACGCAGAGTGAAGAGACAGAGAATGCACAGTCGCGGCGGCAGGAGATGGGGAGAGCACAGTACATATAATACATAATTGATTCACAAACAAAATACACAATTCATTCTCCAGGAGAAAAACAATAATTTCAACACAAATTATCCAAACAAAATGATCTATCATATAATAAGTTTTTAAGGTACAACTAAACCCTAATTCTCCCTTCTGTAGTCATGGAATCCCTGGTTTCCCTGGTTTATGATTCTTGATCTTATATTCTCCTCTTTCAGTGTTGAGTTTCTTAGTTTTCTTGAAGCGTCTTCATACAATTCCTTCGATTGTGCCTAGATTCTCATGATTTATGAGAATCAGTGGAATGAAATGTTCATGTGCGATAGTATGCTGATCTATAGCACATGTGGGGAAGAAGAAGACGAAGAACGTGTGTGGAATAAGAAGACGAGGCGAGGAATGGAGGGGACGGTTTTGAGAGATCCCGCCGATTCGGAGGAGAGGGAAGAACACGAACACGAACACGAAGATAAAGAAGGATCCCCATCTTCTACGTCCCTAGTGCTCGATCCTAATCGGATATTGGTTATGCTTGGGGGAGGCGGCGGCGAAGGCCGGAGCGGGGTTCTGAATGTCCTCCTCATCATTGAGTCTGACTTAATCTCTCGATCTCTCTCCAACCAACCGGTACGAAACCCTTCCTTTATTTTTTTCTTTCAAGATCCTTGCCATCTATTATTGAAGTTTGGCTCAGACTTGAGGGTTTGATGTTGTAATAGGGTACAACGGCTTCATCGAACTTAATTTTCTTCGTTTGGCTCAGTTGTTCAAGTTGGAAACTGATGCATATGTGCCTTATAGGATGGCAGTGCACGCTGAAGGAGACGACATTGTCTGCTCGTTTCCAAAGAGTTGCAGGTATTATAAGTTTTGTTCTTGATTTTTAGAATAATGTTGTAGTCTTGTTCTTGACAATCTTGTGCCTGTTACACCATAATTTTGATTCTGATGAAGTTCCATGAAGCTCAGTAGTTCACACAAGAAATCTTTGCTTCTCTTGTATTCTTTTGAGCAATGATATTATTTATTTTCTTGATTTTTTTCTCCAATTTAATTGAAAATTCCCATCTTAACCAATAATTCGACCATGTTCTGATGATTCTTGCGTTCCTTTATGTAATTTATTTGTTTGAACGATTTGATTTTATATTTTCTTTTGTTTTATTCTGTTTATTTGGACATTTTGTTTCGACGTGGAGTGTGCTAGAGAATTTTGGTTGTGTTGAATAGAATGCTTTGATCTTTCATATTATACCTATTTTTGTTTTGATTGAGAAATTTCAAAACAGAAATTAACACAATATGTTTTTTTTAATTAAAAAAAAGGTAGCGTCAAGAATTACACATCAATATGGCATTTTTCGATTAAAATTAAATCAGGGAGTCTGTCTCGCTCTCGGTTAAAATTCCTTTCCATCCTTCTAGCATGATTTGCTAGCCAATCTGCTACGGCATTTGCCTCCCTTTTGATAAAAGTAATTGATAACTCCTCAAACTTATCTGTAGTCAATAAAATATCAATAATAATATTTCTAACATGCCAATTAATACCAATTTTCTTACTACACATATCCACAAGGAGTTTGGTGTTTGATTCAATTATAACACGCCTATGATGTCACATAACAGCCAAGACCACCGCAATGTTAGGGACCTTCGGGGTTGTCAAGTCTTGTATGTGTCATGATGGTCTCTAATGTGCATTGTAAATATTACATCATGAACATCCATGTAAAAATGCATTGTAAAATGCGCTCGCGCACCGCCCACTGCTCTTGCTCACGCCTAGGCAAACGGCCTCGTTTGCCTAGGCATGACATGGACGGTAGGGGTGTGCGAACATAGGAATTTTGTCAAGCTCCTCGTGTTTTTGGTAACCTTGGGGTGGCACTTGGGGGTTAGGCTCCACAAATATAGTACCCAGGTATAGCTTGGACACACTCTAGTATTTTGTTCTAGCTTTCGTTCAAGCATTTCCTTGCATTTTTATGCAATCGGCCATTTGGCCCAACAACGTTTTTCCGTCCAAGCACACAGAGGCTTCGACCCATGTGAAGTGGGAGCCCACAACTTTTCGACATTGCCCAAGCAGATTGGCTTGAGGCTAACCCCTTGCACGGGAAGCAAGGGTGCCGCACGAATTCTTCCGCACAAAATAATTAATCCGTGATAGTTGGTATCTAAGCGAGGCAAACTTGCAAAACTTTGGTGCAAGAAATCGACACAAAATTGTCAACAGACTCGTTCCTTCATCGTTGGAGACAAACGACGTTGGGGCACTCAACAATCTCACATGAGAGATTTTCTTGTCCAATCATGGGTGAAACGAGTGGCGTCGTCGGTGAAACGAGTGGCGTCATCGACGCAATGACGACCATTTCGATGGAAGCGTTGGTGGAAGAGCCAACGCAAACACAACAAGTCAAGCAAACTAGATCAACTGCTCAACGACTCGGAGAGTTGGAGAAAATATGTGATACTCACGCGACCGACATGGCCCTAGTTGAAGTCAAGGCTAGAGGGACTCCATGATGACACTCAAGATATAGTCAAACATCTGCAAGATGAGATTGCGGAGCTAAAGGCTACAATCAAGTTTCTAATCCGAGAGATCGACTTGGGCGATGGTAGTTAACGATATAACGAAGCACCACAATACCACCTTAGAGCACCCGAACCAAAGCCTTATGATGGGGCCCGGGATGCCAAAGCGGTGGAAAACTTCCTCTTTGACTTGGAGCGGTACTTCAAGGTCACGAGGATGATTGATGATGATATAAAAGTATCTGTTGCAACCATGTATCTATCTGAAGATGCAAAACTCTGGTGGCGGACCAAGTATGATTAAATTCAAAAGGGGCAAGCCAAGATTGACACTTGGGATGAACTCAAGCGCAAACTAAAAGCGCAATTCTTCCCCGAGAATGTGAAGTTCATCGATCGACGGAAGTTACGACAACTCCATCAAGACAATTCAGTTCAAGAGTATGTGAAGAAGTTCTCGACTATCATGTTGGACATTTCAGACATGGCCGACTGATCAACTGTTTACCTTCTTAGAAGGACTGCAGCCATGGGCATAGCAGGAACTCTCCAGGAGGAACATTCAGAGTTTGTCGGAAGCAAAGATCATAGCAGAACGTCTCACCGACTATAGCCCATAGGAGAATACGGCTAAGGTGGCACCTTACAAGCCGAGATTTTGAGGACCCAACAACTCCAATGACTACAGCTCAGAAGTGAATACGACTAAAGCGACACCCTTCAAACCGAGATATTAGGGGCCCAACAACTCTCAAGGCAAATGATTTATAGGCGATACAAGGTGAATGAATCATACCCACAAACCATACACCCCGAGAGAATATCTTCAAAGGGGGTCCCTTCCAAGAGGGAATCATTCGACAATTTCGCCTACTTGTGCATTGTGTAAAGGACATCACTTAGCCCAAAGATGTCCAGAATGACAAGCCTTGAGTGCCCTAATAGCAGAAACCATGATGGAGACAATGTCCAACGTCTCCGCAAAGAAAGATAAGGGCAAGGGAAAAGCAGTTGCCTCATTGAGTCACAACGGGGGGTCATCGAGCGACCACTCCAACAAGACGAGTATAATGGGATAACCAACATGGGAGCAATACAATTGCTCAATGCTCTCAAGATTCAAGTGGGGGAGTGAAAACCCACGACAAAACATCCAGAAGCGACGAATGAGTTGATATTCATCGATATTAAGCTGAACGACAGAACCATCCGAGCAATGGTAGACTCAGGAGCAACGCATAACTTTATTTCCAGAGAGGAGGCAAAGAGAATTGGACTCAAACTAGGGAAAATTTTGAGTCATGTCAAAGTAGCGAATTCAAAAAAATGAAAGATTGACAACATCGCAAGACGTTCAGTTGAAAGTTGAAGGATGGAAAGGACAAATCAACCTGATGGTCGTGCCCCTCGATGATTATCAAGTCATTCTAGCTAGGGATAGAGTTCCTCAAATCGGCAAAGGCGATACCCATGCCCTTCCTCGACATGATATGCTTGATGGGGGAGGACAACCCCAGTATCATTCCAACTGTGCGTTCAGCACCAAGAAGCTAGAACAAACTCTTTTCTGCCATACAAGTGAAGGAAGGAGTCCGGCAAGGCGAATTCACAAAGGTGATTGCAGTAAAACTGGAAGAGCATCCTAATTGTGCAGAGTATATGTCTCATAAGATGCAAGGGCACGCAGAGCATATCGCTCATATGACGCAAGTGTTCGTAGGGCAAATGACCTCTAAGTCGCAATGTCCGTGCGCAGAGCAAATGGCTCATAAGACACAAGGCTTGTGCGCATGGCAAATAGCCTCTAAGTCATAATATTTATGTGCAGAGCAGATGACTCGCATGACACCCCTAAGTCGCAGTATTCTAGGACTGATTAAAGTACCTAAGTACTTAAAAGGAAAGTTACCATATTTCATATTAAACTTCCTACACTCTCTTTGTTTAACAATGATAGCGGTGTTATGAGGGAAAAAAAATTCAAACTTACCAAAATTGATCTTCTGATTAGTAATCTTGCCATAAGCATCAAAAAATTTTAACAGATTATTAATAGATTTATCATTAGCACGAAAAAATAAAACTATATCATCAGCATACATGAGGTGATTAATAGTAACCCCATGTTTAATCTTAATAGAACTTACTTTACCAGAAGAACCAACAGAATTAAGCATATAAGACAGAAGATTACTAACAAGAATGTACAAATAAGGGGACAAGGGATCCCAGTGTCTAATACCACGGGAACCATTAAAAGAGCCAGATTGACACCATTGATGCAACAAGTAAACTTGACAGAAGAAATACATGATTCAATCCACTTTACAAACTTATCAGGAAAGTTTAAAGTAGATAACATGTTAAGAATAGAACTCCAAGATATTCTATCATAAGCTTTCTCTGAATCTATCTTAATCATGATAATAGGATTTTTGCCTTTAGAGTTGTAAATAGAAAGAGAAACCTCTTGGACAATAAGAATATTGTCAAGAATGGAACGACTAAAAATAAATGCAGATTGATTAGAAGAAATCAAATCATTCATATAAGACTTAAGTCTATTAGCAATCACTATAGCAAGAATCCTATAAACTACATTACATAGAGCAATATGTCTATAATCATTAATTACACATGGATTATCATTCTAAGGAATAAAGACTAAACAAGTATCATTCCAACCATCAGGCAAAACCTCATACTCATGAAAAAAATTAAAGGCATAAACAAAATCTTCAGAATAATATGTCAATAAGTTTTGAAAAATTCTCCAATATAACCATCTGGGTCTGAGCTTTTCCTAGAGCCTAAAGATTTATCAGCAATGAAAATCTCATTCAAACAAAACTCAGCAACCAAAGACTCATGATGTATACTGAGTATCAAAAATATTCAGATCATGAAAATTCCAAAGATTAGAATAAAAATTAACAAAGGCAGCAATAATATCATTAGAAGAAGAAAGAACAACATTATCAACCCTAACAGAAACAATCATATTTTTTCTTTTCTTAATTATGACTAGGTTTTGATAATACTTTGTATTCGTTTCCCCTTCGTTAAGTCATCTAGTCTTAGCAAAAGACCACCCATTTAATACAAAGCTACCCATTTAAATCATGAGCTTGATTATAGAGTGAAGAAAGCTTGCAAATGTCAGAATCATTTAAAAAACCTAAATTGTCCTTAATTTCAAGGTCCTTAATCTGATCTTGAACCTTAACAATATTCTCTTCTAATTTCCCTAACTTATTTCTATTCCAGAAGGATAACTTACCCCTAAGATGAGAGAGATGCTTAGTAATTTTGGAAAAAGGAGGATAACCAGAATTATTACTCCAACAATCCTCAACAATCTCTCTAACCTTAGGGTAGTCAATCCAAAAATTCTGATATTTAAAACTATGTTGCCTAGGTTTAATAGAATTAAGAATTTTTAAAACCAAAGGACAATGATCTGAAGCCATTCTAGGAAAATGGAAAACTTTAGAATTACAAAACATATTCACCCGGCAAGAATTAGCAAAAGATCTATCAAGTCAAATTAGAATTCTAAGAAAAGAACTTCTATTATTGCACCAACTGTACTGGGGCCAATAAACCTCAAATCAATAAAACCACAATTAGCAATGCATTCCCTAAGACAAAGAACATTTTTATTTAAAGTAAAGGGGGAACCTCCGGACCTATCACATTCATTAACAACACAATTAAAATCACCCATCACAAGCCAAGGAATATCATTCATTAACAACACAATTAAGCTACCAATATCTTTCCAAAAATTATTTCTAATCAAAAGGATTAATATTAGCATAAATCCTAGAAAACAACCAAGGGGAACTATTTTTAAACTGAACAATAGCAAAAATCATGCATACAGATTTTGATATCACTTGAATTTTAATAACAAGATGTTTCCAAGCTAGAAGAAAGCCTCCAGAAGCTCCAAAGGAACTAACAGAAATACCTTCCCAGTTTTTACCAAGAGTCTTAATAAAAGCTAAGGATCATCAAAAGGGTGAGTTTCTTGAAGGAAAAACATGTGAATAGAGTGAGCATCAATAATAGCACGCAAATAATCCTGGGCGGGCCTTTTACGAAGACCTCTGATATTCTAACTAATGATATTCATCATAAAAAAAATAGAACAGACAGACACAATCAGAAATTATCCTGAACATCATGAACAGAATCAATACCCAAATTAGGACTAATATCATCAGAACCAACAGAAGCCTTGCCATTTAAAGTAGCAAAAGAATCAATAGCAGAATTCATAACAAAAATCACACCATCCAAATGAATATTATCATGTCTACTTCTTTTCTTCTTATGTGTCATAATATCATCTAGATTAGCAAGATTTTTGTTCAACTCAATTTTAGAAGTTTTACTAAGGCCACTAGTCATTCTAATACCCTTACCCTTATTTTTGCTTTTGGTTTCTAGGGAGCTAGAACTAGGGTCAACATTAAACTACTTTATCAACCAAAGAATTAAAACCAACAGAAATATTGGTTTGATTTAATTGAACAGTATCATTCACAGGAACATTGGAAAAATTCTTGGAAAAGATATCGGGTTTAACCACTAAGTCCTTAGAGTTTTTACCATCAACATAATGATTATTATGAATATACATTTGATTAAACTTATCTAAAGGGGGAACTTTAGTGATAGTCTCTTCAAACTAATCATTATCAAATCCAAAACCCTTATCTCTATAAGAAACTTCCTGAGTTTGTACCTATTTTGGATTGGAATTCTTCCTTCTAGGTTTTCTAGAAACCCTAACCCAAGGTCCAAATGTAGGGTTATTATTGTCCTTCGATTTAGCAGAATCAACATTCATCATAGAATCAAGAATATTAACAGAAGTTTCATTAACAGGAGCTTCAGGAAACATTTCAATGTCAATTCCAGAAGGATTTTCAGAGCAATTATCAGTTCTATGCCCTATTAAACCGCATTTAAAACAAAAATTAGGGAACGTTCATACCTGACCGCCTGAAAAAGTCCAGTTTTTGGTTTGCCAATTCAAATACCCTGCTTTCTAAGTTTAGTAAAGTCAATCTCGACACATATACGAACAAATCTACCACGTTCCCCATTAAAAGACATGATCATCAATTTTGATAGATTTTCCTATAAGAGAAGCAATCTTAAAAAGGATAGTATCATACCAATATTCCATTGGTAAATTCGGAAATTGGACACAAATAGGAGCAGAATCAATAGTTTCAGTCATGGCCTTAAAATTTGGTTTCCAAGGTCTAAGATTAATCAAATTACCCTAATAAGACTAGGGGCCATCAGATAAAACTTTAATAGCATCTTCTTCAGAACTAAACCGAAATAGAAAAAAGTCATTTTTCAAATCAATTACGTTTTGAATATTAAACATTGACCAAACAGAAAAAGCCCAATTTTGAAGGTGGAAATGCACTGGGGATTTATAAAGAAACCTACCAATTAAAGACGAAAACCACGACTATTTAATTTCCTGAAGTTCTAGCTCATCAAATTCAACATAATCTTCAACCAAAGCCTTGATGTTAGATAAAATCTTGACAAAAGAAAAATCTTTATGATCAGAAGTAGTAGGACGAAACAGAGTAGCCCAAGAGATCATATTAGTTGATCCACGGTTAGTAGAGAACCGAGAAGAAGACTTGTTTTGAAAATTCGAATCAGAAGGCTGAAAAGCAGCAAAATTCTTACGAAACTAACCTCATTATTCATTTGAACATTAACCCTAGAAGAAAGAGGCATACCAGAAGATAGACCAAATATGTCTACACCAAGGGACGTAGCCATTGCAAGAAGGCGAGTGTCATCCTCAACACAACAGGTCTTGAAGTACTTGGCCTCGACTCCAACAAGATAGTAGATTTACCTTTAGCCTGGGAGTCAGGATGTAGAACATCCTTACCCCTGCTAGCCTTAGACATCAGAAACCACCAATAAAGCAAACCCTAAAATCAATAGATAACACAAAAGAAACTACAAAGGACCACAAGACAAAACAGGAGGTCAAATGAAAATCTAAGCAAACAAAAGAAGCAAAGAGAAAAAAACCAATCAACGAGCGAAAAAACCCTAAACATAGAAAAAATGAAGGAGTGAACCAAAAGTTCTCCAAGACTAGAAAAGAAGACAAGAAAGCACAACGTACCAAAAACCAAGCAGAGATGGACCAAAATAAAACAAAAAGATGCAAAGACACAACAGAAACAATCAGAAAAAATACCAAATGGACACTACTAGAAAAATGGGCATAAGCAACGGCTGATGCCGTTGCTGAGCCGTTGCTGAAGAGAATCAGCAACGGCCGAGCCGTTGCAATAGAGCCGTGACAGAAACTCGCGTTGCTGATAACTTAGCGACGTATCAGCAACGCCCGCTCGGGCCGTCGCTAAAAATATTATCAGCAACGGACACGGAGCCGTTGCTGATAACATTAATAGCAACGGCCGCTGAGTCCGTAGCAACGCCGTTAGTAAAAGCCCGTCGCTAAGCCGTTGCTGTAGGTCATTAGCAACGGCTTTCGATAAACTTTTAGCAACGGCTTTCCCACGGACGGCCGTGGGAAAGCCGTTGCTGATGATGTGAACCTGGTAACGAAAAAATTTAAAATTTAAAATTTCCATTGATACATTGATACATTATCAGATACATAACTCACACACCCATACACTCATACACACATTCATTCACACATCACAAACACACCAAGATATACATCAAAACAATTATATTTATATTGATAATTATCCACGATAGTATAAAAACAATTCAAATACAAAATTGAAGTATCAATATCTTAGTAACAAAGTCAATATAAATTAAACAAGTTCAATATCTCAGTAACAAAGTCAATATAAACAAAATCTCACGATCACGATGGAGGATGGCCTGGATCATATGGCGGGGTCTGGAGTGCTTGAGTGTACACCGGCGTGGACTGACTCGAGGACGATGGATTAGATGATGCCGAAGAGATGCTTGCTTCGGGATGACTTGACATGTTGCGTAGCATAGCATGCATCTCCGCCATCATCTGACTCTGACGCGCGACCGTCTCCTCTAGAGTCCTTATTCTGCTACTATGATCATAACTGGATCTAGAGGTGGACGGCCGCTCACCAGCGACCGGAGGGGTCGGTGCCCCAAGTGGCCCTAGCACGGCTCGCGCATGACCACTATCTGCGAAGCCATATACGCGACCATGGTCCCAGCCACCTGCGGCCTCGACCCACGATGCTGCGTCAAAGTCCTCGGGGGTACCCCCGCGCTGCACCACCCTCTGGCTGTACGTCTCCTACTCGAGTTTGATTTTTTGTTTAATATTTATCATAAAACTTAAATTATAAATATATAATGAATAATTTAAACAAATATATAATTACCACAATGTATGCAGCGCGGTTGTCGATGTACTCCCCCGTCCCATGTGCTCGACGGTGAGTCCGCTCAAACACCGCCATCGGGGAGGGTCGCTGGACAGTCCCGTCATCCGACACCGTCGTCTACATTTACAAAACAAATACATTAATTAGTACACATAGTAACAAATAAAATATATAATTAAAAGATATACTTACCATACGGTTCGCGTGCACTGCAAATGCAATAGAGCCGCCGGTGTGACGCGCTGCTCCCCCCCGACATGGTATATAGATGCAGAGTGACAGTCTCCCGATCCAAAAATCGTCCATTCGAACAAATGCGGCACGGACATCGGATTTGATCACCGATGCTAACAAAATTCCGGTTCGAATAGGCAAAATTTAGGAAGTACGTTACGCCGCATCGAAACTCATTCGTTAAAGTTCCACGATGAAGACGTCGGTACATCCAACTTCGATCAGCCGACATGATTCTGTCAATCAATGACAATTTCTTTGGTTAATGTCTTTAGGTGAGATTGTCCTATTCCATTCGGGATTTATGTTATTCATATTGCACTAAGTACTTCTTTTAACCGCTAACTTCATTCTAAATTTCGGCAGCATCTCTCTACAGTTCTCCGAATACGCATATCATCTGGGTGCGTATCGGAGAACAAGAGAGATGTTGCCGAAATTTAGAATAATTAGTTAACAGTTAAAAGAAAAATGTAAGTGCAGTACAAATAACTATATTCCCAAATTGTCCAATCAGGGACAATTCAAGAATTGTACGTCGTATAAAAGATCATCTACTTCTTTTACACGAACATACAATCCCCGAACGGATCTAAGGTTTTGCTAAATCATATCCGACTCGTCGATGCGTACGTGAAACATATCAACTCGTCGGATGGATGATTATTTTCTAAATGTTTCGAGACAGTTCGAGTCCATATTGGACGATTCCGGCGCGCGTCCGAAGTGGACGATTCCGGCGCGCGTCCGAAGTGGATAATTCCGAAATTAATCTAAACCCTAAAAATTAATCTAAACCCTAAAAATTATTCTAACAAATTAAACAATTAATCTAAATAATTAATTAACAATTAAAAAACATTAAAAAAATAATAAAAAAAATATTATTAAACTACAAATTCCGGCGCCGGAGTCAGGTGGACTCCGGCGCCGGCGTACAGTGGCCGGGCACACTGTCCGGCCAATGTACAAGGTTCGGCGGCGGCCATCGGCCGACCGCCGCCGGCCGAAGCCCTATTTTTAGGGTTTCGGTCGGATTTTCTACCGGCCGCAACGGGAAGAGACGGTCGGCCGGAGGGCACATACCTGACAGTGTCGGCAGCAGCGGGAGGCATCGTCGGCGTTGTCGGCGTCGGCAGCGGCGGCGAGAGGCAGGAGAGGAGGCGGCGGCGGCAGTAGCGGGAGGAAGAAGGGGGGCGGGCGCGATCTGCGACCTATATAAACTTATCAGCAACGGCTCACTCGCCCGTTAGAAAACCGTTGCTGATAAGTTATCATCAGGAACGGCTCACTTGTCCGTTAGCAAGCCGTTGCTAATAAGTTATCATCCGCAACGGCTCACTTGTCCGTTAGAAAGCCGTTGCTGATAATTAACATCATCAGCAACGGCTCGCATGTCCGTTAGAAAGCCGTTGCAGATACA
Source organism: Canna indica (assembly GCA_034359265.1). Taxonomy (NCBI): domain Eukaryota; kingdom Viridiplantae; phylum Streptophyta; class Magnoliopsida; order Zingiberales; family Cannaceae; genus Canna; species Canna indica. The sequence goes on from CP136890.1 coordinate 75,876,074, forward strand.
ACATATCTGCAACGGCTCGAGCGGCCGTAAGAATGCCGTTGCAAATAGCAACGGCTTGAGCGGCCGTTGCTGATAGCCGTTGCTGATAGCCGTTGTTGAAGACCAAGTTTCTAGTAGTGGGAAAAAAGAAGGGAAAAAATTGCAAACCCTAGCAGAGAAAGAACCCAACACTAAAAAACCAAAAACAAAATAAAGACGAGGTACAGAGAAAGAGCGAAGGACAAAATAAAACAAAAAACCAAAATAAACAAAAAGATCAACAAAAGAAAAAAAAAACCACAGCCACAAACCCTATTAAACAAAAACTAGCAACCAAAAAGATCCTGGAAAGACATAATCACAAAAAGCAAAAAAAAATAAAGAACTATAAAAGAAACAAGATGGGAGAGACAGATCCGGAGAACAAAGAAACCACAAACACAAACCGTTCTAAAGGAAAAAGATTCGCACAGCAAGAGCAAAAACCCAACATCGCAAACTAGAAAGCAGATTGCAAAATGCAAGAAACCAAGAAGAAAGCAAGAAAAGAAAAAGAAAAAAAAGAATTAAAAAATAGGAGCAAACGAAGCCGATCAAAGAAGAAAGCACAAACCCTAATAGAGAAGAAGCAGTAACCTTAACACTATGTTTGGATTGAGAGTTTTGAAAGGTTTCGGAAGGGTTTGGAGGGGGAGAGTTTTGGAGGGGTTTAAAACACCCTGTTTGGATAATGTTTTTAAGGGGTTTGGAGGGGTTTCAAACCCCTCCTACAACCCATTTTCAGAACCCCCAAAATGGAGGGTTTTGGAGGAGTTTGAAGAGTTAATGAATTGAAAATAGTTAAATTACAAAAGTATCATTAGAACAAAAATATATATTATTATAAACGAGGGTATAGTGGTCTACCAAATCCATCCAAACCCTTTATGAAGTTTAACCAAACAAGGTTTTTAAAACCCTTTCAAAAACCTCCAAATCCCTCCCCCTCCAAAACCCTTCAAACTCCTTCAAACTCCTTCAAATTCCTCCATCTCCAAACCCCTTACTCAAATTTATCCAAACATAGTGTAAGCGCTGAGATAGTGCCTTCGGGAAAACCAAATCCAAAGCAAAACCCACCTCTTACAGCAACAAAAGCACTCACTACGCCAGCTGGAAAGCACTCAACCACGTGCACCGCACACCTCAGAGTATGAAAGGGCAGGTGACTCACAAATGAGCCCAGACCAGATAATGAAACCCAACGAAGCAAACCAAATCTCACAATCTTAGAGCACTTAGTAAATTTGGAAAGGAAAAAAAACTTTTCAATTTTCACTTACCAAAACCCCCAACTCGGCCTGGGACAACACAAGATGTTTGAAACCAATAATTCAAAACAGAAATTTATTTTGTCTCTCCCACCTGACTTTGGAATGTAAATTTGAATAATTCTCTTTATCAGCTCATCGCCAAACCACTGTTTCAGTAACTTCATGTCCATTCTCCCTCTCTTAACAAAGAACTAACAGTTAACCTTTCAATATCAATATCCATTTTGCTGTAAGTAGACCATCTATTCAATGGCATGCAATCAATCCAAGGATCACACAATATGTTGACCAAACTTCAATTTCGTATTTTCATTTTTAGTCCATCCCTCAATTTGATAACATCAAAGAAATTCCTGAATGACCATGACATATTCCCTTTAAAACAGAGTTGCCAATGGTGAAAATTCTCATATCTTTTCTGTAAAAGACTTATCCACAGTTTATCATTTTTATTCAAGAAATGTAATACTCTTTTTGCATGCATGAAAGTTTTCATATTACTCAAGACTCTAATTCCCGAGCCTCCCTCTCTCTTATTTAAAGTAGCTCTATCTCAATTCACAAGGTAGAAATCATGTTTCTTCTCACTTGTTTTCCACGTAAACTTTCTCCCCACTTTCTTGTGTTCCTCAATCACCTTCTCACTAATATGCATAGTAGACATAATATAAACTGTCATTGAGTTAACCACAAAATTTAAAAGCAAAATTTTTCATGCTTGTGAAACATAGCTATATATTATCCTAGTTCTCCAATCTTTTTTCAGCACCTTCCACAATCAATCTCTGAAACTTAATAGAAACTCTACCCTTGTCAATGTAAGCTCCAAGATATTTCATTGGGAGAGCCCCTTCCTTAACACTCATAATTCTTTTGATCTTCTTCTTGATTTTATCAAAATAGTTCCCTGGGAAAAAATCTCTAAGTTAACTTTTTGATTTGTTACTCTACAATAGGTTTCCAGAACCCCCATAAGATGCTCACTTGATTTTTTACTGCACTTTATTGTGAATATTATATCATTAGCAAAAAAATAAATGACTTATAGTATTTCCTTTATAACTGAAAGAATTTATTCTTCCACACTCCACCTCTTTTTTCACCAACGAAGAAAGTAATTCATGCATCATTATAAACATAAAATGGGATAGTGGATCCCTTTGTCTCACACCTTTGGAATAATTAAAACTCTCTGACTGTATCCATTGATAGAGCACCTGAAGTTTGCTGAACTCAAACATGCTTGCAACCACTTTCTCATCTTCCAAGGCACATTCATCAATTTCCAAATTCCTTCTAAACCATTCCACGACACTATGTAGTAGGTCTTTTCTAAATCCATCTTAATAAGAAAGTAGAGATATTTCCTCTTGGATTTTTCCATAATGTTCACCATTTTTGAAATAGTGATTACACTATCCTGCAATATTCTCTTTTCCACCAAAGCTTCTTATTCCAAAGAGATAATATTTTTTAATGTGAGGTTTCAATCTATTCACTAATACCTGTAATAGGATTTTATACCCCACATTACACAACGCAATTAGTTTGTAATCCTTGATTTCTTTATCTTGTTCTTTGTTAGGAATAAAAACTAACTGAGTTTCTCCCCAAGACTTTGGCAAAACCATCTGCTCCTAGAATTCCAATAGAGCACTGCAAAAGAATACCTTCATCTCATTCCAGAACCTAGTATAGAACTCCAAGTTATAACCATCTGGCCTTAGAACCTTGCCCCTTCCCAAGATATTAATAGCCATTATTATCTCATTTTTTAAAAAAAATTGCAATTAAGCTTTGATGACTATTGCTTGGAATTCTTTTCCATTGTAACTCCTTGTAAGCCTCCCAATTTATAGCAATACATCTTCTTCACTCCACATATTTTTGTACAAATTTTCAAATTCTTCCACAATGATCTTCTCTTCACTGATTATATTTCCCTTCACACTGATTTCCTGGATATTATTTTGTCTTCTCTTTATTTTTACCATATTGTAAAAAAACTTTGTGTTTTTCTCATTAGCTTCAATCCACTTGGTTCTTTCCTTTGTCCACCATTTCACCTGAATTTGCCTATTCAATGTCATGGACTTATTCGATAATATGTTCAATTTCAATAAATCTTGCTCATTTGCATTCCCATTTGCATCAATTGTTTCAAGAACCTCCAACTCATCTAGTGTTTTTTAGTTTCCTTTCCAATGACCCAATCTAGCTTTTACTTACTTCTACTAATTCATCACCTAATTTCTTCAACTTCCTCAAACGGTTCCAGCAAATGCCTAGTTCTGTATTCATGTTCCTAGCTTCCTCTAATCTTATCACAGATTTCATTATATTCTAACCAATACAGTTCAAATACAAACTTTCTATCTCTTTTTACACTCTACACATTCTTCCTTGTATCTATCATTAGGGGTTTAGGATCCGAAGCTAGCTTCTTAAGGTGCAGAACCATAGTATTACTGAAATCTGACAACCATTCTACATTCGCATAGGCTTTGTCCAGTCTAGCCAAAACCCTCTTCTCACCTGCTCTATGTTGCACCATGTAAACTTATTTCCTTTATATTTCAAGTCAATCAAACTAGCATCCATACACAAATCTTTAAAGGCCTTTATTGAACTTCCATAAGAAAATGGTTTTCATCCCTTTTTATCATCAAGACTATCAACATAATTGAAGTCCGCAGCTACCAGCCAATGGGGTACTTCCAACATCCAAAACACTTCAAAACTCCCACAATATCTTCCTTTCTTTACCCACATTGCTCGCATAGAGTCCAGTGAATAACCAAGGTTTCTGATTCACCCCATACACCATTACTTGTAAAGCTTGCTTACATGTAATATCCTAGATATTTAATTTTATTCTTTCCTCTTATGTTTGTGTTTGCCAGCCTAGCGGACTAGTTCGAGGTCGAGCCGAGTCGACTCATGATCCGGTGCGAGCTTGCGAACTCGGGTAAGTAGGATATGAAATTTATGAATTTAGGCTTGAGTAGTTAAAATTATTTAATTTGATGTTGTGTGTGCATAATTATTTAATTATGTTTATGTGGGTGTGTGCTTAATTAATTATTTATTATTAGAATAAATTTAATTAAGTCTAATCGGGTTAGCGGGCTTGGATTTGACTTTAGACGGATGCGGGTCTGATAAAGAGTTATGAGGGTTAGGGTTGAGGAGGGAGTATAAAACCCCCTCCCCTTGGCTTGTGGCTCTCTATTTGTTGCCACACAAGATTTTTGAGAGGAGGAGCCAAGCCGCCCCTTCCTTTTTTTTGCTTGGAGCCGCCAAGCCAGCCAAGCCGCCCTCTCCTTCTCCTCCCTCTCATTCTTCCTCACCTCTGGAGCTGAGCCGAGAGGAGCCAACCGAAGCCAGCCCCTCTCTCAGTTTCTCCTCAAGCCGGCGGCTTGAGGTGAGCCCCCGTCCCCTCTCTTCCCCTTCTTGAGTTAATCCGGCACCTTTTGAAGCCGGATTTGGGGGCCATCGTCCGGGATCACTTCTAATCATCTTTCCAAATTAAGGTGAGTAGTTTACCCTCTCTCTTCGAGTTTTTATTCGAATTCTTGAAGCCGTTCTTGGCGGCTTGCAGTGTTTATGTTTCGCGTTCTTGAATTGTTCTTCGAGTTCTTGCCGTGTTTTCTTGGAGTTTGTTCTTGAGGAGACTCTAATCTCTCCCCTATGGGGCTTGGCAACCCTAGGGTAAACCTAGGGGTGCTCGGCCAAGGGGGAAATTGTTGGTGAAATGACCTACACTAGAGGGGGATGAATAGTATATTAACTAATATTATTGTCTAATTTTGATTTTAATCGTTTCATAGATTACTTGGGCAATTCACGGTTGAATGACTAAATGCGAAAGCGATAAATGATAAAGCAAATTAATACAAACAAGACATCAATGCTAACACAATGATTTATAGTGGTTCGGCCCCAATGCCTACTCCACTACCTAAGCACCCCGCTTTGGATTTCTAAACTAAACTTTACTAGATTAATCTTGTTTCCCTTACAACGAGGACTTTGACCCGAAGAGTCTCGCTCTCAACCTAAGGCACTTCCACACCTGAAAGTCTCTGTCTTCTTATCGAGAGCACTCTTCCACCTCAACCTAAGGGACAACTCAACTAATCCAAGTAAACTAAGTTTACACCGGTGGAATTAAGCCTTAAACACCAAGGCTACCACCCAATTTCAAGACCTGCAGTCTAGGTCTAACACAAACTCAAATACAAAGAAATAAATAAGAAAATACAATATTAAATGGAGCAATAAATCAAACAATAAAATACTTAGCTCCAAAATAAGATTCCTAGCTTCCTCTTGATGTCTTTGATGGTTAATCAATGAAGGAATGAAGGCAAGATCAAGGTTTTTGGCTCAAGCTAGGGTTTTCACAAGATTGGCTCAATGAAGGCTTAGAATTGATCAAAAGATGGCTCAAAGAGGTTAGAGGTGATCAACATTATGAAGGAAGGCTCTCATGGCTTCCTATTTATAAGCCATGAAGAGAAAAAATAGCTCTCTCTTCTCAACGGGCGATTTTTTGCATGTTATAGCCCGTCGGTCACTTGTCCGGTCGATCGTCGATCGACCGACCAAGCGACCGCCCGAGCGACCAAAGCATTCTGCCCGTTCTGGGCAATGTTCGGTTGACCGAAATACCGCTGGTCGACTAGTCGATCGACCAAACTTGGGCAGGGCAGACTACTTGTTTGCTTGGTTTTTTTTGCTTGTTTGATCGTTTCTGGTTCCGTCTTCGCTAAGTCTACTTATATAATATTTCTTAACTTTTAAAACATAAATGTTATATAAGGATTACCCCTCATTTGGATTCAATAAAAATATCTAAAAAATCAAAATTCTTAAAAATCAAAATATAGTTTTTGGGGTTTAGTACAAATTTTCGGAAAACGAAATTTTTTTAATTTCCCGAGTCAAATATGGCTATGCTAAAGGCTTCCAAAAATTCCTTAAAAATATCTCGTTATCTAGTTTTTATCCAAGGAACAATTATCGCTATTTTTGTGTCAAGAAAATATCTAGGTCATATGGCCCTCCAAGGAGCTCCCTAGGCTTAGTGAATTTCAATGCGATTTTTGAGTTTTCATGTTTTGGGCTTCGGGTATGGTTTTTGGGTTCTTTGTATCATAAAGAGGATTACATTACATTCTAGACACCCTAAACCTAAACTCTAACTTTCCGAAGAATCCCGAACGTCGACGAGCGTCCTTGCCGATTTCGACAATTTCTTTGATTTTTCGATCGGGGATGTCGTGCGCTAACCGATATGGAATCTGAAAGTATTTCTCAATGAAATATTAGTTCCATGTTTGTTATCATCAAAACCGAGATTAAGACTAAGGTTGAAAACCTTCAGCCAACATAAACCGGGGTCGCCCTCACGGTGTTCGATGAAAAGCCTTCTTGTTTCCTTAACATGAAAATCTTAATCTTTTCACCTAATTTGAGTTCTTGATATGTGGATTGCATGCTTAGGATTAAATCTGTGATTTTTGGGTAGAAATCATGATTAGGATCAAGATCTTGTAATTTATGTCATGGGGATTCATGAGAAGGGGGATTTTTAATCTTGATATTATTTCTTGATTAAAGCATGGTAGATTCTTTTTAATCTTGATTAAAAAGCATGAATTCTGTGAAATAAATCTTGAGATTAGTATTCTGTCCTAATGATAATTTAGGAGTTTATTTCTGATAATTTTCGGATTTAATTTCATAGTATGCTGAAAATTATATGTTGCTGGAATTGTATGCCGAGATGATGAATCTGAGCTGATTTTAGATTATTTGTTGTGGTGTGTATATTTCTGTGAATATAGTCATGTAACCCATCGTTTCGATCAGAAAATATAGTTTGAAAACATAGGACACACTTTGAAGATTAGATTCGGGTTAGACACATCAGTTCTGGGCAGAACAGTAAGCTAAAATAGAACCCTAAAACAAAACTCTAATGTTGGTGATATCTAAATTTTAATTGCATAATTAAAATTGGGTTAAGGATGAGCATAATTTGTTATGAACCAACTTATAAAGTATGCATGAAATAAAACCACACGGGTTCACGACATTACAGGTCTAGGAGATAGGGGTCGGGTTTGGAGTGTTGAGACGCTTCCTAATGAGGACACCCCTAAGACACCATAGGAGGATTTGACTTAGGTCATTATGCATCATATATATCTTTATGAATGACGGAGAGGCTCGTAGAGGAGCCGGATTGCGAGCTAGGCCCGGGAGGTTGGATGACTAATTCCCAACCGGTAGAACAAGTTCGAAGAGCCTTTCCCGATTGTTCTGGTTTGGCCTCGTGGGATAAATTTGGATGGCCTTCCCGATTATCCCCGAGGTGGTTTTTGAGGAGTAAGTTCGGAGGATCTACCCGATTACTCTTGTGATATCTTAAAGAGTGGGCAAGCTCGGATGGGCGAATCCCGATTGTCCCTACGCGTCTCGTAGAGTAAGTTCGGAGGGCCTTCCCGATTGCTCCCGAGTTTCTTTTACTAGGATAAGCTCGGAGGGCCTTCCCGTTATCCTAGTATGTGTTGATGCCTTAGGGCATGGTAGGCTTAGGCCTGTTATTCTTCACCGCACGGGTGTTGGCTGCTTTCGGGCAGGTGGTGGCCGGATGGCCTATTAGCATGTCACTCCCTTGTGACTTTTTTCCTGCTTGAGTTAGGAGGTTTACCTTATGTATCTTATCTGTGATGTTTGTTTTTGTAAGGGTTGGTAGGATTGCTCACTGAGTTCATTGAACTCACCCGTTGCCCCGTTTGATTTTTATTTTGCAGAGCTTGACCGGTGAGGTGGGTCGGATGCACTTGGCGCCGCTGGAGGGCAGAGAAGTCGCATGATCTCATAGCAGTCCTAGTTAGGATCGTAGTCGAGTCTTTTGGTAGTAGTCATGCACTTGTATTAGTTTGATTTAGAGTTGTAGCCCTGATGACATTTATGTCATTTATGTTATTTATGTCATTTATGTCATTTATTTCAGATTTTATTATATCTGAACTTTTGAATTGTTGAACTTAAAATGTTATTTTCGCACTTTTCGTTTCATTTGAGCTATTGAAATAAATTCTGTTTGGTTCGCTTTTCACTGAAATAAAACTTGGTATTTATTTTCCGCTATATTTATTTGTTGAGTTGGCATGTGCATGATTTAGGCTGCAGGGTATAGACACGTATACCCTGGCCGATCACGTGACTCTGAGTTGGAGCGTGACATTACAACTATGAACCAATTTGACTTTATACATTCTAGAATTCCAAGCCAGTATAATACCATCTGATCTACCATAGCCTTCAACATAGTGACCATCCCAACCTTTTCCAAACTTTCTAATGCAAACATTAGAATTTTCCTTGTCCACATGTGTTTCCACCAGAAGTACATTTTCAGGTTTATGCTCTCTCAGTAGCACACTTAAGTAATCCCATCCAGAAGTTTTTAAACATTCCCTAATATTCCATACCAAAATTTTCATTGATGATTTTGCTTAGTATTGGTATCCTCCCCTAGTAGGGTTTCCATATGATATAATCAATTTATCATCATTCGAATTTTTTTTTTACCTTACTGTGTTCAATATTGAAAGGGAAACACTCAGCATGCACAGTCTGACATACTATTTCCTTATTCTTGTTCCTTTTACAGGTGCAGAGCAAGCCAGTTCAGGTTCCACTCCTTCCCGAGACAGATATTCTCTTTCTATTACCTATTAACTGCAATAGCAAAAGTATCTGAAGTTTCCTATGCATCTCTTCTATTTTGTCATCTATATTTATAAGCACTTGATTTGGTTCTACATAGCAAACATTAAACAAAAATTCTTCGTCTATTGTATTAATATCACTTTTCCCTTTACCTCCATTTCTGCCTTCTTGCATCATTATTTCTTTTCACTTGTCTGTCAATTTTCTCTCCTCTATCTTTTCTTCAGCTTTGTCCATAATTTGTTTCTTACTGCTCATCTCTACTTCCATTGATTACTCTCCACCAGCACTTAATTGTTCAAACTTGTTTTTTGTCACAGTATCCTTATTCTCATTTTACTTTCCAAGTACCCTTCTCCTCCCATTCACCACATGGCATGGACCATGAACCCGAACTAGATCCTCTTGAGAGATTCACCCTCATACATCTTGTTATCAATCTTTCCTTTCTCAACCACGGGTTCCTTCTCAGTTTTGTCACTAATATGTCCTATTTTGCCACAATGAAAACAAAGCTTGAGAATATTTTCCACTGCAATAGGTTGCCAGAACTTCCTACCCAAGCAATTAATCCATATCCCATTTGCAACAGTCTTAGTGAGGTCCCAAAGGATACATAACCTTGCAAATTTAGCTCTTTGGCCTTTCGAAGTTACCTCATCAATCTTTACTAGCATTCTTGTCGGAACCTCCATGCGCATCTAACTAATTGAAGAATTAGAAGGGAACATTTTACATTTGTGATGAGCTTAACTACCGGAAGTAGGGATTCATCATTTATCCCTCCTAGTGAATTCAAATTGTCTCATCCATACTATTAGAGCATGTTTGTTTCGTATGATAAAAAGAATATGATAAGGGATAGATTTATATCTATTATTTGTTTAGTGCATGATTTTTTTAAAAAATAAGATTAGAATAATATTAAAAAATTAAAAAAATTATTATCCAATATTCTCTTATTTAATATTCTATCCTATTTAGTAAAGCAAACATATCACAGCAATTTCCTAAAATCGAATTTTGGGAGAGAAAAATTCTCGGATCCGAATTGTGGGGATCAAAATTCCCAAAATCGGAATGTAGTGGATTCGATTCCCATTTTACACCTGGGCCAAAAAAAATATTATATATATATATATATATATATATATATATATATATATATATATAATTTAAATTTATAAAATATTTATTATGATAAAAATGAGATATTAGAGTATAAAAAATATATTTTCAAACTCTCTAATACATTAAAGACTTTTGCACAAAGTCTATAAATTTAAATTTAAACTAAAAATCATGAAATATTTTAATGTAAAATATTTTTTGGGATGATAGTACATCTTTTCTATCATTAAAAATTATTTCATTAATTCAAATATATTTAAAAAAAATTATGAAGCTATTATAGAGTTTACACAAAAATTTCTAATGAGTTAGAGATTTTTTCTTATAATAATATTTTAATTATAAAAAGTAAATTTTAATTCACAAAAAATATATATGTGATATAAAATGTGTGCTAGAGTCTATCAAAATATTTTGGACAAAATATTTTAATATTTTTATTTTAAATTTAATTTTATAGACTTTGCGGCGAAAATCTCTAATGTATTAAAGACTTTTGCTCAAAGTCTATAATAGTTTTATAATTCAGTTTAAATAATTTTAATTAATGAAATATATTTTTTAAAATACAAAAGATGTGTTGTGGGTTTTTCATCAAAATATTTCATAATTTTTAATTTTAATTTTAATTTATAGATTTTGTGCAAAAAATCTCTAATGAATTAAAAAGTTTGAAAACATATTTTTTAGACTCTAACACTTCAATTTCATTATAAATTTTTTATAAATTAAAATTATTATTTTTTAATTTTTAACTAGAGACTTTGGTCCAGGGATAAAGTGGGTATCAAATCCACTAGGTTCCGATTTTAAAAATTTTAACCCCCAAAATTCGAATCTTGAACTTTCCTACTCCCAAAATCCGACTTTGAAAAATCCCTGAACTATTATAGGCTAGGCAGCCTACCCCACATGGGCTGCTGATCCGTATTCTTGCATTCTCTCATAACTATTATGAACAAATACTACCTAAGGGAAATATCTAGGGGTGAGCAAACTTCCCCGATTCACCGAAACCGAACCGAAACCGACCGAACCGAAACCGATTTAACCGAACCGAATTAACCGAATTAATTTCGGTTCGGTTTTCGGTTAAAGAAATTTTTGGGTTCGGTTCGGTAAATTAACCGACGGTTCGGTTAATTTACCGAATTAACCGAATATATATGTATATATATATATGTATATGTATATATATATATAATAACATATATATTAGATGTTGGTATTTGTCTTGGTGGTTAAGTGTTCGATATTGGCTTTCTGCCGCCCGGGTTCAAATCCCATGTTGTGTAATAATATTTATTTAACATTCGGTATATATATATATATATAATAGGTGTAAGTTATATATAAATTGATAGTAATGTTTGATGAGATGGTTAGAAGGGTAAAAATTAAAATCTAATTTTTTAGTGGGCTGAGTTCGAGTCCATTCTTTGATTTTTTTTTTTTTTTTTTTTCGGTTAACCGAACCAAATTAACCGAACCGAACCGAAAATTCGGTTAACCGAACCGAATTAACCGAATTTTTTCGGTTCGGTAAACAGTTAAATTTTTTTCTTTGGTTCGGTTCGGTTAACCGAATTTTCGGTTCGGTTTTTAACCGAACCGATGCTCTAAGAATTGGACTCCTCCGGCACTGGGTCTACTAAAAATCAACTGTGATGGTCGTTTCTTGATCATACAGGTGGCATCAGGCTGATCGTGTTTAATGGTGATGGCATTTCTCTGACTACAACAAGTTACTACCAAGAAGGAAACTCACCCTTGATCCTAGAAGCTCATGTTATTCGGGAAGCACTCCGATTTGCTGACAACAACGCTCTTCCCCCATTTATGATAAAAACCGACTCGAAGAATTTGGTAGATATCGTTAACTTAAATTCGCAAACCCCGTGGGTTATCTCCGCACTTGTATCTGATATTCGACTATTAAACTTCAACTGTAATCTGGTCGACTTCTCCTTTTATTTTATAGAAGCCAACAAAGCTGCCCATTGGGCAGCAAATCGGGCGCAATTATGTAAGGACGAGAGGATTTGGTCCTCCATCCGCCCGCCTGAGTTAGAAGATATTTTGTATGCTGATATTTTTGTATCAAGCTTTCGTCGGCTTTAATTTAAGCTTAATTTTTTTGTTTAAAAAAAAAAATATCCCTGAACGTATAAAAGTTTTTGCTACATCTTGGGTTTCACTAATTAATGCCTACTGACCATTATTTTGGTTTTTAAAATTTCATTCCCAAGAAGCTTTACCTGAAGCAAGCAGAGCATATAGCATCAACTGTCTCATATCTTGCCTGGAAATAGGAACCTTCTTTGCTTCTCAAGGTGAAGCAGGTTGTATGGTTGATTCAGAAGACAAGATTGAACTGATGAGATATAAGTAAAGCAATTCTGGTTAGGAGTGGATTGGATTTTGATTAGATTTAAATCAGACATTTGCTGGGCCTTGGTCCTTGGATGTGATTTTGATGGGACAAAAATAGATTTATATCCAGAGTAAACAGGATAAAAGAAATAATCGTGGGTGGGAATTGGATTTCCAATTCCCCAAATCGTTGTTTGAGTGTGCAAGATGTGTGTGGAGCTACTTGCTTGCATGAGAGATCCCAAAGCTAAGTAATAAGATGTCAATCACGCGCACCGACGACCGATGTCAGGTTCGGCTACTCGAGAAATGATTGATTCGAATTTACAAGTGTGACTACTGCAAGCGTGGGATCCTTTAATAATTTATTTATTTTATTGAATAAGATAAAAAAAAATAAAGAAAAATTAAATATAAATTATTTAAATTTGATATACATCAAATATAATATTAATTTTATATATTTTTATTCATATATTTTTTTTAATTTATGTACTAAACAAATAATAAATATTAATTTATTTTTTATCTTATTCTTTTTATCCTATGAAGTAAATATGTCCCAAATAATTATCGAATTTGATTCAGCAATTTCCCTAAAATCGATTTGGAAAATTATTTATTCCCGAAACCAGAATGACTATATAATTTTTTTCGAAAGTAGAACTTTTTTTTTCAAAAATACCTTAAATACCTTAAATGCCCTCAATGCATCATAACAGGGTTAACGCAGTAGTTAACCCCATCAAAAAATCTCGCTCAAATATTTTTACATCCCACCCACGATTTTTTCACGCCCATTTTAAACTGTTTCAGAGCATTTTAAACCAGTTCACTAAATAGGTCATATATGCAAGTAAATGCATTGTAAAATCACCATAAATTCATATAAAATCTATTATGCTCAATGAAATGAGATCCACAATTTGGATCAGTCAAAATGGATGTTTAAAAGTACCAAAATGAAACTGTTATACCAGTTAGCATTTTAAACTAGTTCACTAAATAAACCATATATGCAAGGAAATACATTCTAAAATCACCATAAATTTATAGAAAATCTATTATGCTTAATGAAATGAGATCCATAACTTGGATCAGTCAAAATGGGTAAAGTACAAAACTGAAATTGTTATACAATTTTAAACTATTTCTGAGCATTTTAAACTAGTTTACTAAATAGGCCATATATGCAAGGAAATACATTCTAAAATCACCATAAATTCATATAAAATCTATTATACTTAATGAAATGTGATCAACAACTTGGATGAGTCCATGGGCGTATGCAGGATTTTGAAAATACATGACATAAAAAAATTTAAAATTAAAATTATGGTGTTCAATTACAATTTGGGTATTGTAATATCCTATTTTTTTCCTTTATATTTATGTTTGTCAGCCTAGCGGGCTAGTCCGGGTCGAGCCGAGTCGACTCATAGTTCGGTGTGAGCTTGCGAGCTCGGGTAAGTAAGAATATAAATTATGTAATTTCTTGCTTGCGTAGATGAGTTTATTTAATTATGTGGTTGCATGTGTTTGAATTATTAAATTATGTCGCATATTGGTTCATGCATGTGTTTAGCATGAGGTTAGATTAAGCTAAGGTGGGTTAGCGGGTTTGGATTCGAATTGAGGCGGATGCTGGTTAAATGATGTTAGGGTTGAAGAGGTGGGAATGGATTATAACCCCCCCCCCTTCTTCCCCCCTTAAGGCTTGCGGCTCCCTATTGGAGCCGCACAAGCTGTGAAAGGAGAGAGGAGCCAAGACGAGCTAGCCGCCCCTCTCCCCTTCCCTGGAGCCACCGCAATCGAGCCGAGCCCCTCCCCCCCTCTCCTTCTCTCTTTGGAGCCTAGCAGAGAGGAGCCGCCCAGCCAAGTCGAGCCGCCCCTCTCCCTCTCCCCCTTTCTTGAAGTCGACGGCTTGGAGTGGAGCTGCCGCCCCCTCTTCCCCCTTTGTTGAGTCGAGCCGACATCTCTTGAAGCTGAATTCGAGGGCCATCATCCGAGATTTCTCCTCTAATCCTCCTTCTTATTTAGGTGAGTGGTTTTACCTCTCCTTCTCGGGTTTCTTCGAATTCTTGAAGCCATTCTTGAAGGCAAAGATGTTCTTGATTTGTTTATCGATGATCTCTTGAATTCACGCCGTTCTTTTTGTGTGCCATGCTTAAGGAGACCCTAAACCCTCCCCTGTGGGGCTCAGCAACCCTATGATGATCCTTGGGGTGCTCGACCAAGGTGGAGAAAAGGGGTGCCCTCCAAGTGTTGGATGAATTGCCTAAGTGAATGGTGTAGATTTTCTTGCATTTTATGATTCAATTTGTCCATCAATCTTGATGCTTGTAATTTAAATGCATGCTTGATATTAAATTTGTGATTTTTGGAAATATATCATTTGTTTCAAAGATGGATTTGATCTTGAAGGCATGAGGGTTCTTGATTTAAATTCTTGAGCATAAATGTTGGTTCTTGGTTAAAGAGAGTTGTGATTCTTGTTGTTCTTGCTTAATAAATATGGTTTTCATGAGATTTATTTTAATGATTATGAATCTGATGTGATGGAAATTTTGGGAGTTATATTATGTAAATTTTCGGATTTAATTTTCTTATTATGCTGAAACTCAATTATGCTAAAAATTTCATGCTGAGTTGATGAATCCAGACTGATTATGAAATCTTGTTTATGATGTGCATAGTTTTCTGAACATAGTTGTGTAACCTATCGTTTTGACCAGAAAATATAGTTTGAAAACATAGGTCATACTCTGGAGACCAGATTCAGGTTAGATACATCAATTTCAGGCATAATAGTAAGCTAAAACAAAACTCTAATCTTAGTGATCTAAATTTTAATTGCATAATTAAAATTGAGCAAGGGGTCAGCACAATCTGTTAAGAACCAACAAATAAAGTTATGCATAAAATAAAACCTCATGTATTATGATATTATAGGTCTAGGAGTTGGGGTCGGGTATTAGAGTGTTGAGACACTTCCCAATAAAGACGCCCCTAAGACATCGTATGAGAGACTTGACTTTGGTCATATTACGCCATATCTTTATGAATGGCGAAGAGGCTTGTTGAGGAGCCGGATTGCGGGCTAGGCCCGGAAGGTTGGATGGCTAATTCCCAACCTGTGAAACAAGTTCTGATGGGCAAATCTCGGAAGGTAAAAGTGCTCACTGAGTTCTTTCGAACTCACCCGTTGTCGTTTGTTTTTGTTTTGCAGAGCCTGATCGGTGAGGTTGGCTGGAGCACTTGGCGCGGCTGGAGAGCAGAAGAGCTACATTGATCTCATAGTAGTCCTAGTTAAGGGTCATAGTCGAGTCTGTAGTAGTTTTGTTATGCACTTGTGATTTGATGTTGGAGTTGTAGTCCCGTGGGGACATTCATGTCTTTTATTTAGTTTTTATTTGTTAAGAAGAACTATTGAACTTGATTTATTATTTCCGCATTTGAACTTTTTGCTAGAAACTTTATTGTTTAATGAAATCTGTTTTTGTTTCTCTTTATAATAAAAAACGGTTGTTTCTTTCCGCTATCTTTTATTAGTTGGCATGTGCATGAGTTTGACTGTGGGGTATAGACACGTATACCTTGGCCGGTCACGTGACCTTGAGTTTGGGACGTGACAATGTGGTATCAAAGCATGTGGTTCGGTCTGACTACGACCTAGAGTTGTCATCATATATGGCATTGCTAGCGTGTCATACGGTAGGGGTATGTTTTGAGATCAATGAGCTAAGTCTACACCTCAACGCGACTTGTGGTTTAGTTACTTAACGACTTAGGGTGAATTAAATTGTCTAATTTTGATATTTTCTTTCTGGTGATTCCAGATTGATGGAGGTCTTTGATGCCGCAAGGAGCGATAGTGACAGCAACTCTACTGAGTGTCGGGGCTGAGGTCGAGGCCGAGGCTGAGGCCAGGGCCGGGGTCGCGGGAGACCACCGTAGGCCCGAGAGGATATGGGACATGATCTAATGGTTGTTAAGTTGCAGACTCGAGTGGCTGAGTTGACTGAGGTGCTCCGCGGGGAGCAAGAGCTGAGGCAGCACCCACAACCAGTACTGGCAGCACCCACAACACCATAGGTGGTCCAGCCAGTGGCACCGGTGGTCAGAGCCCCCAGAGCACCTTTATATGCAGATTTTGTTGCATTCAAGTCACCGGAGTATATAGGGACAGATCAGCGGGTGGAGGTCACCAGTTTCCTGTGAGATTGCTATAAGCTGTGTAGGGAGCTTGGTTGTTCTTCTGAGAAGACCGCTCAACTGATAAGGTTAAAGCTGAGAGGTTCAGCTAAGGATTGGCTTCACACCTGGAGGGACCGCAGAGCAAAAGATGCACCACCCCCTACTTGGGAGGAGTTTAGAGCTGCTGTGGTGGAGAAGTACCTGCCGATGAGCGTTTGGGACAGGCGGGCGAAAGAGTTCGAGCTACGGCGTCAGACGGGCAGTATGTCGGTGACAGATTATGAGATGGAGTTC
Source organism: Canna indica (assembly GCA_034359265.1). Lineage (NCBI taxonomy): Eukaryota > Viridiplantae > Streptophyta > Magnoliopsida > Zingiberales > Cannaceae > Canna > Canna indica. The sequence continues at coordinate 75,893,110 of CP136890.1, forward strand.
ACTCGACTCTTGAAGTATCATCCCACCTTGATAGCCACAAAGACTGCCAGGGTCAAGAGGTTTGTTGAGAGATTGAGGCCGCAGATCACCAGACTCGTCCATTACACAGCGGACACTTCCTTTGCTCGAGTTGTAGACGAGGTGCTTCAGAAAGAGGCACTGGTACCGACAGAAAGGCATGATTATCCCCAGAAGAAAAAGTTTCAGCCCCAGCTTTCGGGGGATCGGCCAGCTCACTCAGAGGGGACTTTCAGGACAGCAAATCCACAGTAGGACGAAGATCATAACAGTTCCAGAGGCCACATTGGTTCAGGACCAGGGGCGTCATCTGGAGGTTCACAACGGAGACCTGGGCCGCAGCAGTGTAACAAATGTCATAAGTTGTACTGAGGGGGCTTGCTGGGGACATTTAGAGGTATGTTTTAGCTGTGGGTAGACTGAGCATTACAAAAATAATTATCCTAGCAAGGGCAGTCAGCAACCTGATCAGATCAGAGGAAAGACACTGATGTTAGTGGGTTTCGTAGCTCAAAAGGGTCAAACTCAGGGATGAGGCCAGCGAGCTGGTGGTTCAGATAGGCCCGCTGCACGGGTGTTTGCTATGAACCAAGAGGACACTAGCAGGTAACCTTGTTGTAGGTTCTGCTATTGCATATGTCTTATTTGATTCGGGTGCTACGCACTCTTTTGTATCTGCTTTATTTGCTGCTAAGTTGGCAGGGGAATCGTCTGTACTTGATTTGCCTTTTGTGGTGTCTATGCCTACAAGCGTTTCTATGATGGCAGAGATAGTCTTTCGAGGCTGCAAGGTTATCATTTGTGGGTATGTGTTGATAGTCGAATTGACACTCATGCTGATGTTAGAGCTTGATGTAATTTTGGGCATGGACTGGTTGGCGAATCATTTCGCCTCAGTGGATTGCAGGGCTAAGATTGTGACCTTCAGTAAGCCTGGGTTGCCCTAGTTTACCTTCCAGGGTGAGGGAAGGGGGGATTCGTTGGTGTCGATTTCAGCTCTCAAGGCCCGGAAGCTACTTCTGGGTGGATGCCAATCCTTCTTGGCCTTTGTGTCTATGGCAGAGGGAGACGGAGGTGTGGCTAGGGACATCGGGGGGACGCCTGTGATATGAGGGTTCTCTGATGTGTTCCCAGAGGACTTGCCATGGTTGCCTCCAGAGAGGGAGATCGAATTATATATTGATTTGCAGCCAGGGGTGAAGCCGATCTCAATTCCACCGTATCGGATGGCACCAGCTGAGTTGAGGGAGTTGAAGTCCCAGTTGCAGGAGCTGCTTGAGTTGGGCTTCACTCGCCCAAGTGTTTCACCTTGGGGTGCTCCAGTGCTCTTTGTGAAAAAAAAAAGATAGGTCCATGCGGATGTGCATTGATTACCGACAGCTTAATAAGGTGACGGTGAAGAATCAGTACCTGCTACCCAGGATTGATGATTTATTTGATCAGCTTTAGGGAGCTCAGTGGTTTTCTAAGATTGACCTACGGTCAGGGTACCATCAATTGAGGATCCGGGATAATGACGTCCCCAAGACCGCTTTCAAATCGAGGTATGATCACTTTGAGTTCCTGGTGATGTCCTTTGGGCTAACTAATGTACCTATAATATTTATGGATCTGATGAACCGAGTGTTTAGGGAATACTTGGATAAATTTGTGATAGTATTCATTGATGATATCTTGATATATTCCAGGAGCATAGAGGAGCATGCTGAGCACTTGCAGATGGTTTTAGAGACTCTCCGGGAGCACCGCTTGTATGCTAAATTCTCCAAGTGTGAGTTCTGGCCGGAGAGTGTGGGGTTCCTTGACCATGTGGTGTCTAGGGAAGGGGTAAAGGTGGACCTCGCGAAGATAGAAGTAGTTCAGAATTGGAAGAGGCCGACTAATGTCACAGAGATTCGTAGTTTCTTGGGGTTAACATGTTATTACAAAAACTTCATGGAGAATTTCTCCAGGATTGCATCACCATTGACCCGTCTGACTCAGAAGAAGGTCAAGTTTGAATGAGACAGTAAGTGCGAGGTGAGCTTTCTGAAGCTCAAGGACCACTTGACGTCGGCACCAGTTCTAGCAGTACCCTCGGGCTCGGGAGGATTTGTTGTTTATTTTGATGCCTCTTGGGTCGGCTTGGATTGTGAGTTGATGCAGAATGGCAGGTGATAGCTTATGCCTCCAGACAGTTGAAGGTTCATGAGAAAAATTACCCGACTCATGATCTTGAGCTGACAGTAGTGGAGTTCGCATTGAAGCTATGGCGTCACTACTTTTATGGCGAGGTTTATGAGATATAAACTTATCATAAGAGCCTCTAGTATTTGCTCACCCAGAAGGAGTTGAATCTAAGGCAGAGAAGATGGCTTGAGCTTTTGAAGGACTATGACTGCACGATCATGTACCATCCGGGAAAGGTTAATGTGATGACTAATGCTTTGAGCAGAAAGTCTATGGGCAGTCTGACGCATTTGATAGTCAGGAGGAGGTCGTTGGCCTAGGATTTGACCATATATTTGGATGGCATGGTAGTCTTGTCAGTGTCGGCTTCTGGTGCACTGGTGGCCCACCTAAGGGTGCAGTCCACATTGGTGGATATGTTGCAAGCAGTGCAGGAGGAGGATGATTTATATGCTCTCACTAAGGATCTGGCCAGGAGGGGCGATGCCGATAACGGGTTCGGTGTTGACTCGAAGGGCGTTCTGAGGTTTAAAAACCGGATAGTGGTGCCAGATATTGCCGAGGTTCGCAGGCAGGTGCTAGAGATGGCTCATTGGTCCACATACACTATGCATTCTAGAGCCACAAAGATGTACCGAGATCTAAGGCAAAATTATTGGTGGAAAGGTATGAAAAGAGAAGTGGCCGAGTTTGTATCTAACTGCCTGGCGTGTCAGCAGGTTAAGGCTGAGCATTTAAAGTCGGTAGGGTTGCTCCAGAACCTAAAAGTACCAAAGTGGAAATGAGAGAAGATAACCATTGATTTTGTGATGGGGTTGCCAAAGTTTAGGAAGGGCAATGATTCTATCTGGGTAGTGGTGGATCGCCTAACCAAGACTTCGCATTTTATACCAGTCAGGACGATCTTTTCAACCGAGCAGTATGCAAGGTTAGTTTTGGATCAGATTGTGGCTTATCATGGTGTTCCAGTTATGATCATCTCGGGTCGAGGTACTCAGTTCATGGCTCAATTTTGGCAGTCTTTCCTGGAGGCATTGGGCACTCAGGTTCGGTTCAGTACTGTATTTCACCCTCAAATAGATGGTCGGTTAGAACGGACTATTCAGACACTGGAGGATATGCTGAGAGCATGTGTCCTAGATTTGGAGGGCAGTTGGGAGAGGCACTTACCTCTGATTGAGTTTGCCTACAATAACAACTATCACGTACATCAACATCGGGATGGCCCCATTTGAGGCATTGTATGGGCGGAGATGCAGGTCGCCTGTATATTGGTTTGAGGCAGGGGATTCTCTTATGATGGGACCTGACCTAGTGGAGGAGGCAGTAGAAAAGGTGAAGCTAATCAGAGAGAGATTGTTGGCAGCTTAGAGTCGCTAAAAGATGTATGCTGATGGAAAGGCCAGGGAGGTAGAGTTTGCTGAGGGGGACATGGTGTTCCTCAAGGTGTCCCCTATGAAAGAGGTGGTGAGATTCTGTAAGAAAGGAAAGCTAAGCCCTAGGTTTATTGGATCGTTTCCTATTCTTAGGCACAGGGGAGCTGTGGCCTATGAGTTGGTCTTACTTCCTAGTATGGACCGAGTGTATCTAGTGTTTCATATATCTATGCTGAAGAAGTATATTCGGGATGAGTCCCATGTGATTGAGCCTACAGCAGTGGAGGTGGATTCAGCAGTTTCCTATGAAGAGCGGCCAATTGAGGTATTAGACCAACAGATCAAAAAATTGAGGTCCAAGGAGATTCCCTTGGTTAAAGTCAGGTGGGAGCACCATTCCGAGCAGGAGGCCACCTAGGAGGTGGAGCAAGATATGAGGGAGCGATATCCTTCATTGTTTGATGATCTTGTGAGTCCTTAATCTTCTTTTTCCAAAATTCGAGGATAAATTTTCTTTAAGGATGGAGGATTGTAATATCCTAGATATTTTTTTATTTATTTTTCCTTTATGTTTGTGTTTGTTAGCCTAGCGGGCTAGTCCGGGGTCAAGCCGAGTCGACTCATGGTCCGGTGCGAGCTTGCGAGCTCGGGTAAGTAGGAATATGTATTATGTAATTTCTTACTTGCGTAGATGAATTTATTTAATTATGTGGTTGCATGTGTTTGAATTATTAAATTATGTCGCATATTGGCCGATGCATGTGTTTAGCATGGGATTAGATTAAGCTAAGGTGGGTTAGCGGGTAGGGATGGCAAAAAACCCGTTTAGGACGGGTATGGGGGGTAATATTCTACCCGCGGGGATTTCGCGGGTAGTTTTTTATTACTTGGTTAATATACAGGGCGGGTACGGGTATTATAGTACATGTACCCGCAGGTACCCGTTATCCGTGAGAATTAGTAAATTACATAATTACCCTTGCACATATACTAAAAAAAGTTTATACTTGAAGTTGTTATCAAAATATTATGTGTATATTTGAAGTGTGTTTAATTATTTATATTTGAAGTTGTTAACTTGTTATCAAAATATTGCAATTTACAATTTTTTAAAGTGTCATGGGTAATTAAATGGGTACCCGCCAATATCCGTGGGTATCCGTCCTCCCGCGGGTAATTAAATAGGTACTCATTTTTGATACCCGCGGGAAATAAACTGGTAGTGGGTACCCATTTATTTCGCGGGGCGGGTAGCGGGTAGGCACCCCCCATACCCGCCCCGCCCCGCCCCGCCCCGCCCCGTTGACATCCCTATTAGTGGGTTTGGATCCGGATTGAGGCAGATGCGGGTTAAAGGAGGTTAGGGTTGAAGAGGGGGCAAGGGATTATAAATTCCCCCCTAGGGCTTGCGGCTCCCTATTGGAGTCGCACAAGCTGTGAAAGGAGAGAGGAGCCCAGCCGAGCCAGCTGCCCCTCTCCCCTTCCCTAGAGCCGTTGTCCTCAAGCCGCATTAGCCGAGCCGAGCGCCCCCCATTCCTCTCCTTCTCTCTTTCTCTTGGAGCAGAGCAGAGAGGAGCCGCCCAGACAAGCCGAGTCGCCCCTCTCCCTCTTCCCCTTTCTTGAAGCCAGCGGCTTGGAGTGGAGCCGCCGCCCCCACTTCCCCCTTCGTTGAGTCGAGCCGCCATTTCTTGAAGCCGAATTCGAGGGCCGTCGTCCGGGATTTCTCCTCTAATCCTCCTTCCTATTTGGGTGAGTGATTTTACCCCTCATTCTCGGGTTTCTTCGAATTCTTGAAGCCGTTCTTGAAGGCAAAGATGTTCTTGATTTATTTTCCGACGATCTCTCGAATTCTCGCCGTTCTTTTTGTGTGTCGTGCTTGAGGAGGCCCTAAACCCTCACCTATGGGGCTCGGCAACCCTAGGATCATCCTAGGGGTGCTCGGCCAATGTGGATAAAAGGGGTGCCCTCCAAGTGTTCGATGAATTGCCTAAGTGAAGGGTGTAGATTTTCTTGCCTTCTATGATTCAATTTGTTCATCAATCTTGATGCTTGTAATTTAAATGCATGCTTGATATTGAATCTGTGATTTTTGGAAATATATCATGTGTTTCAAAGATGGGTTTGATCTTGAAGGCATGAGGGTTCCTGATTTAAATTCTTGAGCATAAAGGTTGGTTCTTGGTTAAAGGGGTTGTGATGCTTGTTTAATAAATATGGTTTTTATGAGATTTATTTTAATGATATGAATCTGATGTGATGGAAATTTTGGGAGTTATATTCTGTAAATTTTTGGATTTAATTTCCTTATTATGTTGAAACTCAATTATGCTGAAAATTTCATGCTGAGTTGATGAATCAGGACTGATTTTGAAATTTTGTTTATGATGTGCATAATTTTCTGAACAAAGTTGTGTAATATATCGTTTTGACCAGAAAATATAGTTTGAAAACATAAGTCACACTCTGGAGACCATATTCGGGTTAGATATATCAGTTTTGGACAAAACAGTAAGCTAAAATAAAACCCTAAAACAAAACCTTAATCTTGGTGATCTAAATTTTAATTGCATAATTAAAATTGAGCAAAAGGTCAGCATAATCTGTTAAGAACCAACAAATAAAGTTATGCATGAAATAAAACCTCACGGGTTATGACATTACGGGTCTAGGAGTTGGGGTCGGGTATTAGAGTGTTGAGACGTTTCCCAATAAAGACACCCCTAAGACATTGTAGGAGAGACTTGACTTAGATCATGTTACGCCATATCTTTATGAATGGCGGACACGCTCGTTGAGGAGCTGGATTGCGGGCTAGGCCCGGAAGGTTGGATGGCTAATTCCCAACCTATAGAACAAGTTCGGATGGGCAAATTCCGATTGTTCCTGCGTATCTTGTGGAACAAGTTCGGACGGGTAAATCTCGATTGTTCCCAAGATTCTAAATTTAAAGGAATAAGTTCGGATGGGCGAATCCCGATTATTCCTACGTTATCTTTTTGGAACAAGTTCGAATGGACAAATTTCGATTCTTTCGGTTTGGCCTCGTGGAATAAGTTCGGACGGGCAAATCCCGATTATTCATGTGATGTCTTAAAGGGGCAAGTTCGGATGGGCGATTTTTTATTGTTCCTACGCGTCTCATGGAGCAAGTTCGGATGGGCCAATCCCAATTACTCCCGAGTTTCTTTATATTATGATAAGTTTGGAGGGTCATCCCGATTATCCTAGTATGTTTCGTTGCCTTAGGGCATGGTAGGCTTTGGCCTGTTGATCTTCACCGTTTGGGTGTTGGTTCCTTCGAGCAGGTGGTGGCCAGATGGCCTGTTAGCTGGTCACTCCCTTGTGACCTCTCCTGCTTGAGTCAGGAGTTTTGCTTTATGCATCATATCTGTGTTTGGTTTTCATGGGGGTTAGTAGAATCCACTACTAGAATAATGGGCATCAGCAACGGCTCATGCCGTTGCTGAGCCGTTGCTGAAGAGAATCAGCAACGGCCGAGCCGTTGCAATAGAGCCGTGACAGAAAGTCGCGTTGCTGATGACTTAGCAACGGATCAGCAACGGCCGCTCGGGCCGTCGCTCAAAACATTATCAGCAACGGCCGCTCGGGCCGTTGCTAAAAATATTATCCGCAACGGTTTTACCACGGACCCGGAACCGTTGCTGATAACATTAATAGCAACGGCCTCGAGTCCGTAGCAACACCGTTAGTAAAAGCCCGTCGCTAAGCCGTTGCTGTAGGTCATCAGCAACGGCTGTCGATACACTTTTAGCAACGGCTTTCCCACGGACGGCCGTGGGAAAGCCGTTGCTGATGACCTATACCTGCAACCAGCAAAATTTCAAATTCCTAATTTCCATTGATACATTGATACATTTATCTGATACATAACTCACACACCCATACCCTCATACACACATTCATTCACACATCACAAACACACCAAGATATACATCAAAACAATTATATTTATATTGATAATTATCCACGATAGTATAAAAACAATTCAAATGCAAAATTGAAGTATCAATATCCAAACAAAATAAGTTAAACAAGTTCAATATCTTAGTAACAAGTTCAATATCCAAACAAAAAATCTCACGATCACGATGGAGGATGGTCTGGATCATATGGCGGGGTCTGGAGTGCTTGAGTGTACACCGGCGTGGACTGACTCGAGGACGATGGATTAGATGATGCCGAAGAGATGCCTGCTGCGGGATGACCTGACATGTTGCGTAGCATAGCATGCATCTCCTCCATCATCTGACTCTGACGCGCGACCGTCTCCTCTAGAGTCCTTATTCTGCTACTATGATCATAACTGGATCTAGAGGTGGACGGCCGCTCACCAGCGACCGGAGGGGTCGGTGCCCCAAGTGGCCCTAGCACGGCTCGCGCATGACCACTATCTGCGAAGCCATATACGCGGCCATGATCCCAGCCACCTGCGGCCTCGACCCACGATGCTGCGTCAAAGTTCTCGGGGGTACCCCCGCGCTGCACCACCCTCTGGCTGTACGTCTCCTACTCGAGTTTGATTTTTTGTTTAATATTTATCATAAAACTTAAATTATAAATATATAATGAATAATTTAAACAAATATATAATTACCACAATGTATGCAGCGCGGTTGTGGATGTACTCCCCCGTCCCATGTGCTCGACGGTGAGTCCGCTCAAACACCGCCATCGGGGAGGGTCGCTGGACAGTCCCGTCATCCGACACCGTCGTCTACATTTACAAAACAAATACATTAATTAGTACACATAATAACAAATAAAATATATAATTAAACGATATACTTACCATACGGTTTGCGTGCACTGCAAATGCAACAGAGCCGCCGGTGTGACGCGCTGCTCCCCCCGACATGCGATTTCTAGCCGCATTCTGAGAAACCTCCTGCCATCGATCCGTCGACCATATCCCCACGAGCTGGTCCCATATATCCGGAGTAATCCAACTGGGGCCGTATCCCCGAGTCTCCGCGATGTTAGTGGTCCCAGCTCGGGCCATCGCTCGGGACCGAGCCTGCCCCAGCTGCCCGTTGTACCTTGCCCGGGAAATAGACTCCCAGGCAGCGTAAATGAAGGACCTCTGGTCCTCGGCCCATGTATAGCGAGCCTGCAAAATAATAATATCAGTACCAATTCTTAATATATCATCATGCATGTAAAAAAAAAAAAAATACGTACCTCAAACTCGCGCCATAACATGTCGACGTGCTCGCTAGGCACGTGAGACCACGTAGGCCATGCCCCGTGCATGTATCGTCGAATAGTAGAAGAAATGCTCCTCGGCACTTCTTCTTGCTCGAACCTGCACAACAAAAATAAATTTTAATATTATATTATGATATAATGAATTTGTAATGATTCATAATTCATGATATATTACCGCTCCCCAATCACGCTGATCAATCTACGTGACTCTGTGGCTGGTGGAGGCTGCCACCTGTTCGGCTCGCGTGGCCGCCTGCGTCTGGATGTACTAGCCTCGGCAGTATCATCCTCATGAGGATCAGCAACAGGAGGATCAGCAGCATGAGTAAGTGCTGGAGTCTCACCGATCGGAGACTCCGAAGCTCTCCTGCGTCGATAATCACGACCAGACATATCTGTCGAACAGACATATAATCAGATTATTGTATAAATAGTAGAGATATATTTAATAAAATATATATACTTTACAATTATTCCTCATCATCTGAATAATAGTCTTCGAATTCTTCTTCTTCTTCCTCTTCTTCCTCTTCGTCATCTTCTTCATCTCCAGCTTCCTCAATTTCATGATCGTCATCATCAGCATATTCAACTTCTAATTGAATTGACGTTGTGTCTGCATCCTCGAGTATTGGAATAATACGATCCACAGCAGGAAGATCATCTTCTTGATAGAAACCAGGAGGATCATTTTCTCCTACTATCGGATCAATTTTTCCTCTACCTTTTGTCTTACAGACTACATGCCAATCTGCTCTATCTTTATTTCGAGCCGGATACTTCGCGTAATATACTTGTTCGGCTTGTGATGCCAATATAAATGGCTCATTTGCTGCCAATTTCGATTTGTAATTAACCTCAACAAGTTTGTATTTTTGATGAACTTTCATGCCCCTTTCTGTTGTATCGAACCAATGACATCTAAATAGGAACACTGATTTCAAGCCGAAGTAGTGCAACTCTATCACTTCTTCCACTAGTCCATAGAAATCCATATCACATTCAACATAGGTTGTCCCTTTCACGCAGACCCCAGCATTCATCGTCTTTTTTGTAGATGAATATTCAACCGTGTGAAATTTATACCCGTTAACAAAATATCCGCTATAGCACGACACAAGTCGCGACGGTCCACTAACAAACTCAAATATTTTTTCATCTATTTCAGCTCTGTGATCTTTGCTGTAAGTCTGAATCCAAGAAGGGAAATCACGATTCCGTAATGTCTCCAATTCTTGATCGTTGTGAATAGAGTATTTTTGCACCATCTCAATGTCAAATATTTCAATGAATTGTTCAATCTCTGGGCAATTGAGTAATACATACAAGTGTGCCAAATGATACTCTTCATCGCTTAAGTGTCGAGATGGACGAGAACCAAAAGCACGACCAGAGTGACAAAATATATTTAAACGTCCATCTGAATGTCGAACACCCCCGTCGTCGTTACGTGGAAGACGATCAAATCTTGTCTGTACTGTCGATTCAAAGTAAAATGAGCAGAATGTTGAAATTTCTTGGATGATATACGATTCAGATATTGATCCTTCAACAGCTGCGGTGTTCTTTACTTTTTTCTTCAGACGATTCATGTATCTTTCAAATAAGTACATCCAACGATATTGAACGGGGCCACCAACTCGTGCCTCGTATGCCAAGTGTATCGGTAGATGCTCCATCGAGTCAAAAAATGCAGGAGGGAAAAACTGCTCCAGCTTGCATATGATTTCAACAATATTATTTTCAAGTGTTGACATATCTTCGACTCGAAGGACATTTGCACAGATGCTTCTAAAAAACATACTTAATTCAGTCAACGGACCCCAAATATTATCAGGTAGAAGATCTCGAAATGCGATCGGAAGTAATCTCTGCATGAATACATGACAATCATGGCTCTTCATCCCTGATATTTTGCAATCATCGACGTTCACACATCGAGATAAGTTTGAAGCATATCCATCGGGTAATCTGAGTTCTTTTACCCATTGACAAACATCTTTGATCTGTTGTTTATTTAACACATATAGGGCCTTCGGTTTCAGATATCGTCCGTTGACCTCTTGTAACTCCAACTCTGGTCTTTTACAAAGTATTTTCAGATCATGTCGGGCTTTGACATTATCTTTAGTTTTTCCAGAAATATCCATCACAGTGTTGAAAATATTATCAAACACATTTTTTTCAATGTGCATGACATCTAAATTATGTCGAATCAATAATGAACTCCAATAGGGCAATTCCCAAAAGATACTTTTTTTCACCCAGTTGTGTGTTTGGCCAAAACCTGACACTCTTTCATTGCGACCGAATACAATATCTGGAAGTGCTGAAACACGTGCTAACATTTGTTCACCAGACAACATCGGTGGTGGCCCATCTCTTTCGACTCTGCCCTTAGTAAATTTATTACGATTCCTTCGATACTGGTGATGAACCGGTAGGAATCGACGATGACAATCAAAGAATGAGATTTTTCGTCCGTTCTGAAGACTGATTGATTTAGAGTGTTCCATACAATACGGGCAAGAGAGTCGGCCGTGAGTGCTCCAACCCGACAACATGCCGTACGCGGGGAAATCATTGATTGTCCACAAGACCGCGGCCTTTAAATTGAAGTTTTGCTTCCGATGACAATCATAAGTGACAGCTCCCTCAGTCCACAATGTTTTCAATTCATCTATCAAGGGTCTGAGAAATATGTCAATTTCTTTTCGCGGACCCTTAGGACCCGGAATAATCATCGAAAGATAAATAAATTCATCTTTCATGCACATTGACGGTGGCAAATTATAAACTGTCAGCAGCACTGGCCAAACTGAATAAGGAGTTGCAGAATGTCCAAACGGATTAAAACCATCTGTGCACAATCCCAATCTGATATTTCTAGTATCCATAGCAAATGAAGGATAACATGTATCCAAATGTTTCCATGCTTCACTGTCAGATGGATGAGTCATTACTGTATCATCACGACTTCTTGCATGCCAACTCATGTAGGGGGCTGTCTTTTCCGACATGAATAATCTTTGAAGCCTCGGTGTTAGTGGAAAATACCGAAGCACCTTAAACGGGATATTTTTCTGTCGGACCGATTTCTTCTCCTTGTAACGAGGGTGTTGACATACAGGGCATTTATCCAACTGCACATTTTCTTTATAATATAAAATGCAGTTATTTTGGCACGCGTGTATTTTTTCGTACCCAAGCCCCAATTTTCTCATTAGCTTTTTAGTCTTATAAAAAGTAGGCTCAAACTTGTTATCAGTAGGCAGCATTCCATTAATCAATCCAGCAATCCGATCATACGCAACTCCGCTGATATTACAATCGGCCTTGATGTTTAAGAGCTGTGTCATTGCTGAAAACCTAGTGTATTTAGGACAATTCTCATACAAAGGTTCATCGGCAGCTTTCAACATCTCGTAAAATTCTGCAGCTTCTTTATTCGGTAATTCAATCTCTACCGCAGCCCCTACTTCTGTGATATTAACCGCTGTAGTATCTGGTGGGACTGATGTCTGAAGAACTGGCCGATCAACATTATCATTCAGGCGGAATTGACCCCCAAGACTATCAAGTATCATAGTTCTATAGAGATTACATTGACCGGATGAAGAAGCACCAGCAGAGGAAGATTCACCATATGTCTGAACGACAGGATTGCTCGACGTCCCGACTTCGCGTGACTCCCCGTGACAAGTCCATAGAAAATATCTTGGTGTAAATCCTTTGGTATATAGATGCAGAGTGACAGTCTCCCGATCCAAAAATCGTCCATTCGAACAAATGCGGCACGGACATCGGATTTGATCACCCATGCTAACGAAATTCTGATTCGAATAGGCGAAATTTAGGAAGTACGTTACGCCTAATCGAAACTCATTCGTTAAAGCTCCACGATCAAAACGTCGGTACATCCAACTTCGATCAGCCGACATGATTCTGTCAATCAATGACAATTTCTTTGGTTAATGTCTTTAGGTGAGATTGTCCTATTCCATTCGGGATTTATGTTATTCGTACTGCATTTACGTTTTTATTTTAACTGTTAACTAATTATTCTAAATTTCGACAGCATCTCCCTACAGTTCTCCGAATACGCATATCATCTGGGCGCGTATCGGAGAACAAGGGAGATGTTGTCGAATTTTAGAATAATTAGTTAACAGTTAAAATAAAAACGTAAGTGCAGTACAAATAACTATATTCCCAAATTGTCCAATCAGGGACAATTCAAGAATTGTACGTCGTATAAAAGATCATCTACTTCTTTTACACGAACATACAATCCCCGAACGGATCTAAGGTTTTGCTAAATCATATCCGATTCGTCGATGCGTACGTGAAACATATCAACTCGTCGGATGGATGATTATTTTCTAAATGTTTCGAGACAGTTCGAGTCCATATTGGACGATTTCGGCGCGCGTCCGAAGTGGACGATTCCGGCGCGAGTCCGAAGTGGACGATTCCGGCGCGAGTCCGAAGTGGACGATTCCGGCGCGAGTCCGAATTGGACGATTCCGGCGCGAGTCCGAATTGGACGATTCCGACGCGCGTCCGAAGTGGACGATTCCGGCGCGCGTCCGAAATTAATCTAAACCCTAATAATTAATCTAACAAATTAAACAATTAATCTAAACAATTAATTAACATTTATAAAATAATTAATTAACAATTTCAAAATAATAAATATATATATATATATTCCGGCGCCGGAGTCCACCCTCCGGCGCCGGCGTACAGTGGCCGAACACACTGTCCGGCCACTGTAGAAGGTTCGGCGGCGGCCATAGGCCGACCGCCGCCGGCCGAAACCCTAGAAATAGGGTTTCGGTCGGATTTTAGCATCTCCGGCCGATCAACATACCGGCAGCAGCGGCAGCGGCAGCGGCGCGGCGGCGAGAGGCGTCGGCGAGAGGCGTCGGCGTCGGCAGCAGCGGCGAAGGTCGGCAGGAGCGGCGGCGGCTGAAGCGGGAGGAAGAAGGGTCGGGCGCGCGACTGGTGCCCTATATAAACTTATCAGCAACGGCTCACTCGCCCGTTAGAAAGCCGTTGCTGATAAGTTATCATCAGCAACGGCTCACTTATCCGTTAGAAAGCCGTTGCTGAAAATTAAAAAATCAGCAACGGCTCGCCTTTCCGTCCGAAAGCCGTTGCTGATAATTAAAATAATCAGCAACGGCTCGGTTTTCCGTTAGAACGCCGTTGCAGATACAGATATCTGCAACGGCTCGGGCGGCCGTACGAATGCTGATAGCCGTTGCTGAAGACCAAGTTTGTAGTAGTGATCGCTCACTGAGTTCTTTCGAACTCACTCGATGTCATTTGTTTTTGTTTGCAGAGCCTGACCGATGAGGTGGGCTGGAGCACTTGGCGCGACTGGAGGGCAGAGGAACTACATTGATCTCATAGTAGTTCTAGTTATGGGTCATAGTCGAGTTTGTTGTAGTTTTTTCATGCACTTGTGATTTAATATTAGAGTTATAGTCATGTGGGGACATTCATGTCTTTTATTCAGTTTTTATTTGTTAAGACAAAATACATAGATCAACAAACCAAAAGAGAAGCGACCTACTACATCTCACAATTGTCTTCTACGGCTTCTCATATTTTGGAAACGACTAATGATAACTTCATTAGTAATATTTGAATACATTTCAGCCTCTATAAAAGTTACTAAACAATCATTCAAGAGTTGATCGCTCATAAAAGTTGCTCACTCTATTCTTTACAAAGCTCATTGCTGAAAAAACCCTTTCCACACTTGTTGTCGCCACCGGAAGAGTCAAAGCAAACTTCAAAAGCAAATGAACTTGAGAAAATACTATATGTTTTTTTGTCTCAACAAGCTTCACAGACAATTCACTAAGCTCATTGAGTGCAGAAAATCTCTCATCACTTTGCATATCATAAATAAAGCTTTCAAGTTGAAACTCAAGAGCCAACAAATCTATAGGTGGATAAAATTTCGCAAGTTTCACCAACTTTCCCTTGTCAAAATTAGCAAATGGTTCTTTAGGACTCAAGCAAGACATACCAATAAGTAACTCAGAGTTGACCTCGTCAAAATGATTGTTTAGCTCTTGAAGTTGTATATCAATCACCTTTAGAAATATTTCAACTCGAAAATGGTGCAAATTTGTGACTTGTTGAATTCCCCTCTTTGTTCTCCCCCATGGAGCATATGCATCATCCATATTAGGAACTTCAATGTGATTCTTAACACAAAAATCACACACTTTATCCATACGAGATTCTCATCCCTCGTCTCTCATCATCTGCATTAGTTGATATAACAAGTGACATAACATTGACTATATCTTGATCTTTACGTTGTAAGGATAGATTTAGTTCATGTGTGAGACCAAAAATAGATATCATCAATCGAGCCATAAAGATAAAGTGAAATGACTCTAAGTTGTATGCAATAGATTGAGTTTTTATCCTGTCACTTGAATGCAAGCAGATTTCTCCAAGTGTGTGAAGCACACTACATATCGACGAAAACATAGAATGGACGCTCAAAAGTGTCTTATAGTGGGATCCCCAACGAGTATCACCTGGCATCCTCAAACCAATTTCCTGATTTAAACCACTTCCACTTTCAATTTCACCAACACATAATGCTTCTGCAACTTGTTCTGCTTGCTTTACTCGAAACATTTCCTTCCGCTTACAAGAAACTCCGATTACATTCAACAAGTTTGTAAGTTGTTCAAAAAGCCAAACACAATCATCATTATTTGAACAAACAACTACAAGTGTCAGTTGAAGTTGATGGGCAAAACAATGAACATAATAAGCAAATGGAGTTTCCTTCATGATCAAAGTTTTAAGGCCATTGATTTCACCTTTCTTGTTACTAGCTCCATCATAGCCTTGGCCTCAAATTCTAGATGGACTCAAAGAATGCTCCAGTAGTAATTAATGAAAAGATCGAAGTTTTAAGAGACATAATAGTAGTATCAGAGATATGTACAAGTCCAAGGAACTACTCAGTTACCCTTCCACATCTATCAACAAAACACAAACATATAGCCAATTGCTCCTTCTGAGATATATCACTTGACTCATCAACTAATATAGAAAAATATTCATCACCTAGATCATCAATAATGGCTTTTGTTGTTTCCTTTGCACAAGCACTGATGATGTCTTGTTGTATTATAGGAGCTATCAATTGATTATTTCCTGGAGCATTCTTTAAAAAAACACTATCAACATCATCACTTCATTCGACATACCATGACAAAAGTTCAAGAAAATTCTCTTTATTGCTTGATGTTTCACTTTCACCATGACCACGAAAAGTCAAACCTTGATGAAGAAAAAACCTCAATACATCAATTGATGCGGTTAGACGAGTTCTATACTCACGTTTTGCTTGATCAGATTGCTTGTAACAAGCGATTTGAATTGAGCACTTTTCATTCATTAAATCCTCACACTTAATCCGAGCTTGATTATGAACACTTCTGACTAGACCGATATGTTTATCATATCTATCTATTTTTTGTCAACTATAAAATCCCCCATTAACAAATGAATCACCACCTGCAACATTTTCGATTTCATTCTTGAATAAGTAACACCACAAGCAAAACACAGCATCTGCATCCACACTATATTCCATCCAACTACAATTCTTATACCAATTTGAATTAAATCGTCGTAATGCTGCTCCAACTTTTCTGAGAGGATATTGCTCCATATGAGGCCGACAAGGACCTCTTTATAGATATGCCCTCCTTACTTCATCCTGAATATTCAGATGAAAATTCGAGATCTTTCTCCTTAATCTGAGATCAGATTGAAGTGAATTAATGTCAAACACACTTTGTGTATTTGATAAATGAGGCAAACTTAGGAGTAGGCTCATTAGCTAATGGAGTAAGTTCATTAGCTAATGGAGGAGTAGGCTCACTTGGAATTAGAAGTGGATGAGGAGGCTCATCAGAGGTTGGAGTTGATGAAGAAGACTTTTGTCGTTGTCGTTTATGATATCGTTCAAATATATTTTTAAGCATGATCTCAATATAGCAAGTGTCTCAAAATGAGGTACTGAACAGATTTTTGCTTCAAACTATAATAAAACTAATGAAAGTCAGAAACTATATTATGTTAATCAAATATTCAAATACACAGAGCAATCTTATCTATATTATGTTTTCTCATCTTAATCAAATATTAAGTAAAAAATACATAGAATAATCTTAACAGAACAATCAAATATTAGAATCTATCTTAATCAATATTATGTTTTCTCATCTAATCAAATACATAGAACAATCTTAACAGAAAAGAACCATACCTAATGTTGGAATTATTAACAATCAAATACACATTTGTTAGAATTATTAACAATGAATAAGATATCTACGATTGTCATCAAAGATACAATCATACCAAATATTGATTCTAGCAAAAAGGTCAAAATTATACCAATACAAATAGTGTCCAGAGGAGTCAATTTATTGTTCAAAAATAAAAATGCAAAGGCAAAGCAAAATTCTCTACATCAAGGCATTTGAAAACACATTCTTCTCCCCAAATTATATATTCAATTGACAGTGTTTGTTTCATGAATAAGACATTAATCCACATAAATTTAAATAGTAACAATATGCAATATGAGTTTACCTTTAATTTTTTTCTGCTCGTGCAAGCTTGTAAAGACCTTTTGGATCTCTTTCTTCACAAACCTCTAGAGGAACAAAAATAAGAAGGGAAAAAATGAGAAGGAGAAGAGACCAAGTTACGGGAAGGAGAAACTCACATATCACATAGAAGAATAAATAGAGGGGAAGGGGAAGAAAAATGAGAAGGGAGAAATTAGAAATAGGTTACAGGAAGAAGTCAAGAAGAAGGAAGAAACTCACCGGAGAAGGGGAGAAACGAAGAAGGCAGTGACTAGAGATAGGCGGGCGTCAGGCGACGACGATCGGTGGAGACGGCTTCGCGCCTCCGCCCTAGCGTCCTGGCGAAATTTTTGTGACGATCGGCATTTCTGTGGAGTGTGGATGAGTGTGGGACAGTGGGAGTGTGGGGCCAACAAATAGAAATGGGATGTGGTGCCATTATGTTTAATTTTTTTTAAAAAAAAAAAAGGGGGGAGGGGGAATGGGGGACAAAAAATGTCCCTCATTTCCAAAAGTGCATACACCACTCGATCAGTAAAAATGGGTGTTTGAAAGTACTAAAATGAAACTGTTATACCATTTTAAATTATTTTAAAATATTTTAAACTACTTCACTAATTAGGTCATATATTGAAAGAAATGCATTCTAAATCATCAAAAATTGACATAAAATCTATTATACTTAATGTAATGAGATCCACAACTTAGATCAGTCAAAATAATGTAAAATGGTATAATAATTTTATTTTGATATATTTAAACATCAATTTTGACTGATCCAAATTGTGGATCATATTTCATTAAACATAATAAATTTTATATGAATTTATGATGATTTTAAAATTAATTTTCTTGTATATATGACATATTTAATTAATCGATTTAAAATACTTTGAAATAATCTAAAATAGGCGTGAAAAGTCGTGGACAGGATGTAAAAAATATTTAGGCAAATTTTTTTAATGAGTTAACGCGGGTTATGATGTATCGAGCGCATCTAAGATAATTTTGAAAAAGTATTCTGCTTTTGAAAAAAAAATATAATCATTCTAATTTCTGAAATAAATAATTTCCCATTTTAGAAAAATCGCTCAATCGAATTTGGATCAGGTGAAAATCGTTGGCACCGTCTAAACTCGGCTGAAGAGGATGAAAATGGGTTCAAATGAGTCAACATGTTGAATTGTTTGGATAGGTCAAGTTGATGTTTGCTGGCGTAGCAATAGGCTTGAAAAACATTGAAAAAATGCTTTCCTGTGTAGTGTTTTTGGATTCGCCCATGTCGGCAGTTTGACAAAATTTAGACGACTAAATTGTCACTTTGTGGACGGTCTAGATAACATAAAAAAGAAGGCCAGGCCATCCAACAATGACCATTCAGCTTATATTATTATTATTATTATTATTATAAGATGTTGACCTGTTCAACATATCAACTTGAAGTTGAATGTTGACCTCCATGAGAATTGACAACCTCTCATCCAACGGTTGACTATATATTATTATCTTCTACTAGTGCCCTGCTACGAAGCTCCAAGGATTTGGAGTTGCCTATATTTTTTTATTATTTTAAAAATAAAGATAGTATACAATAGAGTTTGAATTTTAAAATTTTAAAATATATATAAAATATTATCATTAACCATGCTATACATAATTGACCTATTTTTTTTTACTTCTTAAACTGAAAGCCTTTGAACCGAATTAAGCCAACTTGATGAAAATATATACTAAATACAAGGTCAATTTCTTATCTAATTGATTGATTCCTGTCCTATTAAAAAAAAGTTAATTTCATTTTAATTCTTCTAGTTTTGTGTGAATTTTACTTATTTAATTTTTAAAAATTCCAAAGTAGTTTTTTCAGTACATTTGAGTTTCTCTTCACTCGTAGTTTTTTTTTATAAAAAAAATCATAATAGTTCATATAGTTTATAATTTAATTTTACTTTAATTATTACGTTGAAAGATGACAATGCATGTGCAGCTGATGATATTTCAAATAAGTGAAAAATTATGAAATTAATAATTGTGCTATTTTTTTATAACAAAGATAAAAAATCATAATAAATTATCATACTAGGATTTAAATCCTAGATTTCTAGGCAACGTTCAATATATTGCCATCAATTATTCTACCCACAGTTGGCGATAATTGTGCCATTTAAATTCTCATCTACTTGAGAAGACATGAATTGCATGGGTATTTCTCTCCAATTTATCTTTTTTTTTTAGAATAAAAATGAGGCCAAAGGCCACACGATGCATTTCAATAGAGTTGAAATGTTCCAATATACATAGAGATAGATGGTTCACCATGAGCATGAACAATCAATACCATGATACAATCATAAATCAAAATTAAAATCCTGTAGATACACTACTCATCCAAGATCACCACAGCGAGACCACCACAGAATACAAAAGTTTACTATGTCTGCTAATGATTTCATGTCATTGTGAAATATGATGCGATTTCTAGATGTCCACACTGTCCAGCACCAATACAACGACAGGGCCTTGTTCGAATTTGTAGTGCGAGAAACTGTATTATAAGATATGAGCGACGGGAAGAAGCTCTGATACGTTAGCCTTGCGAAGGAAGGATCGCCAACTGCAAGCTCCAAGTAGGTGGTCTCCTGTTTCCTCCTCCGCCTCACAAAAAACGCACCTAGCATCCTCGACGGCGATTTCGAGTCTCCGCAGTCGACACCTGGTGGGAAGCCTTCCTCTATCAAAAAGGTCGGATGCAGTATAGTGAGGATGTAGGGAAAGAGAAATTTATACTCATCTCCAGATCGTAAGATCCTCGGACGGTCCTAATTTGACCTCATTTAAAATGCTTCTAAGAGCAACCACGCTATATGCGTTTACCGACCCTCGCCGCGGCAGAGATTATCTCTCCGTGCGAGGGTTATAAAGGTCCACCACTCAGTGTTACGGCTCCCGCTAGCAAGAAAAAGATTAGGAAAGGACATATCCAAATTATGATTACCGATCCAGGTAGCGTTCCAAAAGCTCGTAGAAGAGTCGTTTCCAAGCCTAACCTCCACTCTGATGCAAAATAGAGCTTTGGCTACGATGATCCTTTTCTAGAGTGGTGACCACTAGAGCGTGTTATGCTTTCTAGTCCAACAAGTGCGCCTAAAATATTTAAAACACACAATATCGGCCCAAAGCAACTTACTCCCCGAGGCAATACACCATCACCAACGCGCAAGTCGCGTTATGTTTTGTAGATCCAGATCGAGAATCCCCAAACCTCCATTTTGCTTTAGGGAGGTGACATCCCCCAACAAACCAAGGATCCAAAATTTTCTTTGTTGTCGGCGTCAGACCGAAAGAAAGACCTTCTCCTGTTGTCAATGATATTTAGAACCCAACGAGGGGCATGGAAAATAGAGAGAAAATACCTCGGCAAGCTGCTGATAATGTTGTTGACGAGGATTAATCGACCACAGCGGGATATAAGATGGCCTTTCCAACACACAAGACCATTGTCGATTTTCTCAATCACTTTGAGCCAATCGTCCTTTATGAGTTTACCATTATACAAAGGAAGTCCCAGATAATTAACAAGAAACAATGACGACTGGCACTCGAGTGCCCGAGCCACAAATACCAACTTTATTAGTATCATCAAGCAAGTGTGTAACTGATGTTTTGGAGAAGTTGACACGAAGGCTCGTCATTAATTCGAAGCCAATGAGAAGGATTTTCAGGTTTATTATGTCATTCTCACTCCCTCTCGTGAATACAAGAAAATCGTCAGCAAATTCTAAGTTCAAAATATCGAGACCCTCATGCAATCTGACATCGTGGATCAAATCCCTCGACTTAGTCTGATTCATGAGTTTTGCGAAGACGTCTTCCACTAATATGAAGAGGAACGGAGAGAGAGGATCCCTCTATAGAAGTCCCCTCTTGTGACGAAACTAGGATCTTGGATTGCCATTTACCAGAACCGCTGATTCACTTGATTTCAAAATAGCAAATATCCAAGAAGTCCAGAGCGGGGGGGAACCCACGAGCAGTTAGCAGATCAATAAGGAAATCCCAGTTGATACAGTCAAAAGCCTTCTCCATATCTGACTTGATAAGAATCGCCTCGAAGTTAGAACGCTTTGAGAAATGGATTAGTTCAGATGTCGTCATGAAGCTGTCCAGAGTTGATCTTCCTCTAATAAAGGCACATCGGGAGGTGTTCACCAAGAACTCGATGTGAGACTTGAGCCTGGATGCCAAGATTTTTGAGGAAATCTTAACAATGCTCGATGTTAGACAAATCGATCTAAACTAGGACGACAAGTTCGCTCCAGGACACTTGGGAAGAAGAGCAATGAAAGATTTATTAATGCGACTAAGATCCGCATTGCCGAACATAATTTCATCTACCATTCCTTTAACCTCAGCTCCGATGATATCCCAAGCACAAATGAAGAACTCGGTCGTGAATCCATCCGGGCCTGGAGCCTTATCTTTTCCCATAGATTTGATATTCCTTAGGATTTCCTCCTCCGAGCAAGGAGCCACTAAGTCTGAGATATCGCAGTTTTCATTTGGGTAGAGTTGGTGCCAGTCAGCTGATAGGTGCCTCTCAGAGACCGAACCTAGAAGTAGCCCGAAGTGGGAAGAGAATGCCTGTGCGATATCATCCTCGGTAACCAAAGTTCACCCCTCCAAATGAAGCGTATTTATTGAATTCTTTCTCATTCTATCGGAAGCCAACGAGTGGAGTAATTTAATATTTCAGTCTTCATTAGAGAACCAGCGGGCCTTCGCCCTCTGCCTCCAATATATATGTTCCGCCTCGTAGCACTCATCAAGATGCGCACGAATAGAAGAAATTGATGGAGAAGAGGAAGCAGAACTCACCTCAGTGCCATCAGCTCCTTCCCTATGAGCTATGCGATCCTCAAGCTATTTTTCCACCTCGATAATATGCGACCTTTTGCCCATTATCAGATTGAGACTCTACACTCTAAGGGTCGATCTCAGTCTTCTACATTTCTCTATCCAGGTGGAATAGCGATTAGAAACTGGCACATGACAATCTATTGGACCATACCAACATCCACAGATAGTATCCAAGAAAGAAGCTTCCCTAAACCAAAAGTGCTCGACGCGAAACCTAGCCTTTTTCAAAGGCGGCCCCCCCTGAAGCACTAGAGGATCAGCGTGGTCATGGAGCCTAGGATTGCCAACTTTGACCCAAAAGACGTTTGGAGACTCCAAGAACCCCTCATTCACGAGAATACAGTCAAGCTGGGCCGAGGAAGGAGTAGCGTGGTTGTTGCACCATGTGAAGCGCCTCCCAGTTAGAGGGAGATCCGAGAAGTCAGAATCGAAAATTAAACTCGAAAATCGTGCTGAGTTAAGACGATTCCCCGAACAGTTGTATCTTTCCACGTCGGAGAGTGTTACATTGAAATCGCCACCTACAATCGTGCTAATTGTTGAGTGCTGAAGACAAGCTTCAAGTTCAATCCAAAAAGAGGCTTTGCCTCTTCGGTTCAGTGGCCCATAGATATTCACAACACGAACTCTCCTTCTCGTTCGATTCTCGTTCGACGGCATACGAGCACACAACATAAATAATGCAACCCTTTTGAGGTTTGTTTACCTTCCCAATAATCTTGATTCCAAGCAATTAGTTGGCCACCCGAGAGGCCCACGGCATTGCGAAAGAAAAGTCGAATAAAGACGACCCCGAAATTCTTCACATCCAAAAATTATCAAAAGCTTCAATCTTGGTTTCATTTAAGCATAAGATAGAACATAAATTCGAAGCGATAAAAGATTTAAGCATGTTGTGTTTACTAGGCCTACGTAGCCCACGCACATTCCAAAATACCACAAGATTCATAATAACTTAAACAAACAACCAACAGTTGAGAGCACAAGCAATCAAAAGTCTTAGCAATAGAGGTTCAGCCCTTACATCCCCATGGTGATGTGCTTCGACTTGATGAGGTTGTTGATGAAATGGCAACACTAGAGGGGGGATTGAATAGTGTGTTAACTAAACTTGTCGTCTAAATTTAATTTTACACGTTTTCTTAAACTACATAGGCAATTCACAATTTAACGACTAAATGCGGAAGCGGCTAATGATAAAGCAATTAACACAAAATAATATAACAATGCTAATACAATTATTTATAGTGGTTCGGCCCCAATGCCTACTCCACTACCTAAACACACTGCTTAGGATTTCCAAACTAGCTTTACTAGATTAAATCGTTTCCCTTACAAAGAGAACTTTATATCGGAAAGTCTTCGCTCTCAAATCGAAGACACTTCCACACCCAGAAGTATTCCGCCTTCCTACCGAGAGCCCTCTCTCACCTCAACCTAAGGGACAACTCAACTAATCTTAGTAAACTAAGTTTACAATGGTGGATTTAAGTCTTAACACCAAGGCAATCACCAACTCAATCAAACCTAGCAACCTAGGTTTACACACTTGAAAATATAATGAAATAAATAATAAAATACACAAGTAATGGAGCAAATAAATAATACAACTTATACTTAGCTCCAAACACGAGACCTAGTTCCTGTTGATGCCTCAATGATGAATTGATCAAAGCTTTGAAAGCAAAATCAAGTTTTTATCATAAGAACTAGGGTTTGCAAAGAAATGGCTCAAGAAATTTTTAGAGATGATCAAGGATTACTCAGTGAAGGTTAAGATCCCGGAGGAAGGCACTCAAGGGCTAGTATATATAAGCCCCAAGAAGAGAGAGCCAAAATAGCTCCCCCAAGAGGCTGATTTCTGCCCGTTGGCGATGCTCGGTCGCTTGCCGGTCGATCATCCGAGTGACAGAAGGCATTCTGCCCATTTCGGGCATCATTCTGTCGATCAAAAATGGAAAAATTAGCCCAGTTTGCTACTTTTTCTGCTCGTTTGTTCGTTTCTGGGTTCGGTCTTCGTTAATAACTTTAAAACATAAATGATATATAAGGATTATCCATCATTTGGATTCAATAAAAATATCTAAAAAAATCAAAATCCTTAAGAATCAAAATCTAACTTTTGGAGTTTAGTAAAAATTTCCAAAAACCGAAAATTTTATAATCTCCCGGGTCAAATATGGGTAGGCTAAAGGCTTCCAAAAAATCCTTTAAAATATTTTATTATCTAGTTTTTACCTAAGGAACAATTACTAATATTTTTGGTGCCAATAAAATATCTAGGTTATATAGCCATCCAAGGAGCTTTATAAGCTTAGTGAATTTCAGGGCATTTTCTAATTTTTTGGATTTTCGTGTTTTGGGATTCGAATTTAGTTTTTGGATTTCTTTTCATCATCATGAGAATTTACAACACATTCTAGACACCCTAAACCTAAACTCTATCTTCCCGACGAAACTGAGCACGTCGACCAACGTCCTTCCGATTTTCTAATTTTTTCGATATTTTCCGATCGTGGATGTCGTACGCTAATCGACTTGGAACCTGAAAGTAATTCTCCATGAAATTATTAGTTCTATGTTTGTTATCATCAAAACCGAGATTAAGACCAAGATAGAAAACCTTAGGCCAATAGAGGTAACATGCCGCATCATCAATGTTAGAGAAGCCCAGTTTACAAAGACGATTCATCAGCTCAATATTGTCAAGATCGCCAAGACTTGGAGTTGAACTAGGGGGGAGGCAAATAGACGACACCATGGGTGAATCCTCACGTGGAACAGCAGCGAGGGAGTGGTTTATAATTTTTTCTTTCCTTTCCATGGCACGGTTCAAGCAGTGCTCAGTCCCAATTCCTTTACCCTTGAGACGAGGGTTGCGGCGAAGAGCCGACAACTGGCCAACTAGAAGCACAGGAGGAGAATGCGATTGACACCTATCAGTTACATTGAACAGAGCGGTTATAGTTGTTGAGTTTGCATGGAAGGAAGACGGTATCACTGGAGCCGGTAGCGCGAGCACAGGACAGGTAGGCGACTCTCCAATACATTGTGTGATTACCTCAGCGACAAGGAGGCCGTTGCCACACACCGGCGGTCCCAGGGAGAAACATGGACGAATAGGAATAAAAGAACAGTAATTAGTTAAACCAGGGGGGACCCACGGAAGTTAATACCTAACCCACAAGGGCCCCTCACAGCCCATTCCTAGATCGCATACCATTGAAAGAGAGCATGAGCCCAACAAAGTTGGGTCCCACTCCCTAGCAAACCGACGAAAATTTTGAAGAATAATTTTGAAAAGCAGTGGGAATGGCGCGGATCGTTCCCCGAGGAAATGACACATAAGTCACAATGCTCGACTGAACTGACGCAACATCATAGTAGTGTCCTTTCCCTTGCCATCAGCAGCCTAAAGTTGTAACCCCGAAGCTGCCGAGGACGAAGAAAAGCCACCCTTTTCCGATGAGATCGTCAAAAAACCAGAGGGCTGTGAAATAGCTGTCGAGCCTTCATGGAGCCTCAGACAAAGCCTGGAAGGCCTCCATGCAGCGCAGCCACCATCACCAACATCCACAACCATCGATGGAGAAAGATTCCCAAAGGATGACGCAAAGTTCCCATTAACAGATACAACCCCCGCTAAAGTTGCACCGGAGGGAGGATTACTGCCACCTCATCTGGACGCCGATCGAGAGATCGAGTTCGAAGGCGAGGAAGCAGCCGTAGTACTCGAGGGCGAGTCAGGACGCAGGGGGCTCTCAGCTCTGATGTCCTCCCCCAAGCCAGGGCCTTCGAGAGAGGGACCCGACCAGCGCGAGCCGCGGATGCTAATTTTGACGGTGAACATCCGTCTATTGAAGTGCATATCAACGAACTGAAGGATTTTATCCATATATGGAGTGGCATGTGACTCGCACACAGCACTCCTGAATGTCCGTCCACGACAGCGAGGCACGGTCTACTCCGACCAAGGCGGCGAACGACCTAGTGATCGCCAAGAGATCAAGCTTGTTCCAAAATTCCAAGGGTAAACCTCTGATGCTAATCTCCACAATCAACTACAGTCTACAGCGGATCAACCAATCCTTGAAAGACGAAATCCCAATCTTCGAATTGGAGCATCCCGGATTGCACTGAGATGTATTTCCAACCAAGAAGCGAAGATTTCGCGAATCAGGAAGGGCAAAGGAGCAACATGCTGCCATCGTCAAGGACCTTTATCTTCCACAGCAGTGGGTCACTTTTGAACCCAGGGAAGAATGCACAATTGTACTTGACGATTTGGTTGCCAATGCAGCAGGAGCCTAAAGGAGCTACTCGGATACCTTTGCTTCTAAGGAGGTCCATCCCTTCATGAGTAAGGGTCGACTCCAGGACAAAAGATTGGAATCTCAGTGGATGATTGCCCTCCATGCTAGCTGAGGAAGCAGGAACAGAGGTGATGGAAGAGGTGCAGGAGTCGAAGTGTTTCAACGATTGAGCATATAAGCTTGCGGAGGGCGCTTCCTTGGACGAAACGTTCGCGAAGGGAGAATGAGGAGGGGGGAGAGAAGACAGGCAACCGTCACTACAGTGGCCAACTTTGTTTACATCGAAACATTTAAGCGTGGAAGAGCAGCGGGATGCGATGTGGCCCGTCACCAAACATCGAAAGCATCAACCTAGTTTTCTAATCTCGAAAATAAAGTCGAAGGCTGTACGATCGATCGATGGCTGATTGTAATTAGAGACTTGATTGCGAGCAGGTTCTGGATGGTGAGTAAGAGGAGGCGGCGCTATCCTGATAGCCTCAGAAAACGATTGAGGCTTCAGAGCAAAGAGGGAAGGATCCCTCCGCGAATCCCGCCAGTTGGCAGTCCCCGATAGCGGTGATTACTGCGTCAGATCTGGCACGGACAGGGAGATCGACGAAGCAAGAGAAGGATCGCGAGAAACATGCTGAGCCGAACATCTTCTCCAGATCCACGAGGAGCCAGCCGTCGAGCAAGAGGAAGAGAACTTCGATGCATTAGAGGATCTCGGACGCCAAGCTTGAGATGAAGATCTCAGACGCCAGATGCCATAAGAGGAAGCGAGACGAGACCCGAATAGATGGCGAGGACGAGAGGGACGCGATCGAAAAGTAGGGACGACAGCAAGCTGCCGTCGGCGCACCGTGCTCCAACCGCAGAAATCATTCACAACAGAGGAAGAAGATTGATGAGACCCGTCGTAAAAGAACGTTGCCCTTTTCTGCTTACCAAATTAGACGATAGTCCTCTAAAGATCACCAGAGATGGAAAACTCAAGTCTAAGGTCTTCCTTCCGCAACACCGGTGAGCAAGGGTGGGGAGCTCCACCTGACTTAATTTCTGTAATTTTCTTCTCTCCAATTTACTTGAACATATCATTTTATACAATATGAAAAATGATATATAACGGTTGATAAGAAACCATAAATATGCCCCAATAAAAAACTAGATTTTTTTTTCAAATTTAAACTTGAAGTATATTATAATTTGGTTATTACTTTTATGATGTTTATGTTGGCCTAAGGTTTTCAACCCTGGTCTTAATCTTGATTTTGATGATAACAAATATGAAACTAATATTTTAATGGAAAAATATTTTCAGATTCCTTATTGGTTTGCGCATGATGTCCCCAATTGGCAAATCGGCAAAGACGCTTGTCGACATTTGGGACTTTTCAGAAAGAATAGAGTTTAGGTTTATGGTGTTTAAAATAATTATATTAATCCTCATAATGAAGCAAATATCCCTAGGACATGGACCTAATCTATTACCAAGAGTTTTAGACTCATAAACAACATTTCGAATGAGATGTTGTAACATTCCGGAATATCCCAAATTATGGGATGAGATATTGTAATATTCTGAAACATCCCCGATGGATATTCTGGAATAGTCCGGAATATCCTGAATGGACATTCCGAAATAGCTCAAAAATTATCCAGAATTCCCAAAATGCCCCCAACGGTTCTAATTTGAATTTTTACTCGTTGAGCTTGTTGAAAACCGAGCCCCTACCCTTGGGATCTCTATATAAGACCTCAAACTTGCCTTCCAAGTCATCAAACACTTCATGAGATATTTATTGATCATCCCTAAACTTCTTTGAGCCAATCTTTGTGGAAAATCCTAGTTTTGAGTTTCTACCTTCTTGATTGAGCCTTCAACCTTGAGTTTCATTATCAAAGACATCAGGAAGTTAGGATCTTGTGTTGGAGCTAAGTATTTTTGTTGTTGTATTTGGAGCTCTTTTACTTGTATTTTTGGTGTTTATTTCGTTACTACTCAAGTGTGTAGTTCTTGAGTTTGGTGGTTGCCTTGGTGTAGAAGCATAAATCCACCGGTGTACTTAGTTTACTTTGATTAGTTTTTGTTGTCATTTAGGGTTTGAGGTGTGAGAGTGCTCTCGGTGAGAAGACGGAGACTTTCGGGTGTGAAAGTGTCTTGGTGTGAGAGCTGAGATTCTCTGAGGAAAAGTCATCAAGTGTAAGGAAACAATTATAATCTAATAAAGCTAAGTTAAAAATCCTAAGCGATGGTGCTTAGGTAGTGGATTAGGCATTGTGACCGAATCACTATAGATCTTATTATTTGCATTGCTTACTTTGAGTTTTGATTACTCGAATTGTTTACTTGCTTCTACATTCACCTAGTTGAATTGAACTCTTGCCTAAGTAATCAGGACAAGGATTAAAATCGAATTTATGTTAAAATTTAGTGAACACATTATTCACCATTCCTCTAGTGTAGGTCATTTCACCAATAATCGATATCAGAATGGGTCGTAGGTTGAGATTTCATCCTCTTCTAATTATTATTGAAATCTTTATGTTAACATTTTGCATCGAATTTTATATTATTAGATTTTATACTACGTATCAAATGGAGTGTTATTAACTCTCATTATTGTGTTTTTTTTTAAAAAAAAAAGGATTAAAAAAAGGTATAAGAATTAACTTACAATTAACTATTTTAGTAACATGCAATAAAAATTACTTTCCCGTATAGAGTAATAGGATAAGAATTGATACAATATTAGTTGGTCAGCTCTTTCAAGGTCAAAGATGTGGGAAATCATCATTCGAAAAGTTATATTTTGTTGGACTTGGAATCGCGTTGACTATCTTTTTCCTGGACCTGTCTTCCTTGAAAATTGAAATCATAACCGGTCTTAGTAATTAAAAAAAAGTCATCCAAAAATTGATATTATATTTAATAAATATTGATTTAAAAATTCTATCTAACTATTAGTGATATATCTTTAGATTGTCATAAATTAAAACATAAATTCGTGTGAATTCAATTTGATCTAAAAATTACTTTAAATGAAATAAATAAAATTTATTTGAAAATATAAATCGATTTGACTCGAAAAAAATGAAAACCAAACTTCCAACTGAAAATCTAATTTAACTCGATGAATTTTCATAGACCGTGTAAGAATAGAGTTCAGGTTTTAAAGAATGTGACTCAATATTTGAGCTATGGCTCTACTTACTCTATCTCACCCTATTTTAATGATATTTTAATTAATTTTTTTAATGATAAAAATGATATTATAATATTTGAGCTATGACTCGACTTGACTCTATCTCACCCTGCTTTAATGATACTTTAATTAATTTTTTTAATGATAAAAATGATATTATATATGAAAGTAGTCATAAACTTCTTCCTAGATTTTGAGCAAGAAACTTTTCTATTTTGAGATGTCGTGATGCTAAAAAGTAAAATGAGAAAATAATTATAGCTAATTTAGTTGTATATATATATATATATTTCATCAAACTAATTATCTAAATGTAGGTTGAAGTTTGTCTCATTTGAAGCCGACATCCATTGCAAAGTGCAAACATTAAAATGTCAACCAATATTTCTTAATACATTTTGATCGAGTTTTCAAATGCTAATTTGCAGATTTCATTGACTTTGACAAATGCCAATGTCATTTTTTTTCCAAGTCAAACATTTATGGTTCTTTCCTAGGATCCTTCTATCCATGATAACCTCAGAAGATGTCATCCAAGTTAAGCATCTAGTCCAATGCATGAGTTGCGTCAAAACTCTATCAATTGAATTGACACATTATGACTAAATTAATTTATTAATATGCAAAAAAAATTATTAATATTTGTCAACTCAATTAGGTTTGATTAAGTTTGATATAATTTTATCAATTATAATTAGCATAATTGATGATAATATTATATATATATTTTTAGAAGTTTAGAGTTCAAATTTTAATATGATCATTTATTGTGATTTTTTATCTTTGTTAAAAAAAAATTAATACAATTTCATCCAACCTACTGTCATTTTGATTTTTTTCAATATTGATTTAAAAAGAAATATTATACTTTTAAAAATATATTTAAAATAGTAAATAATGTAAATATTTCAGTTAATAGAAGCAAGTAATTAACTATTAATTCAAATTTTACTTTTGGATTTTTATACAAATATGTCAAAAAATTTACCTGATTTTCAAATACGTACCTCGACATGATTATTTAAAAATTTTAGCAATTAATTACACGAGTAATTTATCATGGATTTCATCTTTAATATTTTGTCAAAATATATAAATTGATAAATTGATAAAAATTGATAAATTCAAATATTAGGATTGTATTTGACAAACAAGTGAAATGTTCCCTCTAAAAGCTCTTGTAAAAACAATTAAATAGGGGTGAAACTATTGGCTGTTATCATGATTTGAAGCATCATATAAATAAATATAACAGGAGTTATATTGACACAACGGCGAATCTATTAAGTCACTACTGCATTGTTATTTTGATTCGCAAGTAAATAATATATCGTATGTTGTCTAAAAGTTATTTATTATAATTATTTTTTTATTTTTTTTAAATAGCAAATAATTAATTAATTTAACGTGTGAAGACGGTTAAAAAGCGCGCAAATAAGTAAATAAAAATGTATATATTATTAATTATCATCATAAATAAGTAGGAAAGCAAAGCAAAAGGGAAAGCAAGAGACGACTTGCTCTCCGACCCAGTAGTCGTCGGCTTCCCCCGTCCCCTCTCTCCTTATAACCCCCCATTTTTCCTCGTTCTTCCTGCCGATTCCCTCAGCTACTCTATCGGCCCCGTGCACCGCACGATCCCTCTCGATCGAGGTACGCATCGCTCGAACTGGTTGTTGTTTCGCTCGATCGAGCTTTCCCCGGTCCTGCTTCTAGGTTTTTTATTCTTTTGCTTATTTTGGGATTATTTGGTCTTAGATTTGGTAAAGATCATTTATTTGCTTGTTTCATGGAATTGATTAATCTCTAGGTCTTATTCTTGTTCCAATTTGGATATAACAGGTGTGCATGAGCTGCTAGCGATTGTTTTGTGGTGCTCGAAATGGTAGAAAAAATAAGTTTTTTGAAGTAAGACTGAGTAGGTTATTAGTATTGTTTTGGGGTAGTTGTGGGCATTTGGTCGTTGCTCTGATAATAGATGGCCGAAGGTTCTAAATTTGCTGGGTTTATGGGTGGCGGCGGGGGTGGAAACGTTGGGAATGGTTTCTATGATATGGGATTCTACAGGAAACTTGACGAGGGCTCCAACATGTCCATTGACAGTTCGGGAAGCCTACAAACGAGCACAGGTGGCGGATCAGTTGCTATGTCTGTCGAAAATAGCAGCGTTGGATCAAACAACTCGAGAACCAGAATTCTGCGTCATACTGGACTCCGCCTGTTCCCTGGTGCTAACTTCTCAGTTGGGCACAGTGTGCTGCGACACGGAAGGGTCTCTCATGCTATGAACGAGGATGCATTGGCACAAACCTTGATGGACCCACGCTTCCCCACAGAGTCTCTTGAGAACTATGATGAATGGACGATTGATCTCAGGAAGCTGAATATGGGTATGGCCTTTGCTCAGGGTGCTTTTGGGAAGCTTTATAGGGGCACATATGATGGAGAAGATGTTGCCATTAAGTTGTTGGAGAAGCCGGAGAATGACCCTGAGAGAGCACAGTTGATGGAGCAGCAATTCGGGCAAGAGGTTATGATGCTTGCAAATCTCAAGCACCCAAACATTGTCAGGTTTATTGGGGCATGCAGGAAGCCAATGGTATGGTGCATTGTGACAGAGTATGCAAAGGGAGGATCACTGCGGCAATTTCTCATGAAAAGGCAGAACAGGTCAGTGCCTCTAAAGTTGGCTGTCAAGCAAGCACTGGATATTGCTAAGGGTATGGAGTATGTGCATGGGTTGGGATCCATACATAGGGACCTCAAGTCCGACAATCTTCTTATATTTGCGGACAAATCAATTAAGATTGCCGACTTTGGAGTTGCACGTATTGAGGTCAAGACTGAGGGGATGACACCAGAAACTGGAACTTACCGTTGGATGGCACCGTATGTGAATTTTACCCTATATATTTTTTAACAACTTTAAAATCTCTCAAAGCCCTATGCATATTCTAAGCTGCTGTCTGTTGATTTGTTCATGCTTCTATCAGTTGAAGAGTCTTAGAAATATTGTCAAATGCCACAAAATTGCCCTGCATCTTATTAGTGTGTTTGAGTTTGCTATTAACAAAAGTAGTTAAGAGAGTCTAATAACTATGCATTTATAGTTTATATTGGGCTTCTATTTGTTTGTTAGGAGCAGCATCTTTTCTAATGCTTTTAAGTGGCAAATATTACTAGTACTAGGACAGTTATATTCACGTAGGAAATTCCTTTTCACTATTGTTTTCCTTTTTACTATTGTTTTTGCCATTGCAAATGATTCCTAATAAAAGTATCTCTTAACATAGTCATGCATGCTACTTTGCTCTTGAATCTTCCTAATTTCTAGTTATTAGGATAATTATGACCTTAACATGTTTCTTGTTAGTTTCCTAGGCAACAATCATACACCATGCTAATGATGCATTATGTTCCATAATTGAAGTTCATATGGTAGGGCTGCAAAGCATGTCAACTCTTATCAAGTAAATTGGGTAATTGGGTAGAACAATGGATCTGTGTGGGTAATCTTTCCAAATTGGATCATGGTCTAGTAGCTTTAACATATTATTATTAATTTACAATTTGGATGGTTCAACAGACAGACAATGCATGAACTAAAGCAGTTTTAGAGCTTCTATATTAACCATGATGCATATGGAAAATTTTACTTGCTTTTTGTATTTAGATGGCTACCAATGCTTGTTGCACCACCATTGGACCCTTAGCAAGTTTATCCATTGAGGAATAATATGTTGGAAGTCCAAGACTGTGTTCTAACTAACTAATGAGTATTTGTGTTCAGTTATAACTGCAAATAAACATGTTGAACATTTGCTAGATATGTATACAATATATTTGGAAAAATTATTGAGTTTTTCAAATGTTAACTTCATAGATGTCACATCATTATTTTTCCTTGTGTGTTCATATGAATCATCATTTCTCATGGAAGTAAGTTTAGAGTTTACAATTTTGTTAACAATTTTTTGTTAAGTAGCCTTTTCTCTGGTGTGTACTAATAGATTGGCTATGGTGTCCGTGTGTGATTGATTAAATTTATTTCTTTTCCTTGTTTAATATTTAGTGAAACAACTTAGATGTAGCCTTATATAGGATAAAATGAGGAAGGTGTTTTTTCTTTAAAATTATATGAACATATTTGAAGGATATCAAAATGTTGTAGTTGGACGAAGTGTGGTGATTAAAGTGGAACAATGGGAACTAGAGGGAAACCTAAGAAGACTTACTGGAACCAACAGTATTGCAACAAACAGTCCATGTAGCCAAACCCTAGTAATTAGGAGATTATGGCTTGTTGTTAGAGATACATTTCTTTTAAAATATTGTAGGAAGCTCGATTAGCTTACAATTATTGTTTTTCTCTCACAACTTCTATTATGATATGTGTAGAGAGGTTTGAAATTTAATTGTACCTCATTAGTTCTGTGTGGTTATTTTCTAGGTTACCTTTCATTTGGAAATTCCATTTTCCATCAATTTGATGGAAATAATTAGTGATGTAAGACTAAAGTTGGGCTGTTATGTTTTCTATAAAAATATCTTTGGTGAACATTTTGTTAGTGCTTAGGAACTGTGGTTTTTGCCGGAATTCGAACCTTGTTATAGATGTATGTTTTTTTGCTTGGTATGGGCTAGTTGTACTCGGAAGTGTATAATCTTTTTCTTCTCATATTGTTACTATCACTGTGCATTTAGTGTGCAGACTGCAATATATGAGAACAAATATGCAAGAGTATTTTTTTTTGGCTTTTCTATCTTACATATCTTTCTTTCCACTTAAATCTCCAGAAAGATTACCATTTAGTAAGGACATTATCTTTGTGCTCACCTTTTCAATAGTAAGACGTTCTGACAAAAATATCACTAAAGTAACTTCAGAATTGTAAGATATAGTTGCAACATCTACAAAAGTAGTTCAGGAAACAGGAACTTGTTCCTTGCTTGTTATTAAGTCAATTCATCAAATTTGACATAAACAATAAATAATCACAAAGACAAGACATGCTATGCTCTTTTTAATTTTCAAATTGCAAATCAGAATGCTGAAAGTATAATGAGTTAATCAAATGACATCAATACAAGTTAGGATCCCTACGAGAAGGCCAACTTAGAATGATTAATAGTTTGTTCCATATGTGACCTTATGTCATTTCATGTCCAAGAAATTGTGAGAGCACTTTTTCTTGTGGTCAATTTACAGATTTAATGGGTCATTTGGTTAATCTTATTCTCAAAACTATGTGTTGCTCTTGTTGTAGATCTAGATGACTATTGATATTAAAACCAATTCCTCATAAATTTCCGCCTCATTATTTTACTTCAATTGCTTTTTTTACTTGCATGATCATTTGCAACCAACCTTTTTTTCTCAGGGAAATGATCCAGCACCGACCTTACAATCATAAAGTGGACGTCTATAGTTTCGGCATCGTTCTCTGGGAACTTATAACAGGGATGCTTCCATTTCAGAATATGACTGCCGTGCAGGCAGCTTTTGCTGTCGTGAACAAGGGAGTAAGACCAATTATACCACAAGATTGCCTCCCTGCACTTGGTGAGATCATGACACGCTGCTGGGATGCTAATCCTGATGTGCGCCCTTCATTCACCGAAATTGTCAGAATGCTCGAAAGTGCACAGGAGGAAATTGTGAACACTGTTCGTAAAGCACGCTTCAGATGCTGCACACAACCAATGACCATAGATTGAGAAGGAAAGTGAGAAAAGGTAAGTAGTGCTTCAAGTATAGAAGATACCTTCTGGACTAGCGATGAATCAGAGCATTGGGTTTTGGTTGATTCACACTACAGAAGGTTTCGGTTCAGAATGCCTTCAATGGATATTCTAATCCTACCAAGTAAAATAGGCTCTTTCCACCTTTGTCTGAACATGATAGTTCTACTTTTCTTTTGTATAGGCACAAATGAAAGTATTAGCTTAAGACCCAAATCTAGACTGTCTGCTTGATTCGGTGTTGTGACTTCTAAGATCAGGTTAGCCTCTGTATGCTGTGCTGTTGAAACATAAAACAAGATTGTTCTTATGTTTGTGTATTTATGTATTTTTACCAACAATGGTTTCTCCAGTTTGTGTGAATCATGAGAATGCAATGGTTGAGTTTTTACTGTTATAATTGATATGAATATGAATTATTGGTTTAAAATTTCGTATCGTATCGATCTCGGTCTGAGATTGGTACTGGTACGTAATGTATAGACAGTTGGCACGGTTTGTCGGTTTGGTACAAACAGGTCAGTATTGGTATGTCTCGAGTTTTTTTTTTGAATCTAGAAAATATAATTTTAAACTTCAAAACATGATTTTAAGCTACAAAATACACATAATCTACTAAAACATGGTGAACAAACATCCATCGGGTTATCAAACATCCATAAAAAGACAATTTTCTTTTTCAAATTTTGATAAAATGAATATAATACATTTCAAAATGCTGAATAATGACGGGCGTTGAAGAAAGTAGATATCCTGACTAACATGACTAAGGTCGATTTTTTATGTTTGCTAACATGACTAAGGTCGATTTTGTATGTTTGCAAAACTCACATCTGAATATTATCTAAAGTCATGATGTTTTGGTATTTAGAAAATCACATTGATACTAGACTTCTTTTTGTGGGAGCCCAAGCACTAGTCCATGTATCATCATAGTCTTGTGATTGTGAGTAGGAACTAGTGTAGGTATTGGACTCAACCTCTCACAAGTTACTCATCATGTCATGATGGTAATCTTGCAATGTTGTTGGTCTCTCTTCTAGTTTTGGTCGATGTTTGTCTTTGATCCTCTTTTCATATACTTGTGGGAAAAGTTCGACAAACAAAACAACGAAGAACAAAAAAATAGAAGAACAACACACAATTTACGTCGTTCGAGACAGCGATGTGCCGTTCGCACATCCACGGGCAAAGAAGAAGGAGATCTTCACTATTCGTCAATTTACAAGTACAGAAAGAGGAAACCCTAGCCACCAAAATACAAAACGTATCACTCTTATCTTATGCAAATTTTCTCTCCAACCCTATAAATACATAATAATCCTAAACGGGTCGGGCTACAACATAACATGTTGGATAGTTCGTACCTAATGGGTTGGATAGTCCGCACCTAACGGGTTACAACATAACGACTCCGGTCCCATATTACAAATTCAAGACACATCTAACATATACTGTAGTTGTTCATTTCGTCTAACCACCGTGGTCTTCATCTTGCATGCAGTGGTCAAAGTAGAGCTTATTTGTCCAAAGATTTGCAAGTGCTGGTGTTGATGGAACTTCGATTTCTCCTTAATCGGCCCCATTATCTCATCGACCTTTTTCCTTTGGCTTTTGCACTCCTCGATGGCGACGGTTCAATGGTGCACCTCAACTGGCTCCATTATGTCCTCCATCTTGTGTGCTATTGCGGCTATGGATGGAGTTCTATAGGATCCACATTTGACCTTTTTTCCTTTGGCTTTTGCACTTCGTGATGGCAACAGTGCAATGTTGCATACTTCTCTTTCAAACAAGCCACTAGAGGCTTCCATAATTTTAAAAGAAGTAATATCTAGGTTGGTTTTGTCCAATTATTTTTCTATGGAACCTACAAAATATATCTTCGCGCGGGGAGAGCTTGCCTAATTATCTTAAGCTTGTGGAAAAAAAAGGGCAAGATTGAGGTGTGCGGGTGATGTTTCTCCCAAGCTTCAGCCTACCACTATGGATTGGTAGTCAAGCCAGAAGTTTTTGAAATTTAAATAGTTTATTTCTATTTTGTTTCATATAGGGTAAGGAGATTATAATTGGGCAATATTCACATACACGATAAAGACTTTTACAGTTGGGTGACAATGAAGCCACACAACATTTGCAAAAACCCAATAAGTCTCATAAGAATTATGTGCTAGCCCAATCTACTATTACCAAGTATAACAAGAACTTAAAACAAAGGTCAATTATACTAGAATTACAAACAAAATTTTGAAATTCATGAATCTGACTTTAAAACTTTAAAGGGAAAGCATCATTCTTATCCACAACATCAAAAATACAATTGAAATTGAAATCACCAAATATTAATCATGACAAAGATGAAAAATCTAAATAATTAAAATTAGACCACAAATCATTGTCAAAAACGAGATTGGTGGTAGCATAAATACTTTTTTTTACAGGATAAGTTTAGATTCATCCATGTTAATTATAGCATGGATGACTTGGGTATGGATAAAAATCACCTGGGACTTATAGATTTTGTTCCATGCAAGAGAATGCCACCAAAGACCACATTCCCAGGTTGAGATACTCCCTTCCCAAGGAAAGGTCAAAGGATCTAATAAGCTGAGGGCTAAGTTTGAGTCTATATGAGTTTCCTACCAAGTAATAATTTTAAACTGATTTTTTTTCATAATAGAAAATATGCGGCCTTCAATTGATGGCTTCAGAGTCACCCTAACATTCTTATTTAACATATACATTGATTAAGAAGTTGTGGAGTACTTCCTTGAGTTGTAATTGGCACATTGACTAGGTTGAGGGAGACATCATCATCTTTCAAGTTAGGTCGGGGGCGCTTCAATTTAGCCAATCCATCAGGAATGCTCAACCTAGCCTTCGAAACTTTGGACGACTTGGGGGGGCTTCGAGAAATAGGATGAGCAATGTTTCTCAATGCAGAATCCTCATTGCCAACTTCGAAGATAAGGGCGACCTCACCCACCCAACTGATTAAAGGAGCGGAAGGTCAGCGAGGCATCACCAGAAGTATAAGAGGAAAGGTTGGGAGGAGTGTAAGAAGTATTGTTGGGGAGAGGGGAGGCCTCGACAACTAAATTAGAGAGGGACGAGTGTGACTGGGGCATAAAGGAACTAGATTTTGTGAAATGAGGGATATCTTGAGAGAATGTTATTTGTAAGTTATGGGATGATGAAGTAGCATGTGAGGGTGGCGAGAGGAGGCGGGGTAGGGAACACATTTCGTGCACGGTTCGGCCTAAAAAAATTTGTGTACGGTTCGACCCGACCTGAAAAAATTCGTGCACGGCCCGACTCGAAAAAATTCGTACCCGACCCGACCCGGCCCGGAAAAATTCGTGCACGGCTCGGCCCGAAAAAATTCGTGCTCGGCCCGACCCGAAAGAATTTGTAAGATGCAAGTTGCAAGTGTAATTGCAACTTTCATTTGCGGCTAACCAAACGCTTGTAAATAAAAGTCGCAACTCTACTTGCGAGCAACCAAACGGTATGCTGCAAAATCTATTTGCGGGCATTTGTTTTTGCACGCAAATAGATTTTACAGCATTTACACTTGCGGGCAACCAAACACCCCTTAATAAGAGTAAAAAATGCATGTCTATTGCAAAAGCATATATATGCCCGTGGAGAAATACAATTACCAATTTTCTAGAAATCATAGCTT
The DNA here is from genome assembly GCA_034359265.1 of Canna indica. NCBI lineage: Eukaryota > Viridiplantae > Streptophyta > Magnoliopsida > Zingiberales > Cannaceae > Canna > Canna indica. Next base: position 75,932,389 of record CP136890.1, read on the forward strand.
CTTGCTCATAATAATGAAAAATAATTATTTTTTATTTCTCTATTACAAAAATGTTTTTTTATCAATAGAAAAAAATCACTTGATGCAAACTGTCAGCTGGGGCAGGCCCGGGCACAAGCGATGGCTCGAGCTGGGGCCACAACCATAGCGGAGACTCGGGGATACGGCCCCGATTGGATTACTCCAGATATTTGGGACCAGCTCGTGTCGATATGGTTGACCGAGCGATAGCAGGAGGTATCTAGGACTACGGGTAGCAATCGCATGTTAAGGGGAGGAGTGCGTCACACTAGCGGCTTTATTTTGTTTGTCGTGCACGCGAGACACATGGTAAGTATTATACCTTATTTTGAATTATATATTTTATTTATTACTCTGTGTACTAGTTAATGTATTTATTTTGTAAATGTATACGACGGTGATGGATGACGGGACGATCCAGCGACCCTCATCGATGGAGGTGTTTGATCGGACTCACCGTCGAGGATATAGGGCGGCGGAGTACATCGACACCCGTGCTGTAGTCATCATGGTAAGTATATTTGTTTCAATTATGTATTATTTATTTATAATTTAAGTTTTAGGAAAAATATGAAACAAAAACCAAACTCGTGTAGGAGACCTACACTCAAACGGTGACGCAGCGCAGGGGCACCTCCGAGGACTTTGACACGGGAGCCTAGGTTGAGGCTGCAGGTGGCTGGGACCACGGCTGGATCTATGGCTTTGTTGATAGTGGTTATGTGCGAGCCGTTCTCGGGCCACTTGGGGCACCAACCCCTCCGGCAACCGGTGAGTGGCCCTCCACCTCCAGGATTAATGATCAAAACATGAGGATATCGGCACTGGAGGAGACGATCGCACGACAGAGTGAGATGATGGCTCATCAGAGTCAAATGATGGTTGAGATGCATGTCATGCTGAGACAGATGATAGGTCAGTCCAGCGGTGTACACTTAGATCCATCGTCATTGACTTAGTCCACGCCAGTGTACACTCAAGCACTGCAGACCCCGTCGTATGATCCCGACCTTCCTCCACCGTCGTAGTGAGCTTTTATTGTTTTATGACTTGATTGACTTGGATATTGACTTGGATATTGACTTGTTATATACTTATTACTTGGATATCTTAGATATACTTGTTTTGTGACTTGTTATTTGGATATATTGATTTGTATCGTGTTGATATGATAGTTTTGATTTCGTATATTTTTTATACGATTGTGGATAATTATAATTATAAGTATAATTATTTTGATGTATATCTGAGTGTCTGTCATGTGTATGTGAATGTATGTGTATCTGAATGGATGTGTGTATGCGTGTGTGAGTTATGTATCAGGTTAAAAATGTATCAATGGAAATTTTTAATTTTAAAATTTCTCAGTTAGAGGTTAACATCATCAGCAACGGTTTTTCCACGGTCATCCGTGTAAAAGTTGTTGCTGAAAGTGTATCGTAATTCCTGGGTCGCAAACTCAAAATCGTTGCTGATGAACTACAGCAACGGCTTTGCAACGGCAAGTGGGTCGTTGCTGATGGCAATATCCGCAACAGCAGTTCCTCGTTGCTAAGTCGTTGATGATAATGTATCAACAACGGATATAGCCTGTTGCGGAACCGTTGCTTCTAATATTATTAACAACGATGTGACACAACTAGAAATTGGTTCTTCAGCAACGGCCGCTCAAGCCGTTGCAGATATGCTATATCTGCAACGGCGTTCTAACGGACAAGTGAGCCATTGCTGATGATTAAATTATCAGCAACGGCGTTCTAACGGACACGTGAGCCGTTGCTGATGATTAACTTATCAGCAATGGCTTTCTAACGGCTAAGTGAGCTGTTACTGATAAGTTTATATAGGGCACGCGATCGCGCCCGCCCCCTTCTTTCTCTTCCTCTGCCCGCCACAGCTGCTCTCTTCCGACGCCGCCACCGAGCTGCCGTTGCCGACACTGCCGCCCCGTCCTCGACCTCCGATTCTGACCTCCGCCTCCCGTTTGATTCGAGGTATTTCTCGTCGCCTCCCGTTCGACCTCCACCCCATTGTTAGAGCCGGTCGAAACCCTTAAAATAGGGTTTCGGCCGGCAGCCGACGGTCACCGGCCAACAGCCGATGGTTTATGCAGTGTCCGGACACTGGACGCCAGCGCCGAAAATGCTTATATAATATTATTTTTATATATTTTTAATTTTTAATTAATTATTTAGATTAATTATTTAATTAATTGTTTAATTTGTTAGATTAATTTTTAGAGTTTAGATTAATTGTTATGATTTTTAGATTAATTGTTAGAGTTTAGAGTAATTTTTAGATTAATTTAGTTAGATTAATATTATGTTTTAGATTAATAATTATAGGTTAATTATTTAAATTAGTTAAAATGTTATAGATTAATATTAATTAATTAGTTAAAATGTTAATTAGTCCGGAGTAGTCCTCAGTGGACTCGCGCCAGAATCGTCCACTTCGGACTTGCGCCGGAATCGTCCACTTCGGACTTGCGCCGGAATCGTCCACTTCGGACTCGCGCCGGAATCATTAAATTCGAATTCTCGCCGGAATCGTCTAATTTGGACTCGTTTCGAAATTGTCCACTATGGACTCGAACTGACTCGAAATATTTAGAAAATAATCATCCATCCAACGAGTTGATATGTTTCATGTACGCATCGACAAGTCGGATATGATTTAGCAAATACTTAGATCCGTTTGGGGGTTGTATGTTCGTGTAAAAGAAGTAGATGATCTTTTATACGACGTACAATCCTTGAATTGTCCCTGATTGGATAATTTGGGAATATAGTTATTTGTATTGCACTTACGTTTTTTTTAACCGTTAACATATTCTAAATTTCGGCAGCATCTCTCTTGTTCTTCGATACGCGCCCAGATGATATGCTTATTCGAAGAACTGTAGGGAGATGCTACCGAAATTCGGTTGCGTATGATCAGATTGCAGGATTGATTAATGGAATGCTGCCTACTAATAACAAGTTTGAGCCAACTTTTTATAAAACTAAAAAGCTGATGAGAAAATTGGGGCTTGGGTACGAAAAAATACATGCGTGCCAAAATAACTGCATTTTATATTATAAAAAATATATGCAGTGGGATAAATGCCATGTATGTCAACATCCTCGTTGCAAGGAGAAGAAATCGGTTCGACAGAAAAATATCTCGTTTAAGGTGCTTCAGTATTTTCCACTAACACCGAGACTTCAAAGATTATTCATGTCGAAAAAGACGGCCCCCTACATGAGTTGGCATGCAAGAAGTCGTGATGACGATCATGAAATTGATGAAGAAGATGAAGAAGATGAAGAAGATGAGGAAGATGAAGAAGAGGAGAATTCGAAGACTATTAATCAGATGATGAGGAATAATGGTAAAGTATATCTTATATTAAATATATCTTTAATATATATATAATAATCTAATTATATACATATTCGACAGATATGTTTGGTCGTGGTTATCGTCGTAGGAGAGCTTCGGAGTCTCCGATTGGTGAGACTCTAGCACTTACTCATACTACTGATCCTTCTGCCGATGATACTGCTGAGGCTAGTACATCCAGACGCAGACGGCCACGCAGGCCGAACAGGTGGCATCCTCCACCAGCCACAGAGTCACGTAGATTCATTAGCGTGATTGGGGAGACGTAATATATCATGAATTATGAATCATTACAAATTCATTATATCATAATATAATATTAAATTTTATTTTTGTTGTGCAGGTTCGAGCAAGAAGAAGTGTCAAGGAGCATTTCTTCTACTATTCGACGATACATGCACGGGGCATGGCCCACGTGGTCTCAAGTGCCCAGTGACCACGTTGACATGCTATGGCGCGAGTTTGAGGCACATATTAATTTTTTTTTATACATGCATGATGATTAATATTGGTACTGATATTATTATTTTGCAGGCTCGCTTTACATGGGCCGAGGACCAGAGGCCCTTCATTTACGCTGCCTAGGAGGCTATTTCCCGTGCGAGGTACAACGGGCAGCTAGGGTAGGACCGGTCCCAGGCGATGGACCGAGCTAGGACCACTAACATCGCGGAGACTCGGGGATACGACCCCGATTGGATTACTCCAGATATATGGGACCAGCTCGTGGCATTATGGTCGACGGATCGATGGCATGAGGTTTCTAGGACTGCGGCTAGAAACCGCATGTCGGGGGGAGGAGCGCGTCACACTAGCGACTCTGTTGCATTTGCTGTGCACGCGAACCGTATGGTAAGTATACCTTAATTTTAATTTTATATTTTATTTGTTACTATATGTACTGATTAATGTATTTGTTTTGTAAATGTAGACGACGGTGTTAGATGGCGGGACTGTCCAGCGACCCTCCCCAACGGCGGTGTTTGAGCGGACACACGGTCAAGTGCATGGGACGGGGGAGTACGTCGACAACCGCGCTGCATTTATTATGGTAAGTATATTTGTTTAAATTATTCATTATATATTTATAATTTAAGTTTAATGAAAAATATTAAACAAAAAATTAAACTCGAGTAGGAGACCTACAGTCAGACGGTGATACAGCGCGGAGGCACCCCCGAGGACTTTGATACAACAGCGTGGGTCGATGCTGCAGGTGGCTGGGACCACGGCCGTGTGTATGGTTTTGCAGATAGTGGTTATGCGCGAGCCGTGCTAGGGTCACTTGGGGCACCGACCCCTCCGCATGCTGGTGAACGACCGTCGACCTCTAGATCCAGAGATGATCATAGTAGCAGGATAAGGACACTAGAGGAGACGATCGCGCGTCAGACTGAGTTGATGGAGCGTCAGAGTCAGATGATGGCAGATATGCAAGTTATGCTACGCAACTTGTCAAGTCATCACGGAGCAGCATCATCTGATCTATCGTCCTCGAGTCAGTCCACGCCGGTGTACACCCAGGCACTCCAGACTCCGCCATATGATCCAGACCATCCTCCATCGTCATCGTGAGATTTATTATTTTTTTATTATATTGACTTTGTTACTTCGATACTATATATATTTTAGTTTTGTTTTGTTTGGATATTGATACTTCAATTTTGCATTTGAATAGTTTTTATACAATTGTGGATAATTATAAATATAAGTATAATTATTTTGATATATATCTGGGTGTATTTGTGTTGTGTGAATGGATGTGTGTATGGGTGTATGAGTGTGTGAGTTATGTATCAGATTGTATTAATGTATTAATGAAAATTTGGAATTTTAAAAAAATTTCTGTTCCAGGTTTTAGTCATTAGCAACGGTTTTCCCACGGTTGTTCGTGGGAAAGTCGTTACTAAAAGTGTATCGTAAGTCGTTGCTGTATAACATCAGCAACAGTTTAGTAACGATCTTTCACAAACGGCCTTGCCACGGCCTCACGGGCCGTTGCTAATAAGGTTATCAGCAACAGCCCGGTGTTCGTGGCAAAGCCGTTGCTGATAATGTTATTAGCAACGGCCCAATCGGCCGTTGCAGCGCCGTTGAAAAATTATCAACAACGCATTTTTCTGCCACGGCTACTTTGCAACGGGCCGAGCCGTTGCAAGCCGTTGCTGATGCCCATTTTTTCAATAGTGTGAGCGGCCGTTGTAGATCCGTTGCTAAGTTATCATGTACACGATCTTCTGCAACGGCTGTGTTGCAACGGGTGCGGTCGTTGTTGGTCGTTGCTGATGGTCTTCAGCAACGACATAATAATAGATTTAGTCGTTGGTGATGCTCGTTATTTCAGTAGCGATGACTTTCTAATGCTATATAGCATGCATAACCTCAATTTTTTATCAGAAACTTAATTGGATTTAGTTTGGAATATGATAGGATAAGACACTACTTATAAAATTATTTCTTATAGTCATTGCAATCATGTGTATAACGTCGCTGAAAAAATTAAACTCATGACCAATTATCGTACCAAGATCATATCCAAGCATTACACCCATAATTTCTTCTTCTTTTTCCCTTTTACCCTCTCTTTGGTAATAATTATCTTTTCTCTTCAAAACATCTGAATCAACCCGATTTAAATAAATAGGATCGTGTTTTACTAAACGGGGTCAAAAAAGAAATATGAACAAAAAATTTGAAGTGGCATCAAGTCAAAATCTACATCCGTTCATATAGAGATAAAGATAGAAAATAATCAAGAGAATATAGTATAATATAATATATATTCAGAAAGCAGTCAATAAGAATGACTCGCAAATACAAACTTGCACATATTCAAAGGTTCTATGAACTGTACGGGAAGAAGTATAAGAATATAAGATCAGCCCATCAGACTCTCAGGGTGTGAACAATGTGTAACCCAAGCGAGGAATAAGTATTCGGTCAAAAGCTTGGGCCAAGATTTTTCCAGGAAACACAAGCTAATCAAAACTCCAATAATTTCACAGAATTTTTGTGGGAACTCTTTTTCCTTCCTGTGGTCAGTATGGAGAACAAAAGTTGCTAGAGATAGTAGGGAAGTGTACTTGAGTTTCCATTAAAAAAAGAGTTATTCTAATTTATGAAATTTATATAATTATATATATAAATTTTTAATAAAAATAGAAAGTCACAATATATGATGATCTCCGGACAACATACAAAATGTTGCTACCAATTATGCTACCCACAATTAATTTTTTTAGTAAATATAATGTATATTGAAGTTTGAACCTAAATCTTTAGAAAATATTCAAAATATTACCATCAATTGTGCATAGCGCAGTTGGCTTATTTCACGATTACTAAATATCACTAACTAATTGAAGACCTCCCATGTTAGATGAAATCTTGGAGCCTCAACTTCTTGGTATAACTGTGAGCCACCAATTAGAGAGGAGGGATAAGGGATATTGTTATGCCATCTTTGCATCAAATCACTACTAGACAAGCTGTGTGCCGTCTGTGATAATCGTCATGCACGGCTCAGCAATGGTATTAGTCGCCATCGTCGTGAAATTTATATTTCTAGTAGTGAGTCTTAATTTCTGTTGCACCGTATTAGTCGTCGGTGAAATTTATATTTTTAGAAGTGAGTCTTAATTTCTGTTGCATGTATAACTGATCAAACAAATTTTGGTTCTTAAATATGACTTTAAAATTTCAACTTCATTGGAAAATTTCTGAGTGAAAACTTTTATCATATATCAACAATATGTATATATACTTGAAATTGTGAACTCGAGAGTAGAAGAAAAGTATATAAAGAAGAATTAAGGTTAAATCTCATTGGCAAATTAAGAATCTAAAAATATGTCTTCTTCAACATCCTGTCGCGTTTGGGCGTTAAATATCTACGAAGGAGGCGGGAGGAGGAGGTCGTCCCCGAAGAGGTAGAGCAGCCGCTCGACGGCCCAGCTGGGCTCCGCCGGTGGCGGTGGGGGAGGCGACCTCCGGGCGAGGAGCGGCGCGCGGCAGAGCGGGCAGCTGAGGTGCTCGTCGTGGTCGAGCCACCGGTCCAAGCACCCCTTGTGGAAGACGTGCCTGCAGTTCCCCAGCTCCCACACCGCGTCCTGCCTCCCCACCTCGCTCAGGCACACGGCGCACGTCGTCGCCGCGCCGGCGCCGGACTCGTCGTTGCCGTCCTCCTCCTCGTCCTCCTCCTCCTCGCCCAGAAGCTCGCCGTAGGTCGAGACGCGAAGGGTAGCACGCACCGCCCGGGCCGCGGCGGCGCGGTGGCGGGCTCTGGCCTCGGCCGCTGTGCTGTCTTCGAGAGAGGGGGATGATGAGACCGGCCACCAACCATCGGTGGGGAGGAGCAACCACTTGACCACGAGAGAGAACAATAGCGCAGCCTCTGTGAGGAACCGGACGAGCTCAACTCTGGAGTAGCAGTACTGCATGTAGATGCTCATAGAAATGGTGCGTATCCTTAGTTCGCTGTACCAAGTGCTGCTCCAAGCTATTGATGTCGTTCCTCTGTGGACAAGAAGAAGGTGATGAAGACGATGATGGTCAAAGAAGAGGGCTGTGAAGAGGATGAGGATGAGGTCAAGGGGAAGAGGTCAGGGGCAGGAAGGATCTTTTATAGTGGTAATGCTTCCTCATCTCTTTCCCCCTTGATTCCTTTCTACTCGTTAACTTTGCTTTTTGAGAGAGAGAGAGAGCACAAATGAGTGGAGGTGATGAGAGCAAAATGGAGTAGGTGGCATGAGGTATCAGAAAGGAAGCATTTTGATAATAATTAGGCAGTGGCATTAGCTGTTAATGCACTTAAACAGCCACATGATGAGCAATAATGTGAAAAGGTTTCTGCACCATACTTTACTTTGAACATAAATTAAACCAAGTACTTACAGTAACACCAAAAGGGTTTCTGTTTATATTATTCTCCAAATTAACAAGTAATAGTATTTTAATTAACTTAATTATTTATCAAAAGATATAATCTTTTATCACCCTTTATCATGGAAGGGGGTTTGATAGGTTTGCAAAAGATTACAGTCAAGATTCCCAATTATGGTGCACGGAGATGATGAACCACAATAATATGACACATATGCGATGAATTAGGAAGAAGCAAATAATCGAAGTCCATGACGTAGGTGATGCGACATTGTTAAGTTCTCCACCACACCAGCCTCTCATTGGAAAAAGTTGGATGGTGCTCCAAATGATTCCCCGGCAGATAAGATGGCTTCAATTCTTGGCATCTTTATCTTTGCCAATTGCCACCACGGCATTGGCTGCAGAGCTCCTCCACTGAAGCGAAATGTGAAAGCAGGTGCTCGTGTAAACACCAAATTAAAGCAGTACATAGCTTTGTAGAGTTTACTCGTGTTATAAGCGAGCAGTGTTTTTAAATATGGATCCGATATTGACACGATCCATTGTTTCACCAATTCAATCGGTTCAGATAAATAAAATTAAAAAATAGAGTAAATTTCTAAAAGCAAAATGATTTCAGGGAAAATTCTCGAAACTGGACAGACACACATACATTCTAAAATCAGAATAAAAAAGTCAAAATTTTAATTTTACTCCAGACTTTTACCTAAACATTTTTAACACTATTTTTTATTAATTTTTTTATATAGTTTTTTAAAGAAATTATAATCTGATTTTTTTATTTATTAAAAATTACTTTCTATGGATTTTTAATGACTTTTGACCCAAAAAAATAGTTTAAAGATTTTTACCAAAAATCTTTGTAAACTTCTTTAAATAATTTTTTTAATAATTTATTTTATAAAATTTTGAGGCCGTTAAAGACTTTTAACAAAAATTAAGCTATTAAATTATCAAATTTTATTTTATATGTGATAAATTATGTCTTTAGAAAATGAGATTTTTCCTATTTTGAACCAGTTCAGAATCCGTCACAATTGTAATTGCAATTCTTAAAATATTTGAAGTCATAAAATTATTCATATATGGGCAACAAAAGAAAAAAATAAGTAAGCTCCAGTGACATTTTGAAAATGAAATCTTTTCATGTTTAAGACTTTAAGAGCATAATTACTTCGTAGATAAAGATAAATTTATATCTTTTATTTATTTAGTGCATACATTAAAAAAATAAGATAAAAAAATATATAAATTTAATATTATATTCGGTGTATACCGAATTTAAAAAAATCTTATTCAATACTCTCTCATTTGATATCATATTCTATCCAATCTTATCCATTAAAGCAAACGAACCATTACAGCTTAGAAATATAATTTTTAATAAATAAAATAATTTCATATTGTAAAAATTTAGTGTTAAAGACTTTTGATCGAAGGTCTTTAAAGGAAAAAAATTACAAAAATACTCCTAACGTTTCCTCACGAGTACTAAAATGCCCCTAAGATTTTTTCGGAATAAAAATACTCCTTACGTTATGGAATTGGATACAAAAGTACCCCTATAGATAAACGGCGTTAATTGAGAAATAACGGAGCTGACGTGGCTAATGACTGTGACTGATGACGTGAACATGTGGCGCGCATACAGGTCAAGATGTTTTCTCACGAGTACTAAAATGCTCCTGACGTTTTCTCATAAGTACTAAAATGCCCCTGACGTTTTCTCACGGATACTAAAATACCCCTAATATTTATATTGGAGCTAAAATACCCCCGATGTTATTGAAAATGGTACAAAAATGACACTAGGCTAGCTTTTGTTAGGTGAAACTTAACAAGGATGTCGTGGATGCTGACAGAGATATTGACTTTACACGTGACGCATATGCAGAGAGCAACTTGCCACGTAAGCGACACATAAGAAATCGAAAATTTAGAAAATAAAAAATGAAACTGAAATCACCAAATCGGTTAATCGAAAAATTTGATTTGATTTCAAACTGATTTTTTAATTTTTTTGCTCACCCCTACGGTTGCGTGGCAAGTTGCTCTCTGCATGTGCACCACGTGTAAAGTCAACATCTCTATCAATATCCACGACATCTCCGTTAAGTCTCATCTAACAAAAGTTAGTCTGGTGTCATTTTTGTATCATTTTCAATAATTTTAGATATATTTTAGCTCCAAAATAAACGTTAGAGGTATTTTAGTACCTGTGAGAAAATATTATGAGCATTTTTGTACCCATGAGAAAACGTTAAGGGCATTTTAGTACCCGTGAAAAAATATTAGAAACATTTTAATACCCATGAGAAACAGTCTTAGCTTACATGCGCGCCACATGTCCACATCATCAGTCACAGTCATCAGCTACGCCAACTCTGTTATCTATCAATTAACGTCTTTTACCTATAGAAGTATTTTTGTACCCAATTTCATAACGTAAAAAGTATTTTTGATCTCAAAAAAAAACTTAAGAACATTTTAATACCCGTGAGGAAACGTTAGAGGCTTTTTTGTACATTTTTTCGTCTTTAAAAGAATCATAAATTCATGAAAGAAGTATTTTTAATAAATAAAAAATTTAAGTTATAATTTTAACAAATTATAGTATTAAAAAAGTTTGAGCAAAAATCTTTAAAAACTTTAAAGATTTTGACCAAATATATAAGAGAAATCAAATCCAAACGGTCAAACGGTCAAACGGTCAATCGGTCAATCAGGTTTTAATCAATTCAGTTTTTGGAGAGGCCAAAATCCGAACGGGTTTGTAAACTGATTCAGGGGGCCAAATTGGTTGAACCAAAATTTGAGAAAACTGGTCAGGAATTGAAACTTTTCCAATGAATGGAGAAGAAATTGCTGCATACAGTCAGACCCACTGGTTCAACCAAAACAGATTCTGGACCTAATCTCAGTAAACATGACCAATAACAAATAAAATTTCAGCCAAAAGTAAGGAGAGAAGGGGGTCGATAATGAATCACAGAGATTAGTAATTTGTCAGCCCTTTTTCTCATTTTATTATTCTTTTAAAGTATTACTAGATCTAAAAAAAAGTGGTACATCACTCAATTATCTTGGTTGCATGCTGGTCCCACAAGTTGTAAAAAGCAATAGTAGATCAACATCGAAAGCCTTGCATAAAACACTACAAGAATGTTAAACTTCCAAGCTTCACATACCACCAGATCCATGCACATGGTAAAAAAGAGAAGGGAAAGGAGAAAGCAAAAGGAAGAAAGAAAAACAATTGCAACAAAAAGAGAAATGCTACATTTGGGCTCAAAAGAGAGAGAAGAAAAAGAAAGCATTGCATCACCCTCCGGGTTGATAACCTAGTAGTGATGGTGGAAATGGAAAAGCATCAGGGAGTCAACTTTTTGAACAAAAATAGACGGTGATATCAGGAGATACGAAGGCAGAAAAGGTGATAGATGGAAAGGTGAAAGGCAACGGTGAGCAAGACTTCTCGTATGAGAACCTTACAATTGAAGAGAATCTTTATCACAACCAAGACAAGTAAAATGGTCCCTGATTCCTCGCTATCCTTTCTCCTATTCACCTCAATTATTCCTTGGGATGACAACCGACGTATGGACCACCTATTATGACCTCAAAGGAACAATATAGATTGGAAACTAAGTACGCCAAAGATCTAAGTTACTTTCATAACTTCAAAACAGACTACAAGAAATGTAAAAGGTTGTTTTGCAATACAGAGCTTGTTCTTGCAACAGGCTGTCCAAAAATCAATTGATATGAGCTATTAAACATGCGAACTGCGTAAAATTCCATGAAAATAGCCACCGGCCATTATGAACGAGACAAGAGATACAACACCTGCTGGAAAGATCTTCCCAGACTTCTTGAAGCGAGAACCCATCACTGCCAGGAGAGCTGCAGATAAGCCTAGATGGAGAAAAATTAAACAAAGCAGAATAAGGTAAATCTTCGTCATCTAATAGGGACATTGAGCTTAAAGATCCATATTGATATCATTCTCATACCTAGCCCCAGAGACGAAGCAAAAGCTGGCCTTACTGGAAGCTGTATATACACATAATACAGTAGCAAGGCAGATATCCCTCCTGAAGCTAATGACTTCTGGCTACCGCTTTTGACGTATCCCATTATTCCACCAACTGTGGAGATGTCAAACAAGATGATAAATGGTAAGTGATTATTCAGGCTTATATTTCTGGAACAAGAAATTAAATAAAGACTGGATAAATGAATATAAGTCTATACAGCATAATAAAGGAAACATAATGAAAGATTAATCGCAGATCCATTTCTACACAGACCAACAGTTTACACTGTAAAGCATCTTATGATAGACCTTCTTTAATGATCAGAAATGTCAATGAAAGATTTATTCTTCTAATTCAAATCTATCTTAGAATATGTTGACATTCCAAACTTCTAAAACACAATAACTAGGAGAATCAACTGTAAAGAATGACTCATGCTTGATTACTATTGAACAAGTATTTACAAACAGGGAAATCATCCAAGAGCTGTACCTCTTGAAAAATTTAGCCATACTTGTGTATGCACCAAAAATTTAGGAATCCCAGTTAATGCATCCATCACAGTGCCTAGTACCACCAACTCTAAGACTCTAGGATAAAATTGGACCAGGCCTCCATTGCCTTTTAGACCAGCAACAAGTATTCATAAACTACTCAAACTCCTTCAGGGTTATGTTGGACACTTACTGAAAATTAATATAGAAAATATCTCCACTGGGAAATTGCTCTCAAATTTTCCTTAAAGGTGTTCCTAATCCTAGGGAACCTACCCTTGCTCTCATTTTCAATTACGGTATTCTTGTTAAAAGATAAGGGGGGATAACCAACAACTACGCCCTGGCAAACTAAGCACCTATACAACAGCTAGATTACAAACAAGAAAAGTGAAATCGCAGTATGTTAAAAGCATTCTAATAGCTAAGTGTGTCTGGAGATTAACCTGCCAATACTGGGAACTAGCATCTCCTAGTTTCATGTTGCATAGAAGCAACACTTTCTCCATATCATATAGTTCATCAAAAAAGTCCTTCCAGGTCTCTCTCCAATATAATGGAGAAGAATAATCATATCCCTACAAGGAGTAGCCAAAACAAAGATTTCTAGAAACTTTCTCTGTTATACATGTAATTGTGTTTATTGTCAAAGGGGGAAGTTCACATAAAATACTTCAGCCATCTAATCCTATGATGTGGTACTGGGTAGTCAATAGTCATGCTTTCCTAGCAACTCTCCACAACTATTCCAGACAACCCCATTTTAATAATAAATTTGTTTTGTTTAGGATATTCTCTATCTTTGATGACCTACTAGCGAATGCTTGGATAATATCCGGAAAGATTGTGAAGTGCCCCTGATACTTTATACTTACTACCAAGTTCTGATCTTCTGACATGAATTCTTTAGAGTTATCCTCTGCTATCTAAGCCATCAAACATAAGGAGATTCATTTGTCATCTTTGATAAGCCTAATTTTCAGGTTCGGCTATCTTAAAACAACTAGATGATGTCCATATACAATTATATGCGAAAAAAATGTGTTGATAACCTAAATATATGCAAAGGTAACAAGATTCTTTAACCTAAACATGAAGCAAGTTGCTATAAATGTCTGCTTAACTCTGTTTATTAAATCAATAATTAGCCATGTAAAGTGCTACTTATGAGCTTGGTGAGAAAGTGATACAAGTGAATCTAATCTCAGGTAGACCAGCTCTGGTAGCAGAAAAAGAACCAATAACATAGTCGTTGTATAAACAATTGTGTTTCATACAAAAAAATCTGATCTCAACAAAATTCTTGCATAATGACTTAATTCCTTTTAGCAATTGATGATACCTCTCCCTATGAAAAAAACCAAGAACACGTCAGATAGTAATAAAAAAAAAGGTTTCACAATTAATCATTCCTCTCACTTACTGATTACTGAGGCTTTCATAAGAAAAAAATATTATTGCCATGTACAAACACAGAGGCACTAGCAGTTATAGCTTAGTTTAATCAAGCTTATGAACCATCTTCAATAGAACTTTCTTTACAAGCTTAAGTTATTTTCCCAATGAAGAGACATAAATGTATGTTATCTGGTGCAATAATTAATGGCCACAAAACCGACTAGTTACGAGGCTCACATGCACAACCGTATTCTTATTTGTTGCATATATACTTTTTCAACTTTGCATCTATAAACAACTAAAGCACCTCCCTTGCCTATCATGCACATCTAAAGTTCAGTTGCATTCCCAAGAAGTTACAAATTCATATCTCATGCACATTCATATTAACAAATTCTATCTTTCCAGGGATTATGTTTAGGTGTAGACATGGATGCATTTGTAACAAGAATGCTGTAATCCTGTACCTCGATCAAGAGTTCAGAATGTCTTATCGTCAAACAGAAATAAGCCCAGAAACCACGAATGAAGAAGAATCAATCACACAAGAATAGTGACACCTGATTCTGTTGTTATGTCATTATGTGGAATCAATCCAACACAAACTTACCTAATCAGGGAAAAGATTTTAACAAACAAAGAATCTTCAACAAAAAATTTGGCAAAACAGAGAAACAATTCTTACAATTGCCTATAATACCTACAGAATCCACTTAAGCTTAGATTATGTTCTCAAATTAACTGGCTAACTAAAAATATCATACCCAAATGTTCCAATTTTTAGCCTCAGTAAGATTATTGTAATACCTCTCAATTCCAAGAAATTCTTTACATATACCAATTATTTAGACATAACTGCTATTATTTATTCTTTAAACAGATACATTTCTTCTACACAGTTAGCATTTTAAAATGGTGTTAAAGTGTTAATAGAAGGTCACAAAGTTGGGAGGAACAAAAAGCAGTTCCTGTCTATTTATAATTAATTACTTTTAGCAAGTATAATTTTTTACCGAGAAACTTATGGATGAAGAACTGTATTGATTCTCTCCAACTAAAATAATAAATGACAAACAACTTCATTGTACATTGCACTTGAAACTTGACCAGTTAAAAAAACTTATGTCCATTAACAAACTGAGCTTATGTCAATTAATGTTTAGCAAGCAAAGCCAAGCTTTCAGGAAGCATCACAGATCAAGATGTCGTAAACAAAATGCTAAGTACCGTCTCTGATACACAAACAACCAGCAGATATGTCGCTAGCAAGCTATATCTTTCAAAGCTCACACATTATAACGCAAAAGGTCAGTGCATAATATAAAGCATAGCATGCCACATTGCACATGTAACACATACCAGTTGGTATGTTGTGTATGTCCTAACAAGTAGAAGTGGCACAAGGACATGTACTTGTCCTGAAACCCTGATGGAAAAATCTGTCTTATGAATATTAAAAGTGAAGCAATTGCAGTTGGATAGTTATGAAAGTTCGCATGCCCTAGTCATGTCAAGATATGGATAATCAGTTCACTGAGACGCTCACATTGTTTTACTTTATAAATCAAAAGTTTCTGCTGTAATTTAATAAGATACATCCTAACTATAGTTTTTCTGACAATATTCAAGCAATAGATGAAGGCTTGGCATAGTTTTTATCACATAAAATGTTTAACTTGTATGAGGATTTTTCATAGAGCTTTTCTCTGCAAGAAGTGCATCCGATTTAGAAACTAATCTAGAGTTTAATTTGGTAAATAAATAGCTAAGAGCACTAAATCAAAGGAAATAGAAAACTTTCACTAGAACAACAATGTAGGAAAACAAGATAATCTCATGTTCCAATCATAAGCTGGGCGTATTCAGGAACAAGTCAATAAAGTAAATTTCAGCATGTCTTGTTGTAGCAACGTAGAAGAAAGATAATTGAGATATGGGATTACCTCCGACGAGAGCTGCGTAGGACAGCGTCAGCTTCTGCGACATTGACATCCCTCCCTTATTCTCCCCCTTCTTCTCCTTATCCGATTCTCCCCCTTCTCTCTCCGCCGGGTCCCCACCTCCGCTCTTACCATTGCCCCCGCCCGCGCCACCACCGAAGCCGCGATCGGACCCCTCAGGTCCTCCGCCTCCTAACTCCACCTCGATATTCCCTGCGTCAGGATCGGTCGCGGCGAGATGCGTTGTAGGTTGACGAAGGGAAAGACAGGGAGCGGAACTGACGAAGGCGACAGATCGATACCAGGAAGAAGCGCGGGGCGAGGAACATAATAGATTCGGGACGAGAGCTGAGTGGTGACGCTGGAGGAGAGAAGACTGGGATGCCGGCGGCGCGACGGCTACGGCGACAGCGGCGGCGGCGGAGGCGACTGCCATCTCTGGTTTCGTGCTTTTGCAGCGAACCGGTCTGAATCCTTTTAATAGCGGTCAATGATTTTATCTACGAGAATCTGCTGTTCGAACTAAGACACGCTTCACAAAAGTAGCAGACGAGACTTTATGGTGGAGAAACCAACGCGGTAACACGGAAAAAAGAAGCTGAATCCTGCTAAAGTCTGTACAGTTGATCTCCAATCTAGATTCTTAACGACAGCGAGACTCAGCTGACGAACGTCACGATTCACGAACGTTTTGATTTCGTTTGAAAGCTACGAACAGTTTCAAAATTAAAAAAAATAATTTTAATTCATTATATCTATTTCGTTATAAGATAAAGTTAGTCTTCTATATTTGAAAAAAAAAAAAGGTGAAGATTCAAATTTACCCTTCTAATGTTGCAAAAAGATTAATATTATCCTTCTCCCCTACTTTATTTGAGTGCAATATTATTCCTCAACTTATCAAATTAACGCAATATTATCCTTTAACTTATTAAACTGGAGCAATATTACATTCACGTTAACCAACCGTTATAATTGATTCATTTTAATCGTTTGACCCGAACACATGACATCCTAGTCATAAAATATTAGCACGTCACACCTTTACGTAGCATAATTAAATAATAAAAATACTTAAACTAACGCTTGAACTCATATTAGATAAAATCATAATTGAACAATATTACATTCATCGATATCTTCATTGTAAGCTTATTAAATCATAAAAAATATTATAGGATCACCAAAAAATAACAAAAAGTTACCACTCAAAATATGTCTAACCCACTGTCTAAAATCCTCAGCAAATAAATATTATAACTGTCACCAAATAAAGTGTCATAAGCAGCAATTTCTCCCTTTTGTTGCTCCTATTCGTGCTTTCTTCCACTTTTTTTTTTTGAAAAGTGAGGCAAATGCCACGGTACATTTCAGAAGGTTTAAAATGTACATGATAGCCAAGCATGCGGCCATAGTAGCAATAAATTAAAACTAGCCTAAACAGTTAAAAGATAACCAAAAGGAGACAAGCCCAACATGGTCCCCGGATCACACGGAATGGATACATGCTTTCTTCCACATAAAATTCAAAATTCATTCTCTTGAATACATGTTCTCCATTTGCATGACTATTTTTTTTATTTATCAATTTGATGATCAATCTTGCAATTCAGTCTCATAATTTTCTCACACAACTTTTTATTCTCATCATGAAGTTCAAGAAGCATAATAATAGAGTTTAGTACACTTACACCACGTGAGGACATGAATGATATTTCATACTCGGGTTTTTTCTCGACCAATATTCGAGAATTTTATGTTTCTCCACAAAAACATCTCAGTCCATGCCCTTCATATAGGAAATCATGTCTTCTTCTTATATAAGATTGTACAGAAGATGTGGTTGAAGATGACATTGAAGAGATTGACGAATGCATTATTGCTCAATTAGGATTCTATTTAATATAAGTTTAAGAATTAGTTTAGATATTTTTATTATTTAATTATGCCACGTAAGGTGTGATGTGTTAATATTTTATGATTGTGATGTCATGTGTTCGGGTCAAATGATTAAAATATATCAATTATAATGGTGACTTAATATGAGGACAAGATTGCTCCAATTTAATAAGTTGAGAGGTATCATTGTGCCAATTTGATAAGTTAAGGAGTAACATTGCACTCAAATAAAATAGGAGGGCAACTTTGCTCTTTTTGCAATAGTAGAGAAGTAAATTTGCACCTTAACTCTTTCAAAAAGTATAAAGTAACAATGCAATCTTTTTTAATCAAACTTTTAATGTTTGAGACATTGGCAAAAGTTTTTAATTTATTTAATACTTTTACTTGAATATCTCAAACAACTGCATAAATAAAAAATATTAAATTTTAATTGATTATATTTTTTATATGATATAAAAATTTTCATTGGCACTCCAAATATATATATATATATACGAGTAACAATTGCCTCTAGTCTAATCAAACATTTATCGTTCAAGACTTTTGGGCAAAAGTCTTGAGCAAATAAAAATCTTTTATATGGAAATTTTAAACAACTTCAAAACTAAAAAAAGAAAAGAAGATTAATTCATTATATTTATCTCATGTGGCTCTAGTTTAATCAAATATTTAGTATACAAAACTTTAGATAAAAAAATTAAAGACTTTTGCCGCAGAAGCTTTGAACAGTTTAGAGAAAATCAACTTTAATTTATTATATCTACTTCATATGACATAAAATTAATCATAGATATTTCAAAAAATATATGAGCAATAATACATTCTAGTTTAATCAAACATTTAATATTTAAGACTTTGGCCGAAGTCTTTAATAGATTAAAAATATTTACCCTAATTTTAAGTAGCTTCAAAACTCATAAAAGATAATTCTAATTCATTAAATATATTTCACATCATATAAAATTGGTTAGCCACTCCAAAATTTAATTTATATTAAAAATAGTTCCTAAAAGTTTGAACTTCGAAACTAAAAAAATAATTTTAATTTATTATATATATTTCATATGACATAAAGTTAATTTTAGGTACTCCAATATATATACATGAGCAATAAATGTAATCTAGTTTAATCAAATATTTAGTATTGAAGACATGGATAAAAATCTTGAATAAATTAAAAAACTTTGCCAAAAGTCTTTAAACGCCTTAAAAATTCATGGAAAGTGACTTTTAATAAATAAAAAAATTTAGATTATAATTTTGAAAAAAATTATTAAAATTTTATAAAAAAAATTAGTGTTCAATTTTTTTTTAAATATTTACAATTAGATCACTTAAAATTTGGGCCGTTATTTTTCATAGTGACGGATGCACACCTATTGATATGCGTTGGCCCACATTAGATTACTAAAAATTAATCCAACAATCTTCCACTTGGGTCAACGAACATATTAGGGATGACAATTCAAACCGGTTAACCGATTAACCGAACTGCAAAATCCAATTTTGGATAGTAGATTTGCGGTTCGATTTCGATTTCGGATAGTAAAAATCAAAAACCGTTTAAAATCGGTTCGGTTTCGGTTATCGGGTCACGGTTAATCGGTAACCGAAACCGGTTATATATTCAGTTTCGGTTACCAGTTTTTTGCGGTTAATCGGTAACCGAAACCGGTTTTATTATTAATCTTTGAATCGATTATCCGTTTACTATCGGTTTTTTACGGTTAACCGGTATTCGAAACCGGTTTTGTTATTAATCTTTGAATCGGTTATCCGTTTACTACCGATTAACCGATTAGTAAACGGATAACCAGTTCTATTCGAACCAAAAAAATCAGTTTCGATTATCCGCCGGTTTCGATTTCGGATATAGGCTTTTGAAATCGACCGGTTTCGGTTTTGGTTTTGGTTTTGGTTTCGGTTAATGGGTTTGGAAAATGGTTTCGGTTTCGGTTAACCCCCAAAAGTGCGGTTAACCGAACCGTTGCCATCCCTAGAACATATCACCGTATAACTATGCATGCTAACTTTATGAGCTCGTCATCACTATTATTATCAACCATCTCCAACAATCTGGTCCATTGATCATACTAACAACGAACCAAAGCGACTTTCGTCACATTTATCGTGACTAAATCCATCAATGATCACAATGTTAATACTTTCGACGACATAGATCATATCACAATGATCACCATATACTCAAGAGTCCTATTTCGTCTTTCAGCAACACCATTCATGGTAGGACTCCCTAGTATGGTGTACTGTGGGACGATACCGCATTCCTCTAGGAACTTAGCGAAAGGTCCTAGACGTTGTTCACCTGATCTGTCATATCTGCCATAATACTCAATCACTACGATCAGATCCGACAACCTTAATCCTTTTACCAAGCTGATTCTCAACCTCAGCCTTAAGGGCATGTTTGGTACCCTGTATAAGCATCATGTATAGTATTAGGATAATACTATACAGTGTTTGGGAATGATATTAACTAATACATGCACTAAAAATAGTACCTGAAAAGCTGTTATAAGGTGTATTAGTAATACACCCTCAAAGCTCTTCATTATCCTGCACTAGAACTTTCAATATTATGAATACTCATTTTACCTCCAGCAATAAATTTAAAAATATATAAAAATATATTATAAAAATAATTTAAATATATGAAATATTTTTAATGATAAAATATATTATATAATTTTTATATTATATTATAGTGTATATTATTATATGTTATATTATACTATATCACATTATATAATATAATATAATATAATATATTATATTATATTATATTATACAGGTTAGTCAATACATACTAGTACTATACATGCTAGTACATGTGTGTACCAAATATTGTATAATAATAGTACAATACATGCTAGTACTATACAGACTAGTACTATACGGTGTACCAAACGAGCCCTAAAGGACTTGAACACATCCAGTGATTGAGACTTCTCACTGATTAGATATATGAATCCATATATGGAGTAATCATTTATGAACGTTATAAAATATTGTTGACCATTCCAAGAAGCCGTAGGGAAAGGTCCACAAACATCCGTATGAATAAGTTCTAAGACGTCCGAACTCTTATTAGTACATGATCCCCTAATGTTTGTCTGTTTCCCCTTAATGCACTCAATACAGACATCAAAATCCGTAGCATTAGGGATATCAAGAATTCCGTCAGACACAAGTCTCTGTATCCTTTTTTTGGATATATGACCTAAGCACTTGTGCCACAAAATTGCGGAATTCTCATCAGTTAATTTTCATTTTGTACCACGTGAACTGGTATGCAAGGTTTCATTAAATGAAGCAATTACATCAAACATATAAAGATTATCATCGCAGGATAAAGAACCGGTACCAATAATATTTGGACCAAGAGACAAACTGAATTTTCTATTTCCAAATGAACAAGAATAATCGAATTTGTCCAATACAAAAATAGAAATTAAATTTCATCTAAAAGACATAAATACAAAAGTCTCTTTTAAGTCCAAATAGGATCCGGTCCTTAATAATAACCTAAAAGTGCATATAGCTTCAACTTTGACTAATTTTCCATCGTCCACATAGATGAATCTTTCAGCATCATTTGATGTTCGGTAACTCAGACAACTTTGCATAGACACATTTATGTAGGTAGTAGCACCAGAGTTTATCCACCAAGTGTTTATGGGTATAGAAGTCAAATTAACTTCAGAACAAACCAGAGTGAGAAAAGTGTTTTTCTTAGCACACCAAGCATGATACTTGGTACAATCAGACTTTTCATGCCCACTGATCTTGCAAAGAAACAAGTATGAACCTTAAAATTTATGCCAGTTAAATTAGGGATGTAATTAAATGAGACAGAGTATTTTGAAGAAGCAGAAATATAAGCTGAACAAAGAATAAAACAAAATATTAATATATTCAGCTCAATAAATTAATTAAAGCAAAAGAAATAAATAATTAACAGGTCCAATTACAAGATACCAAACACAAAATTGACACTTCATATTTGGACAAAAATGTCAACTTGTAAGTGGTACTCTCAATGCAGTAATCAAATATTGACAATCAGTCCTGTCAAACAAGAAGCATTTCTTTGGACCGACTCTTGTTCACATGAAAAACCTTATGACAATCACATATTTATCACCGCAGGCACGCAAGGAATCCGACCAAGTAGTAACCTTCCTTTGGGCCGATCACTATCCACATGAATTTCAAACATGCGAACATCTTTTATGTTATAAAACATGTTAATTCTACACAAGAGAGCTCGCTTTGGCGAGATGTTGTTTTAAATCAACACATTTCAAAATATTAGACATGATGGACTATTATTTTATTTCATGTTAAATTGGTCAAACTACAATAAAGTGATCAAAATTATATTGAACCAATCAAGATTTAATTAATTTAAATATGAACCGAATCTATTTGAGTTGAACCAAAGCTAAATTGATGAGAATTAAGTTGAACCTAATATTAATTTTACTGAACCAGTTGAAATTAAGCTGAATCAAAAGTTAATTTTAGTGAACCGATCAAGAATCCTAATGAACCGCTTAAAATGTGCATTGAACCGGCCTAAATTGACCTGAATTGGTATTGAACATGGGAAATTTGACCTAAATCAGTGCTGAACCAGACCTAATTGCATTGAATCGGACCTAATTTTAGTGAACCAGACCCTAATCACAGTGAACCGATTGCAATTAGGATGAAACGGATCCAATTAAACCAGTTTAATTATAACTTAAAAATGGGTCGGGTTAATTGGATATTGGGTCGGGTTTTAACTTAATATTGGGTCGGGTCTTATTCCTAATGGATCCAAATTTGTACAATAAACTTTAGATCCAACCCGTTTGACTTAAATAAGTGGACCAGGTTTAACACTTAATGGATCGGATTTTAGACGATTAAACCCGGATCCGACCCGTTAAGAAACCCTAACTTAATAAACCCCTTATTTAATAAACCCTCTCTATTCCTCTCCTCACCTCATAGCCGCCGCAACCCCCTCACACGCCCCTCACGCATCGACGCTGCTGCCCTTCCAGTGACACCGACGGTCACTTATGTCGGCATGAGGTGGCGACAGGAGGTCAAACCTCCATGGTGGGAGTGCAGAGACAAGCCGAGAGGCCTTTGCTATTCCCTCTCATCTAGACAAGGCGGCGATCGGAGCCTTCAAAATCGTGCTCGACACGTACTGCTATGAGGTCGGGCCGACTTCAAGATGAAGATCGCCGGAAGACACCCGAAGCCACCTTCCCCTCCATGACCGTAGTAGTTTGGAGAGGACGGAAAGAGGCTCGGGCGCGACCACCTTCCCCTCCGCGACCGCAGTCGTATTCCTAACGAGGGGTGCAAACAACTGCATGCCGTTGACTCGCTACATCCGATATTCCGCCTCACTAATCTGACTGCAATATCTTGGTAGTGCAGCAGAGGCATGGGAGGAAGGAGACAGCTGCTCTCAGCAGCCAATTCCCACCCCCTTTTTTTTATATGTCAAATCATTGAGAAACATTAGATGTGGAAGCGTACTTGAATCCATGCTATATTTTGAGAGATGAGGGCGACCTTCTAAGTCTATGCACCGACCACAAGACGTCTCTGAATAATGATGCTTCAGAAATGGAATCAAGTGCATGACCCAGGGACCATAACCCTTCTATTTATAATAAAAATCTGAGATAATGATAATTACTATTTTGCCCATCATAAAATTAGAAATTACCTATAATGGTATCTGTATAATTAAATCTCATATATTATTGAGATGTCACGGGCCCACAAATAAATTACAATTAGATCACTTAAGATCTGGACCGTTATTTTTTATAGTGACGGATGCACGCCTATTGATATGCGTTGGCCCATATTAGATTACTAGAAATTAATCCAACATCAATCACGTTAATTATTATCAAATGTGGACTTTAAATCGAGAGGTAAATCCAAAATCTATTGATCACACAAAACAAAAATATCTTTACAAGAACCAACAACCTTGTAGAATTGAAATTTCAAATCAAAATAATCATCCAAAAACAAATGCCAAGATCAAGAACATTTAAAAGATGACCTATGATCATTATACAACAAAGTTGATATTTGGTTTTAACAAATTTGACCCGTAGAGAACCTTCATTATTAAAACAAGATAATACATTTTTGGTAGGTAAAAAACTACTTTTGAGCTAGGAAGCATGAACACTCTATGGGATTATCGTGTCTGCGTGTTCGACACGCCGCAAACACCAACACACAAATACACTCATCCAACACGTGTCCAAGAGTGTCTAGACCAAAAAAATTCGCTCGGGCATGACTCAAAGAATTCAGACACTCTGACCTTAGTTAACATTTTGGGACTTTAGTTAGTTTTTTTGTTTACATGTGGTTGTACATGACTAGTTCTACTAAGACATGATGATTTAAGAATTTTTTGGGAGATGTCAATAGATATTGTGCCCCATGCTTTTGAAAGAGGCTTAGAAATAGTAAGTATTGACACAAAAAATTATCTAGAATGTTTTATATATTTTGAAAGGAGTCTAAAAAATACTAAAAATTGGTAGTTTCACGTCAATGAAAATATCATGATATTGTTATAAATCTTGAACTATATATATGAATAGTGGATTTGTTTATATATATATATATATGTCGTGCCCGTGACCTATAAATTTTTGACATTGGTGTGTCCTCATATCTGTGTCTGTGTCGGTATCGATGTCAGTGCTTCATAGCTTTTGAGAGATAGATATTGAATGTCAAAACCTCATTTTTTAGTAATATTATCCTAAGCAATCAAGTGCGTAGATCTTTTATCAATACTTTTGTCATACAATTTTCTTTTGAATAGTTTGAATGATTCTATCCAAGAATATTTAAGAAACTCATGAAATAGTAAAGAGTAATTACCTAGATATATCCCAAACTATGCATTTGTCTCATTTGTGGCCAATTCCAAAATATTACCAAATTTTATCCTAAACTTTAATATTTGTCTTAATTATATCCTTCCGTCAACTCTCCGTCAGCAGCACTGTTAAGGTGATGACGTGGCGCTTTGACGTGGATTAAAATAATATTTGTATTTAAAAAATATAAAAAAATCATGTTAATTAATATAAAATAATATTTTATATTAAAATCATTCAATGTTCACCTCCGACATGACTTGGAGTGATTCAACACTTCATCTACCATTGGAACTCCTATCATATGTAAATGGATGCCCCCTCCTCTAGGTTGTATAAAAATCAATTGTGATGCCTCCTTTTCTAGCTCTTCATCTGCCATTGGAATTATTTCCAGAGATTATTTTGGTAAAATCTTATATGTTGAATGTTTGATGATTAATGCTAACACTATTTTGCATGCGGAAACCCTTGCTGTCCGACAAGCATTAGTTATTATTTTGCAAGAACATTACCGAAATATCATTGTTGAATCGGATTCCAAACCCCTTGTGGATTCTTTGAAACTTGGAAGCTGTCCGGATTGGAGAATACAAGCTATTTTTGATGACATCTCATCCTTTATTTTGGCTTGTAATAATATCTCTTTTACCTTTGTTTTTAAACAGTGTAATAAAACAGCCCACTGGGCTGCAAACTTTGCTCGGTTGAATGGTGTCTCTCAGGTTAGGTCTCATGTGAGACCATTAGAGTGTTAGCTTTAGGTTTTCAATCTTAGTCTTAATCTCGGTTTTGATGGTTTTGATGATAACAAACATGAGACTAATGATTTCATTGACAATATCTTCAGGTTCCATATAAGTAGCGTTCGATGTCATCGATCAGAAAATTCAGAGAAATCGATAAATCGGAAGGACATTGATCGTCGCGCTCAGGTTCGTCGCGGAAACTTCTTGAAGATGGACGAGTGAACCAAAGTCGCATGGGACAGGCTCAAAGATCACATGAAAGCCCTCCAAGATGATGCTCGTTAAAAGCCAGAATCCAGAAACAAAGTGCGGAAGAAAACCTAGCTGAAAATTCAATTCAGCCTAAATTCGATTGACCGGGCGATCGACCGAACAGGGTAAGAAAAAGGCCAGTAGCCTTTTCGATCGACCAACAGAGGCTGGTTTTGGGCAGTAGCCCTAGCGGTCGACCGATCGGTCGATCGGAGTAAAAGATCGCACAGCGCGCGATCTTGGCTTCCCTGCGTCGGTCGACTTATGGGTCGACCAGATTGAGGGAATGAACAGTCACGTCTGGGCGGTCGACCCGTCAGTTGACCAACCACAAACAGAATGTGACGGTCGATGTGAGCGATCGATCGGTCGGTCGACCGACCAATCGACCGACGGTCTGCAACAGATAGTTTTCTATACGTTGAGCAGTCGTTTCTTCAGCAGGGTATAAATATACCATCATATGATTCTTTTAATCTCCTTCTTTGATTATTACAGAGATTATTGAGCACTCAAAAGGGAGAATCGAGCCTTCCAATCGATCAATTGCAGTGTGCCTTGTTTCTTTCCGCGGTAATCTTTTTCAAGCGCACAAGCTGGGCTCAACTCAGGTTTCGATCGAGTTCTACCACTTGACGAGTTGAAGGTCCCAAAGGCTTGCAAAGGAGCTTTTACTATTGGTTTTATTCTTAGCTCTTTTGATTGTAATTTTACATGTTATTTGAACGTTTTACTTGAATTTGAGTTTGTAAGACCTAGGTTGTTAGGTCTTGTTTGTGAAGTGGTATCCTTGGTGTAGAAGGAGTAAAGCCACTTGTGTATACTTAGTGATTACTAGGATTAGTTCTAGTTGTCCCTTAGGTTGAGGTGGGAAAGTGCTCTCGGTAGGAAGGCGGGATACTTCTAGGTGTGGAAGTGCATTCAGTTGAAGAGCGGAGACTTTCCGGTGAAAAGTCCTCGTTGTAAGGGAAACTCTAATTAATCTAGTAAAATCTAGTTTGGAAATCCTAAGCGAGGTGCTTAGGTAGTGGAGTAGGCATTGGGGCTGAACCACTATAAATTGCGTATTTGCATTGCTTTATTATTTATTTTAATTGCCTTATCATTTATCGCTTCCGCATATAATCATCGAATTGCAAATTTCCTAAATGATTAAAATCGGATTTAGGCTAATCAATTTAGTAAACATACTATTCACCCCCTTCTAGTGTTGCCGTTTCGACTACATTTGGTATCAGAGCGGGTTCGTAGATTATGATTTCACCACCCCTTCTACAATTCGTCTCGATCTAGAAATGGCTCTGGAGAGTGTAGCATCTTTACCTCCTAGGTTCGATGACTCAAACTTTGGTCTTTGGAAGTATAGGATGTACAATTATTTAAAGACTAAAGGTTTTGGAGTCTTTAACATGCTACATTGGGAATTCATTGAACCTAAGGTTGATATGCATGCTTGGAGTAAATTAGATAAGAAAATGTTTAAGTATAATGGAGATGTCATGAATTGTATTCTTTGCACATTACCAAATGACATCTTAGAAAAAGTCATGCATTGTTCTTCGGATTTTGATTTATGGGTCTCGTTAAATATTTTATATGATTATGCCAAAACTGAAGAAATTGACACTTTTGATGAAGGTGGTGATGACAATGGTCACTCACCTACTACTAATCTTAGTTTTGATGCTCATAGCTTTTCTAGTCAAAGAAGTAGCACCAAGAGCCGAAAAAGGAAAGTAGTGTGCCATGCATGCAAGGAAAAAGGGCATGTGAAGAAGAATTGCCCCACCATGAAAAACAAGGCAAAGAAGAGGTCAAAAGCTTCTACATCATCATCTCATTCAAATGAATCATCCTCTTGCAATGACTATGAAGCTACTTCAAAAGTTTGTCTCATGAGTATCAATGATGAGGTACACTCTTTCCCTTCTAGTCATAATATTGATAATGAGAGTACTAGCTCTTCTAGTTCATTTAATATGCCATATGAAGAACTAGTTGAGGAATGTTAAAAATGTATGTCTTGCTAGTTAGAAAAGATAAGGAAAACAAAATGTTAAAAAAAAAAAATGTAATGCTTAATTCTCAATTTGCATGAATCCAAACTAGAAAATGAAAATTTGAAATCTAGTTCATTTGATTCATGTCATGATAATGTAGAACGTGAGATTAAGGACTTGAAGCTCAAAAATAACAATTTAGAAAAAGAGAATTGCATGTTAAAATCTCAATTACATGCATTACATAAATCCATGAATGAAATGAAAAGTGAGATTACTTTCTTGAATAAGAAAGTAAATGAATTAAAAAATGCTTCATTTCCTAAGAACACTAGAATGAAAAATGCTTATGTAAAGAATGCAAATGTTCATCATCATTCTCATGCTAAGCATTCTACCATCAAACCTCATGTTCAAAATAAAAATGTTTCATCTAAGAATGCTCATATTCATCATGTCTCACATATCAAGCATTCAAATGATAGATCTAATGTCCATAGCATAAATAAAAAGAAATTCAATGGACATTATTTTTGTTGTGGTATTTTTGGCCATGCTATTGTTGATTGTGCATTCAAGAAAAATCCAAGTGTAGTTAAGATACTTTGGATTCCTAGGCCAACTCACCCTCAAGGACCTAAAGCAATTTGGCTACCAAAAGTCTCATCTTCTATTGTAGGGGGAGCTACCACACAAGGATAAAGAGAAGTGAAGAGTTGAAGTTGACCTTGGATATAAATGAGAAATCTCCAAGAGATTGCAACTTCAAATCATCATGATGCCTAAAGTATGGAAATTGGCATCTAGGTATATTTTGTATCATCTCCTTCTTTGGTTTGTTCTATTTAAGTTGGAGCGTTGATATGTTCTTAATTTGAGTTGTTTTCCCCGCTCTTACTAAAGAGTTCTTTCAAAAATGATTTTTGATTTTTTGATCTCCGGTCTCTTCGGAGACCCAAGTGGCCTGTAATGGGCCTAAGCGACCTTGCGGTTTTAAATCGTAGGCTAATTGTGACTTTCGGTTTTCAACCAATAAGAAGGGTTGGAGATCATATTTTTATATTTATTATTTTTGTGATCTCTCAAAATTCGTTTTGGTATAACTTGACTTTATCTAAAATGGATTTCAAACCATTTAGCAAAGCGAACTATTTGATAATGATACTTGATTCTTCTCTTTACTTTTTGGTTGAGTTAGCTTGCTAAGTAGCTATATTTTCTCTAAAAATATTAGTGTAGCTTACTTGCAAGTTATAAGTACTTTAGGAAAGCTAGGAAGAAAAAGATTAGTTTGGCAAATTATCATGAATAAGGTATAACTTTGATAAATTCAAAATATTAGTGTTATACCTCAACACTTAAGCTTAAATTATGTCTCTATACTCATGATTAGAATTGCATGTTAAATCCTTGATTTCTCATGAGTAGGTAGGATTTTAGCATTTATGGTTGACACTCACCATTAGAGACATTCTTTTAAGTCCAAACTAGTTAAGCATACCTAGAGATCTTATTCCTCAAATATTTCTCATGCTAAGATCTCATTAGATTCATTTTGATATCATGGTATACTCATTGAAAATGAATCTTTACTATCTAGCATATGTTGAATTTTCTTGTAAATGAAACTTTGCATTGAACCTTGCTATGTAGTAAGTTAGCTTGCTAAGTTGACATATTATTTCATTATGATACTAATGAAGTCTACTTGCAAGTTAAGAATTGGAAAGCTATACTATCTAAAATAAAATAAAAAAAGATATGAAAAGTTGGGCAAATTTCTAAAAAATAAGGTATGGATTTAATTTTGGCAAAAATCTTAATATAATACTTGAATACTTATGCTTAAGTGATTTCTCTATGCTCATGATTAAAATCATGAGTAAATATAATACTTGAATATTTATGCTTAAATGATTTCTCTATGCTCATGATTAAAATCATGAGTAAATATAATACATGAATATTTATGCTTAAATGATTTCTCTATGCTCATGATTGATTATGCATGATAAATATTTGAATCCTCGTGAGTAAGAAAAATCTTGATAACTTAGCTCATTTCATGATATCATGATATTTTATAAAATTGAACTAGGTTAATACCTTTCTTTAGAGACTTCATCTTAAGTTGAAAATATGATGAACATGTTTATGTGTGTTAATGATTAGTTGTCATTTGCTTAAAATTAAAAATTCATAAGAGATTGAACAAATTGAAAACTAAGTCAATTTAGAGGACTTTAGCTTGAGAAGTTTGACCCAAGTCAACAAATCGACTTGGATATTTCATTTTAAGTCCAAAACTTCATAAACATGTTTAGGAATAGGTATGGCATGTTTTCATGCATTTAGAATGAAAAATTAATATGGATATGGATAAAATGACAATAGAGGTCAATTCATGAAAACCTCTTTTGAACCAAGTTGACCCAAGTTAACAAGTTGACTTAAAAGTCTCATTTTTAATTCATATTTGGGGAACATATTTAGATTTACTCATGTTAGGTATCCATATGTTTAAACTTAAAAAATCATGAGTAAATATTAAGATTGAAACTTAGCAAGTTTCATAAAAACTAGTTTAGTTTTTGAATGAAATCATGCTAGGTTGATATCTTGACTTAAGGACATAATTTTCATCTCAAACTTGACATATACTCTTTACATGACCATCACGTGGTGTCATGAAAGTTTGAATGAAAATTGAACAAGTTTTAAGAATAACTGAAAATTACATAAATACTATTTCAATCTACAATTGGTATAAATTTTAATTATTTATAAAAAAATATAGAAAATTAATTTTGAGATGATTCTTAAAACCGCACACTCAGTGAAAAATCTAGTTTTATCAGTAAAAATTTCAAAAAGTTTCATCAAGAATCTAATTTATAATGGAATTTTAAAGTTGGCTTTAAAAATGCAAAGTATCATCTTCTTGATATATCAATCTTTTTGATACTTTGATCTTTCTTCCAAAAATTTCAAATGAAAACTCATGTACATCATTCGGATTCTATTTCTAATATCATTCACACAATTTTATGAGTAAAATCATTTCTAGGAATGATTTTGATATTTCGAATGATAGCTAGGATCCATTTGTTGATTAAAATCAATATAGGATGAAAAATGGTATTTGAAATTTTTTTTGAGTTTAAACTTTTTTCATGTATTTCATATGACCATTCAATACTTGGTATCAAAAAATTTCATCTAAAAATTGGTACCAAAGTTTTTCATTAAAGATATGATTTTGTATAAATTTAAAAGTGTGATTTTTAAAATCTTGAAGTATAGGTTGACCTAAGTCAACAAATGAATTAAAAATTTCATCTTAAGCCCAAACTTGATTCATAGACTTATATTATCTCATGTTAGATGTCTAAATGCCTAAGTTTGAGAAAACATGAGTAGATAGCAAAACATTGAGACTTAGCATTTTCATGTTCTCATTTTTATTTCAAATGAAAACATGCTAAGTTCATATTTGGATCAAATGACATTAGTTTCACTTCAAACTTGATATACATGATTTAAAATGACTATATCTTTGTATTTTGAAAGTTTGAATGGAATCTAAAAATGTCATGAAAAATAAACAATATTCATTTTGAGAGCATACATGATTTAGCTTTGAATTGTCTCTATTTTTTTTCATATATGATTTTGTTTCATATCAAATTATTTGTTTTCCATCCCTTGGTTGAGATTTTCATGTTTTATGAAAAATATTATTTAGAGTCTCAACTTCATGAAAAATTATTTGTGTTTCATCCCTTTGAATAGATAGACCTTTCTTGCCCTTTTTGATTGATGTCAAAAGGGGGAGAAGAGTATAAGTAAAAAGGGGAGAAAAGTATAACAAAAATATAGGAGAAAACTATAGGTAAAGGGGAGGAAAATATAGGAAATTCATGCATATAGATAAGGGGAGTTTATTCTTATAGATATGCATATTGATTGGGGTGAAATCTCTTAGTTGATATCCTTCTATGCCTTAATGATTATATTTTCTTAAGGATGTTTGTCATCATCAAAAAGTGGGAGATTATTGGCTTTAGGTTTTCAACCTTAGTCTTAATATCGGTTTTGATGGTTTTGATGATAACAAATATGGGACTAATGATTTCATTGAGAATATCTTCAGGTTCCATATCAGTAGCGTTCGATGTCCTTGAACGAAAAAAATCAAAGAAATCGATAAATTGGAAGGATATTGATCGTCGCGCTCGGGTTCGTCGCGAAAACTTCTCGAAGATCGACGAGTGCACCAAAGTCGCATTGGACGAGCTCAAAGATCACATGAAAGCCCTCCAAGATGATGCTCTTTAAAAGTCGGAACCCGAAAACAAAGCGCGGAAGAAAACCTGGCTGAAAATTCAATTCAGCCTAAAGTCGATTGACCGAGCGATCGACCGAACAGGGTAAGAAAAAGGCCAGTAGCCTTTTCGGTCGACCGACAGAGGCTGGTTTTGGGTAGTAGCCCTAGCGGTCGACCAGAGTAAAAAATCGCGCAGCGCGCGATCTTGGCTTCCCTACATCGATCGACCGATGGGTCGACCAGATTGAGGGAATGAACAGTCTCGTCGGGTCGGTCGACCGACCATAGACAGAATGCGGCGGTCGATCGGTCGGTCGACCGACCAATCGACCGACGGTCTGCAACGGATAGTTTTCTATCCGTTGAGCAGCCGTTTCTTCAGCAGGGTATAAATATACCCTCATATGATTCTTTTAATCTTCTTCCTTGATTATTACAGAGATTATTGAGCACTCAAAATGGAGAATCAAGCCTTCCAATCGATCAATTGCAGTTCGCCCTATTTCTTTCCACGATAATCTTTTTCAAGCGCACAAGCTGGGCTCAACTCGGGTTTCGATCGAGTTCTACCACTTGACGAGTTGAAGATCCCAAAGGCTTGGAAAGGAGCTTTTACTATTGGTTTTATTCTTAGCTCTTTTGCTTGTAATTTTACCTGTTATTTGAACGTTTTATTTGAATTTGAGTTTGTAAGACCTAGGTTTTTAGGTCTTGTTTGTGAAGTGGTATCTTTGGTGTAGAAGGAGTAAAGCCACATGTGTATACTTAGTGATTACTAGGATTAGTTCTAGTTGTACCTTAGGTTGAGGTGGGAAAGTGCTCTCGGTAGGAAGACCCGGATACTTCCGGGTGTGAAAGTGCCTTCGGTTGGAGAGCGGAGGCTTTTCGGTGAAAAGTCCTCGTTGTAAGAGAAACTCTAATTAATCTAGTAAACTCTAATTTGGAAATCCTAAGCGGGGTGCTTAGGTACTGGAGTAGACATTGGGGCCGAACCACTATAAATTGCGTGTTTGCATTGCTTTATTGTTTGTTTTAATTGTTTTATCATTTATCGCTTCCGCATATAATCATCTAATTGCAAATTGCCTAATCGATTAAAATCGGATTTAGGCTAATCAATTTAGTAAACACACTATTCACCTCACCTCTAGTGTCGCCATTTCGACTACACGGAGCTCCAAAGCATAGTTGTTAGGGACTTTTGTGGCCCTGGTTTTGTTCGTTAATAAAATGAAGTAGTTTATTTTTTGTAAAAAAAAAAAAAGACTTGGAGTGATTCTTTTATATAAAATAAATAATATTATTTATATTATTTAATATAAATTAAAATGATTTTTTTATATTTTTAAATAAAAAAATATTATTTTAATCCACGTCAGAGTGTCACATCATCACCTTAACGGTGCTGCTGACAAAGAGTTGACAGGATGATGTAGTTAAAACCTAGGATGCAATGACACTGACATGGACACGGGACAGTGGGACACGACATGGACACGAGGACACACTAACTTCAAAATTTTACAAGACACGGAAACGACATATATAGATAAATATAAAAAATTAAAAATTTTAAAAAACACACAATTCATATCAATATATATCATTATATTTTTATTGATGTTAAACTTCAAATTTTCAATATGAACAAATACTTATTATTTCTAAGTCTTTTCAAAAGCATGAGGCACAACCATATGCAAACAAAAATTCCTAGACATGTATTGACATCTCCAATAAAATTCCTAGGTTAGCATGTCTAATTAGTAGAAATAGTGATGTACAATCACATGTAAATAAAAAGTTAACTAGAGTCTCACTAGCTATCTTCTTCATCAATCATTATTATTATCTTATTTATTGGAAAATATTACTCTCTTCAACTCTGGCTCATCAAAGAGAAAGATTGACAACTTCAAGGATTTCATTATCTTCATTAATCGGTGAAAACTCATCAAGAGAAATAGAGCAATCAAATGTTTCACATGAAATAAAAATAGAGCTAATCCAAGAAAAATAGAGCAATCTAATATTATTCAGAAAGCATATTGTCTTCGCCTCTCCGGAGGCTGTTTCCACTCGATGAGGGTTTATCGGTGAGGGTGGCGGCACGAGTATAGTTTCTCCAACTCGTCCGGTATCCAGAAGAGCGGTGGAGCGACGATTCTCGCGGAGGAGCAGGAAAAAAAAATTGACTGATCCGACACACGTGTCCGACACGTGTGTCCGGACAAAGAAAAAAATTGATTGGTCAAGATACTCTTGGACACGTCGGACACGTGTTTCGGACGAGTGTCTTCATGTGTCGGTATCCGCGGTGTGTCGAACACGCGGACACGGTAGTGCTTGGAAGTGTTCGTGCTTCCTAGGTTGAGACAAATGTCAAAGTTCGAAATATAATTTTAAAATTAATCACAAATGAGATAAAATGCATAGTTCAAAATATATTTAGGTAATTACCTAATAGTAAAATAATGTAAAGGAAGTGCATTCAATACAATATTTATGAGAAATACCTTACTAACCTATGAGAAATAATTGGATCGTCAATTACCCAATTTATAATTAATTTGTTCATAAAGATGGTCCACAATGATTTAAAGAGAAATTTTCCTTCTTCCACGTTGAATTCCTGACAAATATACATAATAGTATCACCAATTTTTAGAAAATAAATTTTGGACAATCTTTGATCAATAAGCAATTCGATCATATCAATAAAAAATATATTTGATCCATCTAAGGGTTTTTCTTATTAGCCATACCAACAAGCAAGACATTATCTAAGTGACATTTTTCTTGACTTTTTGATTTTAAAAAGGGATAAGTAGATTGTCTTGCGTACCAACGGTGGATAGTATAATTGGTGACAATGTATTGAACGTTGTCTAAAGATCTAAAATTCGAATCCTAGTATGATCATCTATTATGACTTTTTATCTTTGTGGAAAAAAAAAAGTTGATTATCTTGCATAGCCTTGTTTTTAAAAAATGATTAAAGTTTAAGCACAAAGTTATAAAGAAATTGAGATAAAGAGTGGACAAAGTTATAAAGAAATTGAGATAAAGAGTCCCCTGGTTAAATACCGTCATTGGATTAAAAAAAATGGACTGGACTAGCACATTTGTGGCTAGTCGAATTAGGCCTAGAAGAGCTCATATTCATAGGGATGACAATTCAAATCGGTTAACTGATCGAACCGTAAAATTCAGTTTTGGATAGTGGATTTACGGTTCGGTTTCGGATAGTAAAATCCAAAAATCATTTAAAATCGGTTCGGTTTCGATTATCGGGCCGCGGTTAACCGATAACCGAAATTAGTTTTATATTCGATTTCGGTTACTGGTTTTTTACGGTTAACCGGTATCCGAAACTAGTTTGTTATTAATCTTTGAACCGATTATCCGTTTACTATCGATTTTTTGCGGTTAACCGATATCCAAAATCGGTTTTGTTATTAATCTTTGATCCGGTTATCCATTTACTATTAGTTAACCGGTAGTAAACGGATAATCGGTTCTATCTGAATCGAAAAATTTGGTTTCAGTTTCGGATATAGGTTTTTGAAATCGACTGGTTTCGGTTTCGATTTCGGTTAGCGGGTTTGGAAATCGGTTTTGATTTCGGTTAACCCCCAAAAGTGCGGTTAATCAAACCGTTGTCATCCCTACATATTCATGAACCAGATTCAAGTCAAGCTAGGCGGCTTAGCCCAAAAGCTCCACTCGGCCATACATGAATACTCATATCCACATTAATTATGAGGGATTCGATAGTCACGAGTCCGACATCCCCGGGATCAGCCTCAACTCATTTTGAGCAACATCCCTACGAGATTACCGAGCAACATCATCACCAAATATCCCTCATCTTGCACTATATACAGACACAACGCTCCTCAGGTACCCTAGATTCCAAATTATATTAGCTTCACGTGGAACTCATTCTTACTTGAGTGTGAGAGTGTCTTTTGTAGCCTCCCACCCCCACCCACGCACCAGAGTTACACCTGAACAAGAGACGCATCGGACCGCATCGCTTCGAGTTCAGGCAAGAACATTTAGCACCCATCGTGGGACCGAGTAAATCTTACTCGCTCCGCAATAGTTGGTACACAGAGTCAGGCGAACACTGCTGGACGTAGACAACACCTAGTGGCGTTGTCCCCTCGCTATCTAGAGATGCTGAAACAATGAGGAGTGACGCTCCAGCACCAGCCAATGTTTCACCGAAAGAATTCCAGCGTTGGATAAACGTCCTTCAGGCGGGAAACCAATGGTTAGTAGCCCAGGTCGAAATGCTGACGCGAAACAACTCCCGGACGAACACGAGTGCCACCACTCAAAACATGATGAAGACAATCACACGGAGAGATCCGGGAGGCCGACCTCCATTTTCCTAGATGAGGTCTCCCGCACACATCGTCGGAGAGAAGAGGAGTACACCATGGTCACATAGGTCACTCCCCCTCCCATCGTCGACTTGGGACCCTTCGTCGAACACATCATGGCAGTTTTTTAAACTGCTGACTGCACTCTCCAGTCCTATGACGGCACGGGTGACCCAACTACGCACCTGACGATGCTCCTCAACGGAGCAAACGATCTCAGCCTTTGCCGAGCCTTTCCAACCTTCCTGGAGAAGGTTGCATTACTATAGTTTTCCACCCTCCCGCTAAGGGCCATACACACCTTTTAGGAGCTCTCCCGAAGACTTCGCCAATCAGTTCTCTTCGTCATGAATTTACTCCAAGAACGAGGATACCCTTCACTACATCAAGCAGGGACAACATGAGTCGCTCAGAGATTACCTAAAAAGATTCCATGTCGTGGCAGTGGAGATCCACATTGAGCTGTTCTCCATCAAGCACGGTCTGAAGCCTGGACACTTTGCATACCAGATCGCCCTGGCAAAGCTGAAGAATATGTCACATGGAGATGGAAGAACTCGAGAGGCGAGAAAGGCTGACAAGCAGACAACCTTTTTGGAGAAGGCCGCACTACTTTGGTTCTCTACTCTTTCACCAAGGTCCATACACACATTCAAGGAGCCTCCCACGCCTTCACTAACCAGTTCTCCTCGTCGCGGATCTATTCTTCGTTCTATAAATAGGGTATTGACCTCCTCGACCCTTTCCCTCAAGCACCGAGACAAATCAAACATTTGATAGTGACGATCGACTACTTCACCAAATGGATAGAGGTTGAACCCCTATGCGCAAGTGCAACCGAGAAGGTCCGAAAGTTTGTGTGGAAGAACATCATTTACAAGTACGACATACCCCCGTGAGCTCGTCAACGATAACGAGACGTAATTTACAAATCGATGATTTCGAGAATTCTGCTTGAACCTCGGTATTCAATAGCTCTTCTCATCATTAGAGCACTCGCAAACCAATGACCTAGTCGAAGCGACCAACAAGGTCATCTTGGCGGGACTCAAAAAGAAACTTGACTAGGTCAAGGGACACTGGGCCGAAGAACTGACTGAAGTACTATGGAGCTAGAATACTATAGCTCGATCTTTCATTCTTAAAACTCCCTATTGGCTCATTTATGGAGCAGAGGCCACGATTCTCGTTGAGATCGCAAAGCCTAGCTAGCCTCCGCAAAATGACCTTCGAGGAATAAAACAATTCAAAAACCCGTCAGGCCGAGCTCAACCACATCGAGGAAGAGCAGGAACTTGCCTGAATTAGGGAATAGGCTATGAAACTTAGAATAGCTCAAAAATATGACAAGCACATCAAACATGTTGGTGAAATGGCCTACACTAGAGAGGGGATGAATAATGTGTTATCTAAAACTCTAGCCTAATTCCAGTTTTAATCAATTCTTGATTACTTAGTAAGTTATCAATTTAACAACGAAATGCGGAAGCGATTAATAATAAGCAATTAACACAAACAAACATCAATGCTACACATGGATTTATAGTGGTTTAACAACTCGCCTACTCCACAACCTAAGCACCCCCACTTAGGATTTCAACCTAATCCACTAGATGTAGAGTTCCTTTACAATGAGGACTTTTCATCGAAAAGTCACCGCTCTCACACCGAAAGCACTTGCACACCCAGAAGTCTCTACCTTCCTACCGAGAGCACTTTCCCACCTCACTCTCTCTAAGGACACTCTAATCCTAGATTACACCGGAGGAATTATGCCTAAACACCAAGGCAACCACCCACTCAATCAACCTAACACTCTAGGTTTACACACTTGATAGACAATGAAATAAGCAACAAAATACAATAACAAATGGAGCAATAATCAAAACAATAATACTTAGCTCCAACAAGAATCACCTAGATCCTCTTGATGCCTTGATAAGGTAAATCTTTAAGGATTCAAAGGCAAGATCAAGAATGAAGGTTCAAGGATAGTGTTTGATCAAAGATGTCTCAATGAAAGCTTAGGAATGATCAAAGATGGCTCAAGAAAGTGTTGGATGCCCATGGAAGGCTCTCATGGCTTTGTATTTATAAGTTATAAAGAGAGAAGGCAACACATGCCATCCCAACGGACTTATTTTTGCCCGTTGGCGCCGCCCTCAGTGACCGCCTGATGGCCGGTTGAC
This sequence comes from Canna indica, assembly GCA_034359265.1. Classification (NCBI taxonomy): domain Eukaryota; kingdom Viridiplantae; phylum Streptophyta; class Magnoliopsida; order Zingiberales; family Cannaceae; genus Canna; species Canna indica. The sequence goes on from CP136890.1 coordinate 75,971,304, forward strand.
TGGCCGAGTGACCGACCACCTACCAAAGATCACTGGCCATTTTTGAGCTCTATCGATTGATGGCCGGTCGATCGCCCATCGGTCGGAACCCAGAAAATAACATGATTTTGGCTGAGTTTTCTGCTCATTATTCGTTTCTGAGTTTCGTCTTCGCTAAGTCTTCTTATATAATATTTCTTAACTTTAAAACATAAATATTAAATAAGGATTAACCCCCCATTTAGATTCAATAAAAAAATATAGAAAGTCAAAATCCTCAAGAATCAAAATCTAACTTTTGGGGTCTAGTACAAATTCCCAAAAATAAAATTTTTTATAATCTCTCGGGTCAAATATGAATAGGTTAAAGGCTTTCAAAAATTCTTTAAAAATATATCGTTAACTAGTTTTTTACATAAGGAACAATTACTAGGACTTTTGGTGCATTTCATGGCCATTTTCTAATTTTTCATGTTTTGGGATTCGAGTTTGGTTTTTGGGTTTTGCATCATAAAAGAGGGTTACACAATCATTCTAGACACTTTAAATCTAAACTCTATCTTCCCGAAGAATGCCGAGCGTCGATGAGCGTCCTTGCCGATTTCTCTTTTTCTGATCGGGGTACATCGAGCGCTAACCGACTTGGAATCTGAAAATAATTCTTCATGAGTATATTAGTTCCAGTTCCATATTTGTTATCATCAAAATCGAGATTAAGACCAAGATTGAAAACCTTAGGCCAACAAAACTGAGAAGCTTCAAAGAATGAGACATAGTCATCAGAAAGATCGAACTCCAAAGGAAGCCAACCGGATCGGGCCGAATGGGCTGGGCTTTGGCCCTAAATTGTTTTAAAATGATTGAAATATAGATGGTATAATATCAGTTGGATAGCATCGATCCTACGATCTTACAAGCGATCCCAGTCCGATCTATATTTTCCGATCTTTTAGTGAGATCGGGATCACTATTATGGTATAGGATCGTACGATCCTGCTAGCTATCTTAACAACCTTGACTTAAACCATTTAAACAGTTTGAGTAAAACTGTTTAAATATATCATTAAACCAGAATCTCAGCTCTTTTCTAAAAAAGAATCTATTACAACTTTTCAGATGATAGACAATTTAATGAATTTTGTTTTCAAACATACCATCGATTTTAAATGAATGAAACTATTTAAATGAAACTGTTTAAATAAAATTGAAACTATTTTGTTTTGGGTCTTGTATATGCTCATTTTCATTTATCCAAGTTGTGGAGCTCATTTCATTCCGCAAATTAGAATTTTTGTGATGTTTTGGTGATTTTATAATGCATTTTCAAACTTAAATGACATATTTAAATAATTTCACTAAAACTATTTAAATGAAACTGAAACTGTTTAACTGATTTAAATAATTTTATTTTGGGACTTGTACACGCTCATTTTCATTAATAAGTTATGGATCTCATTTCATTCAGTAAATTTGAATTTTTGTGATTTTTTTGTTGATTTTGTGATGTATTTTTAAATTTAAATATCCTATTTAAATACTTTTACTAAAATTGTTTAAATGAAACTGAATCTGTGTAAATAACTTAAAGTTTTGTTCTGGGACTTGTACATATTGATTTTCATTAATCCAAATTGTGGACCTCATTCATTTAGTAATTAAAATTTTTGTGATTTTATGATGCATTTTTTGTCTTAAATGACTTATTTAAACATTTTTACTAAAATTGTTTAAATAGGATTAAACAATTTCATTATGAGATTTGTACATACTCATTTTCGCTGGTCCAAGTTTTGAACCTCATTTCATTCAGTAAATTAGAATTTCTATGATTTTTTAGTGATTTTATGATGCACTTTCAAACTTAAATGACTCATTTAAGTAGTTTTACTAAAACTGTTTAAATGAAATTAAAATTATCTAATTAAATGACTTAAACAATTTTGTTCTGGGATTTGCACATACTTATTTTCACTGATTCAAGTTGTGGACATCATCTTATTCAGTAAATTAGAATTTCTCTGATTTTTTGATAATTTTATGATTTATTTTTAAATTTAAATGATCATATTTAAATAGTTTCATTGAAACTTTTTAAAAGAAATTGAAACCTCAAATTTGTTGCTGGACTTGTAAATACTCATTTTCAACCTGTTATGAACATCATTTTATTCAATAAATTAATTTTTCTTATGATTTTTGAGTAACTTTTTGATGTATTTTTGAGTTGAAATTACCCATTAAATAATTTCAATGAAATTATTTAAATAATTTAACACGAGACGTGAAACATGTGTCAATGATTTACTAGAGTATTGTTAATGAGATTAATGCAGTTAACCAGGCGTCTGTATAGTTTTTATAAGGGATATCATGAGAATATTTTGAATTCTATTCAATTTTGAAGAATATATCGTTTAGTATTTGAGAAAAATATCTGAAATAAATTATATCAAAGTCAGTTTGTGATATGTTCTAAAGATGACTTCATCAAAAAAATTAGATTAAGTCAATCAAATCTGATAAGAGAAGAATAGTTGAACTCGTCAACTATGAATAGCACAATTGATGACAACATATTTTAAGTTGTCTAGAGATTTAGGATTCGATTCTTAATACGATCACCTATCGTGACTTCTTATTTTTGTTAAAAAAAAAAAAAAAACGTTGAACTCAATTTTTTTTTGTTTTGATCGGACCGATAATCCAATTGGTTCAAGAGTTGAACCGAGTTGACCGCCCGTGAACTACACTTGAACCGAAGCCCTACTTGATTCCTCTGCGTGTATCTTCCAAAACACCAAAGACTCAATAACACCTTTTTATTGGTTGAATTAATGGTAAGTTGTCGAACCCACTGTAACAGGCGAATAAATAAAGGACATATTATGTTTGTTAGTTTGAGGCGATTCAGGTGAGTTGACATCTATCGCTCCTTCTCTCTCTTCGATGTCTCCGTATCCCGTCGGAGTTACCGAAGTCTTCGGCAAGCGAGAGCGGAGGAAACAAAAGCGAAAGCTCAGATCTTTGTTCGCCTCGCTTCTCTCCTCTTCGAAGCGTTCTTCTACGCAACGCCATCCCATTCCTCTCCTGTGATATATTTGGAGATCTCCTTCTCCATCCCATCTCCCTCTCTTTGCGCCCCGTTGTCGTCGATTCGCCATGTCCAACGCCCTGGGGCTCGTCACGCCATCCTCGCAGTGGTTCCGGGGAAGAAAGTTGGCGCCTTGGGGGCTCTCCGGATCGGGATCGAGGAGGGCGTCTCTCGGCTGTTGCCGCGCCGCCGCAGATGGTGGCGTCCTTGGAGCCGCCGCGTCGAGGTCGTCTCGCGCAAGGTGCGTCGCTCTTTCTTTGCTGCTTGCGATTTGGTTTCTTTTGTATGGTAGGGGCGGATATGCGGATTTGTTTTAGCTCCATATTGGTGACAGTCACCAAGAAGCAAGCGAAAGCGAACATAAGATTTGCATTGCTCGTAAAAAGTAAAGTAGAAAAACCCTTTTTCGCACTTGAATTGGTTCTGAATGACCTTCATCTCCGTCAAAGGAAGGAGAGCATGCTGCGCGATGAGAACCAAACGCTAATACTGGGTATCACGATTAGATGACTGTTATTTTTATCCACTTGTGAGCTTTGCGAGTAAATAGAAAAAGAGGTCGGTTTAATGTTGAAGGAGGTATATCCATAAAACTAGAAAACGAAAGCCACTTATAACCAACTTACCCCAAGTGGAAAATGGAAATAGGCAGCGAGTACAAATTCCAAAGAGAATGTTTCATGGAAGGACTGAAGACGCCTAAGGATTATTCTTTCACTAATGTTTTCTAGTTATGACTTATTTTAAATCAGAGGGCTCTGATGAAGCTCAAAAGCTGCATCATCTTGAGTATAAGTTACGAAGTTTTCACTAATAATGAGAAAGTGTAGCTCAGTAAAAATATAAGATCCTATCTCTAGTAGGCAGAAGCAACTTGGACATGCATGTATTACAAGCTATTGATTAATGAAAATGATGTTGAGAAAACATAAACTTAGACATGTATGTATATGGGGTAACTCAAAAGGTATGATAGGACTATGATATCATCCTAGCATTTTCCTAAGGTAGGATGTTGTACCATTGTTGTAATGTCATGGACATCAATGAAGATCACACTTGTCATGGATATCAATCCTACTTATACGACAAAGGATGGAAAGCATTTACTTAGACCTATTTTACATAAATCTTCTTCCTACCTATAAAATAATTGGTAGAAATTGCATTGTCTTGACCTAATATGCTTTTCATTAGAGGACTTTATTCCGAATTTGATAGTTTTTCTCCCTATTGGCAATCAGGTTACACTAGCAATCTTGTTTTGGTTTATGATTTCATTGCATAGTTTGGACTGGATCTATGACTTTCTTGTTGTTGCTCATCAGGTTATAACTAATGTTTCATCTATCTTTATGTTTATCATTTATGATCTTGTTTAATCTACCCTAGGCAATTTGAAATTAGGAACTGTTTTGAAGCTGAAGGATATTTAGACGATTTACAGGAAAATGTTTTAAAAACATGTGTCTATTTTAACAAAGAAAAAAATTGCAGAGTCGCTGGGATGGGTTCGAAACTTGTTGGATCTGGATCAGCTGTACCCAAGCTCCTCATTTCCAATGATGACCTTGCACAATTTGTTGAAACCTCAGATGAATGGATTTCAGTTCGGACAGGAATTCGTAATAGAAGAGTTCTGTCAGGTATCCAAAGTGAATATGCCCCATTTCTTGATTTGTTTGGTGTATCATGGTTTATATCTATCAAATGATTCATCAATTTAATTTTTCTGTATAACAGTATATCCTGTGTAGAAAATTGTCTGAAGGCAATCACTGCTGACTAATCTCATGAAAGAAATAAATAGGCTGTAAATCTTATTTTAAAAAGGTTTTTTTGCTCAGATTTCTCTGAGTATGGTCACATGGTCACATGTTTGTGTTACAATAAGCATATTGTTGTTTCTTTCTTTTTTCTCATAGGGAAGGCCTAAGGCAACTCTGATTTCTTATATGAGCAAATTATTACAATTTTCAAATAACCGTTTTCAAATAAAATTGAGCTAGCTCTCATGAAATGTTCCATAAAAAGAAACATATATAAGCGTTTTAGACAAAATTCTATTTAGATAATTAAAAAGTAAATCAAATAACCGTTCAAGTAGCAAAAGGCCATAGATAGCCTAACTTGATATCTTTTCACCTGGCACTAGATAGGTTGTAAGTATTGCAGTCAATGGCGGAGCCAGAAATCAATATGAGGAGGGGCAAAGTTCACACAGAACAAAGGGGGAAAACACAACAACCAAAGACTGCACACGGGAGCATAGGGTTGCATTTGGGGTCGAGACGTTTAGAGTTATGCACATGAGTGTGAGCGCAATAAGGGTTGCTGCACATGAGGTCACGACGCTGAGCACAAAGGGAGCTGATATGCGTGATATTCGGTCGCAACGAGAATTCGCGGGGTGGGGGGGGGAGGGGGTCGGGTTGTGTATGTGTTTTCATGATTGTGAGGATGACAAGACATGACATCGTGGGTGCGGAGATAAGACAACTCAAGCAACATTATTGGGAAAAGGAGAAAAGGAATAAGAAATAATGATAAAATCAAGGATTGAGTTCTGTAGTTTATAAAATTGTATAATTATTCCACGTTCAAACTATTGAGTAAAAAAAAAAGTAATTTTGATTATTATTTGACTCATTTCAAATTTTTTAAAGTTCAAAATAATCCTAAGTTAAAGTAATCACATTCTGTATAATAATAATAATATGTGTTCTTATAATTAGTACTTATCAAATATTATGTGATTTATTTTATTTAAGAGTAAATATTTACTGGTTCTCATAGTATTGAGATAAAGGAAGGGAGAGGGGAGGGGGCAAATATATTTATTTGGGGAAGGAGGAGGCGAGGAGGGCCAAATTGCCCTTTCCCCTTAGACATTAATGGAAACATCTCAAATGTGGAGGGGGGCAATTGCCCCTGATTGCAGTGTTAGTTTACTAATTTTTATATCAGGAATCATCGCTGATTATAGAACTTGCATAAATTATTGCCCGTTTTTCTCTTCATTCATGAATTCTAAGAAATTTTCAGTTTAAATTATCTTTTACTGGATTTCATGAATTGGATCTGTCATGTATATGATTAGAAAAATCTTTACAGGAAATGAAACATTAGGTGGTTTATGGCTCTGCCCCTGATTGCAGTGTTAGTTTACTAATTTTTACATCAGGAATCATCGCTGATTATAGAACTTGCATAAATTATTGCCCATTTTTCTCTTCATGCAAGAATTCTAAGAAATTTTCAGTTTAAATTATCTTTTATTGGATTTCATGAATTGGATCTGTCATGTATATGATTAGAAAAATCTTTACAGGAAATGAAACATTAGGTGGTTTAGCTGTAGAGGCAGCAAAAGGGGCTCTTGTTATGGCTGAGGTAGAAGCTGGAGAAGTTGACCTTGTCATAATGTGCACATCTACTCCTGATGATCTTTTTGGATGTGGCTCCCAGGTTTGTAGATGATGTTACTGAATGATTATCGCAAAATCTGTTAATATCATTTAGATTGAGTTAGACCAAAATCATTTTGGTTTAGGTTAATTTCTTAAGATGTATTAATGGTATTAATATTCTCTTGCAACTCTGGACAACTGGACATCACTGAATTTGTTGACCTTTGGATATCAGTACTCATTATGTGTGTAGCTATACTATTTGTAAATTGCCCTAGTGCAAATGTATTACCATTATATAATTGATTTTTTTTTCTGCTAGTGTCTGAATAAAAAGTATGATTTCCTTACTTTTTCTGGCCGTATGCTTTATGGAATAAAAATGTTTGTGTGTGTGTTTTCTTTTTAAATATAATTTCTACCTAGTGGCAATCTATTACAATGTTCAAGGAATGGGAAAGCGGTGCAAATTCATGCCTCAAAATTCGGATAAGCATGAAAATTGTTCTGTTTATACATGCAATTTCCTGAGAATTGTAACCTTGTTGCTTTCACTAGTTCATCTTTTTATATTCAAGATCTATCAAATTTGTTTTCATCTTTCATCCCTTATCTTGCATTTTTCATTTTGAAAATATATGTTGCATGTTCTTGGACATCTTCTTTCATTCCTGTCCTAGAGAGTTTACTTGTCATTTAGATACTCCCTCTTTATCTTGTCTAGGTACAAAGAGACTTGGGATGCAAAAATGCTTGGGCCTTTGACATAACAGCTGCTTGTAGTGGGTTTGTTGTGGGTCTAATTACTGCCACTCGCTTCATTAAAGGTCTAATTAGTTGATTTAAACCAAATTTGTTTCTAGTTGATTTAAACCATATTTGTATCCCATAGTTTATGGGACTAATTTATGCTGCTTTTTCTGCAGGTGGTGGCCTTAAAAACATCCTGGTCATTGGTGCAGATGCTCTTTCACGCTATGTGGACTGGACAGATAGAGGCACTTGCATTCTCTTTGGTGATGCTGCTGGTGCTGTCCTAGTTCAGGTTCTTGCATTTTGTTGCTTTTGAAACAAGAGCTAATCTAACATGCTACAATATGCTGGACTGGGATATTACTTAAAAGGAAAGGCTGCCCTTGTTTTGTGTTGACAGTATTGCATTAATGCATAACTTTCACACTGCTGGTATGAACATGGAACAAGTTGTAGCACATGACTTGACTCTATTTTAACATCATACAAAATGCAGTCAATATTTAGTGGCGAAAATACGAATTAAAAACTTCTTGAAGGGTTATGATCATGATATTTGTGAGTAAAGAAGGTTTTAGAAGATTAGCAGTGGCAATAATGATCAAAAATAGTTGCTGAGATCCTCTTTTATGCCTTTGATGATTATTAAAAAATACTTTGCCATGTTTATAGAGGCATTTTATTATTGCCATGAATAGTATTGCAATTCAGTGCATGTACAAATTATAAAGTGGTTTATTTCACTAATGCTATACATGGATACATTTATAATTTTTTCTTCGAAGCCCAAGTAGCATGGAATTGTTTCCATGTGGACTTATGTAAGGTTCAGTTTCTGACTTTTTATTGAATATAAGTCATGTCTATATATTAATGTGCATCCAAGGATATTTCTTTGTGAATTTATGCTGTTGCTTCATATGTCTATCTCATTTGTCACAGAACTCTTAAGTGATGCCTTGTTATGAAATATGTGAACAGATTTCTCGTACTAATCAATCTTTTGATGGTAGTCTCTAGAGTGTGATATGGCGAGACACAAGTTACAGTGGGGCTTTCCATAAGAAGGCATAGCATGATAGGAAAATATCATAATCTGAATAATTAATCTATTGAACATTCCATTTATCAATAGACAAGTTTTAGTGGTTATAGAAAATATGTTCAGTCACCTGAATTTCTAGAAAATCAAATTTCTTCCTCAAATATGGTAAATTGAATGTTATAAGTTGGCGATTGCTTGTTCGACAATTATTGAACGGATAATTACCTAGTATTTTGAGGAGATTAGAAAGTTCTAGCTACTTTATCGTTCTTGATGCTCATCTCAAGTTGCTTGTCCAAGTCAAACTTAGACTGAATCACATGGATCCAAATGGAACAAACAAACTGGAAAGGGATCTTCCAAATAGTCATAGATGGTTTTGGTCTGTCTACTGCATTCCAGGCATTCCATATACAACAGGTTTTGTTTGGATGCAAATGAAGTTTGCTAGTGATTATATGAATTTTGTGGAATTGGTGTGGTTTTGTCCCATGAGTCCATTTAATCTTGTTTCTGAAAGGTCAAATTACTTGATTGAACTATGCAGGCATGCAGTAGTGAAGAAGACGGCTTCCTTGGTTTTGACTTGCACAGTGATGGACATGGTCAGAGGTGAGAACCTACTGCATGTTTCATGGTGACAGCAGGACAGCCCACATACTTGACGTGTATTTCCTGTCCATCAGCTCTATGCAAGTAATTTATGTAGTGTTCCATTGCAGGCAACTGAATGCACTAGCCAAATATGACCAGAGTCAGTTGGTCTCAGCCGACAGTAACGGCTCTCCTATGTTTCCTCCTAAGAAATCATCCTTTTCTTGCATCCAAATGAATGGCAAGGAGGTATTCCGGTTTGCTGTGCGCTGTGTACCACAATCTATTGAAGCCGCATTGATAGAAGCTGGTATTTCAAGTTCAAATATTGATTGGTTACTGCTACATCAGGTAAAACCACCTTCTAGTTGTCCAATATTTGCTACATGGTAATTTTATTCTGAAAATTTGCTACAAATATCGCGTGCCAGGCAAACCAAAGGATCATAGATGCTGTGGCTACTAGGCTAGAGATCCCTTCAGACAAGGTTATATCAAATTTGTGCAACTATGGGAACACAAGTGCTGCATCAATTCCTTTAGCGTTGGATGAGGCTGTTCGGAGTGGAAAGGTCCAGGCTGGCAACACCATTGCCACTGCAGGTTTTGGCGCTGGACTTACATGGGGCTCAGCAATTGTGAGGTGGAGATGAAGATTCCTCTCAAGGATGATGACAGGAGTAGCTCAAGTGCTCATTCTCAGGCTCATGAACATTGATTTCCTGAACAAGGTTGCGTTTTCCCACCTCATGCTTCACGTAGAAAGGGATTTATTTCATGCATTGCGGATGTTTTTGTTGTCCATTTCTTACATTGGTTGTTCTTTTTCTTTCTTACATAACAAAGTCTTATCAAGTAAATAATGAGCACTTGAGTCCTACTTAGTTGCCCTTGGCCTCAATGGCGGTGCTGAAAGTAAATCATTGTTCTGTTCTAGGTGTTCTTGTTTTGATTTAGTCAGATCATATTCCATAGATTAGTGTTTGACGATTAATTTTGCAACAGAAACGTTTGGTGTTTGGTGTCAGATTTTCATGATTAAATTCTTTTTTATGATGTGTTAAGTTCCTTGGTTGATATTTCATGGTGCATTTACTAAAGTAAAGGAATGACAAGAAAAAAGAAAATGTTGGCAATGCAAATATTGTAAAAAATATATAAATTAATCAGAAATTTTTCAAAACTAAATTATCTTTTTGAGAAATTCTCGGATCTTGAAACTAAAAAGTAATTCAAAATCTTTCAAAAATACTCTCTCACACGTTGTTAATCCGTCGTATTCTAGTTAATCATAACTAATAAGATCATTTCTTACTAAAATGTATCAAAAAAATCGCAATAATTTCTAAATAATTTAGTAAATGACTTGCACCACTTGAATCATCATTTACGCATACGAGACATGTCTCGTACAACTCTTCAGCTGGTTCAGTAAATTTTTTTTAATATGATCATTTTCGCTAAAAATGTATTAAAAAAAATTATCAAAAAATCACAATAATTTCAAAATAATATAATGAATGTGGTGAACCATTTGGATCATACGAATATCCCACCGAAATTCTTGAACACTTGGTATGGTCATTCCTCACTAAAATGCATCAAAAAATTATGTGAGAAAACCACAATAATTTCGAAATAATGTAGTAAATGATGTGCACCACTTAGATCATCAATTACGATAGCGTACGAGCGTCCCATTGAAACTCTTGAACTTGATTCAACTATTTGACTAAAACTCTTGAATATGATCATTTTCTTACTAAAAATAACTGATAGATTTAGTTTAAAATTGGAATAATTCATGCAATTGCTTAAAGTACTCGAAAAAAAATTATAACTTTAATAATTCTCTCAGTTCATCATCTTTTTGTGTTCAAAAGTTTCACTGAAGTCCAAGAGTTTGGGCCCAAGAGTTTCGATGAAGCTCTTCGACATGGATCTGGAATTATTATTATTATTTTTGCATTTTTAGTGAGAAATAATAATATTCAAGAGTTTCACTAAAACTCTTGAACTCAGTTCAAGAGTTTCGGTCGAACACTTGTACACTATCGTAATTGATGTTCCAAGTGGTGTACCTCATCCACTACATTAATTAGGAATTATTTTGATTTTTTGGTGTATTTTAAGTCATAAATGGTCATACTCAAGAGTTTTAGTGGGACACTCGTGCGTATGCTATCATAGTAGTGTACCAAACAGTGTACCTCATTTACTACATCATTTTGAAATTATTATGAATTTTTGGTAATTTTTTAATGCATTTTAATGAGAAATTGATATATTCAAGAGTTCGAGTGAAATTCTTGAATCATGTTCAAGAGTTTCAGTAAGACACTCGTACTCTATCATAACTGATGATCCAAGTGGTGCATCTCATTTACTACACTATTTTGTAATTATTGTGGTTTTTAAATAATTTTTTGATAATTTTTTGATGCATTTTTAGTGAGAAATAATCATATCGAAGAATTTCACTAGAACTCTTGAACTTAGTTCTAGAGTTTCAGTGGGACACTCGTACACTATCGTAAATGATGATCCAAGTGGTGCACCTTATTTACTATATTATTTTGGAATTATTGTGATTTTTGATAATTTTTTAATGTATTTTTAGTGAGAAACTATTTCATTGAAACTCTTGGACCAAGTTTAAGAGTTTCGTTGGGACATTGGTACGAGATCGTAAATGATGATCCAAGTGGTGCACCTCATTTACAATAGGGAAAAGGGGCTATTTTGCTCTTGTACTTTTTTAAATGGGATGATTTTACTCTTGTACTTTTTTTGCCAAATTTTATCTTGAACTATCTAAAATGTGCGTATTTACCCTTATTTTGGACGGATATCTGACTAGGCAAACAGAACTAACGCCAGTCAATTAAAACGTGACACGTCATCAAACTTAAAGTTTTTTAAAAAATAAAAAAAATCTGATGTGTAATCCCATGTGGCCTACACATTAAAACCCAAAATGCTCCCTTCCCGCTTCTCGCTGAGTTGCTCAACGAGGAACCCATCTCGGTCGCTATTGGTGTCGACAAGCACGCATCGACGCCACTGCTGGAGCTCGACGAGCTCCGCATCCAGGTTGTGGACGAGGTGCTGCTCCTGCACGTCGGCAGCCGATTGGAGGAGCATCATGCTTTCCCATCTCTCGAGCACGTCACCACGATTTCACAGGAATGTCATCCTCCTACCTCTTGATCTAGTCTCCCCTTCCGCGTTGCATCGTCTTCCTATCTTCGAGTAGGCGTCACCTCGATAAACGCAACAGCTTCAGCTGCGTAGAACCAGATGAGGCGGTCAGAGGCGACGAAAGTATCCCGCCTTCCTACCGAGAGCACTCTCCCACCTCAACCTAAGGGATAACTCAACTAATCCTAGTAAACTAAGTTTACACCGGTGGATTTAAACCTCAAACACTAAGGCTACCACCCAATTTCAAGACCCACACTCTAGGTCTTACACAAACTCAAATACAAAAAAATAAATAAGAAAATACAACACTAAATGGAGCAATAAATTAAATAATAAATTACTTAGCTCCACAACAAGATTCCTAGCTTCCTCTTGATGCCTTTGATGATGAAGCAATGAAGTAAATGCTTAATCAAGGAGATGAAAGGTTCAAGCTAGGGTTTTCACAAGATTTGCTCAATGAAGGCTTATAATTGATCAAGAGATGGCTCAAGGAGGTTAAAGGTGATCAACATCATGAAGGAAGGCTTTTATGGCTTCCTATTTATAAGCCATGAAGAGAAGAGAGAGCTCTCTCTTCTCAACGGGCGATTTTTTGCCCGTTACAGCCCGCCGGTCGCTTGTCTGGTCGATCGTCGATCGATTGACCCAGCGATCGAAGGCAATCTGCCGCTTTTGGGCAACATTCGGTTGATCGATCGGTTGACCGAAATGCCGCCGATCGACCAGTCGGTCGACCGAACTTGGGTAGGGCAGACTACTTATTTGCTTGTTTGCTCGTTTCTGGTTTCGTCTTCGCTAAGTCTACTTATATAATATTTCTTAACTTTAAGTTAATAACTCTAAAACATAAATGTTATATAAGGATTACCCCCCATTTGGATTCAACAAAAACATCTTAAAAAATTATAATCCTTAAGAATCAAAATCTAGTTTTTAGGGTCTAGTACAAATTTTTGAAAAACGAAAATTTTCTAATCTCCTGGACCAAGTATGGGTAGGCTAAAGGCTTTAAAAAAATCATTACAAATATCTCGTTATCTAGTTTTAACCCAAGTAATAATTACCACCATTTTTTGTGTCAAGAAAATGTTTACGTCATATAGCCCTCCAAGGTGTTGGTGAAATGGTCACACTAGAGGGGGATGAATAGTATGTTAACTAAATCTTATCGCCTAAATTCGATTTTAAACGTTTCTTAGATTATTTAAGCAATTCACGATTGAATAACTAAATGCAGAAGCGATAAATGATAAAGCAATTAATACAAATAAGATACCAATGCTAGCATAATGATTTATAGTGGTTCGGCCCCAATGCCTACTCCACTATCTAAGCACCCCGCTTAGGATTTCTAAACTAAACTTTACTAGATTAATCTTGTTTCTCTTACAACGAGGACTTTGACCCGAAGAGTCTCGCTGTCAACCTAAGGCACTTCCACACCCGGATGTCTCCGCCTTCTTACCGAGAGCACTCTTCCACCTCAACCTAAGGGACAACTTAACTAATCCTAATAAACTAAGTTTATACCGGTGGAATTAAGCCTCAAACACAAAGACAACCACCCAATTCCAAGACCTAACAACCTAGGTCTTCACAAGCTTAAATCTAATGAAATAAATAAGAAAATACACAACTTAATGGAGCAATAAATCAAACAACTTATACTTAGCTCCAAAAAAATTATCCTAGCTTCATCTTGATGCCTTTGATGGCGAATCAATGAAGTCAAGGCTTACTCAAGGAGTTGAGAGATCAAAGCTAGGGATTTCAAGAATGGTGGCTCAATCAAGCTCAAGGATCATCAAATATGGCTCAAAGTATGTTGGATAATAGGTGGAAGGCTTGCTAAGGCTTCTATTTATAAGCCTTGAGGAGATGACATGAAATAGGCAACTCAACGAGCGGAAAACTAGTCATTTCTGCCGTCCGATTGCAAGTCCGGTCGATCATCGATCGACCGACCGAGTGACCGAAGGCATACTGCCATTTTTTGTCACACTTCGGCCGACCGAATTAGCTACTGCCAGTTTTTGACAGCATTCGATCGACAGAAACTGGGCAGACTGCATGGTTTGGCTCGTTTCTAGGTTCCGTCTTCGCTAAGTCTACTTATATAATATTTCTTAACTTGAAGTCAATAACTTTAAAACACAAATGTTATATATGGATTACCCCCTATTTGGATTCAATAAAAATATTATAAAAAATAAAATCCTTAAGAATCAAAATCTAGTTTTTGGGGTCTAGTACAAATTTCCGAAAAATGAAATTTTTTTAATCTCCCGGGTCAAATATGGGTATGCTAAAGGCTTTCAAAAATTCCTTTAAAATACCTCGTTATCTAGTTTTTACCCAAGGAACAATTACTGTCATTTTTTGTGTCAAGAAAATGTCTAGGTCATGTAGTCCTCCAAGGAGCTCCCTAGGCTTAGTGAATTTCAGGGCGGTTTCCGGATTTTTATATTTTGGGGTTCGGGTTTGGTTTTTTGGATTATTTGCATCATAAAGAGGATTACATCACATTCTAGATACTCTAAACCTAAACTCTAACTTCTCGAAGAATCCCGAGTGTCGACGAGCGTCCTTGCCGATTTATTCGATTTCTCTAATTTTTCCGATCGGGATGTCGAGCGTTAACCGACGTGGAACCTGAAAATATTTCTTCATGAATGCATTAGTTCCATGTTTGTTATCATCAAAACCGAGATTAAGACCAAAGTAGAAAATCTTAGGCCAACACGAGGAGCTCCCTAGGCTTAGTGAATTTCAGGGCGGTTTTCGGGTTTTCATGTTTGGTTTTCAGGTTCTTTGCATCATAAAAGAGGATTACAACACATGCTAACCTAAACTCTAACTTCCCGAAGAATCCCGAACGACGACGACCATCCTTGCCGATTTTTCCGATCAAGAACGTCGAGCACTAACCGACTTGGAACCTGAAGGATTTTTCAATGAAATATTAGTTCAATGTTTGTTATCATCAAAACCGAGATTAAGACCAAGGTAGAAAACCTTAGGAAAACAGAGAGATGCGCCCATCGAAGGTGGAGAAGATGTGGAGGATATCGTCGGCCATGGTCTCGGTGTGGCCCAAGGCCTTGGCGATGTGGCGAACGGCCGCGATTAGCTTCTCCTCGCCGTTCTCTTCTATATCTCTTTATTCTTCTTCTCCCTCAGGTTTTTTGCGCAACGACTATTACGACTGTGGAGTCATGATCAGTGAGGGAAGAGTTGGTTTTATGTTATGCGACTTGTACGCATCTGAAGATTCAGACTCTGAAGGCGTTGTTGATGACAACGAACGCATCCCTATTGCTGCTCTGCTCCGCCTCGAGGAGGAGTTCCGCGCTCCCGCTGCCGGCATCTTCACCCCACTCTCTGAAGATTATGACACCGAAGACGCTGAAGGCGACAACGAACCACTACTAGAAAAATGGGCATCAGCAACGGCTGAGGCCGTTGCTGAACCGTTGCTGAAGACCATCAGCAACGGCCGGAGCCGTTGCAATGGTGCCGTGGCAGAAACCCGCGTTGCTGATAACTTAGCAACGGCCGCTCGGGCCGTTGCTAAAAATATTATCAGCAACGGTTTTTCCACGGACCCGGAGCCGTTGCGGATGACATTAATAGCAACGGCCGCTGAGTCCGTAGCAACGCCGTTAGTAAAACCCCGTCGCTAAGCCGTTGCTGTAGGTCATCAGCAACGGCTTTCGATACACTTTTAGCAACGGCTTTCCCACGGACGGCCGTGGGAAAGCCGTTGCTGATGATGTGAACATGGTAACGAAAAAATTTAAAATTTAAAATTTCCGTTGATACATTGATACATTATCTGATACATAACTTACACACCCATACACTCATACACACATTCATTCACACATCACAAACACACCAAGATATACATCAAAACAATTATATTTATATTGATAATTATCCACGATAGTATAAAAAAAATTCAAATGCAAAATTGAAGTATCAATATCCAAACAAAATAAATTAAACAAGTTCAATATCTCAGTAACAAAGTCAATATAAAAAAATCTCACGATGACGATGGAGGATGGCCTGGATCATATGGCGGGGTTTGGAGTGCTTGAGTGTATACCGGCGTGGACTGACTCGAGGACGATGGATTAGATGATGCCGAAGAGATGCCTGCTTCGGGATGACCTGACATGTTGCGTAGCATAGCATGCATCTCCGCCATCATCTGACTCTGACGCGCGACCGTCTCCTCTAGAGTCCTTATTCTGCTACTATGATCATAACTGGATCTAGAGGTGGACGGCCGCTCACCAGCGACCGAAGGGGTCGGTGCCCCAAGTGGCCCTAGTACGGCTCGCGCATGACCACTATCTGCGAAGCCATATACGCGGCCATGGTCCCAGCCACCTGCGGCCTCGACCCACGTTGCTGCGTCAAAGTCCTCGGGGGTACCCCCGCACTGCACCACCGTCTGGCTGTAGGTCTCCTACTCGGGTTTGATTTTTTGTTTAATATTTATCATAAAACTTAAATTATAAATATATAATGAATAATTTAAACACATATATAGTTACCATAATGTATGCAGCGCGGTTGTCGATGTACTCCCCCGTCCCATGTGCTCGACGGTGAGTCCGCTCAAACACCGCCATCGGGGAGGGTCGCTGGACAGTCCCGTCATCCGACACCGTCGTCTACATTTACAAAACAAATACATTAATTAGTACACATAGTAGCAAATAAAATATATAATTAAAAGATATACTTACCATACGGTTCGCGTGCACTGCAAATGCAACAGAGCCGCCGGTGTGACGCGCTGCTCCCCCCGACATGCGATTTCTAGCCGCATTCCGAGAAACCTCCTGCCATCGATCCGTCGACCATATTCCCACGAGCTGGTCCCATATATCCGGAGTAATCCAATCGGGGTCGTATCCCCGAGTCTCTGCGATGTTAGTGGTCCCAGCTCGGGCCTTCGCCTGGGACCAAGCCTGCCCCAGCTGCGCGTTGTACCTTGCCCGGGAAATAGCCTCCCAGGCAGCGTAAATGAAGGGCCTTTGGTCATCGGCCCATGTATAGCGAGCCTGCAAAATAATAATATCAGTACCAATATTAATCATCATGCATGTAAAAATAATAATAATACTTGCCTCAAACTCGCGCCATAACATGTCGACGTGCTCGCTAGGCACGTGAGACCACGTAGGCCATGCCCCGTGCATATATCGTCGAATAGTAGAAGAAATGCTCCTCGACACTTCTTCTTGTTCGAACCTGCACAACAAAAATAAATTTTAATATTATATTATGATATAATGAATTTGTAATGATTCATAATTCATGATATATTACCGCTCCCCAATCACGTTAATAAATCTACGTGACTCTGTGGCTGGTGGAGGTTGCCACCTGTTTAAGAGCTGTGTCATTGCTGAAAACCTAGTGTATTTAGGACAATTCTCATACAAAGGTTCATCGGCAGCTTTCAACATCTCGTAAAATTCTGCAGCTTCTTTATTCGGTAATTCAATCTCTACCGCAGTTTGTACTTCTGTGATATCAACCGCTGTAGTATCTGGTGGGACTGATGTCTGAAGAACTGGCCGATTAACATTATCATTCAGGTGGAATTGACCCCCAAGACTATCAAGTATCATAGTTCTATAGGGATTACATTGACTGGATGAAGAAGCACCAGCAGAGGAAGATTCACCATATGTCTGAACGACAGGATTGCTCGACGTCCCGACTTCGCGTGACTCCCCGTGACAAGTCCATAGAAAATATCTTGGTGCAAATCCTTTGCTATATAGATGCAGAGTGACAGTCTCCCGATCCAAAAATCGTCCATTTGAACAAATGCGGCACGGACATCGGATTTGATCACCCATACTAACGAAATTCCGATTCGAATAGGCAAAATTTAGGAAGTACGTTATGCCTAATCGAAACTCATTCGTTAAAGCTCCACGATCAAGACGTCGGTACATCCAACTTCGATCAGCCGACATGATTCTGTCAATCAATGACAATTTCTTTGGTTAATGTCTTTAGATGAGATTGTCCTATTCCATTCGGGATTTATGTTATTTATATTGCACTAAGTACTTATTTTAACAGTTAACTTCATTCTAAATTTCGGCAGCATCTCCCTACAGTTCTCCGAATACGCATATCATCTGGGCGCGTATCGGAGAACAAGAGAGATGTTGCCGAAATTTAGAATAATTAGTTAACAGTTAAAATAAAAACGTAAGTGCAGTACAAATAACTATATTCCCAAATTATCCAATCAGGGACAAATCAAGAATTGTACGTCGTATAAAAGATCATCTACATCTTTTACACGAACATACAATCCCCGAACGAATCTAAGGTTTTGCTAAATCATATCCGACTCGTCGATGCGTACGTGAAACATATGAACTCGTCAGATGTATGATTATTTTCTAAATGTTTCGAGACAGTTCGAGTCCATATTGGACGATTTCGGCGCGCGTCCGAAGTGGACGATTCCGGCGCGCGTCCGAAGTGGACGATTCCGGCGCGCGTCCGAAGTGGACAATTCCGAAATTAATCTAAACCCTAATAATTAATCTAACATATTAAAAAATTAATCTAAATAATTAATTAACAATTAATTAACAATTAAAAAACAATTAATCTACAAATTCCGGCGCCGGAGTCAGGTGGACTCCAGCGCTGGCGTACATTGGCCGGACACACTGTCCGGCCACTGTACAAGGTCCGGCGGCGGCCATCGTCCGACCGCCGCCAGCCGAAACCCTACTTTTAGGGTTTCGGTGGATTTCCGGCTGGCCGCAACGGGAAGAGACGGCCGGCCGGCGAGGTATACCTCAAAATATCGGCAGCAGCGGGAGGAGGAAGAGGCGTCGTCGGCGTCGGCAGCGGCGGCAGCAGCGGGAGGAAGAAGGGTCGGGCGCGACTGCGTGCCCTATATAAACTTATCAGCAACGACTCACTCGCCCGTTAGAAAGTCGTTGCTAATAAGTTATCATCAGCAACGGCTCACTTGTCCGTTAGAAAGCCGTTGCGGATAATTAAAATAATCTGCAACGGCTCGCGTCTGTTAGAACGCCGTTGCAGATACAACATATTTGCAACGGCTCGGGCGGCCGTAAGAATGCCGTTGCAAATAGCAACGGCTTGAGCGGCCGTTGCTGATAGCCGTTGCTGAAGACCCATTTTCTAGTAGTGAACGCATCCCTATCGATGTTCCCCTGAGTGACGTGCTCGGGAGATGAGAAAGCAAGACGCTCCTCCAGTCGGCTGCCGATGCGCAGGAGCAGCACCTCGTCCACAACCTGGACGCGGAGTTCCATGTTTGTTATCATCAAAACCGAGATTAAGTCCAAGGTAGAAAATCTTATGCCAACAATCTCCCCCTTTTTGATGATGACAAACATCCTTAAGAAAATATCTACAATTAAGCATTCAAACATGGGATTTCTCCCCCTATCAACATGCACACACACACATATATATAATAGAACCCCCCCTATTTATATGCATGGTTTTCTTATATTTTTTTTCTATTTACCTATATTTTCTTCCTATTTACCTATATCCCCCCTTTTGACATCAATCAAAAAGGGCTAGAAAAGTCAACCTATAGTCAAAGTTGAGACTCTAAAACTATTTTCTATGAAACATGAAAATCTCAACTAAATGTATGAAAAATCAAATATCTAATATGAGACTAAATCATACATGATAGCATTAGATCATAAATACATTCCAAGTCTAGAAATCATGTATAGACTTAAGTATTGATATTTTTGAGAATATTATATCTTTTTCATGATATTTTTAGATTTCATTCAAACTTTTAAAATACCAAGATATGATCATTTAAAGCATGTATATCAAGTTTGAGGTGAAACTAATGTCATTTGATCAAAATTTCAACTTAGCACGGTTTCATTCAAAATAAGCATGAAAATATAAAAATGGCTAAGTATCAAATTTTGCTTTCTACTCATGTTTTCTTAGACTTAGGCACATAGACTCTAACATGAGTGAATCTAAGTATATGAGTCATGTTTGGGCTGAAAATGAGGTTTCTAAGTCACTTTGTTGACTTAGGACAAAGTATACTTCAAGTTTATAAAAATCAAACTTTTAAATTCATATAAAATCATATTCTTGACGATTTTTTTTAAAACTTTAACTGGAAAAACTAGATTTTTCAAGGAATCTATAGGTTCAAGAATCAGTCAAAAATCAGTTTCATATAAATTCATAAAATTCCTAAAATTCCAGGGGCATTTTCGTAAATTTTAAGTACTTTTCAAAAGTTGTCAATTTTGCTTCAAATTTTCCAGACAACGCTGAATGATCATTTAAGATGTGTGTGTCAAGTTTGAACTCAAAGTGAATTGTCTAAGTTTATTTTTCATCCTATATTAATTTCAATAAAAAATTAGATATTTCTAGCTATCATCCAAGTTATCAAAATCATTCATAGAAATGATTTTACTCAAACAATGATGTGAATGATATTGGAAATAAAATCAAAATGATATACATGAGTTTTCATTTAAAGTTTTTGAAGAAAAATCAAAATATCGGAAAAATGAGTATTTCAAGTAAGTGATACTTTGTGTTTTCGAAATCTAACTTTAAAATTTCATTATAAATAAGATCATTGATGAAATTTTTTAAAATTTTTACACAACAAACTAAATTTTTCAGTGAAAGTGTAGTTTTAAGAATCATTTAAAAAAGATTTTTTTATATTTTTCTAGAAATAACTGAAAATACTCAAATTTCAATGGTATTTTCGTAATTTTTAGTTATTTTTTTATAAAAAATATGTTCAATTTTCATTCAAACTTTTATGATACCACATAATAGTCATGTAAATAGTGTATGTCAAGTTTGAGATGAAAATTATGTCTTTAAATCAAGATATCAACCTAGCATGATTTCTTTCAAAACTAAGCTAGTTATCATAAAACTTGCTAAGTTTCAATCTTTTCATTTACTCATGATTTTTCAAACTTAAACCTATCGATACCTAGTATTAGTAAATCTAAACATGTTCATCAAATATGGATTGAAATTGAGACTTCTAAGTCAATTTGTTGACTTGGGTCAACTTGCTTCAACAGTGGTTATCATGAAATGACCTCTATGTCATTTTATTCATATTCATATGAATTTTTCATTTTAAGTGCATGGAAATATGTTATACTTATTCCTAAACATGTTTATGAAGTTTGGACTTAAAATGAAGTGTCCAAGTCGATTTGTTGACTTGGGTCAAACTTTTCCAAGTTTAAGTCCCCTAAAGTGAATTAGTTATCACTTTGTTCATCTAGACATGAATTTTCAAGTTTAAACACCTAGAATCATGTGATATGTGTATCTAAACATGTTTACCAAGTATTTACTCAAAGTGAGGTCTCTAATAAGGAATTTCAACCTAGTCCAATTTCATTCAATATCGATATTATGAAATTGCCCAAGTTTCCAAATTTTACTTACTCATGAAATTTTATAGATTTATCATGCAAAATCGATCATGAGTATAGAGACATCATTAATGCATGAATACTCAAGTATTGTAATAAGATTTTTGCAAAACCAAAACCATACCTCATTCTAAAAAATTGTCAAACTTTTCATTTCATTTTCCATTTTCTTTTAGATATCATAGCCTTCCATTAACATTTTCAACTTGCAAGTAGACTTTATTAGTAGATAATAAAATTAAGGCTACTAGCACGCTAACCAAACCAAATAGCAAAGAGAGATTCAAATATCATTTTCAAAATGCATCTTTACTAGATAGTTTGAAATTTGTTTTAAATGAAATCAAGTGATACCAAAACGAATTATAAGAGATCACAAAAATAATAAATATGAAAACATGATCTCCACCCATTCCTATTGGTTGAAAACCGAAAGGCCACAATGAGCCTACGATTTAAAATCGCAAGTTTGCATGAGCCCGTTATAGGCTACATAGGTCTCCGAAGAGATCGGAAATCAAAAAATCAAAAATCATTTGAAATATATTAAGAGGGGGGAAAATCAATCTATTTTAAGCATGTATCATAAACACCAACTTCAAACATACAAGTAAGGAAAGGGTGATGATACCAAGTGATTTAAATGCCAATTCTTAAACCTAAGACATCTAGTCTAGGTGAAGACTTTGAAGTTGTAACCATGCAAGGATCCTTCCTTCAATTTCTTGGTCAACTTTAACTCTTTAATTTCCATTACCCTTGTGTGGTGGCTCCCCCTACAAAAGAGCATGAAACTTTTGGTACCCAAATGACTTTGAGTCCTTGGGGGTTAGATGGCCTAGGAATCCAAAGTGTCCTAGCTACACTTGGATTTTTCTTGAATGCACAATCATAAATAGCATGGTCATATATGCCACAACAAAAGCAATGTTCATGAAATTCTTTCTTTTTATCATTCATGTGAACATGAGATCTAATGTTAGAATGCTTGGCATAAGAGGCATGATGAGCATGGACATTCTTAGTTTAAACATTTTTCTTCCTAGGATTTCTAAAAGATGAAGCATATGATGAACTAGTAGTTTTCCTACTCAAGAAAACAATCTTATTTTTCAAATCATTAATTGATTTATGTAAGACTTGCATTTGAGATTTCATCATACTATTTTCATTTTTGATTTTCATATTTTTTTACTTTCAAATTCTCAATCTCAACTTTTGAAATATTTTTCAATTCATTTTCAAATCATCATTTTCATTTTTCAAATCAATATTCTCGCTTTTTAAGTCCTCAATTTCAATTATCAATTGTGAATTACTAGTTTTCAAAACATCAATACTATCATGACAATCAACACTTGAGGAATTTAGATTTGTCGTTAAATTTTTATTTTCTAATTCTAGAGCATGCAAATCCTTAGTAAGCTTAGAGTCATCCTTTTTAATTTTCTTGATTTCTTTACTCTTTTTCAAAAGCATGGCACACATATTTTGACATTCTTCTACTAATTCTTCATATGACATTTTGAGTGAATGTGAAGAACTAGCATCACTATCATATGCTGTCTTTATCATGACTAACAATAGAGTATTGTACCTCATCATGGATACCCATGAGGCAAACCTTGGATGTGCCTTCATAGTCATGACAAGAGGATGCTTCTTATGATTTGGAGGTGGATGTTGAAGCACTTGTCCTCTTCTTGGCATTCTTCTTTGATGAAGGGCAATTCCTTTTAATGTGCCCCTTTTCCTTGCACAAGTATCATATAACCTTTCTTTTTCGGCTTTTTGATTTGCTTCTTTGACTAGAAGCACTAAGATCATCAAAATCGAGGTTAGTACTAGGGGGATGACCATTGTCATCACCACCCTCAACAAATGCATTAAGCTCTTCGATTTCATCATAATCATATAACATATTTAATGTGGACCAAATATCAAATGCGAAAGAACAATGCATAACATTTTTAAGTATTTCATTTGAAAATGAGCAATATAGGAGATGCATTGTTTTAGCATTCAATTCAAATAATTTAACTTGTTCTTGAGTCTAATCATTTATGTCAATGGTAGGCTCAACATATTCATTCTTTAGCATGCACAATAGATCAAAACTTTGTGTTTTAAGAAAGGTATACATCTTACTCTTCCAAACACCAAATTTTTTTTCATCAAACCTAGGTGGTGCAAATGCTATACTCTCTAGTGCCATTTTCCGGATCGAGGCAAGATGCACTACTAGAAATTGGGTCTTCAGCAACGACTATCAGCAATGGTTGCTCAAGCCGTTGCAGATATGTAGACAAGATGGTGAAATCTCAATCCACGACCTGCTCTGATACCAAATGTTGGTGAAATGGTTACACTATAGGGGCGGTGAATAGTATGTTAACTAAATCTTATCGCCTAAATTCGATTTTAAACGTTTCTTAGATTACTTAGGCAATTCACGATTGAATAACTAAATGCGGAAGCGATAAATGATAAAACAAATAATACAAACAAGATACCAATGCTAGCACAATGATTTATAGTGGTTCGGCCCCAATGCCTACTCCACTAACTAAGCACCCCGCTTAGGATTTCTAAACTAAACTTTACTAGATTAATCTTGTTTCCCTTACAACGAGAACTTTGACCCGAAGAGTCTCGCTCTCAACCTAAGGCACTTCCACACCCGAAAGTCTTCGTCTTCTTAACGAGAGCACTCTTCCACCTCAATCTAAGGGATAACTCAACTAATCCTAGTAAACTAAGTTTACACCGGTGGAATTAAGCCTCAAACATAAAGGCAACCATCCAATTCCAAGACCTAATAACCTAGGTCTTCACAAGCTCAAATCCAATGAAATAAACAAGAAAATACACAACTTAATGGAGCAATAAATCAAACAACTTATACTTAGCTCCAAACAAAGTTTCCTAGCTTCCTCTTGATGCCTTTTATGGTGAATCAATGAAGTCAAGGCTTACTCAAGGAGTTGAGAGATTAAAGCTAGGGATTTTAAGAATGGTGGCTCAATCAAGCTCAAGGATAATCAAATATGGCTCAAAGTATGTTGGATAATAGGTGGAAGGCTTGTTAAGGCTTCTATTTATAAGCCTTGAGGAGATGGAATGAAGTAGGCAACTCAACGGTTGGAAAACTAGCCGTTTTCGTCGTCCGGTAGTAGGTACGGTCGATCGTCGGTTGACCGACTGAGTGATCGAAGGCATACTTCCATTTTGTGTCACACTTCGGTCGACCGACCGGTTGACCGAATTAGCTACTGGCAATTTTTGGCAGCATTCGATCGATCGAAACTGGGCAGACTACTTGGTTTGGCTCGTTTCTGGGTTCCGTCTTCTCTAAGTCTACTTATATAATATTTCTTAACTTTAAGTTAATAACTTTAAAACACAAATGTTATATAAGGATTACCCACTATTTGGATTTAATAAAAATATCTAAAAAATTAAAATCCTTAAGAATCAAAATCGAGTTTTTGGGGTCTATTACAAATTTTCGAAAAACAAAAATTATTTAATCTCCCGGGTCAAATATGGGTATGCTAAAGGCTTCCAAAAATTCCTTTAAAATATCTCATTATCTAGTTTTTACCCAAGGAACAATTACCGTCATTTTTTGTGGCATGAAAATGTGTAGGTCATGTAGCCTTCCAAGGAGCTCTCTAGGCTTAGTGAATTTCAGGGCGGTTTCTGGGTTTTCATATTTTGGAGTTCAGGTTTGGTTTTTGGGTTCTTTGCATCATAAAGAAGATTACATCACATTCTAGACACCCTAAACCTAAACTCTAACTTCTCGAAGAATCCCGAGCGTCGACGAGCGTCCTTGCAGATTTTTTCGATTTCTTCGATTTTTCCAATCGGGGATGTCAAGTGCTAACCGACGTTGAATATGAAAATATTTCTTCATGAACACATTAGTTCCATATTTGTTATCATCAAAACCGAGATTAAGACCAAGGTAGAAAATCTCAGGCCAACACAAGGAGCTCCCTAGGCTTAGTGAATTTCAGGACGATTTTCGAGTTTTCATGTTTTGGGGTTCGTGTTTGGTTTTTGGATTCTTTGCATCATAAAAGAGGATTACAACACATGCTAACCTAAACTATAACTTCCCGAAGAATCCCGAGCGACGACGAGCGTCCTTGTTGATTTTTCCGATTTTTTTGATCGGGGACGTCGAGCACTAACCAACTTGGAACCTGAAGGATTTCTCAATGAAACATTAGTTCCATATTTGTTATCATCAAAACCGAGATTAAGACCAAGGTAGAAAACCTTAGGCCAACAGGGAGAAGCGCCAATCGAAGGTGGAGAAGATGTGGAGGATATCGTCGGCCATGGTCTCGGTGTTGCCCAAGGTCTTGGCGATGTGGCGAATGGCCGCGATTAGCTTCTCCTCGTCGTTCTCTTCTATATCTCTTTATTCTTCTTCTCCCTCTGATTTTGTGCACAACGACTGTTATGACTGTGGAGTCATGCATGATCAGTGAGGGAAGAGTTGGTTTTATGTTATGCGACTTGTACGCATATGAAGATTCTGACTCCGAAGGTGCTGTTGACGACAACGAACGCATCCCTATTGCTGCTCTGCTCCGCCTCGAGGAGGAGTTCCGCGCTCCCGTTGCCGGCATCTTCACCCCACTCTCTGAAGATTCTGACACCGAAGACGCTGAAGGCGACAACGAACGCATCCCTATCGTTGCTCCCCCGAGTGACGTGCTCGGGAGATGGGAAAGCAGGACGCTCCTCCAGTCGGCTGCCGACGCGCAGGAGCAGCACCTCATCCACAACCTAGACGCGGAGCTCTTCGAGCTCCAGCGGCGGCGTCGGTGCCTGCTCGTCGTGACCAATAACGACCGAGACGGATTCCTCGTCGAGCAACTCAGCGGGCAGTGCAGGAAGGGAGCATTTCAGGCTTTAATGTGTAAACCATGTGGGATTATACATCAGCTTTTTTATTATTTTTTTAAATTTTGAGTTTGATGATGTGTCATGTTTTAATTGGCTGATGTTAGTTCCGTTTGCCTAGTCAGATATCCGTCCAAAATAAGGATAAATACATACATTTCAGATAGTTCAATGGTAAAATTTGGTGATAAAAAGTACAAGGGCAAAATCACTCCATTTTGAAAAGTACATGGGCAAAATAACCCCTTTCCCGTTACAATATTGTTTTGGAATTATTATGGTTTTTTTGTACTTTTAATGAGTTGGGATTAAATTAAATACGAAAAGACGTACAAAACTCGTTGGGGAGGTTGAACGACAATTGCTAACGAGGTTAACAGTTGGTGTTAAGGGTACCTGGGATGAGAGGGTATTTTGAAAAGTTTTTGAATTATTTTTTAGTTTCGAGAATTTCAAAGACCCTCTTATGGTTTCGAGAATTTCTCAAAAAAATAATCCGGATTTAAAACATTCATGTAAATTAATTTGATATAATTTTTTTATTAAATTGAATTTATATGGTGCATAAAATATTATAAAAAATATGTTTATATTTTATTAAAAGAAAACATATAAGTCTTAGAATTTGCGGTTGATGGCTTCAGTTAATGGATGATCGATCGAACATTCGATCGTCGGTTGATCAAAGGATTTTAGACATATTCATGTGGCACTACTTTTATTCTTTGCTTGTCTTGGACTTTGGGAACTTTTGTCACTCTTACGATGATGTCTTTCCAGAGCTGTGGGGATCTATCGTTTCTGTGTATATTTAATCTTCGTAGTCGTTGCTCAAGGTTTGGTCTCTACTTTTTAATGACAATACCAAACGTATAGAGCGGTTGAGTGTTGATTATACTTCATGTGCATATTATATTATTTCTCGTTAATGCAATCACTTGTACTTTTGCATTATTATTTCGAAGGATAATGACCTTATTATTATATTAAATTTTATTTATGTATTATATATATATATATATTTTTTATCGATCTTCAATAATAAAATTTCAAAATGAAGAAAGGTAACGAAAAAGGTATTTTGCTTTATCTTGTATCTTATTTTCGGAGAGGGGAGAAAAAAATTGCAAAGAATTTTAAGTTTAATTTCCACAATGACAGAGTAAAATTGATCAAAACTTTTATCTTTCATCCCTTCAAATATTGTCACTTTTGGAGATCATTAAGTTTTGCTAATTTACATTTTTTTTTCAAGTTATCACCTCTTTATTTGTTTTCTTTAATCAAATAAAAAAAAGTGTAAACCACACCTTCCCTCTTCTAAATTTAAATTTATAGTTTTATTAATAGTCACTTGACATAATTACAATAAGGCACAGAGAGATGGTATAGTAATCAATAATTAATTTTTGATACTGCATAATTAAGCATGGTAAGTGTAATTAACCCTAATTCAATGAGAAGTTATAGTGTTCAGCTGTTTCCATATTCGATCTTAAAAACTGCAGACACAAACTTTGGTCTTTAAATAATGAAAATAAGGATGTGTCTTTAAATAACTTGAAATCATTCTTTTATCAGACAACTCGAAATACAAATTCCAGAATAGTATGGAGCTGCATTAAACAACTTTACAGAGCATGAAGAATCAAACTTTCTTCAAAAGCCTTGGCTGGTGATCAGTGGAAATGGAATGGAATAGATTTAAATAATCTGAGCTCACTGATATTTCACTGCCTCATCAGATTCATTCATTCAGTCATGCATGCAATAAAGAAGAGTGGTTGGGAAGAGACAAGTGGTCGGGTGGGGCAAATGAAAAGTACATCTTTTAACTATGCATGTTCTTTTATGCGGCATCTGTCGGTGGGACAAATTCTATGCGCCCTTTCAATTCTCTAATATAATAAGTATATTTACTTTATTTATTTTTAATTTTATTGTCAAAGCTAGTTTGAATAGCTATATATTAATTTGTTAGGTTTATAAGTGTATTTATGGTCAACAGTCCACAGTCTTTCTTCACTTAGTTGCCCTCTCACTCATTTTAGGGAGACAAGCTTTATTTGAAGTGGCGTGGAAATTTATTAATTGCTCATTTTATGTTGTTCCACTATCAAAATCTCTTAGCCTGCCTATTCCTTATTTCCTTCTTCTCCAAAGCTACCAAATACAACCTGGCAAATAATATATGATTATAAATAATTTATCACAATTAATTTGTAATATCAAAATAATCAAAGTGACTACAATTTTAGCTCTTTATTAATTTTATTATCAATATTTTTAAACTCAGGCTGGGATCTTTATCCAGATTGGCCAATAGATCAAGGTTCAACCGATTGATGAGTTGACTATAATTTCATAATTTTAAATTTTTAAAATATAATTTATATAATATGCATATAAACTAGACTAGAACTATTGAACCTAATCGAATTAGACCCAACAACGCCCGACGACCCAACTCAAGCCAAATCAGATAGCTCCACCCGGCCATACATATATGGACGTTCATGTCTTTTTTTATCACGATGGATACACTATTACACGCTCGTTATCTTCGGATTTAACCTCGATCCATTCTGAGTAATATCTCGCGAGATTACAGGACAATATCATCACATCCACCTGCAATAAATATAAACACGACATGCCTTAGGTAACTTAAGTTCCATATTATGTTACCTCCGTCTTGAAATCTCACTAGCTTGAGCGTCAAAGTATCTTTTGCAGATCCCACCCCGCCGGAATTGCACCTGACCATGAGAGACATCGAGCCGGACCAAACTACTCCGATCATCAGATAGAACAACATATTTGTTATATTATATTATTGGCTTAATTATATTTTTGGTCCTCCAAAATATCATTTTTTTTCGTTTGGTCAATCATTTTTAAAAACTTTCCGTTTAGTCCCTCAAAAATTATTTTCGTTTCCGTTTGATCCCTCCGTTAACTTTTGATGTTAAGTGCCAACATGGAATACTGACATGGACTAAAGAGGGATCAAACAGGAAAAATAAGATATTTTAAGGGACTAGATGAAAAAAATATATTTTAATAACCTAAAACATAACAATATACATTTTAATAACCTAAAACATAATAATATATAATTATGTTTTAGGTTATTAATATATATATATATATATATATATATATATATATATATATATATATATATATATTCCATCTAGTTCCTTAAATTTTTTTTTTTTTTTTTGATCATTTTTTAGTCCATGTCAGCATTTCATGTTGGCACTTAACATCAAAAGTTAACAAAAAGTTAATGAATGGACCAAACGGAAACGAAAATAATTTTTGAGGAACTAAAAGAAATTTTTTTAAAAATGATGGACCAAAGAAAAAATATATGATATTTTGGGAGACCAAAATCATAATTAAGCCTATATTATTTGTAATAATACTTGGTCCTAAATATTATGTTTAATCACTTAAAATAATCATTACTATGATCGTATGTTAAGGTTTCATTAGGTTAACATGGGAAGTACCTTGCTACAAGAAGTTGTATTTTCTATAAATTAAATTTCCGTATAGATTTTCTACTAAGAGAATATTATTTCATGAGAAGTTAATGACCATTATATATATAATTTATTTGTAAATTAATATTTCAAAATTTTGTTATATTTTAGATATATAATTAATATTATATTTTCATATATAATTATATATAAATTTTAGTATATATGAAAAATTGATTTTTATTTATAAATTAATATTTTAACGTATACATGTGTGTAAAAATATAACATAAAACTTTTATATATAATTAGTATAATATATTGGATTAGACTAGCACTTTGGGCCCAAATGAATTAGGTCCAAAAGCACTCACACTCATGGACTAGAGTCAAGTCGAGTCGGACACTACTTAGCCCGAGATTCCATCCGGCCATACAAGGACGACACCTATAACCTCATTAATTACTAAGGATTCTACAGCAATAAGTCTGACATCTTCGAGATAAACTTTGATCCATTATGAGCATATCCTTAGGAGAATCAGGGAGATATCATCACTCCAAAATATCTCTATCATGCACTATATACAAACATGATGCACATCAGGTAAACCTCGATTCTAATTTCCATACCCACCACTTGGAATACATTCTTACTTGAGCGTCATAGTATCTTTGTAGGTCCCCCACTGAAGTCACACCGGGCCAGGAGACGCGAAGGACCGTATCACCCCCGCTTTAGGCAAGAACATTTGACGTCTACCGTGGGATCGAGTAAATCTTACCTTCCCCACAATGGTAGGTACCCGGAGTCAGACGAACATCGCTGCACATAAGCAGCAACACAGCAGCAGTGTTCCCTCGCTACCTGGTGAGACTAACACGGCAAGGAGTGACGCTCAGGTACCCGCCAACCCAACACCAGAATAACAACACCGCATGATCGTCGATCTCCAAGTACAGAACCAAAGCTTAATAGTCGAGGCATTAAACAACCCAATCGAGCGTGATCATTGCTGCTCAGAGCATGATGAAGATAACCATATGGAGAGGACCGGAAGACCAACCTCTGCCCTTCGGGACGAAGCCTCCCGTACACACCATCAAAGAGAGGAGGAGGAGGAAACCATGGTCATGGAGACCCCCCTATAATGGACTCGAGACCCTTCGTCGAGCACATCATAGCAGTCCGTCTTCCTAACAACTTCAAGTTGCCAACCACGCTCCAGCCCTACGACAACACAAGCGACCCAACTACCCACATGATGATGTTCAGGTATATGATGCTTCTCAAAGGCGCAACCGACTCTATTCTCTGCCGAGCCTTTCCTACCTTTTTGGAGAAAGTCGTGCTACTCTAGTTCTCCACCTTACTGTCAGGGTCGGTACACACTTTCCAGGAGTGCTCCTGAGCCTTCACCAACTAGTTCTCCTTGTCACAGATTTACTCCAAGATCGAGGTCTCTCTTCATTACATTAAGTATAAACAACACGAGCCGCTAAGAGAATACTTGAAAAGGGTCCATGCTGCAGCCATGGAGAATCCAAAGCTCGACCACATGTCAAGTTATATTCCGTCAAGCACAGTTTAAAGCCTAGATAATTGGGCGACCAAATTGCTCTGGCCGAACCGAGGAGTATGGCCGAGTTTTGAGAAAAGGTTGTGTGCTACATGGAGATGGAAGAACTCCGAGAGGCCAGAAAGACAGATAGGAATACCACCAAAGACAACACCGAGGACAAGAAGTCCAAAAATCCCGATAAGAAAGGTGAAGATCGAGGTCGCCACGACTGAGACAACATCAAACACCAAATAGGAGAAATACACCCCGCTCGATACAAAGAAGGAGGCTATTCTCCCAGAAACTTACGACTTAAATCATCTCAGATACCCCGTTAATGATGGAAAACAAAAATTACAACCCAACGTTGATAAAAGCATGAGGTATGCATTCCATGACACATGCGGGCACACCAACAAAGACTGTGTAGTGTTAGGAGATTGGATCGAAGATCTAGTTCGGGTTAGACGGCTCGACCGATATGTCAATCATGCAAGAGAGCATACTTGAGACCGGGATGGCCATGACCACGATGTCGAAGTCAAAGCAGAACACACATGCGTCAACCTCAACCCGGAGGCTACCGAGACACTGATCGAACTAACTAGTCGGCCAATGAAGTTCGTGGGATCATCGACCACATAACGGGAGGATTCGCCGGAGGAGGCAACATGAGCTTAGCCATAAAGAGATCGCTTTGAGCCATTATGGTGATCGATGACGCGACCCGCACATAGAGGCCTCACATCCGAACTCTAGTAATATCGTTCTATGAATCTGATTTTCAAGGAATGTATAAAAACTTACATGACCCCATCGTTAGTATTGTAATTGTTGGTAATTTTATTGTTACAAAAGTCTTGGTAGACCAAGGCAGTTCAACCAAAATCCTCCATCACTCCATGTTTAGAAACATGCAACGAACCGAGGCCTTGCTCCACCCCTATAACAGAGACCTAATGGGCTTCTAGGAGAACAATTCAATGTCGAGGTTTCATATAGATGAGGATGACGTTCGATCCCCAACCAAAGACAAAGACGACCAACATGCAATATATGGTCATTGACATCCCCAGCTTATATCGCATGATTTTGGGTGAGCAACTTGGGAGCTGTCGTTTCGACTCTCCACCTGACATTCAAATTCCCCATTTCGGAGACAGAAGTAGGGGTACTCCATGCTGACTAGAAAGAAGCCCGTCGGTGCCACAACAAATGCCTAAAATAGAAGACGGCTAAGCTGGAAAAGGAACCAGGCGCTCTGCCCCATCAATCACTCTCAGCAACCCTCAACGAACAGTTGCCGAGGACTTTCAAGCTGAACCTGAACGAAAATTCTCATTTAAATTTTGGTTCAGTGAGCTAGTTCGGAGACTAGTCGGGATGAGTCGCGAGATCGTCGCAATTAGAATGTATGGTCGGGTATACCTTAATTTGTATGGCTATGAAAGCTTTTGTATTTTATAAATTGATGTTGGATTCATGTTGGGTTAGAACCGAGTTCGCGGGTTCAATCGGGGCTCAATTCGAATACGGGTTGAGTTGGGTAGAGGGTTAAGTGAATAATGACATATATATATATATATACATATAATCCCACCCCAGCTGTCGTATGGCTCAAGAAGAATCGCACACAACCCGAGGTAGGCGAGAGTAGGGGAGAGCTTGAGAAGGCGGCGCCGGAGTTCAGGATCATCGTCGAAGACCGGAAATGTCGTCAATCTTTCCTTCCTTCAAGGCTAATGTGAGTGGTAGAATCATGGATTTAGGGGAAGGCCTTAGCCGAACCCCCTTGTGATGATATTTGATGATTCGCACGTGATTCTTGTTGTCTTCTTGAGAGTTCTTGAATCTTGTGGTTTCTTTATGCAATCCTTGTTGAAATTATGATTTTTTCGCGTCGATTTATTGGTTTTGGAGTGCCAGCCGAATTGAGAAAAAAGGGAGAAATGTCATGTCAAAATTTTTCCCAATTTCCTCGAGTTGTAGAAACTTGTAGATCCAAGTTCCTTGTATGCTTAATTAGTGTAGAGATTAAGGAAAACTTAGAATTCGATGGAAACATATTTTCTTCACCCTTAAGGTTCTACCGAATAGAAGAAACCCATGTTTAGGGGGTTCGATCAAGTAGGGATAGGGGCTTTGGGGTGGAAAAATATATTTCCTAAGTGATCTACAAGTAAGGGTATGATACATGAAAGATTAGCGTTTTATCTTGCTTGTAGGATATTTTTCTTGTCTAGATCATCCACTTTTAGGTTCCTACATCAATATGATGATGCTGGAATTTAATTTAAATGTGCTGAAATTACATATTTAAATGCAGAAAATTGATATTTAATTGTTGTGATTATGTAGATAATTATGGTGATTTAATTATGGAATTACCTCATTATTTGTGTGTTGTGATTTAATAATTTTTGCAAATATTATGTCCATAGTGTGCTAAATAATGATGAGAGTATGTGATATGTGACATGAAACTAGGTAGAGAAAAAATTAGATACAATTGTTTAGCATCTTGGACACGAATGTGAGATGTGGAACTCCTCTAGTAAATGACGTAAATTACTAGGGGGTGATTATTTTGAACACAGAGACATTATGTGTTCGCACCTAGGAAGGGTAACATTGAGATGTTGATTTGACAGGGCCCGATGTAGAGCAGGATACGGGCAAAAGCCCGGGAGATGTTTAGAAAATTAGTGAAAACATTGTGTGTGTATTGTGATTGTGATAGCCGGGCTGAGGAGCGTCTTTAGCCGACATGACTATTGCCCGACTCAACGAATGGATATAGAATCTTGATATTACACTATTGGGCCACGCTCGGTGTTAGACCCGAGTGGTAGGGGTCTTGAGACTGTGTCAGCGGGCTACGCCGACATTAGATCCGAGTGGAATTGGATGGGGTGAGCTATCCCTAACATGGTGGGATTCCAAAACTAGTTGGCCATCCTAGTTGACAGACCCGGTGACTTAATCGCTAAATGCAGAATTTATACAAGAATATAACTTGTTGTGGTTTATATATATGTGTATGACCATGTAGGCCGGTTATGGCCGGGTGTTGTCATGGGATGAGGGCCGGGTATATATGGTCTGGTCTATTTTTGTAGGATAGGGCCAATAGTGACCGAGTGGTACAATATGTGCAAGGCCATGATTGGTCGGTGTATTCTTATTTACAGGGTCGATCGGTTGGCCGGGTGATGTAATAGAATCAATATATCTTAATTGTGCATATTATATTGCTATATATGTTTATATACTAGGGATTAGGTGAAGGTTCGGTAGAACCACCCACTGAGTTTCTCATGGACTCACGATTTTCTTTGATTTTGTTTTCAGAGACTGACTAGTGAGGTACGGGTTGATAGCGTGGCGCGGCTGGAGGGCAGATGGTGTCGATGATCTTGTAGCAGGTTGTTTAGAGAGTCGTAGTCGTGTTGAGGGTTATGTTTCATGCATTTGAGTTATGTTGCTATGTCATTGGAGTTTGTAAACTTTGATTTCAAGACATTTATTATATTTCAGGGGACTTCATTTACTTTTCATGTTGGTTTCATTTGCATTCATATACCCGTGTTATCAAATGCATGAGTTAGGCTTTAGGATAAGAGACGTATCCTGGCCGGTCACGTGACCCTGAGTTGGGGCGTGACACCCGACTCGAAAACAACTCGGGGATTGAGAACCATCAGAACAAACGACATACATCAAAGCTCCTCTAAGCCCGAAGCCCGCCCTCCTTTAGCCACTAACGGACAACAAAGGGTTCCTCATTTTCTTTTTTTTTAAAAAAAACCTTAATAAGGCATGACCATACACAAGTCAAGCACCTTGCTCGGGAAAACTCTAATGCATTACCAGATTTCTGACGATGACCATTGTCGCTGGCGAGTTCACAATAATTCATAAATTGTATGTCATTGTCATTGACGAGTTCGCGAGGTACACCATACCTGTAGATGATGTTTTTTCATACAAATTTCTTGGCCTTCTCAATCGCAATTGAGGCTAAGGCTGGTTCAACCTCTATCCATTTGGTGAAGTAGTCGATTGCTACTACCAAATATTTGATCAGTCCCGGAGCTGGAGGGAAAGGGCCAAGGAGGTCGATGCCCCACTTGTGTAATGGACAACTGCCTTCCGAGCTATGAAGCGGCTCAAGATGCTTTTGTAAGATTTCAGAGAAACTTTGGGCATTTGTCGCACCTTTTGACATATAGACCGCAGTCTGTTTTGATAGTTGGCCAAAAATATGCGGCTCGAAGGATTTTAGCCGCTAAGGATCTTCCTTCGATGTGGTTGCTACATATATGCCTTCATGTACTTCTGTCATCATCGTGCCTATTTGTGGTCGGCTAATGCATTTGAGCAATAGCCGCGAGTGTCTTCTTTTGTAGAGTTGGTCATCGAGCAGGGTATAGTAACTTGCCCTTCTTCTGAATTTGTTTGGATTAGAGGTGTGCTCCGGCATCTCCCCTTATCTGAGGTAAATTATATATGTATGGGGTCCTATAGTCGGTAGTTTGCTTGACTGCTTGGATGCTTAGCTGGTCGAGGACTTGTTGTATGATCGACCTATTATTTTGGGATTTCCTAGTGCTGGCGACCTTGGATAACAGGTCGGGTCGAGTGTTTTCTTCTCGAGGTATGTGTTGATTCACACAATCATCGAAATTAGTTATTAAAGAATGTGCTGGGGAGAGATACTTTTCTAGGGAAGGGTCCCTCACTTGGCAGTTGTTGTTGACTTGTCCTACGACAAGTTGTGAGTCGCTTTTCACGGTGACTCTGTGGGCTTTCACATCTCCATGTAGCATATGATCTTTTCCCGAAAGTCGGCCATACTTCTCGATTTAGCTAGGGCGATCTGTCAGCAAATTGTTCGGGCTTTAGTTCGTGCTTGATGGAAAATAGCTTGACGTGTGAGTCGAGATTTGGAATATCTATGGCCACTGCATGGAATCTCTTTAGGTAGTCTCTTAGCGACTCATGTTGTCCTTGCTTTATGTAGTGAAGGACTTCTTTGATTTTGGAGTAGATCCGTCATGAGGAGAACTAGGTGGCGAAGGCTCGAGAGAGCTCCTGAAAGGTATATATAGACCCAGGTTGTAGGGTGGGGAACCAAAGTAGCGTGGCATTTTTCAGGAAGGTTGGAAAGACTCGATAGAGGATAGAGTCGGTTGCGCCATTGAGCAGCATCATCAACCTAAACATTATTATGTGAGTAGTAGGATTGCTTGTGTCGTCGTAGAACTAGAGCGTGGTTGACAGCTTGAAGTTATAGGGGAGATGAACTGCCATGATATAATTGGCGATGGCAAGGGTTGACCTAATGTAGGGCCAAGGGGGGCACAATACATCTTCTCCCTCCCACAGACGGAGAAATTATGATTCCTATAAGAAATCTCTTCTTGGCTTCTTGCACAGCAACATATTTCTTTCCGTCTTCCTCGAGCAACCATGATATATTACTTGCTTTCTCTAAGCAACTTTTCTTCTCTTTAATTTTCAACTTCCAAGATTTTACTCTCTCATGCACATACACGCTCACAGCTCACTGTACTCTCTCTGCTCTTCCAATAGGATGAGATTGAAGAGCACAATTTCTAATTGAACGCGGCGTGCTCTTCACAATTTCTAATTGACTTTTAATAAGATAAGTTTGAATAGCACAATTTCTAATTGAATGGGTGAGACGCGCTGTGGATTCATTCGGGGCCAGCAAGCTGCAGCATAGCTGCATAACAAGCTGCTCATCTCCGGCTCTGGGCAAACAATAGTGCACAGGTTGCTCTCCTCGCGACTCGTTCGGGCTCCGGCATAGGTATAGCCGCATATATGATTTATCTATGATTTTATAAATTATAATATTTATTGGATTTATTGTTTAATCTCTTATTTGTTATCTAGTTAAGTTGTTAATGTATTAATTATTTGTTATACCTCATTTTCTTGTATAATTGTATACTCATTTTCTGATTTTTTTTTTCAAATTTTAATAGTAAATTAGTAATAGTTATTGTATGATACAATACATATAGAAAGGAATGAAATCATGAAAACAGAGCATAACCTCTAATTGTTTGAATTAGCTATACAAATTTAATTAGTTCTTAAATTTTATGGTGCAATACTTAATTTATGCAAATTAAGATTTTTTACTAATTTTTAGAAAATGGACAAATATTTGAAAAGAAAAAATAGAGAAGAAAATCTCTCGTCGCAACCATCATAATTGAATATTGATCTATCACTAAGCCAGTTGTTGAATCATCTTCTATTCCTGAACAATCAAAATCAATTATGGAGGTTGATCTAGAAAATCTTTTCTTTTGATCCGAGATTGCGATCTAATATCAATAGTTATTCACCTGATGTGATAGATCAAGTTTGCATAGCTTACTTGTTAAAGGGTCCATGTCAACTATGTCAGAATAAGTTTCCTAAAAAAAAAGATAGAGATCGAAAACGTAGATTTATTATTTCTTAATTTGATGAATTTTCGAGTTGGTTGGAGTATAGCATAGTCAAAGATGTTGCATATTGCTTATATTGTTATCTTTTCTTAGTAGGGCGGAGGTGAAAGAGGTCATGATGATTTTGTATCAGAAGATTTTAACACATGGCAAAAAAAAGAAAGATTGTGTGATCATGTTGGAGACTAGAACAATGACCATAATAAATGTAGAATGACTTGTGAAAATTTGATAAATCAAACTCAACATATTAAGTTCTCTTTTTCAAAACAATCGAACCAATTAAAGTTTGAGCATAATCGTAGGTTGCATACATTAGTTCTTTGCCTTCGCTATCTTATGATGTAGGGATTGGCTTTTCGAGGACATGATGAATCAATGAGTTCATTAAATCAAGGAAATTTTATCAAGCTTATAAAGTTTCTTACATAATCGAATGAGGATATTATGAATGTTGTCTTGAATAATGCTCATGATAGTCTCAAACTAATTGCTCCTCATATTCAAAGAGATATCATTAATGCAGCTGCCATTGAGATAACAAATGCTGTCATTGAGATAGGAAATGTTGTCATTAGAAATCTTGGTGATGAATGGTTCAAAATTTTAGTTGATGAATGTCGGGATGTCTATGTCAAAGAGCAAATGAGAGTTGTTATATGCTATGTTAATACCTCCAGATGTATCATTGAGCGGTTCCTTGGTCTCGTATATGTTCAAAATACAAGCTCAGTATCACTTAAGGAATGTATTGATTCTTTGCTTTCTACTTATGGTTTGAGCATATCTAGTTTGCGAGGTCAAGGTTATGATGGAGCTGGTAATTTGCAAGGTGAATTTAATGATCTTAAAAGTTTGATACTAAAAGAGAATTCTACTACATATTATGTTCATTGTTTCGCTCATCAACTTCAGCTCACACTTGTTGCTGTTGCTAAGAAGCATATAAGTATAGCTTCATTTTTTTAATTATGTCACACGTTTATGCAATTTTATTAGAGGTTCTTGTAAATGCAAAGACATGTTACGAGAGATACAATTAGAGAAATTTCTTGAAGGTATTGCAAATGGTGAAATCATGATCAAGAGAGGTTTAAATCAAGAGATGCCACTAAATCGACCAGGATATACACATTGGAGTTCTTACTATGATACTCTTGTTAACTTGATGCATTTATTTTCTTCAGTAATTAATGTTCTTGACTATATTGGGGAAAATAGTAGTGATGACCTGCAGAGAACTAAAGTAATTGATTTACTTGATATTATTATTTGATTTGAGTTTATCTTTATATTGCTTCTTATGAGACAAATTCTTAGAATCACACATGAGTTTTCTCGAGTTTTACATAGGAATGATCAACACATTGTAAATGCCATGAATTTTGTTAAAGTCTCAAAAAAACGTTTGGAAGCAATGAGAGATGATGGTTGGGAAACTGTGTTAAATGAGGTTTCTACATTTTGTGCTAAACATAATGTTAATGTACCAAATATGGAGGATGCATATGTTGTTCGAGGTAGATCATGACGTAAAATTGAAGAAATGACTAATCTTCATCACTATCGAGTTGAGTTATTCTATTCAATGATCAACTTGCAATTACAAGAGCTCAATAATCATTTCGATGGAGTGAATACTGAGTTACTTTTATGCATGACATGCCTTGATCCTAGAGACTCATTCTCTGCATTTGATAAGAACAAATTGGTCCGACTTGCAGAGTTTTATCCATCAGAATTTTCTTCAATTGCTCTATTTGAACTTGATAGTCAACTTGATACCTTTATTTGTGATGTGAGGATGGATAGTAGATTCTCTAATGTGGTGGGAATTGGAGAACTTGCAAAAAAAATGATTGCTACAAGAAAAAATATTATTTTTCCATTGGTATATTTGTTAATTAAGTTGTCATTAATAATGTCGGTCGCTACTGCCACGGTGGAAATAGCATTTTCAGCAATAAAATCAATCAAGAGTCCTCTACGCAATCGAATGAGAGATGAGTTATTAAATGATTGTTTAGTAACTTACATTGAAAGAAATGTATTTGCTAGTATTGATAATGAGGCTATTATGGAGCATTTCCAAATATGAAGAAAAAAAAAAGGGAGGAATGTTGAAATGATTGTATATGATACTTTTAATTGAAAACTTCAAATTTAAGTATTGGAATACCTTTTTAGAAATATTTTCTTTTATCATATTTTGGCCCCCCTATTAAATTTTTGCGTCCACCACTAGGCAAAGGGTCCTAAGTCGATGGTGGGGGGAGGAGCGGTCTTCGTAACCCTGGTCTCCCACTCTTCTCTCTAATGGTGCGTGTGGGAGTCCTCGTCTCGGAAGACAGAGGTTGACCTCCCGGATGTGTCTAAGTGATTATCTTCATCGTGCTCTAAGCAGCGGTGCTCGCACTCGGTCGAATGTTGCTCCCACGGTTGCTTCAAAGTCGCGATATGAGTTGCCAAGCTTTGGCTGTGCGCTTGGAGGTCAACAACCATGCGGTACAGTTCTTCTGGTGTAAGGCTGGTGGGTACAGGAGCGTCACTCCTCACCGTATTAGCGTTTCCAGGTAGCGGGGGAATGCTGCTGCTAAGATGTTGCCTATGTGCGGTGACGTTCTCCTGAATCCAGGAACCAATCATGGTGCGACAAATAAGATTTACTCGGCCCCACGGTGGGCGCCAAATGTTCTCTCCTGAATGTCACACCCCATCTTAAGGTCACGTGACCGGTCAGGGTATACGTGCCTATACCACGCAGCCTATCCCATGCACATGTCAACTCAGAATAAAACATAGCGGAAATACGAGACAAGTTTTTATTACGACTGAGAAATCAAATTAGTTTTCATTTTAAGAAATAAGGTTCAACAAGCCAAGTAGAGTGCGGAAATAAATGATGAAACGTTTATTAATTTTTCTCAAGAAGCATAATCTGAAATAAAACATATGAATGTTCGAAATGACTACAACTCAAAGAATACTAAAATACCAAGTGCATAATCAAATACTAACAAGACTCGACTACGACCCCTAACTAAGACTACTATGAGATCAATGGTACTCCTCTGCCCTCCAGCTACGCCAAGTGCTCTAGTTTATCTCACTGGCCAGGCTCTGCACAAAAAAAGAAAAAAAGAAATGAGGGTGAGTCCAAAGAAACTCAGTGAGCGGTTCTACCAACCCCCACCACAAAAACAACCACAGAGATATAACATATATATATAAATACACATGTCTCGTATAGAGAGAATGCAAAACTGATGGTATGGCTAACTAACAGGCCACTTGGCCATCTCATGCCCAAAGATAAACATATTCACATAGCAGTGAATTTACAATAGGCCTATCTGCCTACCCATGCCGAAAGGCATACAAGTCACTCACAAGGGTTATGAGGATAATCATGTTTTACCCATCCTAACTTATCCTATAACATACCATTAAAGAAAAATATGGGAATAATCGAGATTTATCCATCCGAATTTATTCTAAAAAGAAACGGGAATAATCGGGATTCGCCCATCCGAACTTATTCCAGATAGAAACGGGAATAATTAGAATTTGCCCATTCGAGCTTATTCCAGATAGAAACGGGAATAATCGGGATTCACCCATCCGAACATATTCCTTTTTATACACATGTTGGGATTTACCCATCCAACCTCCCGGGCTCAAGCCCGCAATCCGGCTCCTACCTAAGCCTATCCGCCATTCATGAAAGATATGGTGCATACAAGACCTAAGTCAAGTGTCATCCACGGTGTCCTACGGGTGTTCTCATTGGGAAAATGCCGCTACACAGTACGCCCGATCCCGACTCCCCAGACCTGTAATATCATAAACCCATGAGGTTTTGTTTCATGCAATTAAATTTTTTTGTTGGCTCTTTAATAGTTTATTCTGCCCCTTAAATTTTAATTCTATAATTTAAATTTAAATTTTTGAAATTAGGTTTTGTTTTCAGCCTACTGTTTGAGCTGAATGCTGGTGTACCCAAGCCGAATCTAGTTTCCAGAGTGTGTCATATGGTTCCAGACTATATTTTTTGGTTAAAATGATAAGTTACACAACTATGTTCAGTAATCACCATGCATCACAACAACAATTACAAATCTCAGCATCATTAATGATAATCCAGCATGAAATTTCAGCATATTTTAGATTTCAGCATGTCTAATTAATTAACACGAAAATTACAGCAACAATTATTCCTAAACATTGCCAAACCAGATTACAACATCATAAACAATAATTTAAAAATAAATATATTCACTAAGCATAATTAGATATATATCAAATTCTACATCAACATCAAGATTCATGCTTCATAAAATAAGAACCATCAAGAATATAAAACATGCCACCAAGATCCATTCTTTCCAAATGAAATCACAAATTTAATACACTGAGATTTATGATTTTGAAATTAAACATGCTCTAACATCATATGATCATACCAAGATTTATCATTAAGGAATCTAAATCTCATTTAACACAATAAGTTCTTTTAGATAATTTCACAAACACCTTGAGGGCGTCCCGTCACCCACCTTGGCCGAGCACCTCTAGGATAGACCTAGGGTTGCCGCACCACAAAAGGGGGTCCTCGAGCCTCCTCTTCTACGGCAACACAAGAAAGCGATGAGACAACCCAATTTCAAACGGTAAGATCAACAAAATTTCTCAAATTCCGAAGAACGGCTCAAGAACACAAGAAACCAAAAAGGGAATAGGAATGAAGAACCACTTACATGATTAGGAAGAGGAAAAAGAAAGATTCCCCAATCGGTGGCCTCCGAATTCGGCCACAACCAAGCGGCGGCAACTCGGCTCCACAAAGGAGGCGGTGGCTCCAAGAGAGGGGAAGAGGGGCGGCAGCTCCTCTTCTCCTCAACGGCTCGGCTTCACAAGAGAGGGGGAGAGGGAGATGACGGCTTGGCTTCCAAGAGAGGGGGAGAGGGAGATGGTGGCTTGGCTGCTTGCAGCTCCTCTCTCTCTCTTGATGGCTTGTGTGGCTCCAACAAGGAGCCGCCTAGCCCTAAGGGGAGAATTTTATAATCCTCTCCCAAATCCTCATCTACACCCTGCCCCTTTAGCCATCCCGCATTCTCCTCTAACCCGAATCCAAAACCCGCTAACCACAAGCATCAATAAGACATGCTCAACATATGCAATACAAATTTAATTAATGAGTAAAGAAAACACATAACTTATATATCTACTTACACGAGCTTTCAAGCTTGCACCGGACCATGAGTTGACTTAGCTCGACCTCGAATCAGCCCGCTAGATTGACAAATAATAAAAATGAATAATAGTAATTAACCGTAATATCTCGGATATTACAATCCTCCATCCTTAGGGAAAATTCGTCCTCGAATTTTTAGCAAAGCTTAAGGACTTACCAAATTCTCAAATAGCGAAGGATATCGCTCCCTCATATCACTACAACAAAATTTTCATATAGGGGCAATATTTTAGAATCATTTAATTATTTGCCTCTAAATATAAAATTTAGAGGCAATGGAAATTTTTTGCCTCTAATGACAATCTCTAGGACCTAAATCTCATAACTAATAAAATATAATTATATTAAAATTTTAAAAAATAAACTCAATAATTAACTCGAACCCTCTTTTATATTTACCTCTTTTATTTCCCTGATTTTTTTTTTTCACACCCCGTGCTCGTCCCCAACCCTCATTTTCCTCTATCAATTTTCCATCCCAATCCCTCACCGCCCGTCGCCCTAAGCTCTCCTCGTTCCCCACGTCCACCCGCTCGCTTGTTCTCTCCATCACAGTGATAGCCGGTGGCCGCGACAGACTATACTCCGGAAGAAGACTTTTCATCGCTTTTCTCACCGCTACATCTCCTTTCCCGTTCCCTCCACTGCCACTGGAACTTTGGCCCTTCTCGGTAACTTCAAGCCTTAGGTGGTCGCAGTCGTTCTCCCATTCTCCTCTGCCACTCCATTGGCGGCTTTGGCACCTTGGGAAGACAATTCTCCCTTACATTGCCCCAGAGGCGCACAACAACGAGAATCTCCGCTGCTGGTTGGTTCTCGAGCTTCGGAGTGAATAAGGGGAAAGGTGCTGCTCTCCCAGAGATCGTCAAGGCCGGAAACCCCGTCCTCCACGAGCCAGCCGACGAGGTTCCTCCTCAGGAAATTGGATCAGAGAAGATCCAAAAGATCATAGAAGACATGGTCGCCGCGATGAGAAAGGCTCCTGGCATCGACCTTGCTGCTCCTCAGATCAGTGTTCCCTTAAAGGTCACATTTTTTTATTTCACTTCATCTTCAATCCAAATTCTTAAATTAGTTATTTTAAACCATCATGTTGTCTGAGAGCTTTAAAATAAGTTATGGTGGTTGGATGCATCAGCATAAAAATTGTGTTTATTCAAATAAGTCATTAATCACTCTTTTATTTGAATTGACCATTTTCCTCCTCTTTTTCCTGCTGTACTACTATAAATACAGGTTTATATTGGGTGATTTGTGTTTATTTAAAGATCATGATTTCAACTCCAACTTGTTTCTGAATTGGGAAGCTTTGTTTATGATTTGATTGTGTAGTGCCATTTGCTGTAGAGAGCTTGAAGAACTATGCAAGTTAGGTTGCAGCAAAGCTACAACAACAAAAGCCGGATGAGCTGAATCAATCAATGCTTGTTCAAAATTTGACGATTGATCAGAACATGCTGAATTAGAAGCACTAAAGCTACATCAGCAGAATGCTAGCAATGTCACACAA
The DNA here is from genome assembly GCA_034359265.1 of Canna indica. NCBI lineage: Eukaryota > Viridiplantae > Streptophyta > Magnoliopsida > Zingiberales > Cannaceae > Canna > Canna indica. Next base: position 76,016,099 of record CP136890.1, read on the forward strand.
TCCTCAATATCCTCATCTCTCCCTGCTTTGATGGAAAGAGAGGCAGTGCAGAGATGAATTCTAGGTGCAAAACACCTTTTTGACAATAACATTAACTCATACCTAATTGATCACTGAAACCCTATGATTTGCATTAAATAATTAGCTGTCTCTCTCTTGATTAAGAGCACATGAGCAGCAACGCTGGAGTTTTGAGAATTCAACATTATTTGCTCTATGTACTATAAAAGATGCTCTATGCAAGGCATCATATCTTGCTTCGGAAATGCAACATTATTTGCTGTGAGCTTAGCATTTAATTCCTCCATTTGATACAATATTTTTCTGAACCTTAAGTGTTATGCATGTAAAATAGAATCTTTGAATCTGGATATGAAAGTTCAACTAAAGTTGCTATTTTTCGCTCAGAGATAAAGTTTTTTTTTTCCATTCCATATATCTGATGTGGCTAAATATCCTGTTAGCAAACATTTGTAACTCCATAATTTATTGAAGCAAGTTTGGTAAGTGATTCAAACTTATGTTTAATTTCAACTTGTTAGTACTTATGGTAGCAGATATATCGAAGTTATTCTGTAAAGTAAAACTAGTGGTTATGCTTTGGTTTCATGCTTCAGTGGATACATCCTGCCTTAGATATTCATATGGCAGTAGTGAAAACTAATTAGTTATCAATATACATCCTACCTTTGGTTATACCATTGTTGGTAATCTAGTCAATATGGCATCATTCTGCTACATATATATTTGCCCTCAAATTAATTAGTTGTCATAATTTCTCGACAGCAGTAGTGAAAGCTTCTCTGACAGTGAGAATCGTCACAAGAAGCACAAGCAAGAGAGATATAAGAAGGTGGGTTATGCATATTGTTTTAAATTGGTATTATTACATAGATAATATATTGGATTTTTATCATTATAATTGGTATCATCTAATATTGTTTTAAATTGGTATTATTACATAGATAATATATTGGATTTTTATCATTATAATTGGTATCATTTAATATATTGGATTTTTATCATTACTCCAAGGACAAATAATGGAGTAGAAAACACAAGCATAAAAGACATAAGCATATGGAGGTATGCTATTATGTTATTTCTTGGCTTTATTCTGGGCAAGGATATTACTTATTGTACTCGTGAAAATATTCAATACTTTTAGACTTATAGAGTACTAATTCTTGATATCTATCAATATGCTGTAAATATAAAATAAATGAATAAATAGAGTACTGCATTATGACTACATACATTATGACTTACATGCATTATGACTTATAGACTACTGCATTATGAGTAAATATCAGGCACAACAAACAATTAGATTAAGATTATCATAATTATAACTATCAAACCTAACCTAGTTCCCCAAAAAAAACTTGATGGCTTTAAGAGAAATAAGGTATCTAGCATACACTTTTCATAGCCCTTGTTCTTTACTTCGAACGATGAGTTCTTTGTTCGATCTTCAGTTTGTTTTAACAGCATTTTGCTTATGTCAATTTTGCTAATCTTACTCTTCAATTTTACTTATGTCAAAACTACTGATCTCAATTTGTATTTCTGTATATAAAAATTGGTGCCCAAGCGCCGGTTTCTCCCTAACAGATGCATTTAAATGCGTCGATTTTTTCTTTCATTCGCATTCCAATTTTTGCATCTAAACTGGCGCATATGTAAGCCTCTAAAGTTTAGACCTACAATAAGCGCCAATATTTTTTATAATAAGAGTCGATTTTTAATTTGATTAATGTAGTGAATGTTTTGTCAATGAAGCTCGAGTATGCTTTAGATGATCAACTGGCAAAAGAGACTTTCTGATTAATTAAACCATGCGTGTAATTCGTATAATAGACATCAATTAGTCCAAGTTTTAACAGGTGTGTTTATTAGTTTCATTTTGGCTTTGACTGTATATTGCATAAAATAAAGCACTGCATTCCCTCTTTGATGGTTTATTAATTTTATTAGTTTCGTTTAAGCTATGCTAGTTCTAGATAATCAAAAAATCCATTTTGATTTCTATATATACACTCATGAATAGGTTTGTTTTGTATATGTTAAAGAAATTTAAATGAATCAAGGTCAAACTTGACTTGAGTGTTGGGATGGCAAAGAGCCAGGACAAAAATGTCATTCCTCATCCATATGGTGCCCATTCTCCTTGGTGTGGGGTAAATATCATTAGCAATGTAAGTTATTTTTAGCAGTTAATTTTCTTAGCTAAATAGTAATTAATTTTCTCAGTTAAATAGCAATTAATTCTCAACATATTTTAGTGGAAAATTCATAGTGTTCATTCTAATAGTGGTGTTCATTCTTCGCAAGTATATTGAAGTTTTTTCATTTTTGTTTATTAGGATGCAATGTTGAATAAGACCAGTATGATGGATACGTCATCTCATTTAAAGCAAAGGGATGAGGTGAAGCTCACAAAATCTATTGGACCTTCAAAAATAAGAAGAGAAGGGTCTCCTCCAAAGCTCTCTGCAAGTATACAGTCTTCTCCAAGGTTGAAGACAAGGTTGCTGATGTTAAGCTTTATTCTATTGTTTGGGAAAATTGTGATAAGATTTTGTCCAGCTGCAATCTAGATGAATTATTATGAAACTTGTAGTTTAGTCTTTTAAGATGTATTTTCTTGAAAGTGATATATTGTGTAATCAATTTTCTTATTAATTATAATATTATTTGTAATCATAATTAATTTTTTAGCAAAATATATATTAAAGGCAAACACATGTGCATATAATAATATTTTTAGAGACAAATATGATATATACTTCTAATAGTATTTGTATATGGTAAATATAAATGTCTCTATTAAGACTTTTAGAGAAATATAAATGTCTCCATTAATATTTTTACAGACAAATATATATGCCTCTATTTATATTTTTAGAGACAAATAAATATGCCTCTATTGATATTTTTAGAGGTAAATATATATGTCTCTATTAATATTTTTGGAGGCAAATAAATTATTTGTCTTTAATAGTATTTTTATATTAGAGGCAAATATATATGCCTCTATTAATATTTGTAGAGACATATACATTATAGGTCCCTAATACTTTTAGGGACGGGAGTTCTAGAGACGAACAATTTTATTTGTCTCTAAAAGTTATAGAGGCAGATATGTAACTTTTAGAGACAAATTTAGTTGTCTCTAATTGTCACTTTTGTTGTAGTGTATTCTGCTCCACCTCCCAGGTGGCCTCTTATCCGAAATGATACTCCCACCCAACCTTTACCAAAGGAATATCTTTGGACCTCATTTCTGATCTGACAGTCTAGCACCTCAACTGGCCTCTCTTCATAAGAGACTACTGAATCCACCTCTACCGCGGTAGGCTCAATCACATGGGACTCATCCCGGACATACTTCTTTAGCATGGAAAAATGGAACACTAGATGCACTCGGTCTATACTGGGAGGTAAGGCCAACTCATATGCCACTGCTCCCCTACGTTTGAGAATAGGGAACGGTCCAATGAACCTAGGGCTTAGCTTCCCTCTCTTCCCAAATCTTACCATCCCTTTCATAGGGGATACATTGAGGAAAACCATGTCCCCCTCAACAAACTCTACCTCCATGGCTTTTTCATCAATATATATTTTCTGGCGACTCTGAGCTGCCAACAACCTTTTCCTGATTAGCTTCACCTTTTCTACTGCCTCTTCCACCAGGTCGGGTCCCATCGTAAGAGAATCCACTGCCTTAAACTAGCCTACAAGCGACTTGCATCACCGCCCATACAATGTCTCAAAAGGGGTCATCTCGATGCTGCTATGATAACTGTTATTGTAGGTAAACTCAAACAAGGGTAAGTGCCTCTCCCAACTGCCCTCCAAATCCAGGACACACGCTCTCAGCATGTCCTCCAAGATTTGAATGGTGCGCTCCGATTGACCATCTATCTGAGGGTGAAATGCAGTGCTGAACCGAACCTGAGTGCTCAACGCTTACTAGAAAGACTGCTAGAATCGAGCTGTGAACTGAGTACCCCGATCTGAGATAATCATAATAGGGACACCATGATATGCGACGATCTGATCCAAAAATAATCTCACATACTGCTCATCTGAAAAGGTCATCATGACTAGTATGAAATGTGTTGTCTTGGTTAGGCGATCCACCACCACCTAGATGGAATCATTATCCTCCCCCGACTTCGGCAACCCTGTCACAAAATCCATAGTTATCCTTTTCCATTTCCATTATGGTACCTCTAGGTTCTGGAGCAATCCTGCCGGCTTTAAACGCTCGGCCTTCACCTGCTGATACGCACCTGGACACAAACTTGACCACCTCTCTCTTCATGCGTTTCCAATAATAATTCTGCCTCAGATCACGGTACATCTTCGTGGCTCCTTGATGCATAGTATATGTGGACCGATGAGCCATCTCTAGCACATGCTTGCGGACCTCGGCCATGTCTGGCACCAGTATCCTATTCTTAAATCTCAGAACGTCCTCCGAGTCAATACCAAAACCATTATCAGCATCACCCCTCATGGCCAGATCCTTAGTAAGTGCACAAAAAGCATCCTCCTTCTACGCTGCTGGCAGCATATCTACCAACGTGGACTGCACCTCAGGTGAGCTACCAATGCACCAGAGATTAACACTAATAAGACTGCCCCGCCATCCAAACACATGGCCAGATCTTGGGCCAACGACCTCCTCCTAACTGCCAAGTGCGCTAGACTGCCCATATATTTCCTACTCAAGGCATTTGCCACTACATTAACTTTTCCCGGGTGGAACATGATCATGCAGTCATAGTCCTTCAAGAGTTCAAGCCACCTTCTCTGCCTCAGGTTCAACTCCTTCTGGGTGAGCAAATACTGGAGGCTCTTATGACCAGTGTATATCTCACAGGCCTTGCCATAAAGGTAGTGACGCCACAGCTTCAATGTGAATACCACCGCTGCCAGCTCCAGATCATGAGTCAAATAGTTCTTCTCGTGAACCTTCAACTGATGGGATGCATTAAGTATCACTCTACCATTCTGCACTAAAACGCAACCCAAGCCGACTCGAGAGGCATTACAATAAACAACAAACCCTCCCGAGCCTGATGGTATGGCTAGAATCGGTGTTGATGTCAAATAGTCCTTGAGCTTCTGAAATCTCTCCTCGCACTTATTGTCCCAAATGAACTTGACTTTCCTCTGAGTCAGACGGGTCAATGGCGCTGCAATCTTGGAGTTCTCCATGAATTTCCTGTAATAACCTGCCAATCCTAGGAAGCTGTGAATTTCTGTGACATTAGCCGATCGCTTCCAATTCTGAACTACCTCTATCTTTGCGGGGTCCACATTTACCCCTTCCCTCGACACCACATGACCTAGGAACCCTACACTCTCCAACCAAAACTCGCACTTGAAAATTTTGGTATATAACCTGTGCTCCCTAAGAGTCTCCAGAACCATCCTCAAATGCTCAGCATGCTCCTCTCTGCTCCTAGAATATATCAGAATGTCATCTATGAATATAATCACAAATCTATCAAGGTATTCTTTGAACACCCAATTTATTAGGTCCATAAATGCCGTTGTTGCATTTGTCAGCCGAAAGGACATAACCAGGAACGCAAAATGGCCATACCTCGACCTGAAAGTAGTCTTAGGGATGTCACTATCCCGGATCCTCAACTGGTGGTACCCTGATCGCGGGTTAATATTAGAAAACCATTGAGCCCCTTGAAGATGATCAAACAAGTCATCAATACTGGGCAACGCATAGCGATTCTTCATTGTCATCTTGTTAAGCTGCTGGTAATCGATGTACATTCGCATGGTGACATCCTTTTTTTTTTCATGAAGAGCACCGGAGCACCCCAAAGCAAAATACTCGGGCGTATGAAACTCAAATCAAGAAGTTCCTGTAACTGGGACTCCAACTTTCTCAACTCAGCTGGTGTCATTCGATAAGGTGGAATGGAGATTGGCTTCACCCTAGGCTACAAGTTAATACAGAACTCGATCTCCCTCTTTGGGGGCAAACTTGACAACTCTTGATGGAAAACATCGGAGAACTCACATACCACTGGCGTCCCCTCAATATCCCTGGCCGCACCTCCGCTTCCCTTTGTCACAGACACAAATGCCAATTAAGAAGTACTGGCAATCGCCTAGAAATAGCTTTCGGGCCTTGAGAGCTGAAATGGCCACCAACGAGTCTCCCCTTCCCCCACCCTGGAAGGTAAACTGGGGCAATCCGAGTTTAATGAAGGTAACAATTTTAGCCATGCAGTTCACTGAGGCGAAATAGTCTGCCAACCAGTCCATGCCCAATATCACATCAAGTTCCAGCATCAGCAGGAGTGTCAATTCGGCCATTAGTATATGCCCACAAATGACCACCTCGCAGCCCCGAAAGACTATCTCTGCCAGCACAACATCGCCCATAGGCGTAGACACCACAAGAGGCAAATCAAGCATAAAGGATTTTCCCGACAATTTAGCAGCAAATAATATAGAAACAAAGGAATGCGTAGTACCCGGATCAAACAAAACAAAAGCTATAGTGCAACCAACAGTAAGATTACGTATCACCACTGCCCTGGACGCCTCAACACCCTCTCGGTTCAAGGCAAAAACCTATGCAAAAGAAGTGTCCTCCGTGTAATGGATAAGTCTGGCGATCTGCGGCCTCAGCCCTTCAACAAATCTTTTGACCCAGGCGGTCTCTGTGGCTACCAAAGTGGGATGGTACTTCGAGAGTCGGGTGAACTCCATCTCGTAGTCCATTATTGACATACTGTCGGTTTGGCGCAGTTGCTCGAACTCTTTCGCTCGCTTATCCCGGACGCTCAACGGCCAGTACTTCTCCACCATAGCAGCTCGAACTCCTCCCAGGTAGAGGGTGGTTCACCTACTGCTCTACAGTCCCTCTAGGTGTGAAGCCAATCCTTAGCTGGTCCTCTCAACTGCAACTCGATCATCCGAGCGGTCGTCTCGGAAGAACAACCGAGCTCCATGCACAGCTCATAGCAATCCCCAAGGAAACTAGTGACCTCTACCCGCTGATCTATCCTTGTAAACTCCGGTGGCTTGAATTTGACAAAATCTGCATACGTGGGTGCTCCAGGAACTCTAACCACTGGTGCCACTGACACGACCACCTCCGGTACCACAGGTACTATCGGCACCGATTGCGGTTGTTCTCTCAGTTCTTGCTCCCTGCGGAGTGCCTCAGTCAGCTCAGTCGCTCGGGCCTGCAATTGCACAACCGTAGGATCCTGTCCCACATCCTCCCAGGCCTCTTGCGCTCTTCCACGGCCCCGGGCATGGCCTCGACGCTCTGTGGAGTTACTGCCACTACCGCTCCATGCGACATCATAATTAGATAATTTAATTCACCATTGAATCTTAAAATAAACTAACCACATGTCGCACTGAGGTGCAGACTTAGCCCATTGATCTCATAACACAATCCTATCGTATACTGATACGCTAGCAATGTCCTATACGATAAACAGACTCTAGGTCGTAGTGAGACCAAACCACATGCTCTGATACCACATTGTCACGCCTCATTTTAGGGTCACGTGACTGGCCAGGATATACGTGCCTATACCACACAGCCTATCTCATGCACATGTCAACTCAGAATAAACAAAGCGGAAATACGAGACAAGTTTTTATCACGATTGAGAAATCAAATTAGTTTTCATTTTAAGAAATAAGGCTCAACAAGCCAAGTAGAGTGCGGAAATAAATGACGAAAAAATTATCAATTTTTCTCAAGAAGCATAATCTGAAATAAAACATATGAATGTCTGAAAGGACTACAACTCAAAGAATGCTAAATTACCAAGTGCATGATCAAATACTAACAAGACTCGACTATGATCCCTAACTAGGACTGCTATGAGATCAATGGTACTCCTCTGCCCTCCAGTTGCGCCAAGTGCTCCAGCCTACCTCACTGGTCAGGCTCTAAAAAAAATTGAAAATAAATAAGGGTGAGTCCAAAGGAACTCAGCGAGCGATTCTACCAATCCCTACCACAAAACCAACCACAGAGATATAACATATATACATAAATACACATGTCTCATACAAGGAGAATGCAAAACTGGTGGTATGACTAACTAACAAGCCACTTGGCTATCTCATGCCCAAAGACAAATCTATTCACATAGCAGTGAATTTACAACATGCCTATCTACCTACCCAGGACGAAAGGCATACAAGTCACTCACAAGGGTTATGAGCATAATCGAGTTTTTATCCATCCGAACTTATCCCATAACATACCCTTAAAGAAAAATATGGGAATAATCGGGATTTACCCATCCGAACTTATTCCAAAAAGAAACGAGAATAATCGGGATTCGCCCATCCGAACTCATTCCAGATTGAAATGAGAATAATCGGGATTCGCCCATCCGAGTTTATTCCAGATAAAAACGGGAATAATTGGGATTCGTCCATCCGAAATTATTTATTTTTAAACACAAATTGGGATTTACCCATCCAACCTTCTGGGCTCAAGCCCGCAATCCGGCTCCTACCCTAGCCTCTCCGTCATTCATGAAAGATATGGCACCGACAAGACCTAAGTCAAGTGTCATCCACGATGTCCTAGGGGTGTTCTCACTGGGAAAATGCCGCTATACACTACAACCGATCCCGATGCCCTGACCCGCAATATCATCGGCCCATGAGGTTTTGTTTCATGCCCCTTAAATTCTTTTGTTGGCTCTTTAACAGTTTATTCTGCCCCTTAAATTTTAATTCTATAATTGAAATTTAAATTCTATAATTGAAATTTAAATTCCCGAAATTAGGTTTTATTTTTAGCCTACTGTTTGAGCCCAATTCTGGTGTACCCAAGCCGAATCTAGTTTCCAGAGTGTGTCCTATGGTTCCAGACTATATTTTCTGGTTAAAATGATAGGTTACACAACTATGTTCAATAATCACCACGCATCACAATAATAATTACAAATCTCAGCATCATTAATGATAACCCAGCATGAAATTTCAGCATGTCTAATTAATTAACACGAAAATCACAGCAACAATTATTCCTCAATATTGCCAAACCAGATTACAACATCATAAACAATAATTTAAAAATAAATCTATTCACTAAGCATAATTAGATATGCATCAAATTCTACATCAACATCAAGATTCATGCTTCATAAAACAAGAACCATCAAGAATATAAAACATGCCACCAAGATCCATTCTTTCCAATTGAAATCACAAATTTAATACGTTGAGATTTATGATTTTGAAATTTAACATGCTCTAACATCATATGATCATACCAAGATTGATCATTAAGGAATCTAAATCTCATTTAACACAAGAAGTTCTTTTAGACAATTTCACAAACACCTTGAGGGCGTCCCATCACCCACCTTGGCCGAGCACATCTAGAATAGACCTAGGGCTGCTGCACCACAAAAGGGGGTCCGGGCCTCCTCTTCCATGACAACACAAGAAAGCGACAAGACAACCCAATTTCAAATGGTAAGATCAAGAAAATTTCTCAAATTTCAAAGAACGGCTCAGGAACACAAGAATCAAAAAGGGAATAGGAAGGAAGAACCACCCACATGATTAGGAAGAGGAAAAAAAAAATTTCCTGATCGGCGGCCTCCGAATCCGGCCACAACCAAGCGGCGGTGGCTCCAAGAGAGAGGAAGAGGAGCGGCAGCTCCTCTTCTCCTCAACGGCTCGACTTCACAAGAGAGGTGGAGAGGGAGACGACAGCTTGGCTTCCAAGAGAGGGGGAGAGGAAGACGACGGTTTGGCGGCTTGCGGCTCCTCTCTCTCTCTTGATGGCTTGTGCGGCTCCAACAAGGAGTCACCTAGTCCTAGGAAGGGGAGGGCGGGGGGGAGGGGGATTTTATAATCCCCTCCCAAATCCTCAGCTACACCCTACCCCTTTAGCTAACCTGCATTTTCCTCAAACCCGAATCCAAAACCCGCCAACCACAACCATCAATAACACATGCTCAACATATGCAATACAAATTTAATTAATGAGTAAAGATAACACATAACTTATATTTCTACTTACCCGAGCTTTGAAACTTGCATCGAAGCATGAGTCGACTCAGCTCGACCTCAAATCAGCCCGCTAGACTGACAAACAATAAAAATGAATAATAGCAATTAGCCATAATATCTAAGATTTTACACTGAAGTCGGGGTGATGCGATCTGGCGCGTTTCTTGGTTTGTTGCGACTCCGGCGGGGGGATCTGCAAATACTCTGACGCTCAAGTAAGAAGAAATTTCAGATGTGGGTATAGAAAATTAAAATCTAAGTGTGCCTGATGTGCGCCGTGTATATATATAGTGCAGGATAAGGGATGTACGACGATAATGCATCAGGGAATCTCGTGGGGATATGCTCAGAATGAGTCGAGACTAATCCTAAAGATGTTGGGTTCATAATTGACGAATCCCTTGTAATTAATGAGGATGTAACAACCGTCGAAGAATCAGGGGTCGCCCACCCTGATACAATCGTCACAAAGACACTCTTCGATGGCTATTTTGTGATGGCTAAATCAACCGTCGTAAACATTTTGCTACGTAACCTTTTGCCACAGACCTTTGCGACGGCCTTTGACTGTCGCAGAAGGTCTTCTGCGACGACGTAGCTACCGTTGCATCCGTTGCAGAAGAGCGGTTTTTTGGTAGTGTAAGTGTTCTTATATGGCCGAGTGGAGACCCCCGGCCTAAGTGGCATCTAGTTTGAGTTGAGTTTGGTTCATGAATGCGTTGACGCTTTTGGGCATAATCCAGCTAGGCCCAAAGTGCTAGTCCAACCCAAAATATATTGTAAATATATTTGTAAATGTATTTAAATATATTGATTATAAATATATAAATATGTCATTAAATTAAAAAAATTTAAAAAAAAGGGGTGGCATGTAGAGGACGAGATTCTCGGACTCTTGCGCGCAGGATCAAGGAGGGCCGACACCGGCCCTCTCACCCTCTCACCCGGCGCGGATCCTCCCACCTGGCACAGACCCTCCCACTTGGCACCGCGGAATTCACGGTAGGTGGAACGGTGGGCCGCCGGGCCCTCCTCTTTTTCCAACCGTCGAAACCCTAGCCGGCAAGACGATATATATATATATAGGGATCGCACGCGATGTTGAAATAAGCGATACCTGATGGTTTTACGACGACAAGCGGCGGTCGCAAAAGGCAGTCACGATGTGGTTGCCTTCCTGTCGCTAAGTACTTAAGTTTGTGATGGCAAACTCCGTGGTCCTCGTGTCGTTGCAACTGTTACGATAATGCAACGACCAATCGCAGCGGTCGCAGAATTGTCGAATTTGCGCTTGTTGCATTTGCCATCACAAATTAGAATATTTCTAGTAGTATTTTGAAAATCAATTTTGATAAAATCTTAACACTTCATATACCTAAAATTAACCCTATTTAAAATATACAACCCAAATTAAAAGGTGGAAATCGTTGTCATCTTTTGGCGTCTATTTTCTAAAAATTGGTGCAAGTTCAGATGTCGGTTCTCATGAAACCGCCATCGATTGGTTGATTGGTCCCGATTTTCCTTATTAATCCAATATCGTTGATCAATTTTTTTCAACTTAATCAAACTTTTATAAATAAAATCAAGTATCAAATCATTTGTTAAGTAAGATTTGGATAAATAAATCGAAACCAAATTTAAATAGTAAGTTATCATTACTAATAAATGATATAATTTCACATCTTAGGAGAAAAACTATAATTAAAATTTTTGGTATTAGTGCTGATATCTTTTATCTTTGTTTTCAATTTTACCCGTGCTTTTACGTACGTTAATTATGAAATTTATTCGCTATCTCATTTTTACCACTACAATAAATAATGGTAAAATCAATGCCAAGTTTAGACAAAAAATTGGCGTTGATTTGAGGTTTAAATTGAAATTTAAACGCTTATCGTGGCATCGAATTCAAAGTAAATATCATAGGGAGAAGAAAATTTAATATGGACGCCAATTGTAGAGGTGCCATTATCAACATATTTTGATTATTTCTTTTTAACAGGTGGATGGTGTGGGATTAAATGACTCTTTTATTTTTTAAAAAATATTACTTATCATTGATTAATTAATTCAAGTTATACTTGAGAAATAAGTTAATCTACCTTAATATTGAGAAGAACTTGATTAGGATGAAAAATTCAAGTTTGTCTATGTGAGATTAAATGAAAGAATAGAAATTTTCAATAAATCGGCGCCAAAAGTGGTGTATGTTTTCCAAATTTCGGCACACATACTGGTGCCAAAAATAAATAAACGACACCTAAATCAAGCACCGCCAGTATTGATACATGAGTTTTTTTATGTACTCGCAATTAGGGTAGGAAATCTTAATTATTAAATAATTGAAAATGATTTCAAATTAGCTCTAACAACCCTCTTAATCTATAAATTAAATTAATTTAACTTTGAGCAACGCTCCTAATCCATGATTTCAAGTCGGAGCCTGCTTAATTCCGATTTCTTCAAAATCAGTGTTTATTATTTGCAAACGCCAATTTTGGATGTTTAATTATCCCAGATATTATAATTAATTTTTCTTTGTAGAACTAAAATATTTAAATAGAGACCTAAACTCATATATATTTATCTATCTACTTAGAAATAATATATGGATTACTAAAATATTAATCCACGGATTAGAAAATATCAATTTCTTTTAAGGTTCCACATTGTATAAAAGGAAAGGCAAAACCGCTTTTGATACTAGTGCCTCTACCAATGCATGTTGATTTAGTATTGACGTTTTTTTAGGTGATTATTAAATTTGTTCGCTAGGTAATTTTTACATGGCGCTGGTTGTTTCACTAAACTCGACGAATTTTTTTTTGCCAAAGATAGTGGAACGAAGCAGAGTTACAATACATAGGATTGGATAAACATCAAGATCACTTCCACAAATGGAAGGATGAACAAATCAACATGACTAGATAAACTCGAAAATACACACTAAAGTGACAATACTGGGACTCGAATCCTAGAACTATTGGACATATACATAATGTTAGTACCACTTGTATTATACAGTGTGTTCATTTCAAAAATATATAGTTTATTCAAGGGTTAATATCTAAATAAAATTTTGCAAAAAAAAAAAACTAAATAAAATATCCAGTAAAATCAGTGAAAGAAAAGAAAATCTTGTTGATGAGTTGAGTCTACTCATAATTTTAATTTCTCTACAAGTAAAGAAAAATCAAAATTTGTATCTTGTGCTTAAAGTATATCTTTTAGATTAGAATGAACTGAACCACTTTGACAGTTTTCAGAAGCTAATTAACATGGTCAAGAACCATCCAGATCAGCATGAAACTAGTCAAATTCCACAAGATTCAAACCCATGTTCAGTTGATTAAATTGATTAAGTGCCCAAATTAATAATTCAAAGAATACAGTACTTGAATGTCCCACCAAAATACAGCAAACAAGGACTCTCCAACCCAACTGTTGATTAAGTTACACTCGACTGCATGCAGATTTCAACCTAACCCATATTCACCATGGTTTAATAATGTCTTCCTTTATTCCATCCCTGGTTTATGGCTTTCTATTTTGCCCCCCCCCCCCCCCCCCCCCCCCTCCCCCACTGGATTGAATTTAATTAATTAATGCAAAAGAGCCGCTAAAATATAATTCTTATTCTTTTCTTTTATCTTTTTCCCTTTATTGGCAGCTGGCACGCGTCTCCATTAACTCTATATAACACTGCAAGCTCTCGCCATGGAGTTATGAGCTCCTGTCTCTCCATCAATAACCCTCTCTAGTCTCTACTGCACGCGAACATGGCTTCTTCTTCTCTTCTTCCTCTTCTTTTGCTACTGCTCCTCCTCTTCCTCTCAGCGCCGGCGTCTCTCTGCTCGAACACTACGACCGCGCCTTCCTTGCAGCTCGAGTGCAACACGGGGAAGTCGCCCGACCGCCGGACCACGTCCTCGCCGGGGAGCTCCTTCGTCCCCTCCGCCTCCCTCCTCTCCACTCTCAAGTCCGCGCTCGACGAGATCAACAAAGTAATGTCCCTCGTTTCCACCTTCTCCGGTTCCCTCGGCGGCAACCGCCGCCTCTCCTCCGCCGTCAGCGACTGCCTCGACCTCCTCGACCTCTCCTCCGACGAGGTCACGTGGGCCCTCTCCTCCTCTCAGCCAGCCGTCGCCTCCGCCGGCCCCGGCACGGGGAACCGCCGCGCCGACCTCCGCTCTTGGATGAGCGCCGCCCTCGGGAACCAGGACACCTGCAAGGAGGGCCTCGCAGGGACCGGCGGCCTCGTTGAGACCCTCGTCTCCGGGGGGCTCGACATGGTCACCTCGCTCGTCTCCGACGGCCTCCGCGAGATCCGCGGTGGCGGCAAAAAGGGCGCCGGCCGCAGAAGGCTTATGGGATTTCCGGAGTGGGTGTCGGCGGGGGACAGAAGGCTGCTGCAGGCACAGCCGGCGGCGGTGACGGCCAATGCAGTGGTAGCGCAGGACGGGACCGGAAACTACACGACGGTGTCGGCGGCAGTGGCAGCCGCGCCGACGGAGAGTGCGGCGAGATATGTGATATATGTGAAGAAGGGGGTGTACAAGGAGAACGTGGAGATTAAGAAGAAGATGTGGAATCTGATGCTCGTCGGAGACGGCATGGGCCAGACCATCATCTCCGGCAGCCGTAGTTTCGTCGACGGCTGGACTACCTTCCGCAGCGCTACCTTCGGTGAGCACAACAAAATCTTAAGCAATATCCTTAACTAATAAATATATATATATAAATTATTGCAATTGAATTAAAAATAATATATAAAATATATCTGGCTCGATTTGATTAATAGTAATTGTAAAAAAAGATAAATGTTAGCGTACTTTTGGCAAACTTAACTCACCTTTGTTTTTAATCAATCTTTTTGTCATTTAATTACATTGCATGTCTCATCATTTGCCGTTCTTTATAGCGTGCCATCGTTCTCAAATCAGCCTTTATCTCCATCACCCATGTGATATTAAGTGTAGTCCATGTCCATCTCCATCTTCATCTTCTTCACTAAAGCTGTGGGATCCACCGTCCACGTGCATGAGTTGTCTTTAATCTTCAATTAATAGCAACTATATATATGCGTGCGTCTATGCTTCGATCAAAGTTTAAATTGCAGCTCCATCAATTAATGCACGCACGCATGCATGCAGCTGTCGCCGGCAAGGGGTTCATCGCCCGGGACCTGACGGTGGAGAACACGGCAGGGCCGCAGAAGCACCAGGCGGTGGCGCTGCGCTCCGACTCCGACCTCTCCGTCTTCTACCGTTGCGAGTTCTCCGGCTACCAGGACACACTCTACGCCCATTCCCTCCGCCAGTTCTACCGTGAGTGTCGCATCTCCGGCACCGTAGACTTCATCTTCGGCGACGCCGCTGCCGTCTTCCAGAGCTGCCGTATCATTGCCCGTCGACCCCTTCCGGACCAGAAGAACACTGTCACCGCGCAGGGCCGCAAGGACCCCAATCAGAACACCGGCTTCTCCTTCCAGTTCTGCAACGTCACCGGCGACGCCGATCTCACCAACTCCACCGCCACCTACCTCGGCCGGCCGTGGAAGGAGTACTCCGTCACCGTCTTCATGCAGTCCTACCTCGAGGCGGTGATCCGGCCGGAGGGGTGGCTCGAGTGGAACGGCGACTTCGCGTTAAAGACGTTGTACTACGGCGAGTACATGAATTACGGGCCGGGGTCGGGGTTGGGGGCGCGAGTTACGTGGCCGGGTTACCATGCCATCAGTGATACGGCGACGGCCGCCAATTTCACCGTGGCGCAGTTCATCGACGGGAACATGTGGCTGCCTTCGACGGGGGTGAAGTACACGGCAGGTTTGACGGTGTAACTAGTTAAGCTTAATTATCAAGCCTACAGAGAAGAAGAGTATTTATTAGTAACTATAAATACGCAAGTGTGGTAATTAATTAATCCATGTGTATTAATTTCTTCTGCTAAATTTGTATTCTTTTTTCCAGCTGCTGCGTAATTGTTAATTAACTTTACAGTTTTATTTTTACCAAAATTATACCAAAGAAACAGTGACCAAAGATCATGGTCATTTACAAGAATATTGATTCTATATCTGGCGAGATAGAATTAATGCAGCTCCAGATAGGGGAAATGTGAAATCCTCGCAAATAAATCTATGGTTTTCTAGCTGCTCAATAGGCAGCTTGGTTACATTCCAGGTAAATTTGATTCAACGATGACATTGTATGTTTGATGTTGTGAAACTAAGGTAAGAGCTGAAGAGGCTGAAGAGTTTTGAATAGTTTGTGTAAAATAGTTTGAATATGGTAGGAGTTTCCTCAAATATAAGGGTTTGGTCATAATTAATCAACTATAAAAGCTAGGATTTTGTAGCGGCAATTAAAGATCTAAATTTAGATAAAGTAAAATTCAAATTAACTGCAGAGAGCCAGTGACCATTACACTAACTCCTCGTATATGAAAAATTTAAAGCAATATTTTGACCCAAATTAAACCGGCCAAATTTTTGAAGTGACGGAATATTAGATATTAATACACCCTTTATCTTATGAAATAAATATGCCCGAACAAATATCACTCGAATGAATAAAAGTAACATTATACATAGTTAATGAGTAATAATTTTTCAATTTGAGAGGACGTAAATTTTCTTGCCGACCGGATCGATTTAGGAAAGTTAATTCTATATAGTAATTAAGTTTTGCAATAAGCCAAATGGCATTTTAATTATAATATTGAAAGAGGGTAATTTCCATGAGCGGCCGTTCCGAAAAAAAAAAATATGAACAAGTGGACATTAGTAGAAATGAAATAAACATGAATAAAAAAATGAATATGAATTCATATTTCATATTCATTTAATCATATCCATTCTTGTTATTATTAATGTTCAGTCAGTCAAAACACATGTCCAATCGTTCATACAAATTTTACTCCATATAAGTTTTTTTCTAACAAAGCCAAAGCCACACCTTATTATACCAATTAGGTGTAAACCAATTAGACGTAGTTATATATAATAATTTAATATAAAGATCAATTAATTAAAAAATAGTTAATTAATTAATTTTATATTATAAAATTATAATTATCTATTCTTTCATGAAAAGCAAAAATGTATATCTAAGGGCAAAAGCATTTACTCATGAACCTACAACCCTCAGTCCTCTCTAAAGATACATCCGCAGTGAGGGCACCTCTGCCACTTACTACCAACAACCAATTTCCTCAGCAGCAGATCCGCTGTCCCTTTCTCCTCCTCCAGCTTCTCAAACCCCTCGCAGTCGACCCCATTGTGTCACGCCACCTTACACCGAGCGCACACCATCCGACGATAATGGAGGCACTCGACGTTCTTCGTCACCCCTCCACCACCGTCGTCTGCAGTCCTTGTAGGGGCAGTAGAACTTCGCTGCCCCAACTGCCACCCTGCCAAAGGAGATAGGAATGAAAACAAGAGAATCTGGAGAGGGCGACATGAGTGCGCGCCCTTCCACCCCTGGCGCTACTCCACCATCCTCTCCCACTCCTTACCCCTATGCCGGCCCTGATCCGCCTGATGGAGAGCCATCCCCTGTACCTCCTGCCCCCCATCCTCGAGGTGTCCTCCTTCGCGTGGTAAGCGTATGCCTTCCTCTGCTCGGCGATCCTCCTCTCATTCCCCTACTCCCATGCATGGGCACAAATCCTCCGCGGGGATCTACCCGCGGCTCTAAAGGTAATATCTAACCCCACCCTCTCGAATCTTCGTTCGATTACCTCTGATACGGTTCACTTCACGTTGCAACAATTGCGTTCGTGAAGCGAACCATGGGAGAATAGTTTGATCAAAAAGGTTTTTGGAAAGCCGCCGCCGCCGCCGGTGGTTATTGCTTGGGCAAAGCGTTCATTTTGTGACTCCGGTTTCATGTCTGCCCTTGATCTTGAAGAGGGCTTTTTTGTGTTTTGTTTCTGTGATCTGACTTCTTGTACCGATGTCCTCACCGGAGGACTCTATTCCTTGCATGGTAATGTTATCCGTCTTATTCCGTGGCGACCGCTTTTTCGCCCTTGGAATGAAACTTTTTTCTTTCACCCCGATTTGGATTCAGCTTCTTGGTTTACCGCTTGAGCTTTGGAACCCCGATTCGGTTGCTTTAATCGCTACTTGACTTGGAAAGGTCTTGGCTATCGATCAACGCTCCTTCTCCTATGAGCGCGGCAGGTATGTGCGGGTCTGTGTTGAAATCAACCTTTTCCTCCCCCTCCAGTAGGCGCTCTTGATTAGGGAGTCGGGGAAGGAATTCTTCCAGCCTGTTGCATACGAGAATCTCCCATTGTTGTGCTATACTTGTGGCCGAATAGGCCATCGCGAGGTGGACTGCACCTCGGCTTATACTCCACCCCCCGTGAATGTTCAACCGTCCGCTGGTGCCGCTGGCTCTCCTGGTGTTGCCACAGATCCGACCCCCTTTTCTGAGATGCATGTTGACCCACCCCCTGTTGACCCATGCTCCTCCCCCCTCCCAACCCATGTTCCGTCCTTGACCTTAATCTCGCCGATGACTCTCCCCCCCCACCTTCTGTGGTCCCGACCAACGACCCTGGGTACAGGTCTCCCGATGGCGCAACCAGTGTCGCGGCCCTGCCTCTCCCTCCCGCATTGCGACAGATCATGTGCCCTCACTGTGGGCGCACCGCCTCCTGTGCGCGTCATGTGCACTCGCCAGCTCGCGGGGATCCGTTGCGCCCCAGCCCACCCTATGTTTCCCCTCCACGTGCCTCCTCGCACCCCCGCAGTCGTATGGCCTCACGTGCTGCCTCCGCCTATGCGAGCTCTCTGGCCAAGGCGGATCCTAGATCTCTAGGCACTTGTTCGCGTGATGCAAACCCGACTTCGGCCACATGTCCCCCAACCTCATTATGACAAATCCCTGCACGCCTCGCATGCCGCACCCTCCCTCTCACCGCGTGACACCCCTCATTTGTCGCCACGTGTCCCCCAACCTCTGTCTCCTGACACAGGTGGCTCTTCGGCTGTCGTGCGCACTACTTCGTCCCAAGCGCCACTCGTTCACCTACCCCCTCCATGTGCCTCCTCCACTCGGGGCT
Organism: Canna indica; assembly: GCA_034359265.1. Lineage (NCBI taxonomy): Eukaryota > Viridiplantae > Streptophyta > Magnoliopsida > Zingiberales > Cannaceae > Canna > Canna indica. The sequence goes on from CP136890.1 coordinate 76,035,227, forward strand.
CCACCACCCTTAACCCGGCCTTCACCTCTAACCCGCACCACTCGAATACCCCCCCCCCCCCCCCCCCCCCAATCTACCGCTTCACTCTGTTGGCTTAAGGTTTTCAACCTTGGTCTTAATCTCAGTTTTGATGATAACAAACATGGAACTAATGTTCCATTGAGAAATTCTTTCAGGTTCCATATTGGTTAGTGCTCGACGTCCTCGATCGAAAATATCGGAGAAATCGGAAAATCAGAACGACGTTGGTCGACGCGCTCGGATTCGTCGGGAAGATAGAGTCTAGGTTTAGGGAGTCTAGTTTATGTTGTAAATCCTCATGATGATGCATACGATCCCAAAAACCAACCCCGAATCCCAATACATGAAAACCCGAAAACCACCCTAAAATTCACTAAGCCTAGGGAGCTCCTTGGAGGATATATGACCTAGATATTTTCCTAACACAAAAAATGACGATAATTATTCTTTGGGTAGAAAATATATAACGATGTATTTCTAAGGATTTTTTGGAAGCCTTTAGCCTACCCATATTTGACCCAAGAAATTAGGAAATTTCTGTTTTTCAAAAATTTGTACTAGACCCCAAAACTAGATTTTGATTATTAAGGATTTTGAATTTTTAGATATTTTTATTGAATCCAAATGGGGGTAATCCTTATATAACATTTATGTTTTAAAGTTAATAGATATTATATAAGTAGACTTAGCGAAGATAGAACTACAAAACGAACAAACCAAGCAAAGAAATCTGCCCTGCCTAGGTTCGGTCGACCGACCAAAGAAGAAGGCATTTCGGTCGACCGAACGGTACCAGAATTTGGCAGTAGCCAATTCGGTCGACCGGTCGATGGACCGAAGTTGGTCAAAAATTGGCAGTAACCAATTCGATTGATCGGTCGATCGACCGAACTGCGCCCAGAAGCGGTAGAATGCCGCGGTCACTTGGGCGGTCGATCCGTCGATCAATCGATGATCGACCGACCTGTGACTAAACAACGAAAACGACTAGTTTTTCGCCCGTTGACGAGCTGTTTCGTGTGTGTGGGTGGGGGGGGGGTTATAAATACCCATCCCAATCTTATTTCTAGCCTAATTGTGATGCTTCCAAGCTTCAAAGTGTGATCCTAAGCATCTCTACAAGCTTTCATTGAGCCATCCTTGCAAGAACCCTAGTTTTGATCTCCACACCTTGATTTAGCCTTCAAGCTTCACCAATTCATCATCTCAAGGCATCAAGAGGACTAGGGAGTTTCTTTTGGAGCTAATTACTTATTATTTAACTTATTGCTCCAATTGTTATTATTTTTTATTGTTTATTTCATTGTAATTAAACTTGTGTAAACCTAGAGTGATAGGTTGATTGAGTTGGTGGTTGCCTTGGTGTTGAGGCTTAAATCTACCACTATAAACTTAGTTTGCTATGATTAGTTCTTGTTGTCCTTAGGATTGTGGTGAGAGAGTGCTCTCGATAGGAAAACGGAAACTTTCGGGTGTGGAAATGTCTTCAGTGTGAGAGTGGAGACTCTCCGGTGAAAACGTCCACGTTGTAAAGGAAACAAGATAATCTAGTAAAGCTAGTTTAGAAATCCTAAGCGGGGTGCTTAGGTAGTGGAGTAGGCATTGGGGCCGAACCACTATAAACAATTGTATTTGCATTGATTCTACTTATGTTTATTTTATTATCGTATTTACTTTGCTTCCGTTTGCTACTTAACTTGAAATTTGCCTAAGTAACCAAAGAAATGATTAAAACCAGATTTAGAAAAAAAGATTAGTAAACATACTATTCACCCCCCCTCTAGTGTGACTATTTCACCCAACACACACCCCTCTCCTCTCGCCTCTGGCGATCCACCCTCCCGCTCCCTGGCTCAAATGGCCGATGATCTAGCTTTCTCCTTCTCTGTGATTGCACCTAGCAAGGCTTTCATTCCTGTTAGCCGCCCCCCTCACCGAGCTCCAAAGCCACCTAAGCTCCCTGCTAAGACTCAGTCACACTCTAAGCGACCCCGTCCCTCTCTCGATGTCCATGACCTCCCAACCTCCATGGATGATGACTTTCAAGCTCCTGCCTCCCTCTCCCTCGCCATCATCCCATCATGATTTGTATCTCTTGGAACACCACGGGTGCCTGGCGTCGTGTGGTAAAGGATCACTTACATTTATTAATAAAAAAAAAATTGTTATCCTTATCACCCTGCAGGAGACACACATCGATAACGCCTGAGCCTCCCGCCTCATTCGACCTCTCGGCAGACACTCGTGTGGGGTCTCCCAACCATCAAGTGGGGCCTATGGAGGTTTGTTAATCGCTTGGGACTCTTCCATATATTATCCAAACAAAGGTGCTATCCATTCGAACACAATGCATTTTCGCCGTCGTCGGTATGGAAAAATATGAACCTTTCCTCTTTACTAACATCTATGCTAGTACCAATCCGACTGTTCGATGCGAGTTTTGGAATAGTTTCTACGGTTTTGATTTCTCGAGCTATCCGTACGTGGCTCCTCTGCGGCGACTTTAACTGTTATTTAAATGACTCTGAAAAAAAAAAGGAGGCATCCCCTTCCGTTTAAACAAACCGATTCTGGATTTTCGTGAATTTGTGCATAACCTTGGTCTTGTTGACTTGGGTTTCTTGGGTGTCCCCTTCACTTGGTGCAATAATAGGCAAACTACATACCGTATTCAAATACGTCTTGATCGTGTTTTCTCTAACTCTGCTTGGATTAATTTTTTTGATAAAGCTTCTGTTAAACATTTAACCCATGAGGTTTCGGACCATTGTCCCTTGCTCTTCACTTTTGCTAACTCTGGTAATTAAGCGTAACACTCTTTTTAAATTTCAAAGCTTCTGGACCGAGTATCCATAATGTAATGACGTGGTTTCTCGGGCTTGGAATGAGGTGCCTCATGATCTAAACTTTTTCCAAAAATTCTCTACTGCTCTGAAATTTACTCGTCATGCGCTTTCTGTTTGGAACAAAACACACTTAGGTAGACTTGAAATTTTGCTTAATGATGCAACTAGTAAGATCTCTGCTCTTGAACAACTTGATGCTTCTGTTGGTTTAAATGTCTGTGATGAACTTATGCTTAGATCCTGCTATAATCATGCGACCGCCCTTAGGCGTCAAATTACTTTGAAATTGTGGTGTAAAGCTAAAACCAAATGGATTGTGGATGGTGATTGTAATTCTGCTTAGTTCCATCGTATTACATCCATGCGCAGGAGAAGAAATCACATTAATTGCTTAAAACTTGCTAATGGTAGTTTAGTTTACACTGATGCTGATATTCTCTCTGCTTTTGTTGATCATTATAATGAACTTTGGGACTCTGATAATGCATGTATTAATAACTTTGCTAGTTTGCCACTTTTTTCGACCCTTCTGAATATTGACGGTGAATGCCTAATAGCCCCCTTCACGGCCGATGAGGTTTGGAATATTGTCCGTTCCATGCCTAATGGCAAAAGTTCAAGGCTTGACAGATTCACCGTTGAATTTTACAAGACCTATTGGAACATTATTAGCCCATGCTTCATGCAATGTCTTAGCAATTTCTATGACAATGCCTTTCTCCCCTATGATTGGAACCAAACACTCCTAGCCTTCATCTCAAAATGCTCCACCCCCTGTACCACAAAAGATTTCCGCCTTATTGCTCTTTGCAACTTAAACTATAGGATCTTAACCAAAACCCTTGCCATCCGGATCCAATCCGTCCTTCCAACTCTTGTCTCTCCCGAGCAATCCGCCTTTATAAAAGGTCGGAGCATTCACGATTACATACTCATTGCTCAGAAGGCGGCCCATAGTATGTTTGATTCAAAAGGCAAAAACCCTTTATTATGATTACGTTGGATCTTGACAAAGCCTTTGACAAACTATCCTGGAAGGCTATCTTAGCTACGCTGCAAGCTTGCAACTTCCCTCCTAGGTTCATAGATTGGATTAAATCATGTCTTAGTTCAACTTCATTTTCCTGCCTGGTCAATAATAAGACCTCTCCCTAATTTTTCAAATCCAAAAGGGGTATCCGCCAGGGTGACCCAATATCCCCTTACCTCTATGTCCTAGCGGCGCAGACCTTAACCAACCTTATCAACCAGGCGGTTGTCGGCAAAAAGCTGACTCCATTCAAATTCAAAAATGCGGACATCCTAAGACATTTGATGTTCGCTAACGACATTCTCCTCATGTTTAGGGCCAATCCCAAAAGCCTAAATACCATCCAGCAAATATTTAGCCTCTATGCTAAGATTATGGGTCAAACTGTGAACCTAGCTAAATTCGAAATCTTCTCCCCCTGGAATACCTCAAGATCAACCATTAGAGCCTAGCACCAAACTCCAAATGAAGGTTGGCTCTTTTCCGTTTAAGTACCTCGGTGCTATAATCGCCCCTTGCCGACCTCCTTCCACCTCTTACAATTTCATCCTCGACCTCATCAAGGCCAAACTCGGATCATGGCACTCCGCATTCCTATCTCAGGTCGGGAGACTCGTGCTCATAAATTCTGTGCTTAACTCCATCCCGATCCACTCAATGTTTGTTAATTGGTTCTCGCAGTCTTGTGTTGACAAGATTGAGCAGATTACCAGGTAATTCCTCTGGTCCAACACAGCGAATAAAAAAGTTATTCACCATATTAGATGAGACACTGTGATCCTGCCCAAATTTAAAGGGGGCCTCGGAATTCATGATCTGAAAACTTCCTACTTGGCCCTTCAGGCCAAGCACATTCAGTGCCACCTAAACAAAATCTCCACCCCCTGGTCTGATATCGTGAAAGCCAAGTACCAGGATCCTAGGCTCCCTTTATCGACTAACTCAAAGTCCTCCTGATCCTGGCGATTTTTCCTCAAAGCCTTCTCACTGCTGACCCCTGGTTTTTTTAAAATTACAAACTCTGGTATCAATACTTCTATTATGTTGGACACCTGGTTATTTGACACCCCTTATTTAGAAAGCCTACTTTCTTGAATGTAAATATGGTTGATAATTGCATGTGCGTAAATGCTCTGATTGATAATCAAACTTGGAATGATGACTTGTGTCTTGATGCATTCGGCCCTGTGCTCATGGAATCCATTTCTCGATTGAATCTGTCATTAATACCCGATGAGGATAAGTACGTTTGGAGAGGCTCCTCGGGGGGTAGCGTTACTGTCGGATTAGCATATTCATACCTTAGAAGCTATGAACAGCTTCCTGATGTGTCATCCCCTCATTGGAAACACCTTTGGAAGCTTAGGACAACCCCTAAAGTCCGCACCGTTTGCTAGAAATTACTCCATAAACGGCTCCCCACCCAAATCCGCCTTATGTCCATTGGTCTTAGCTCCACCAACACTTGTCCTTTCTGTTTCTTACACCCTGAAACCTATGAGCACCTGCTCTTTGATTGCCACCTAGCCTCCGAAATTTGGTCCGTGCTTAGCATTCGCACAGGCCTTTGCTTTGCTCCTAGAGCTAATTGGGGGGATGGTGCCCGGCTCCTCCCTCATTCCCCCCCTCCCTCTGCTTGGTCGCTCGCCCTCATTACTAATACATGCTAGTTCATCTGGCTCGCTACGAATAAATTGCTTTTTCAGGCTAGGCAACCTACCCCCTAGGGCTCGTGATATGCATTCTTGCATTCTCAAAAAACTACTATGAGCATATACTACTTGAGGGCAACATCTCTAGCACTTCTCATTCGAGAAATTGGATTCCTCCGACTCAGGGCCTACTCAAGATCAACTATGATGGGTCTTTTCTTGATTTTGCAAGAGGGATTGGCATGGTTGTTCGCAACAATGAAGGCATATATTTGTACACAAGGAGCTCCTACCTTGAAAGAAACTCGTCCCTCATCCTTAAGGCCCTTGCTGTTCGTGAGACTCTACGTTTTGCTACTAGCAGAGACCTCCCACCTTTTGTCGTGGAGACTGATTCGAAAATACTAGTGGATACAATCAATTCCAACACACAAGCCCCTTGGGCTATTTCTGCGATTATATCCGATATTCATATATTAAGATTTAATTGTAATATGCTCGACATCTCTTTTTGTCTCCGAGATGCGAACAAAGCTGCCCATTGGGCAGCAAATCGGGCGTGCCTTTGTAAGAATGAGAGGATCTGGTTCTCCATCCCGTCCACCCGAGCTCGAGAACATTTTGTCTACTGATCTTTTTGAGTCTGGCTCTCGCCGGCTTTAATTTAATCTTATTTTTCTGGAAAAAGAAACTGCCACCTCGCCGAGCGCCACGCCCCAGCGATAGGGCCGGCTCATCCACTAGGCCAATAAGGTTATTGCCTTAGGCCCCATGTGAATAGGCTTCTGCACGTGAATTGATGCATGCATACATGCTTTTTAAAGTTTAATTAAAATAAGAAAATTAAATACCTGACTGTTTTTTATAAGCGTAATATTATAGGATTTGGTTAATTAATTTAATATGATGTGCAATTTAATTATTATTTGCATTGCATTAATTATCCTTGATTATTTTATTATTTACTAATTATTTTGATGAGTTTGTGCGCACAATCAATTAATTTTCATCTATTGGAATTGCATTAAATATGCTCAATTCAATCTTCTTATTCCGAAAAAAAATCAGTTTTTTCACAAATTATAATTCTCTTTTAGAGGTAAAATTAGGAAATGAAAAAAAAGAAATTAAAGCACGAAAAGAGACAACAGAGGACATGTATTATCCAACAATTATTAAATAATTAAATTCCGCCGAAGAATTCATTCCTTTACAGAATTGATATGTATGGATCATGATTCGTGAGAGCTATTAGATGTATAGGTCTGAAGTAATTGTAGATTACTTGAACGTAATTTTTGTCCAATCTTTAAATTCTTTGTCTTATTTATATCCGCCGGCTCCATTAGATTAAGCCTCCAACGATCGGCTGTTCACAAGTCGAGATAAAAAAAAGTAATATCCTACCTTTTTAAATACTCATCTAAAAAATATATATATATAAAAAATATTATTTAATTTATTAAATAAATAAAAAACCTCGTTTTAAAATTTTGCCTTGGGTCGTAGTAATTCTTGGACCGCCCTTGTCCAACGGTCGAAGACGAAAGCCGCCTGTTCAATGTAACATTATCTGCTGGTACCGGTGGATTTTTTATGCTATTTGTGCGGCTTTTGGAGGATTGCAGTTTTGAAAGAACTCTGTTCATACTATTTTTGTACATTCTTTCTGTTGAGGAGCACTTTTCCCATCCGAGCTTCTCAAACAGAGCACGTACGATGAAAAAACAAAAACTGTTCTTGAGAAGTGTTCTCTGGAGATCGAAGGCCTTGGGTGATTCTGGAGTCAGTGAGCCAGGTTGAGGACATACAGAGGATGGAACAAGAACAACAGAGAATATACGGTGAGCACCCACACGTGTTTCATGATCAGGGTGGATCATTGCTAAGAGCAGTTGATAGAAAAGAGCTTCAGGAAATGCCTGCAATGTATTACCACAGCATTTAGGAGATGTCGATCAGTTGACAAAATTAGCCTAGCTAGCATATGTGATTTACTGACCTTGTTATGATAGGACAAATTTGGTACAGATGCAAGTATTTGAGCAGTACGATATACAGCAGAGATAATAGACCTAGCCATTGGCACATTTGTTGATATATTTTCATGTCAAGAACAGGCCCAGCATCACCAATCTATTAATAAAGCCTTTAATACTTTATCGGAGTAAGCTAATCTTGACCGCCCCGAGCGCCACCTCGTAGAGCGCCACCTCGCAGAACGCCACCTCGCAGAGCACCACCTCGCGGAGCGCCGCCTCGCAGAGCACCGCCACCTCGCAGAGCGCCACCTCGCAGAGCACCACCTCGCAGAGTGCTGCCTCGCAGAGCACCGCCACCTCGCAGAGCGCCGCCTCGCAGAGCACCGCCACCTCGCAGAGCACCACCTCGCAGAGCACCGCCACCTCGCAGAGCGCCGTCTCGCAGAGCACCGCCACCTCGCAGAGCGCCACCTCGCAGAGCACCGCCACCTCGCAGAGCGCCGCCTCGCAGAGCGCCACCTCGCACGCCCCAACGGTCGAAGACGAAAGCCGGCAGCTGGATCGGCCGACACGCATCCGGATGCAGGCTCCCATCCTTGCAGCCTGGTTCAGGGCACTCAATGACCGCCATGGCGGCGTTTTCCTCGATCTTTGAGTTGTACATGCGCACGCAGCTGGCGCAAAACTTGTGCGAGCAGGAGTTCACGTGGAAGGCCTCCTCAAGTTGCTCGGACTCTATGCGGATGGTACAGTAGAACTCGGTGCTCGTCGAAGACACTGGTTTCTCCTTCGAGCTGACTGAGGCTTCTTCTGCCGAGACGATCTCGTCCATGGTGGTGTTCATGTTGATGAGCTTGAGGAGACCCGCACACACTCTCTCTCTCTCTCTCTCTCTCTCTCTCAGAAAAAACTTATACTAGCTTTGATCGTGCGAAGGAATATATTCTAGCTTTGATATTTAGTGCTGCTGCAAAAAGGAATAAAACTGGTATGAGCGTCTGCTCATACAAGTTTATATGAGCAGACCGCTCATCTTCCGCCAACTCAATTTTTACGCATCTTGATGCAACCAAAAAATTAAGTTGGGTGAATTTCGAGATGAGTAATGGATATTGCATCATCCATTACTCATCTCAAATATCGAAATCCACTCAACTCAGCTTTTTGATTGCATTAAGATACGTAAAAGTTGAGTTGGCGAAAGATGAGCGACCTGCTCATATAAACTTGTATAAGCAAACCGCTCATACAAATTTTATTATGCAAAAAGATCTTATAAAGTACTTTCGTACTCCATTTTTAATCCAAAAGAATTTAATTTGCCAAAAGAATACTAATATGAGGATTGAGAAAATTAATTTATTGATTGTTATGATCCATCCTACGTACTTAGCTCTAGAAAATAGTCAAAAAGCGAAACCTTTTATCCTCAAATACAACTTAATTTATTTCTCGATCCAGACCAAACTAATTCATCATGATCGAAGTGCGTGTGCATAGAAACCCTAAATAAATGCCTGACAACCAACATCAACTTCATGCAACTTAAGCCATCGCTTTAATTTATTGCTTTACTTGGTCACGAAGGCCGGAAAAAAATTATTATGGAGCCGGGATCCATAATAGTTTTCTTCCGAAGGCTGTGCTGCTTTTTAGCTTTTGGGTTGCCCAAAGTTATTTTATATAAAGATACGCGGAAACCTTTTACTAGGGTTCTAGTTAGTGTGATATGTCGTCATGACCTTGGGGCACAAGCTAGAAAGCACGAATATTTTATGGGATTGGCGTGTTCGAATGTTCGACATACCGCGAACACCGACACACGAAGGCACTCGTCCGACACATGTGTCCCACGTGTTCAAGAGTATTTTGACTAATCAATTTTTTTTTGCTCGGACACAATTCGGACATAACCCGGACACGGTCAACTATCACTACTAGAAATATGTTCTTCAGCAACGGCTATCAGCAACGACCGTTCAAGCCGTTGCTATTTGCAACGACGTTCGTACGGCCGCTCAAGCCGTTGCAGATGTGTTGTATCTGCAACGGCTTTGTTACGGTCGCTCGAGCCGTTGCAGATATATAATCACATCAGCAACAACTTAGTTACGGTTACGGGATCTGTCACTCTTGAGACGATCGCGCGCTCGCGGCGCGAAAATAAAATACTTATCAGCAACGGTGTGCTAACGGATGAGTGAGCCGTTACTCATGATTACTTATCAGCAACGGCTTTCTAACAGTTGGGTGAGCCGTTGCTGATAAGTTTATATAGTTCGAGTGATCACGCCCACCCCCTTTCTTCTTCTTCCTCTTCCTGCTGCTGCCGCCGCCAATCTCCGCCGTCGTCGCCTGCCGTCCTCGACCGCCGAAGTCCCTCGCCGCCGCCGCCCGTTGTCGTCGCTTGCTCCAGGTAAGTCGTGCAAAAATCCCCCTCTCCATTTAGTGTATAACCGGCCAAAACCCTAAATATAGGGTTTCGGCCGACGGTGCTCCGGCCGGTGGTCGGAGCATTGTTGTCCAGTGTCTGACATTTTATTTTTAATTTTTAATTAATTGTTTAGATTAATTGAATTAATTGAATGGACGATTTTTGGATCAGGAAACTGTCACTCTACATCTATATAGCAAAGGATTTGCACCAAGATATTTTCTATGGACTTGTCACGAGGAGTCACGTGAAGTCGGGACGTCGAGCAATCCTGTCGTTCAGACACATGGTGAATCTTCTTCTGCTAGTGTTTTCTTCATCCAGTCAATCTAATCCCTATAGAACTATGATACTTGATAGTCTTGGGGGTGAATTCCACCTGAATAATAATGTTGATCGGCTAGTTACTGAGACGTCAGTCCCACCAGAAACTACAGCGGTTGATATCACAGAAGTACAAACTACGGTAGAGATTGAATTGCCGAATAAAGAAGCTGCAGAATTTTACAATATGTTGAAAGCTGCCGATGAACCTTTGTATGAGAATTGTCCTAAATATACTAGGTTTTCAGCAATGACGCAGCTCCTAAACATCAAGGCCGATTGTAATATCAACGGGGTTACGTATGATCAGATTGCAGGATTGATTAATGGAATGTTGCCTACTGATAACAAGTTTGAGCCAACTTTTTATAAAACTAAAAAACTGATGAAAAAATTGGGGCTGGGGTACAAAAAAATACATGCGTGCCAAAATAACTGCATTTTATATTATAAAGAAAATATGCAGTTTTATAAATGCCCTGTATGTCAACATCCTCGTTACAAGGAGAAGAAATCCGTCCGATAAAAAAATATTCCATTTAAGGTGCTTCGGTATTTCCACTAACACCGAGGCTTCAAAGATTATTCATGTCGAAAAAGACGGTCCCCTACATGAGTTGGCATGCAAGAAGTCGTGATGATACAGTAATGACTCATCCATCCGAGAGTAAAGCATGGAAACATTTGGATACATGTTATCCTTCATGTGCCAGGGATACTAGAAATATTAGATTGAGATTGTGCACAGATGGTTTTAATCTGTTTGGACATTCTGCAACTCCTTATTCAGTTTGAGCAGTGCTGCTAACAGTTTATAATTTGCCACCGTCAATGTGTATGAAAGATTAATTTATTTATCTTTCGATGATTATTCCAGGTCCTAAGGGTCCGCAAAAAGAAATTGACGTGTTTCTCAGACCCTTGATAGATGAATTGAAAATATTGTGGGCTGAGAGAGCAGTCACTTATGATTGTCATCGGAAGCAAAACTTCAATTTAAAAACCGCGATCTTGTGGACAATCAATGATTTCCTGGCATACGGCATGTTGTCTGGTTGGAGCACTCATAGCCGACTCTCTTGTCCGTATTGTATGGAATACTCTAAATCAATCAGTCTTCAGAACAGACGAAAAATCTCTTTCTTTGATTGTCATCATTGATTCCTATCGACTAACCATCAGTATCAAAGGAATCGTAATAAATTTACTAAGGGTAGAGTCGAAAGAGATGGGCCACCACCGATGTTGTCTGGTGAACAAATGTTATCACGTGTTTCAGCACTTTCAGATATAGTATTTGGTCAGAATGAAAGAGTGTCAGGCTTTGATCAAACACATAACTGAGTGAAAAAAAGTAGCTTTTGGGAATTGCCCTATTGGAGTTCATTACTGATTCGACATAATTTAGATGTCATGCACATTGAAAAAAATATGTTTGATAATATTTTCAACACTTTGATGGATGTTTCCGGAAAAACTAAAGATAATGTCAAAGCCCGACATGATCTGAAAATACTTTGTAAGAGACCAGAGTTGGAGTTACAAGAGGTCAACAGATGATATCTAAAACCAAAGGCCCCGTATGTGTTAAATAAACAACAGATCATAGATGTTTGTCAATAGATAAAAGAACTCAAATTATCCGATGGATATGCTTCAAACTTATCTCGATGTGTGAATGCCGATGATTGTAAAATATCAGGGATGAAGAGCCATGATTGTTATGTATTCATGCAGAGATTGCTACTGATCGCATTCCGAGATCTTCTACCTGATAATATTTGGGGTCCGTTGACTGAATTAAGTATATTTTTTAGAAACGTTTGTGCAAATGTCCTTCAAGCCGAAGATATGTCAACACATGAAAGTAATATTATTGAAATCATATGCAAGCTGGAGCAGTTTTTCCCTCCTGTATTTTTTGACTCGATGGAGCATCTACCGATACACTTGGCATACGAGGCACGAGTTGGTGGCCCCGTTCAATATCGGTGGATGTACTTATTTTAACATTCTGCTCATTTTACTTTGAATCGACAGTACAGACAAGATTTGATCATCTTCCACGTAACGACGACGGGGGAGTTCGACATTCAGATGAACGTTTAAATATATTTTGTCATTCTGGTCGTGCTTTTGGTTCTCATCCATCTCGACACTTAAGCAGGAAGAGTATCATTTGACACACTTGTATGTATTACTCATTTGTCCAGAGATTGAACAATTCATTGAAATATTTGACATTGAGATGATGCAAAAATACTCTATTCACAACGATCAAGAATTAGAGAGATTACGGAATCGTGATTTCCCTACATGGATTTAAGCTTACAACAAAGATCACCGAGCTGAAATAGATGAAAGAATATTTGAGTTTGTTAGTGGACCGTCGCGACTAGTATCCTGTTATAGCGGATATTTTGTTAATGGATTCAAATTTCACACGGTGGAATATGCATTTACAAAGAAGACGATGAATGCCGGGGTCTGCGTGAAAGGGACAACCTATGTTGAATGTGATACGAATTTTTATGGACTGGTGGAAGAAGTGATAGAGTTGCACTACTTCGGCTTAAAATCAGTGATCCTATTTAGATGTCATTGGTTCGATACAACAGAAAGGGGAATGAAAGTTCATCCAAAATACAAACTTGTTGAGGTTAATTACAAATCAAAATTGGCAGCAAATGAGCCTTTTATATTGGCATCACAAGCCGAACAAGTATATTACACGACGTATCCGACTCGAAATAAAGATAGAGCAGATTGGCGTGTAGTCTGTAGGACTAAAGGTAGAGGAAAAATTGATCCGATAGCAGGAGAAAATGAGTCGATACCTGATGTGATAGATGGTTTCTATCAAGAAGATGATCCTCTTGCTGTAGATCTTATTATTCCAATACTCGAGGATGCAGACATAACGTCAATTCAATTAGAAGTTGAATATGCTGATGATGACGATCATGAAATTGAGGAAGTTAGAGATGAAGAAGATGAAGAAGAGGAAGAAGAGGAAGAATTCGAAGACTATTACTCAGATGATGAGGAATAATTGTAAAGTATATCTTATATTAAATATATCTCTACTATATATATAATAATCTAATTATATATCTATTCGACAGATATGTTTGATCGTGGTTATCGTCGCAGGAGAGCTTCGGAGTCTCCGATCGATGAGACTCCAGCACTTACTCATGCTGCTCATTCTCTTGTTGTTGATCCTCCTGCCGATGATACTGCTGAGGCTAGTACATCCAGACACAGACGACCACGCAGGCTGAACAGGTGGCAGTCTCCACCAGCCGCAGAGTCACGCAGATTCATTAGTGTGATCGGGGAGCGGTAATATATCATGAATTATGAATCATTAAAAATTCATTATATCATAATATAATATTAAATTTTATTTTTGTTGTGTAGGTTTGAGCAAGAAGAAGTGTCAATGTGCATTTCTTCTACCATTCGACGATATATGCACGGGGCATGGCCCACGTGGTCTCACGTGCCGAGTGAGCACGTCGATATGCTATGGCGCGAGTTTGAGGCACGTATTAATTTTTTTTATACATGCATGATGATCAATATTGGTACTAATATTATTATTTTACAGGCTCGCTATACATGGGCCGACGACCAGAGGCCCTTCATTTACGCTACCTGGGAGGCTATTTCCCGGGCGAGGTACAACGGGCAGCTGGGGTAGGCCCGGTCCCAGGCGATGGCCCGAGCTGGGACCACTAACATCGTGGAGACTCGGGGATACGGCCCCAATTGGATTACTCCGGATATATGGGATCAACTCATGGCATTATGGTCGACAGATCGATGGTAGGAGGCTTCTAGGACTGCGGCTAGAAATCGCATGTCGGGGGGAGGAGCGCGTCACACTGGCAGCTCGCACTACTAGAAAAATAGGCATCAGCAACGGCTGATGCCGTTGCTGAAGACCATCAGCAACGGCCGGAGCCGTTGCAATGGTGCCGTGGCAGAAACTCACGTTGCTGATAACTTAGCAACGACCCGAGCGGCCGTTGCTAAAAATATTATCAGCAACGGTTTTGCCACGGACCCGGAACCGTTGCGGATAACGTTAATAGCAACGGCTGATGAGTCCGTAGCAACGCCGATAGTAAAATACCATCGCTAAGCCGTTCCTGTAGGTCATCAGCAACGGCTTTCGATACACTTTTAGCAACGGCTTTCCCACGGACGACCGTGGGAAAGCCGTTGCTGATGATGTGAACCTGGTAACGAAAAAATTTCAAATTTCAAATTTCCATTGATACATTGATACATTATCTAATACATAACTCACACACCCATACACTCATACACACATTCATTCACACATCACAAATACACCCAGATATACATCAAAACAATTATATATATATTGATAATTATCCACAATAGTATAAAAACTATTCAAATGCAAAATTGAAGTATCAATATCCAAACAAAATAAATTAAACAAGTCCAATATCTCAGTAACAAAGTCAACATAAAAAAAAATCTCACGATGACGATGGAGGATGATCTGGATCATATGGCGGGGTCTGAAGTGCTTGAGTGTACATCGGCGTGGACTGACTCGAGGACGATGGATTAGATGATGCCGAAGAGATGTCTGCTTCGGGATGACCTGACATGTTGCGTAGCATAGCATGCATCTCCGCCATCATTTGACTCTGACGCGCGACCGTCTCCTCTAGAGTCCTTAATTATTCTGCTACTATGATCATAACTGGATCTAGAGGTGGACGTCCGCTCACCAGCGACCGGAGAGGTCGGTGCCCCAAGTGGCTCTAGTACGGCTCGCACATGACCACTATCTGCAAAGCCATATACGCGGCCATGGTCCCAGCCACCTGCGGCCTCGACCCACGATGCTGCGTCAAAGTCCTCGGGGGTACCCCCGCGCTGCACCACCGTCTGGCTGTAGGTCTCCTACTCGAGTTTGATTTTTTGTTTAATATTTATCATAAAACTTAAATTATAAATATATAATGAATAATTTAAACAAATATATAGTTACCATAATGTATGCAGCGCGGTTGTCGATGTACTCCCCCGTCCCATGTGCTCGACGGTGAGTCCTCTCAAACACCGCCATCGGGGAGGGTCGCTGGACAGTCCCGTCATCCGACACCATCGTCTACATTTACAAAACAAATACATTAATTAGTACACATAGTAACAAATAAAATATATAATTAAAAGATATACTTACCATACGGTTCGCGTGCACTGCAAATGCAACAGAGCCGCCGGTGTGACGCGCTGCTCCCCCCGACATGCGATTTCTAGCCGCATTCCGAGAAACCTCCTGCCATCGATCCGTCGACCATATTCCCACGAGCTGGTCTCATATATCCGGAGTAATCCAATCGGTGCTGTATCCTCGAGTCTCCGCGATGTTAGTGGTCCCAGCTCGGGCCATCGCCTGGGACCGAGCCTGCCCCAACTGCCCGTTGTACCTTGCCCGGGAAATAGCCTCCTAGGCAGCGTAAATGAAGGGCCTTTGGTCCTCAGCCCATGTATAGCGAGCCTGCAAAATAATAATATCAGTACCAATATTAATCATCATGCATGTAAAAAAAATAATAATACGTGCCTCAAACTCGCGCCATAACATGTCGACGTGCTCGCTAGGCACGTGAGACCACGTAGGCCATGCCCCGTGCATGTATCATCGAATAGTAGAAGAAATGCTCCTCGGCACTTCTTCTTGCTCGAACCTGCACAACAAAAATAAATTTTAATATTATATTATGATATAATGAATTTGTAATGATTCATAATTCATGATATATTACCGCTCCCCAATCACACTAATCAATCTACGTGACTCTGTGGCTGGTGGAGGCAGCCACCTGTTCGGCCCGCGTGGCCGCCTGCGTCTGGATGTACTAGCCTCGGCAGTATCATCCGCATGAGGATCAGCAACAGGAGGATCAGCAGCATGAGTAAGTGCTGGAGTCTCACCGATCGGAGACTCCGAAGCTCTCATGCGTCGATAACCACGACCAGACATATCTGTCGAAGAGACATATAATCAGATTATTGTATAAATAGTAGAGATATATTTAATAAAATATATATTTTACAATTATTCCTCATCATCTGAATAATAGTCTTCGAATTCTTCCTCTTCTTCCTCTTCTTCATCTTCTTCATCTCCAGCTTCCTCAATTTCATGATCGTCATCATCAGCATATTCAACTTCTAATTGAATTGACGTTGTGTCTGCATCCTCGAGTATTGAAATAATACGATCTACAGCAGGAGGATCATCTTCTTGATAAAAACCATGCGTCATATTAGGTATCAGCTCATTTTCTCCTACTATCGGATCAATTTTTCCTCTACCTTTTGTCTTACAGACTACACGCCAATCTGCTCTATCTTTATTTCGAGCCGGATACTTCGCGTAATATACTTGTTCGGCTTGTGATGCCAATATAAAAGGCTCATTTGCTGCCAATTTCGATTTGTAATTAACCTCAACAAGTTTGTATTTTGGATGAACTATCATGCCCCTTTCTGTTGTATCGAACCAATGACATCTAAATAGAATAACTGATTTCAAGCCGAAGTAGTGCAACTCTATCACTTCTTCCACCAGTCCATAAAAATCCATATCACATTCAACATAGGTTGTCCCTTTCACACAGACCCTAGCATTCATCGTCTTCTTTGTAAATGAATATTCAACCGTGTGAAATTTGTACCCATTAACAAAATATCCGCTATAGCACGACACAAGTCGCGACGGTCCACTAACAAACTCAAATATTCTTTCATCTATTTCAGCTCTGTGATCTTTGCTGTAAGTCTGAATCCAAGTAGGGAAATCACGATTCCGTAATCTCTCCAATTCTTGATCATTGTGAATAGAGTATTTTTGCACCATCTCAATGTCAAATATTTCAATGAATTGTTCAATCTCTGGATAATTGAGTAATACATACAAGTGTGACAAATGATACTCTTCATCGCTTAAGTGTCGAGATGGACGAGAACCAAAAGCACGACCAGAGTGATAAAATATATTTAAACGTCCATCTGAATGTCGAACACCCCCGTCGTTGTTACGTGGAAGACAATCAAATCTTGTCTGTACTATCGATTCAAAGTAAAATGAGCAGAATGTTGAAATTTCTTGGATGATATACGATTCAGATATTGATCCTTCAACAGCTGCGGTGTTCTTTACTTTTTTCTTCAGACGATTCATGTATATTTCAAATAAGTACATCCACCGATATTGAACGGGGCCACCAACTCGTGCCTTGTATGCCAAGTGTATCGGTAGATGCTCCATCGAGTCAAAAAATGCAGGAGGGAAAAACTGCTCCAGCTTGCATATGATTTCAACAATATTATTTTTAAGTGTTGACATATCTTCGACTCGAAGGACATTTGCACAGATGTTTCTAAAAAACATACTTAATTCAATCAAAGGACCCCAAATATTATCAGGTAAAAGATCTCGAAATGCGATCGGAAGTAATCTCTGCATGAATACATGACAATCATGGCTCTTCATCCCTGATATTTTGCAATCATCGACGTTCACACATCAGGATAAGTTTGAAGCATATCCATCGGGTAATCTGAGTTCTTTTACCCATTGACAAACATCTTTGATATGTTGTTTATTTAACACATATGGGGCCTTCGGTTTCAGATATCGTCCGTTGACCTCTTGTAACTTCAACTCTGGTCTTTTACAAAGTATTTTCATATCATGTCGGGCTTTGACATTATCTTTAGTTTTTCCAGACATATCCATCAAAGTGTTGAAAATATTATCAAACACATTTTTTTCAATGTGCATGACATCTAAATTATGTCGAATCAATAATGAACTCCAATAGGGCAATTCCCAAAAGATACTTTTTTTCATCCAGTTATGTGTTTGGCCAAAACCTTACACTCTTTCATTGCGACCAAATACTATATCTGGAAGTGCTGAAACACGTGCTAACATTTGTTCACCAGACAACATCGGTGGTGGCCCATCTCTTTCGACTCTGCCCTTAGTAAATTTATTACGATTCCTTCGATACTGATAATTAACCGGTAGGAATCGACGATGACAATCAAAGAATGAGATTTTTCGTCCGTTCTGAAGACTGATTGATTTAGAGTGTTCCATACAATACAGACAAGAGAGTCGGCCGTGAGTGCTCCAACCCGACAACATGCCGTACGCCGGGAAATCATTGATTGTCCACAAGACCGCGACCTTTAAATTGATGTTTTGCTTCCGATGACAATCATAAGTGACAGCACCCTCAGTCCACAATGTTTTCAATTCATCTATCAAGGGTCTGAGAAATATGTCAATTTCTTTTCGCGGACCCTTAGGACCCGGAATAATCATCGAAAGATAAATAAATTCATCTTTCATGCACATTGATGGTGGCAAATTATAAACTGTCAGTAGCACTGGCCAAACTGAATAAGGAGTTGTAGAATGTCCAAACGGATTAAAACCATCTATGCACAATCCCAATCTGATATTTCTAGTATCCCTAGCAAATGAATGATAACATGTATCCAAATGTTTCCATGCTTCACTGTCAGATGGATGAGTCATTACTGTATCATCACGACTTCTTGCATGCCAACTCATGTAGGGGGCTGTCTTTTCCGACATGAATAATCTTTGAAGCCTCGGTGTTAGTGGAAAATACCGAAGCACCTTAAACGGGATATTTTTCTGTCGGACCGATTTCTTCTCCTTGTAACGAGGGTGTTGACATACAGGGCATTTATCCAACTGCACATTTTCTTTATAATATAAAATGCAGTTATTTTGGCACGCGCGTATTTTTTCGTACCCAAGCCCCAATTTTCTCATTAGCTTTTTAGTCTTATAAAAAGTTGGCTCAAACTTGTTATCAGTAGGCAGCATTCCATTAATCAATCCAGCAATCCTATCATACGCAACTCCGCTGATATTACAATCGGCATTGATGTTTAAGAGCTGTGTCATTGCTGAAAACCTAGTGTATTTAGGACAATTCTCATACAAAGGTTCATCGGCAGCTTTCAACATCTCGTAAAATTCTGCAGCTTCTTTATTCGGTAATTCAATCTCTACCGCAGTTTGTACTTTTGTGATATCAACCGCTGTAGTATCTGGTGGGACTGATGTCTGAAGAACTGGCCGATCAACATTATCATTCAGGTGGAATTGACCCCCAAGACTATCAAGTATCATAGTTCTATAGGGATTACATTGACTGGATGAAGAAGCACCAGCAGAGGAAGATTCACCATATGTCTGAACGACAGGATTGCTCGACGTCCCAACTTCGCGTGACTCCCCGTGACAAGTCCATAGAAAATATCTTGGTGCAAATCCTTTGCTATATAGATGCAGAGTGACAGTCTCCCGATCCAAAAATCGTCCATTCGAACAAATGCGGCACGGACATCGGATTTGATCACCGATGCTAACTAAATTCCGGTTCGAATAGGCGAAATTTAGGAAGTACGTTACGTCTAATCGAAACTCATTCGTTAAAGCTCCACGATCAAGACGTCGGTACATCCAACTTCGATCAGCCGACATGATTCTGTCAATCAATGACAATTTCTTTGGTTAATGTCTTTAGGTGAGATTGTCCTATTCCATTCGGGATTTATGTTATTCATATTGCACTAAGTACTTCTTTTAACCGCTAACTTCATTCTAAATTTCGGCAGCATCTCTCTACAGTTCTCCGAATACGCATATCATCTGGGCGCGTATCGGAGAACAAGAGAGATGTTGCCGAAATTTAGAATAATTAATTAACAGTTAAAAGAAAAACGTAAGTGCAGTACAAATAACTATATTCCCAAATTGTCCAATCAGGGACAATTCAAGAATTGTACGTCGTATAAAAGATCATCTACTTCTTTTACACGAACATACAATCCCCGAACGGATCTAAGATTTTGCTAAATCATTTCCGACTCGTCGATGCGTACGTGAAACATATCAACTCGTCGGATGGATGATTATTTTCTAAATGTTTTGAGACAGTTCGAGTCCATATTGGACGATTCCGGCAGGAGTCCGAAGTGGACGATTCTGGCGCGCGTCCGAAGTGGACGATTCCGGCGTGCGTTCGAAGTGGACGATTCCTGCGCGCGTCCGAAGTGGACGATTCCGGCGCGCGTCCGAAGTGGATAATTCCGAAATTAATCTAAACCCTAAAAATTAATCTAACAAATTAAACAATTAATCTAAATAATTAATCTAAATAATTAATCTAAATAATTAATTAACAATTAATTAACAATTAAAAAATAATATTAATCTACAAATTCCGGCGCCGGAGTCAGGTGGACTCTGGCGCCGGCGTACAGTGGTCGGACACACTGTCCGGCCAATGTACAAGGTCCAGCGGCGGCCATCGGCCGACCGCCGTCGGCCGAAACCCTATTTTTAGGGTTTCGGTCAGATTTTTCGGCGGCCGCAACGGGAAGAGACGGCCGGCCGGACTTTACCTAACAGTGTTGGCAGCAGCGGGAGGAGGAAGAGGCATCGTCGGCAGCGGCGGCGAGAGGCAGGAGGAGGAGGCGGCGGCGGCAGCAGCGGGAGGAAGAAGGGTCGGGCGCGTTCTGGGACCTATATAAACTTATCAGCAACGGCTCACTCGCCCGTTAGAAAGTCGTTGCTAATAAGTTATCATCAGCAACTACTCACTTGTCCGTTAGCAAGCCGTTGCTAATAAGTTATCATCCACAACGGCTCACTTGTCAGTTAGAAAGTCGTTGCTGATAATTAACATCATCAGCAATGGCTCGCGTGTCCGTTAGAAAGCCGTTGCAGATACAACATATCTGCAACGGCTCGAGCGGCCATAAGAATGCCGTTGCAAATAGCAACGGCTTGAGCGGTCGTTGCTGATAGCCGTTGCTGAAGACCAAATTTTTAGTAGTGTCGGTTGCAATTATTGTGCACGCAAACCGTATGGTAAGTATACCTTAATTTTAATTATATATTTTATTTGTTATTCTGTGTACTAATTAATGTATTTGTTTTGTAAATGTAGACGACGGTGTTGGACGACGGGACTGTCCAGCGACCCTCCCCGATGGCGGTGTTTGAGCGGACTCACCGTCGGGTGCATGGGATGGGGGAGTACGTCGACAACCGCGTTGCATACATTATGGTAAGTATATTTGTTTAAATTATTCATTATTTATTTATAATTTAAGTTTTTTGAAAAAGTTAAACTCGAGTAGGAGACCTACAGTCAGATGGTGATATAGCGCGGAGGCACCCCCGAGGACTTTGACGCAGGAGCGTGGGTCGAGGCTGCAGGTGGCTGGGACCACGGCCGCGTGTATGGTTTTGCAAATAGTGATCATGCGCGAGCCGTGCTAGGCCCGCTTGGGGCACCGACCCCTCCGCATGCTGGTGAGCTACCGTCCACCTCCAGGTCCACTTCTGATCATAGTACTAGGATAAGGACACTAGAGGGGACGGTCGCACATCATAGTCAGATGATGGCAGAGATGCATGCTATGCTACGCAACATCTCAGCTCATACCGAAGCAGGCATCTCCTCGGCATCATCTGATCCATCGTCCTCGAGTCAGTCCACGTTGGTGTACACCCAAGCACTCCAGACCTCGCCTTATGATCCAAACCATCCTCCATCGTCATCGTGAGATTTATTATTATTTTTTTTATTGACTTTGTTACTTAGATACTATACTTGATTAATTTGTTTTGTTTGGATATTGATACTTCAAATTTGTATTTGAATAGTTTTTATACGATTGTGGATAATTATAAATATAAGTATAATTATTTTGATGTATATCTGGGTGTATTTGTGATGTGTGAATGAATGTATGTATGGGTGTATGAGTGTGTGAGTTATGTATCAGATAATGTATCAATGTATTAAATGGAAATTTGAAATTTTAGATTTTTTCGATTGCAGGTTGTAGTCATCAGCAATGGCTTTCCCACGGTCGTCCGTGGGAAATCCGTTACTATAAGTGTATCGTAAGCTGTTGTTGATGTCATACCGCAACGGCTTAGCAACGGTCTTTCACTAACGGGTTTGCTACAGATACGCGGGTCGTTGCCAATAATTGTTATCAGCAACGGAACCGGGTCCATGGCAAACCCGTTGCTGATAATATTATTAGCAACGACGCGAGCGATCGTTGCTGATCCGTTGTTAAATTATCAGCAATGCGTCTTTCTGCCACGGCTCCGTTGCAACGGTTGGGGCCATTGCTGATGGTTTTCATCAACGGATCAGCAACGTCTTTAGCCGTTGCTGATATCCATTATTCCAGTAGTGCATGTATTTTTTTTAAAAAATAATAAAACAATCAAGAAAATTTAGTATTTTATATTTTTGTTGTTGTGAAAGAAATTGAAGCACTTACTATTTTATCCATTCCCTTAAAAGGAACAAGATGAAATCTGAACGTGTTGTGAATTTAATATTTGTCCATACTAATCTTCATCTCATTTCAAGGAAAACTCTCCAATATAAAGATGAAACAATGATGTGGGATATTGCAGAAGATGAATTTTCACCTATTGATGAAGATATATAATGGAATTTTTGAAGTTGTCAATCTTTCTCTTGATGAACCAGAGTTGGAGAGAGTAATATTTTCTGATGAAGAAAATAACAACAGTGATTGATGAAGAATATAGTGGAGCTCTACTTAGTTTTTTATATACGTACATTTGATCGTACATGACTAGTTCTACTAACAATACAAAAAAAATAAAAATTTGTGGCAAAATTTTGGAGTGACCAACAACAATTGGTCACAAAAGGTGTAATCTGCGACGAAAATTATAGCAAAATTATTTTTCTGGTTAAAAGTATAAGTTCGAATAATTTGCGACAATTTTTCTAGTTTTGTCATTATGTTTGCCACTAATAAATGAGTACTCAACGTTCAAAATTTATAGTTTTTTAAATTTATGACAAGTTTTGCCACCGATTCAAAACATTCTACCGTGACAAGCGTTTGCGATAAAAATTTTGCCACAAGTTTGTCACGATATTCCATGGCAAGCATTTGCGACAATAGTTTTGCTACAATTTTATCACGATATTCTGTGGCAATTATTTGCGACAATATATTTATCATAGACATAGAACTATTTATTGTGATAAATTACTGTGCCATAGATGATAAAATAATTTAAAAAATAAAAAAAATAGACAAAATTTTAGGCGGGTGCCGATATATATATATATATACACTATATAATTAACTAACAAATATACACTACAACGGAAGCCTCAATTAGAGGTAATTATTTAGAAACATACAATTATTTGTCTCTAAATCTTACATTTAGAGACAATCAATTTTTTTTATATTTAATTCTAATTTTATAAGTAACATTAGTCTAAATCTATAATCATTAAAATTTAATTAAACATATTAAAAATAAATAGAAATGAACTTTATTAATTAATTTATATATGACTACAATGCCTCGTTTTTTTTGCAAATGTACGTACTACCTTCTCCTCCAATCTCCAGCAATCGAACCCTAACCCAAATCCCCTCTTTTTTTGCCTCTCCTAACGCTCCCGTCTTCCTTTCTCTCTCCCATCTCCAAAGCACCGACGCGAATGGTCGTCCTTCGCATGGGTATGGCGGTCGTCGTCTTGGTGGCGGCCCCTGTCACCTGATTGGGATAGGGAAAAAAGAAAGAGAGAGAGAGAGAGAGAGAGAGAGAGAGAGAGAGAGAGAGAGAGAGAGAGAGAGAGAGAGAGATTGGAGAAGAAGAGAAATAGTGGAGAGGAAATTGTTATTTCATTTCATACCTAGACATTTACATTCTTCGACTTATATACTTCTCTATACTTAGCATCGCCCAATACCTACATTCCACGTGGCTCTCTTTACATTTCGTAATCTCTAAATCGTAGCGGACGTCTCCGATCTCGTCTCGCACGTCCAGCTTGGCATCCCAAGTTCCACATCATTGATAGGAAGTGCGTCTTCACCTGCTTCTTCTACGTGCTCGAGCGACTCAGGTGTTTGGCATGTGACAGCCCCCTCAACCTCCTCCCTCCCCGCACCCGCCGCCCCCTTCTCCCTTGCTCTGTCGCGCCTCGTTGCCCCTCCCGTCGCCCTCTGACCTTTTCAGCCGCCTGCCGCGCTGGCCCTTTCGCCCCTACTTACCTGGCGGCCGAGGAGCTAGGTCGTCGTTGTATCTTCTCCCAAAGGTATGCCGCCTCTGAAGCTTGTGCGAATTCTTATTTGGTGGTGGATTTCGAATTGTATTCGATGATTTAAGGGGATTCAGCTTGCTTGCACCAGGTTCTGTCACAGAGTATACTGATTCATTATTGGCAGGAGTCCTGTTATTCCCAAAATGATTCTAGTTTTTGACTATAGATTATGATCATAGTAAGACATTATTTCTATTTTTATTAACACAAATAAAACATGCAACATCCTGTTATGACAGGTGATAGATGAATACGATCAAAATGTACACTGTTGAAATTGACATTGAGGAAGACCCTGAACTTGCAGAAGCAACAGGAATTTTGGGAACACATTGTGTTCAATTTTTCAAAGAAATTATCAAGCTATAGTGATTATCTTCTTATGTGGAAATGCAATGCTTGCAATGCTTACATGTGCTATTTTTGGAAGTTGTAAAATACACAACAAGATATTTCTTTTCATGGATTTGAACATCCCTCATTTTACTATAGCTTGTGGTTATTCAACTGGTTCTTCTTGTTTGGGCTTCCTATAATGTTATGTCCTTTTCTCAAGTTGTGCATTTATCATTGGATTATAAATGGTCTTAGGTTATGTTGTTCCACTATAGATTATCTGATATTTGATAGAATTCTATGATTATATGAAGCTAGCCTTTGTTGGATGTCATCTTTGGTGGAAAATGAAGGTCATGCTGTCACACCCCAAAACAAAGGCGTAACCGGCCAGAGTACTACTGGTACCCCGATGCCTAGTCCAACAACAAAGTTATAAGATACGAAATTTGGACAATATAAGAGTCTACATTCTTACTATAACGTAAATGACTACAAAGTTCCGACTCAAAATCCATAAGAAAACTGATAGTCCCAAATGTTCAGACTCAATTAAAATAAACCAACGATTACTTGAGTTCAATACAGAATTATAGGGTTTAAATGTCCATTTACAAGAAAATATATGGAAAATAAAAATGACTCAACCACTCAAACCCAACTCTTGACCACGACGTGTCACGAGATCGACTGCCCCTGACGCCCCAACTGCGCTACGACACTCCAGTACCTATCTGATTATGCCCAAGTGCTGCAAGATGGTGAAAAATAGTCAATCCAACTAGGACTTAGTGAGTGACAAAATTCCTACAATCATGTTCAATAAATACAAGCCAACAGATGTACATGAGTAGGTAGTAACGTAATGTTTTGTAAACAAAGTGAAAGCTCCAAAGAAATACAGATACACTCTATACAACCATGCATTTATCTGAGCAACAATTTAATAAGGGCATATCTACAATACTTAACATGAAATAAACAATAATGAAATTATTCCACTATTCATGCAAGCCACCCGAGTCGGTCGTCAGCGTGGCAGTACTGACGAGCTTTTCGGTCCAAGGACCCGTCGGTCCGATCATCTAGAGACCCGTCGGTCTACGAGTCGGGCGCTGATCATCTTTGTCTTAGCGTTTTCCCCGCTCTGCCACCCGGGTCGGTCGTCAGTGTGGCGGCTAACGAGCTTCCCGGTCCACATCCACATGCACAGTCAGGTATTTACAACCAAGCTATAATATATGCGTACAACCATACAATGAGTTGAATGTGCATATTTACCTGCCTAAACCCCATCTCTCCCATCCACAAACCATGTTACTACCAACTCACCGTATGGACCTAATGTATAACCAGTTAACATCTATCAAATATGATATACTAGCATTGTTCACACTACCGAGTCTGCCTTCCAATTGGATCTACCCCACTTCTCTACCCCCGGAAACTTCCATAGGGAGTTTTAGCCACACAAGACGTACTTGAGATAATGACAATACTATCTGTTTGAGTTCCAACAAGCGCATATTTCATTTTGCTCTGTTATCCACCAATTCGAACAACAGCATGCATAATGAAATCTAACGAATACCTACCTCACATCTTCATCCACAGAATACGTATCCAACTTTTGCTTCACCCAATTCATTAAAGTAATACAGGGTACATTCTATAGAGTAAATAATGAATGTGAACAATACCTAATATGCACACTGTTAATAATGAAATTGAACGACAGATAGCAGCATAGAATCGGCCGAACACAGATCATCATTCCACAGAATATATATTCAAGTTACAATCCATCAATTCACAAAAAAAAAAAATACCAAGTATTGATGCTGTTAACCACCATTTGAACAACAAATAGCGAAGAGAAATTAACCCGCACAGATCCAATTTCATCTATCGAACACAGATCCATATTCAATTGAGTATATATTCGAGTACTGATTCCCATTTCATAAATAATACCTAGCATTTCCCCTGTTAACAGCAACTTGAACAACAGGTAGTGAAAGGGGATCAACCAACACAGATCCAATTCCATCTACCAAACACAAATCAAAACCCCCGTCCACCAATTCATCAACGCAAAACAGAGCATCTACTCGGTTAGAAATTAGTAGGCAACACAATGAATTCACAAACCATTTCAGCATCATACCAGAATCATCGATCGATCCACACCAGAACACAAGGAACAATGCGAAGGAATCCGAAAGCAATGATTCGAAAAAAACATGGAAACGACAGCTTGAATCCATGAACACAGTAGGAGGAGGATTAGCCACTCACCGCGAGGAGGAATGGGCGAGTTCCGATCGCTGCCGCCGCCGAGATCGCCACCGCCGAGATCCGCTCTTCCCCCCTTGCGCTGCTCCTTCTGGGTCGCGGGTTGCGCGATTTTGATCGCCCAGCCGCGACCCGCCCCTTTTATAACTTGGGTTAATTTTAACCCCAAATTACTTTTCTTTTTTTTTACCCTCCCCTTATTTATTTATACCAAGCCCAATTTAGTTCAATTTAAGTCCAATTTGAGCCTAAATCGAACCACCAAGTTCGTTTTGAAATCTGGGATTGCAGAAATGATAGATGCAAATTTATTTATTTATATTTATATATTTTTTCCAAACCTTACCCGAAATTTCTCGATAATCCGCTAATTCACCCGCCTTACGTCCTCGGATCCTATTACGAAGCCAACTGAATAACATTAATAGAAAATTTCGGTTATAGCACATGCATTAATATGAAGATATAGGTGGTTTGCATCTCGATGGTGCATGAGTCTCTCATGATTGTGGGGGTATAGGGAGGGGTATTTATATGAAAAAGCTAAATTAGTGAATTACCATAATTAGTGAATTTCTATGGTAATTCAACGATGCATTTGATGAAATCTTTGCATGTGGGATAGTTTATGCATCATCATTTATATGCAGATAACACCTATCCAGTCTTTGATTGGATGCACTGGAAGGAGATGGATCATGGGTTTGATATCCCAACGAAGAGAAGACCAATTTTATTTGGAATATCTAACTGCGGTTGTACCAATGATTTATCTAACTCAATGTTCTTGATGCTTCTTATACACGTTGTTTCTATTTTACATGTTAATTGTAATTGTGTAAAAGATCCTCATGGAGTAAACTCTCTAGTTTTAATAAAAAATTTGCAAGTTAAATGTGAATGTATACAAGATTGTTTGCTATAGAAAGGCCATTTTTTCTAATTGATGCCTATATATATTATTATGCTCCTTGTTATAAATTAATTTGGCCTTACTTTAGGTAGGCAGCCAAAAATCCCATATATTGTAATTGATGCCTATATTATTATCCTCATTGATAATATTAAATTTGGCCATACTTCAGGGTTAGTAGCTGACTAAACCATGTGCCTAAGTATATA
This sequence comes from Canna indica, assembly GCA_034359265.1. Taxonomy (NCBI): domain Eukaryota; kingdom Viridiplantae; phylum Streptophyta; class Magnoliopsida; order Zingiberales; family Cannaceae; genus Canna; species Canna indica. The sequence continues at coordinate 76,063,509 of CP136890.1, forward strand.
TTTGCACGTATACTATAACTTGTATTATGGCCTGCAAAGTGGATGTCACTATTCTTAACATAGAATAGCAGTAGAAGGCTTGAATTTGTAACATGGAATGATAAGTATATAAGATGATTTTTTGTGAAGAACAACTTCCTTGGTTTGAAAATTTAGTTTCTGGCTGTGTTAGGGCTAATAAATTCATATGCTTTATGGACTATTATGATGCTATGAAATGCTTAATCTTTCGGTTGTTTTCCTTAATGATCTAATAGAAAAGTAATATAGACCTGCTATATTTGGAAATATTGTAACACAAGACACGAGGAAAATTTTGTTTTCTCAAACAGTGGAAAAGTATATTCTAATTAAACTATGAAAAGTGTCCAATATAAGACTGCTTGGCTAATTTTTTATGCACAGTAAGCTAAGCTATGAGGTTGTTGGTTAGTAGATATTTAACATATATCACCAATATTGTTTCTGATTTGAGCTAAAAAATTCATCCATATTAATTTGGAAATTAGAGAAGTAGGAATGTACATAGTACTAGTTTATTTCTGTTGCTTCAAGAAAATAATGCCAATTCTTCTATGGTATTATAAACTTATATCTATTATGGACAGCATGAGAAGAAGCATAGAGAACCTCTTGTTTTGTAGTTGATTTTGGTAGAAACAAAAAGTTACAATTATTACTAGGACTTGGGTATAATTTGCCATTAGGCATAGGACCATGAGTGTATTAAAGGGATCTTCATCGTTCATATGAAACTACTTAGTTGTATAATCTAAGGGGGTGTTTGCATGGGACCATGAGTGTATTAAAGGAATTTTCATCGTTCATATGAAACTACTTAGTTGTATGATCTAAGGGGGTGTTTGGTTGACCGCAAGTGCAAATGCTACAAAATTTATTTGCATGCAAAAGTAAATGCCCACAAATAAATTTTATAGCCTAGCGTTTGGTTGCCCGCAAGTAGAGCTGTAACTTCTATTTGCGAACGTTTGGTTGGCCGCAAATGAAAGTTGCAACTACATTAGCAACTTGTAACTTCTATTTGCGGGCGTTTGGTTGGCCGCAAATAGAAATTACAACTTGCATTAATATTTTGAAAAATAATAAATTAATATTAAAAACATGACCTACAAAGGATTATATCTAAACATTAGAGTAACATTTTGAATAAAAAAAATAAAGGACATACACATAAACATAAAAGAAGTCTTTAACAACAAATTCACGTAAACAAGTTCATAAAAGTCTAACAACGAATTCATATCATAGTCTTTAACAACATAAATCTCAAAGTTCATATCAAAGTCTTTAACAACATAAATCCCAAAGTTCATATCAAAGTCTTTAACAACATAAATCCCAAAGTTCATATCAAAGTCTTACAAGTTCATATCAAAATTTTTTAAAGATGACAAGTTCATATCAAAATCACATGTTTAACATGTCACGAATTCAGAAGTAACGGTGATGAATAAATGCAACCATGAAAGCTCTCGCCTCTCTTGTTGATGAACCAACAAGCATACAATAGGCACGACAAAGTTGACTCTCATCAAATCCAGATATTGACATAATAACTTCATACAACCCATCTATGGAAATCTCTGGCTCATTGTATTCTTTACTCACCACAGCAAGCTCCTTAATATTATTTGCTACCATCGTCATAATATCATCGATCTTTATTTTCTCTATGTCGCTTTGATGATTTCTTTTTTGTTTTTCCCGAACTCGAAGAAGTTCCTTGAGTTGATGTGCTTGTGCATGAATTGCATCAATTGAAACATCATTAGTATAGACATTAACTTCAGGATTTGCAAATTCAACATTATCCTCATATTCTGGCACTCCAAAACTATCATTATCATATTTGCTCCATCTTCGTGTTGCTAGAGACCCTCCAAAGATGATAGACATTTGATCGTAGAAATCAATAGGCTTGTTGATTAATGCAGCATTTTTAGGATGATTCTATTTCAACAAAAATACACAAAATTTTATTAGTAAATAACTAAAATAATATAACATCTCATAAATATAACAATATAACATAACTTACATTTATATAGCCGAGATACTCATCTCTACCCATGACTATCCTTTTTTCATTTTTATCCCAACTCATTCCGCTCTTCTCTTTCAACTCAACAATTTGCGACCATTTGTTCCTCCATCCTCGTAAATGATTATAGACATTATTGTTTGTAACTTGAATGCCCACCTTCTCATTAAGGGTCTTCACAACTTCAAATATTTGTGAGTATTTGAAACCTTTTTCAAATCGATCTCCTGATTATACTTGCTCTACCAACAATCCAACAATACTGCAGATTCTGTTGATTTCCACTTAAAATTGTATGCCTTTTTACCATGGGAACTACAAGCTTGATTACTTTGATTGTTTTCCATTGACTAATTTGATTGAATAAAAAATAAAAAATAAACAACACAATTATTAGTAATCATTCCAATGATTCCAAATAAGTAGAGAAAGCAAACAAATCATTTCAAATGAACAAACAAGTAGATATCATTTCAAATGGACAAAAAAATAGATATCATTTCAAATGATTCCAATTACATATTTAGTAGGTTCATTTCAAACAAGTAGATATCATTCCAAATACATGATAGTAATCATTTCAAATGAACAAACCAAAGTAAATCTAACAACTAACTAAACTTATAGAATATGATCATCCCACATTTGAGTTGCAATATTATCTCGTATCGCCATCCACTCTCTAGATTCTTCACGTTGTACACGTTGGCTCGTACTTATAATGATATTATTTGCAATCCATTGTTCTTCATCGGGAACCAAATCATCGCTACCATTTGACATATCCAATTATGCAAAATACAACAAGCGATGACAATGTCCACTTGGGTTGGATATGGAAAGAAAGGCCTTGTCGTAAGAATCTTGAAGCGATTTTTTAGTGAACCAAACGCACGCTCGACAAAAGTTCGAAGAGAAGAATGTTGAAGGTTGAACAATTCCTTGGCATTTGAAGGACTACGAGAGGACCATTCTTTAAGGTGATATTTTACACCACGATATGGTGCAATAAAGCCTGGTAGAGTGGCATATCCCGCATCCACCAAATAATTTTTTTCTATATTAAAAGTAAAAATATCAATTTTGGCTTAACATAAATAATTTAATGTATTATATAAAAACGTAATTATTTACCTTCAGGAACACGCAAACCATGTGGTCTTTCTAATGCATCTCGTAATATGAGAGCATCACGTGCAGATCCTTCCCACCCAGCAAGAACATATGTAAATTTCAAATTAAAGTCAACAACGGCAATTACATTCTGAGTCGGGTAAGACTTTCTCCCTCTAAAGGCCGCTACATGTTCTATTGGTACAGAAGCATGAACATGAGTGCCATCTAAAGCACCAATACAATCCTACATGTTAAACACAAAACACTAGTAACTATATATAGTTTCACTTAATTATAAAACTAAAAAAATAATTTGACTAATTTGTTCACCTTAAAGTATGGCATGAATCTACTACTCGATGTGATCCGAGAATGGGTATTGAGTGAAGGGTGCCTAATGAGCTCCCGACGAAGTTCGCCAATAGCGCGTAGTACTTCATTGAAATATCGACTAACTATCTCTCCAGAACGCATAAAATTATGTCCCACCACCCTATTTCTTACATTATGTCCGACGGTATGCAAAAACATTGCTACTTGTTCCTCTAATGTAACATTAAGAGTGTCATGCAATAAATTTCTTTCCATCACATAACTTGAAAAATGTAACTCTCTTCATTCGTATCATGCTAATGCTGCTAGTATCAAAACCATAGTATAACCTCGATAGATATTCATGTCTTTGTAAGTTTCTATGAATACGTGGAGCATATGAATCCCTAGAAATCCTTCTTCTTTTGTATCGTTGTAATATCAAATATGCATATAGTCCTAGCAACCCCGCAAGCTTCACAATATCCAAGGATAGAGATTTTTCATTCGTCATCTAATAAACAAAATAAAATAAAATAGCGTACTGATAACAGTATGATATATTTAAACATGAATAACAAATAATATAAGACCAAATGGAATAAAATAACGAAAAATATCTGAGATAGTATGAATAACAAAATAGACATATTAAACACTCATTCATATTAAACAAAATAGACATATAACAAAATAATAGACAAGTTATTATTTTAAAAGGGAGGCATGCCATGTAGTCAATAATTCAGTAGGTATTTGACACTCTCATCATCCTTATTTGGAGATATATTAGCCTAGTATAGGTGGTGGCCAAAACACTCCCTAGAGATAATGAACTCAGCATGTAGGATTCTACCAAGAATATATTTCAATCTGAAAAGTGTCCACTTTAGTGAAGTTGGGGATCTTAATCACTGACAAATCTCTTATCTTTCTTTCCTAAAGATGATCAACTGGATCACAATCCTGTACATCAAACTCTTAGCTGATTTTTTAATATAGAGGATAATGTTAGGCATTGAGCTTGATTATTTAATTAGAAAGTAGGTTTGTGAGATGTACCAGTAGATTTTCAATGATGAGACAGTGGTTAACAAAAGCTACTAACTTTAGAATTATTGCTTCAAATACTCGGAGGGTTGAAGGTTTTGTTATTTCCTTTGTTGTTTATATTTTCTTGCCCTTTTAGTTTTGTGCCATGTCATTATTTTTGAAGTCAAGTCTTGAACTTTTCTGCTACTTCTGATGTTATGAAGCATGTGATATGATTTGGTAAGCAAAATACACTGAAAAAAGCTATCTATTTGCCAGAATCTCAGAAACATTGTAACCTCAGATACAAGCTGAATATCACAAAGAGTTAAGCATGGGTGAAACTGGGTTGATTCTTAATTCATGTAGTCAACATATTGTAGCAAGAGGTGGAGGATCTGTGGCAGGGGCTGATTCTCAGTTCTCATGATATATAGTGGAACAATCAATTCAGGTAACTAGGTAATTAAGAGTTATCTTGCTCAAGAGGTAGAGGCTCAGCAATAGGTAGAGGATCTGTGGCAAGTGTTGGTTCTCATTATTGTTAAGATCAGCTTGAATTTTACATCAGAAATCAATTAAGCATGAAGTTAACTTGAATTTGACATTATTGTCAATATCACTAATCAATAATAAGCTGTCCCAAAATGACAAACATCAATAAACACATGAGATGAGAGGAAATGCTCATGGAAAGAATCACTATGTTTGCTATCTCAAGTGATCTGAGATGTGACTACACTTGGAAAAGCTGATGGATGCATAAGATGAGAGGAAGATATAAATACATGGACCAGTCACAGTCTTAATCTTAATTGATAGCTGCAAGCAACTTGACAAAGTTTGGTGAATTATTGTATGCAAGAGCAGTGCAACAATGAGAGGTGGACAAGGACAATTAGGCCAATGTGCAAGTTAGATTCTTGTCTGCATGTTCATGGGAAGCTTCTAAATCCATCTTGTCTTATATATTTGCAGAAACAGTTATTTCTCTGTGCAATTAATGTATCTTCATAGTCCACATCAATCTCATTGGGGACAACTATCTTTATTTCATATCTAAGTTGATAAAGAAAGAAAGCCAACTCTGACCAGTATTTTTATATTTGCAATTTAGAAAGACAAAAGTTATTACTCCATGAGATGCATGATGCTTTTTGTTATCAAATTGGTTCACTGTGTCCTGAAATCAAATTGGTCATTAACTATTGCATGTCATTAGCTATTGGTAAAAAGTGACTGTCTTGAAATAAGTCAAGATCATTGGAGCTCAATATTGCAAGCTCTAAAGTTTATCTTAAAGTTCATAAAAAAGTTAATCTCACAACTCATCACAAGGAAAGTAGATACCGAAGCAACAATTCGCAAAGTCAGACAACATAATAAGAAAAACCAAATTTAAAAAACACAACATATTAAGTAGTAATACGTATCCATGAACAAAAGAAATATTACCAGGACTGGAGGATCAGATCTAAAACGAAGAACTCACAAATGGGAAGAGGAAGATGAATTCGAAACAGAAATTGATTTCAGATGTCAGAGCTAATTACAAAGTTGAAAATTGAGCTTCTATTTATAAGAGAGGTATCCTTTCCTACCATTCACCTTTGGCTTGGTCTTTCTACAACCCATACCTTTAATTATTCTTCAATCACCTTGTTTTCCTTGAAGAGCTAAAACCTCAGCTTATGAGCTTCTTCTTGCCTTTGTCAAGGAAGAGGAGGTCCATATTTAAAGCATCTCCATGTCCTACTTTGGAGAATCTAGATATGAACAGCTCATTAAACAAATTTGAGAATTCTAACTATTGAACCGACAAAATTGACAAAGACTTGGTTTTGGTTTCTCTTTTATTGCGGGGTGTTCAGACTGACAGAATCAGACTAGTCTACATTGATTAAAGATTGAAAAGTGTGGTACAAGAAAGTTACATATATGATCATTTATCAATCATTGATGTGTTCATCTAACTTAAATATTCCTTGTGTTGAATTGAAATTGTTGTCAATATTTCTTTCATTTTAATCTCTTGGATCCGAAGTTGAATTTATAGCATGCTGAATGTAGTTAAATCAATAGCAACAAAAGGATACACATGTGGAAATATAAGTACACAAAAGGGAATGAAGGGCAACAAGTACATGCGTGCAACAATGAGAGGTGGACAAGGACAATTAGGCCAATGTGCAAGTTAACAGTACTGAAATGGGAAGAAAACTCACAGTCGGGAGCTTTTGGAGCAGGAGTAGTCGCGGCTAGGAGCTTCTGGAGTAGGAGCAGGAGATTCGAGCAGTCGGGAGCTTTCAGAGCAGGAGTAGGGCTTTGGGGGTGTAGGAGTAGCTGGTTTCCGGGGAGCCGGGGATGCTCACTGGTTTCGAGGGAGTCGAGGGTAGAGAAAGAGCTGCAGGCGTCACGCGAGAGCTGTAGGAGGGCGAGAGTCGATGGTAGAGCAGGAGCCGATTTCAGGGGAGCCGAGGGTAGAGCAGAAGGAGAGTGTTCGGGGCCTGTAGGCTAGCGTCGTGCGACACGAGAGTCGACGGTCGACGGCTCGGGGAAGAAGTCGGGGGATGCAGGCAGGCATCGCGCGACGGCGAGGGGAAGAAGTCAGGCTGCGTCGCGCGAGGGGGAGAGTCGGGGAGAAGTCGGGCTGCATCGCGCAAGGGGGAGAGTCGGGAAGAAGTCGGGCTTCGTCGCGCGAGGGGAGAGTCAGGGCGTTAACAGTGCCCTCTTCTTGGATATTTTTCTTGCTTTGAGTCCTTCCTAATATGCTTATTGCCTATTGGTATACTATTTCATTTGGCATAACCTTCTTTCTATCAGGTCTTCTTTCTCGACAAAGAGCTGACAAGGCATATGATGCATCAGAACAATTGTATTCACATCCTTCATCTGATTTTATTAGACACTTTGATGTATTTTGGTTATTTAACACTCCACATAGGTTGCCATACAATTGAAACAGATAGTACCTATTTTCTTTATATTTTGTTATGGGTTCAGCTCAACATTACGAAGAATTATATTAGAATGGATTTGACATGTCATAGAGATTGAGATTTTAATGCAATGATGTTTTTTTTAGGAATTTCAGTCTCACTTATTTAAGAGGGTATTAATTGTTGCTCCAAAGACACTTACTCGTCATTGGATGAAAGAGCTATATGTGGTTGGTCTCAATGACAAAACTAGAGAGTGAAATTGTAAATATCTTCATTTCTTTTTTAGGGCTATTTGCATTGTATCTGTGATAACTTAGTCTCTCCGCTTTTGAATATAAATATGAGATGAGATACAGAATATTGGTCATATTTCGCATGACCATAGAGAAAAACTTTTACTTGGGCTAAAAAATGCTATTGTTGATGCATTATTTGCTAGGTTAATTCTCTATTCTTGTCACACACCAAATTCGGTATAATCGGTCAGAGTACGCTACGTACCCCGAAGCCTAATTCAATTCAAACCACAACATAATAAATAACTTGAACAATATATATAATATTTAAAAGAGATAAAAAGACAAATGATTTCAACCCAAACCAGTGGCGGATGCACACTGGGTCCAATGCAGTCACGTGACTACACTAAGTCTGCATCCGCTGCAAAAAAAAAAAATTATCTTCTTAATTAGCTCAATTTAGGAGTGGTGGAAGAAATAATGGCAGTTGAGAGGACTGAGGAAGGGATTTGTTTGTATACAGTGGTTTCGGATAAAAAAATTGGGTTCTTGACGATATGATTTCTCTATTTTTGTTTTCTCTTTCTTCCCCTCTGTTTTAGTTTCCTCAATTGGCTTTATTTATATTTTTATTTAATATCTAACCCAACATTTTGCCTATTTGACTTCATTTTTATAAAGAATTAATTTCAGTTGCGAACTTAATTATTTAAAGTTTCCTTAAATTAATTAACCTTTACTCCTGAGAATTTTATAATTTTCTAATTATGTGCAAATATATTTAGATGCGAAAATCAATTAATACACTTTCTCTCCCAATATTCACCTACTTAATATCCATAATATTCACTCATTTGCTTTGTATTTTCATCTTCATGCTTCTTTACTCGCTCAGTATTCTTATTTACTTGTATCATAAAATTTATTAAATAAGGAATGACTTCAAAATAGTCTTATTCTTGTTTGCCTCCAACACGTATAAATTAGTTGAATTTGCTAAATTCTATTCTTTGAAATTTGATGAGTACGTGAATCTCATCTCCCTTTCTTTTCTTCAAGTTTTAATAATTTTATTGTTGATGTAAGAAATTACGATGATTTTGTTAATCTACAAGGAATCGATGAACTTGCTCGAAAAATGATTGAGAAGAAATGAGATATTACTTATCCAAATGTCTACTTATTGGTGAAATTGATATTAATTTTACCGGTTGCAATTGCAAGTGTTGAGTGAGTGCTTCCATCAATGAATTTCGTGAAGGATAAATTGCGTAATCGAATGAGTGATGATTGATTTAATTCTTATTTGATGACTTACATTGAGTATGATGTATTTGACAAAGTAGGAGATGAAGCTATTATGTAATATTTTTCAAGAAATAAAGCCTCAAAGAATGACTTTGTACTAGAATGAATTTATATTATTTTGTAGAACATCTATAAAACTAATAAGCATTTAATTTAAATTTTTATATCTTTTATTATTTTTTGAAAAGTGACTGCACTACTAAAAAATTCTGGATCTGCCACTAACCCAAATCATAGACTCAGTAAAATAAAAGTGTTCAAGTTATTAAAGAAGTTTAATAAACAAACCAAGACGCTTACAAGTAATAAAAATGCGGAAACAATAACCCGAATCTACATGACTTAAATAACTAAAAGAAAGAGAAAAAAATGATTCAGATATCCCCCTCGACCATGATATGTCACGAGACCTGCCGTCCTGCCGCTACCAACTGCGCTACTACACCTCGGTACCTCTCTGATCTTGGTCAGGTGCTGAAAAAAAATGACATAAATGATGGGTAAGTCCATATAGGACTTAGAGAGTAGATCCATCCTCGTTTCCACCACATCATCATCATGCAATCAAGAACAATAAGAAAGCATAATAACAACATAACATAATATGCTATCTACTACCCTGCGTATGATAACAACATCTACCACATATAAGTATCACAATGCAATGTCATATCCACATGAATGATCACCGGATTCGTCAGTCTCTTATAACCACGTAGGGTAGGTACACGGTGTGGCCTCCGAACTACTACCCAGCCCAGTGTCGTCTCTTTGGGCCACGCACTCCCCTCACCGACACTGGCTCTTCTGAACCGTCTCTTTGAGGCATATGTTCCCCTCACCGATCAGGTCTTCGGACTGTCTCTTTGGGGTATGATCTCTCCTTACCAGCCGGACTTTCGAAATAATGCCAACATTATCTCTTTGGGGCATACCCTTCCCTCACCAGTGAGGCTGCCGGAATATGCACAAGCACATCACACACGCAATCATAAGTATAAAACATAAGATGTGCTATACAGTAAATAACAAGATGAGTTAAGGACATACCTCAACCTCCACCTCCTCATGTCATTAACCACAACAACGCATACATATATGAATATGACATGGAATGCACAACTCCTAAGAGGTACAACACATCTAATAGCGTAGGAAAAGAGAATGAAAAGCATATGTATATAGCCCTAAAATAGGGTATCACCACCTAATAATTCTACGTAATTTTAACCCGCCTTGGTGACCCTAGCCGAGTACCCTAGGGCTGGCCTACCTCCCTCACCCGAGTGCCCTAAGGGCAAGGAGGGTTTGGCCCCCTTGGGTGTCCTTAGGGTCATCCCTTTCGAATGTCAAATTAGGGTCCTAATGTCTCTAAGTGTACCTAAAGTCCTTAATTCCTAAGTTTAGGTTCCTACAATATTTATACTCTTTGGAATTAATTCAACATACCCTAAAGTAAAACCCATAAGTGTGAAAATATATTTAGAACCCCAAAATCCAACCTTGTAATGGTCGGCCACCCTAGGGTTTCTAAAGAACCCTAAAGGGTGGGGTGGCATACCCTAAAACTCTCCCAAAACATCTTGTTTCTTCAAGATATCAAACAAGCATTAAGAAGCTTCAACAACCATCTAGAAACCCACAAGAATTCATCAAGAATTTGAAGAAAAGAGGGGAAACACATCAATGGTAGGGGCGGCCAAATCGCCCAAAAATCGATCCGACAAAATCACAATGACGACGAGAAAACCCTTAATCTGAATACACAATCCGATATGACGAAATCGAACCAAAAATCAACGAAACCCCATGACATAGGGGCGGCGATATCACTGATGAAAAGGGGGAAAAGAAGGCTAATACACTCACCTCTTTAGAGAAAATAAAAAAGAAGAAGACGTTAGGGATCCTCCTTCAATCGGCGTCGACGAACTCGCAAAATTCCGGCTCCGATGGCTCCTCCTCCTCCTTGGTGTCGCCCCTTCTCTCTCTTGGGTGGTGTGAAGCTAAACCTATAGCCGTGTACCCCAAGTGGTATTTTATGGACCATGGTTGGCCCAAATTATCAAAACGCCTCCACTTACGTGACTCAACTTATAAAACTCAAATTTAATTTGTTCTAATTCCTATTCAAGTTCCGCTTGAACATATAGACTCGTCTCGAGATCCTCTATCATATTATCATGTTGAATCGCACAAATAAGGTAAATAATTTTTTCCTAATATTTTTTCTATTTTTAATGCTTACCCAAATTTAATCTCGCAGTTCTATGCCAATCCGCACTAACTCGAGCCCACGGTCCCTTGCTTATGGATAACATATTATTATTAGGATTTTGGGCATTACAATTCTCAAGGCTGAAAATAGAAGCCAAGGAAGCATGGAAAGAGGTAGCCCTTGGAAACAATAGAGTTGAGGAGATGAAAAAATATCAAGAAGAGATGTCGGCTTAGATTAATAAATCAATGATGATGATGTTATCAAAACTACAAAATGGGGATCCGAAGGTAAGAGATAATAACAACCGAATTTCTTTCATTTGTTCCATCTTCATGTATTTTTGTTTTTACTTGTGTTCTTAGTTCCCTTCTTTTTTATTTGTGTTCTTATTTTTGCATGAGAAAAAAAATGAAGAGCTTGGCCATGCAATTGCGAGGGCAACAATGCTGATCGGTTGCTAATTTAAGCAAATTCTCATTTTTTGTCGTCTTTGAATATTAGATATTTTGGTCTATTTTGTGTTGGTTCAATGTGTTGTTTTTGATATATTTCATTACCTTAAGTCTATTTGGTGTTGGTTAAATGCACGTTGTATTTGGATTAATGTTGAACTTATTTTGGATTAATATTGAACTTATTTTGTATTAATGTTGAAATCTAATTGTCATCGCATATTGTGGCAATAATCCAAATTTGAAGTCGTATTAGTGACAAATTTATTTTAACGTTTAATGACAAAGGAACATACTTGCAGTTTTATAGCAAATTTGATATGTAATGACAAAATATAACACAATATTAGCGGCAAATTTTATATATTTTTGTCACGAAAAAAATTCCAAAAATAATAGAATAATGATAAATATTTATTAATAAGTGACAAAAACTTTTGCCATAAAAGATATATGACGTCAGCAAACCCTGTTTGCCACAATATGATAGAGGTAGTTTGATTTTTTTATTTGCCGCTAAATAAATTGTAATTCATGGCAATCCACTAAAGTGACTTTTAGTGGCAGATCTATTGTGACAAAAGGTTGACGAGCATTTTTTTGTCACTGAATCATCATTTTACCACTTTTACTATTACAATTTGGTCTTTTAGTGGTGATTGTTATGACGTTTCCTAGCAATTGTAAATGCTGCAAAAATCGTTATTAACAATTAATGAATTCACACTAGATCCATTGTCGTTAAAGACTTTAGAAGCAATTTATACAATTACTTGTAAAGATAAAAATAATCACCATGTACTAAATGTATATATATATATATATATTAAAATCTATAACTTTTTTATAGAGTTTTTAATAATAATTGTTAAATGATGTACCTCTAAGTTATTTAACAGCAATTATCTTATTGCTACAAATTAATTGTTACTAAAGAAATAATCTCTTATAGTGTTTATGTCACTACTGTGGCAAAGATAACTTGCCACTAATTTCAATTTTTTTGTAGTGTAAAACATGCTAATTTAGAAATTTTTTGGGATATGTCAATAAATATTGTGCGCCATGCTTTTGGAATGGGCTTAGAAATATTAAGTATTGACATCAGAAATTATATAGAATGCTTCATATATTTTGAAAGGGGCATAGGAAAAACTTAAAATTGAAAGTTTGATATCAATAAAAGTATCATGATATTATTATAAATCTTGAAATATATATATATATATATATATATATGAATTGTGGATTTTTTAAAATTTTTAAAATATATATATGTTATATATGTCGTGTCCGTGTTCTATAAATTTTTGTAATTGGTGTTTCCCCGTGTCCTTATCTATGTCGTGTCTCGTGTCCGTGTTGGTACGTCGGTGCTTCATAGGGCATAAGTAAGCTAATTTTTATCAGAGTCACGTCCCGAATACATATCAGATCTTGGTTATAATGGCATCAACTTCGTCTTTCGACCCGTTCTTCTTTAAACGCCAAAGTCGACTTTTTTTTCTTCACTCTGTTAGCCTAGGGCACCGCAAAAACTCCGCAATTCGGCAATCATGGCATGTGAGACCGGAGAAGGTGAGGGGGAAGGCGGCTAACCCTTACCCGATTACTCGGTTACTCGATTCCCTAATCGGCTAACCCAATAAGGCCGTAACCTATAACCCTAACTCCCTCCCTCAACCCTTCTCCCGTTCTCTCCAACTCCCCCACCCCACGCGACGCGAGTGAGCGTCGAATCCCAATCCAACACCAACAATCCCCCCTTCTCGATTTTCTCGTTCTCGGCTTCTCCCCCCAAATCGGCAGACGGTAGTCGGCACTCGCCACAACAATCGGCACTTGGGCCACTCAGCACTCGGTAGTCGACAGCCCCCAAATCGGCAGAGGGCATGACATTCGACTGTCGGCTTCTCCTCCAAATTGCTGCCCTAAACGGTAATCTCCCATTCGGCCATTCTCCCTCTCTTCTTCACACTGACCGATACCTAACTTCCTGCTCATCTTCTTCAATCTTCAGTCCTCATCTGGCGTTGCAGCAAGGTTCATCCAACGGTCTCATCTCCTTCTCATCCGGTGGCACTGCAGCAAGGTTCAACATTCACTGTATTTTTGTTAGTGTTCTATTGTTCACTCAGTATAGGTTATTGTATTGGTTCATGGTTGATTCCTATATGATGCCCCGTTTGTATTTTTATCATCTGGCACAATCTCATTCTAGTTGATTTGATTTTATTAAATACCTTTGGTGATGAATAAATCCATGAATTACTCCTGTTTTAGGAAATATCAAAGTTCAAATATGAGCTAGTGTATATTTGTTCAGATATTGTTCACTGTTAGTGTATTTTTGTTCACGGTTAGTGTGCTAGTTTTGTTAGAAATATTGAATTATGTTGTTAGAACAATGAACTGTTAGTGTTCTAATTTTTGTTCACGGTTAGTGTTCTAATTTTGTTAGTGTAATTTTGTTCACGGCTAGTGTTCTAACAATGAACTAATGTTAGACTAACAGGCTCATTGTCTATAGTATTCTCGTTGAAAACATTAGATGTCCCACTCGCAAGAAGAGGCGAATTCAAATGCATTACCCGAAAGTGGAAATATACTTGAAAGCAGTGAAATCAGAAAATCAACAAAGCCGTCAAAACAAAGGTCAAAAGTGTGGAGCACTTTGTGAAAAGAATAGTGCCCTTAATCCAACCACATGTCGATGTGTTTAGGGACTATTCAAAGGTAATCAACTTAATGAGACAACTTTTTCATTATATGATGCATCTTTATTCATAAAAATTGTGATGAACCCCATGAACCCGGGCAAATGATTCCGATGTCATGATGAGATCATGTCAGTGAGACTTGGAATCCAAAGATCCATGTTCTAAATGTTCCTAGTCGTAGGATCACCAATTAAGGGATCGGTGATTCCGAATAGACTAGTGCATTTGGTTCATGCCCTATACGATAAGGGGTTGCTGATCTCACAGTTACCTATGAGTTGTCATTAATGTACAAGTGCATGTGCTCATTAGGGAATGAATTCACTAAACGGACCTATATGAGAAACACAAAATGAAATCCTTACTTTAGTGTCAATAGGATGTTCCTCACACTACAACAAATTGGACAGATGGGGACATCCTTTTTTTCTCTTAAGGACACTCTTTTGTGTCACTAATTAACTCACCGATGCAATTTACAAGCGTCTCAAATCATTATGTCCCAAAAAATATCCGAGACACAAAAGGCTTGGTGTTAGTGATTTCTAGCAAATGCGCATTTTTAGTTGCGCATCCAATGCAACTCGCGATGCTTTTATTAATGGTGGTGGTGATTTCTGACGAAAACACTATCTAGTTGCGCTTAGGGGTGAAATTAAGCAAAGGAGCCGAGCCTAAGCTAGGCCTTAGCCCAGCTCGGCTTAGTTATATTTTACTCAGAGCCCGAGCCAAGATGAGCCTTAACTTACTAGAATCAACTAGGTTTGGACATTTTATGTTTTGAGTTATGCATGTACATTAATCCATATTTATAATCAAATAGTCAAGTCCATTTTGAGAAATTTTTAATGTGGGACTATTGTTGCATCCCATGTAACCAAATGAGAAGTTATTTTTTGAGAAGTTTCCAATGTGGGACTATTGTTGTATCTCATATAATCAAATTGAGACGCTATAGAAAAATGCGTCCCTAATTGGAAAAATTGAGATGCCATGAAAAAAATGCGTCCCTAATTTTTGAGACGCTCAAAATAAAGCGTCCCTAATTGGAAAAAAACTGAGACGCTATGATAAAATGTGTCCCTAATTGTAGTTGAGAAAATGACACTTTTTAAAGCATCCCAAATAATGAGGGTTTTAAAAAATTCGGCAACGCTAATAAAAGCGTCCCCAGAATTGTATCCTTAAAAGACTCTTTTCTTGCAGTGTCAGGTGATAGTAGGTGCAAGCAGTCCTTGGATATGAGATTGGCATGAAGAAGCATTCATGGAGGTAGGTGAGCAACCAACATGAAATCGATTACTCCTAGTAAGATGAGATAATGTCCTATGTGTCACTACAAGTGTCAACTGAGGAATCTCTGGCCAGAGTAGACATGAAAGTCAGGATGATATTTTTGACGTTTTATTATTGAGACGTCATCTTGGCGGGTGGAATACATATGAATCGATATTAGGGGTTGACACTTTTTTCGTACCCTAGCCGTATTCGGGACATTGTAACTGAGGGACTTAGTTGAACGATAACTAATCACCGAAGGGCGTTCGATCCCTGTAGATTGAACCTCACACTATCCGGGTAGTAATGACACGTTGCTAGACGTCAATCTTGACTTGTGAGTGGAGTCTCTCATGACCACACTAAAGGGGTTTAGTGGTGGCTTGAAAGATTCACATAGAAGTCATTCTAGCGGATATGACTCTCCATGCACAACTCATTGCTTGCTTAGTGTGGGGCCCAATGGATCACACACAATAGGCTAACCTCGTAACAGACCTCATGAGATAAAGTCTAAATGCGGCCCTATATGTCTACTAGCATGGGTTTGCTACAACTCGACCACAAATCTCATTTACGGACATGATAGGAATGTTGTTTCCTATATGATCGAATGTGCGAGGAAGGAGTTCCTCGATAACCCTAATTTGTAAGGTATCCCTAAATTGTAGGGATTGACACATGATAATATTTCATGTAGTTGATTAAATTTAATTATGATATAAATATTTAATTAACTACTTGATCGGGAATATATTTAATTATGAATTAAATATAATTTGATTTTGAATCTGGTATACATGGTGGAAAAATTAGTTTCTAACCATAAGCCTAACTGATTAATTGAGAATTAATTTATTTGGATAAATCCTAATTAATAAAAATTTGAATTATGGAGATAAATTATAAAATTAATAGATATATGATTTATGAGGGTAAATCATAATTCTACTAATTAATAGGGTTAACTACATGATATATTCCAAATTTTAGGGGTTTTCCCAATTTTGTCCAAACTTTTTATTTGTATCGATTGTATACTTGAACTTTTATTTTGTATCAATTATATCCCAACGTCAATCAACAGTTAACTTTGTCGTTAGAGCGCTAACGTGGCGTTGCTGACGTGTATTGACAAAAATAAAGAAAATTATTAATGCCACATCATCAATATGGTTAATTACATGGTATATCCTAAATTTTGGAGATTTTTCCAAATATATCCCAACTTTTTTTATTTATATCAATTGTATACTCTAATTTTTATTTTGTATCAATTATATCTCGATGTCAATTAATAGTTAACTTTGTCATTAGAGTGCTGATTAGCGTTGCTAACGTATATCAACAAAAATAAAAAAATTAATATTATATTATTAATTTTATACTATAATCAAGTGCCGATGTGGATTAATAAACGAGTCCACGTCAGCACTTAAAAAGTTGGGTTATTATCCCCTAATAATTAACCCGACATCTCAGCACTTAAGAAACCTGATTTCTTAAGTGATAATGCAGATTTTTTATAAAAAAAAATCTACATGAATATACCATGTAATTATTTATAAACAATGGTTAATTATAATCAACGACTGGTATTGAGTTACTTAAGAAGTCGAGAAATATAAATAAGGGTTAAGAAGTCAGATTTTTGAAGTGCTCGAATGTTGGGTTGTGTGAGTTATTAGGGGATAATAATTTGACTTCTTAAGTGGTGATGTGGACCATTAATCCATATCAGCACTTGATTTTAATATAAAATTAATGATGCAGAATTAATATTTTTTATTTTTTGTCGATACACGTCAGCAACACCACGTTATCAATGTAATGACAAAGTTAACTATTGGTTGATGTTGGGATATAATTGATACAAAATAAAAATTATAGTATACAATTAATATAAATAAAAAAGTTGGGATACATTTGGGAAAACCTCAAAAGTTTGAAATATATCATGTAATTAACCAAATTGATGACGTTGCATTAACGAACTTTTTATTTTTGATGATACACGTCAGCAACGTCACGTTAGCGCTATAACGACAAAGTTAATTGTTGATTGACATCGGAATATAATTGATACAAAATAAAAGTTTGAATATACAATTGATGCAAATTAAAAGTTGGGACAAAATTGGGAAAACCCCTAAAGTTCGGGATATATCATGTAATTAACCTTAATTAATAAGGAATTGAATTATTTAGATAAACCACTTTCCTATTGTTTAGGGGATTGATTTATTTTGATAATTATCATTCTTGTTTATAGGCTCTTAATTCATGAGGATAAATTAAAATTTATATTTTATTGGATTTAATTAATTTCGAATTAATTATGAAGCCATTAAAATATAAATTATTTTTGGAGGCAAACCCCGAAATTTTGAATTCTGGGAGAGAGTTTTTAGGGGGTCGATCTACCTTTTTGTCAATCATCCTACTTTTGGCTTTTATGACTTTGGGCGATTATGAATCGCAGTTAGAACTTGAGAAGTGTGTCTCAAGGAGATTCTGACCAAGTCTCTGCTCACCAGACCTAGTGAAATGCTCGCTGAGTTGACTAGAGTTGGCCAACATAGGTGTATGTAGGCCGATAGCTGAAGCCAGAAAAGGATACTCCTACAATACGATTAGGCACGAGTACGTCCACCTATTTTGGCACAAGCCAATACCCTTTGAATCGTTTAAGGAGTATAAAAGTGAAGTTAAAGAAACATATTGGAAAAGTAATTATAGGCCTTCAATTGGATCGATGCAAAGAATACTTATCCACTAGGTTTGTGAATTATCCCGAAGATAATAAGATTGTCTCTGTATGGACCCCTCCTGACACAATGGTCTGTCTGAAAGGAGGAATCACACCTTATTGTATATGATGTGATCCATACTTAGCTTCCAATCTCTTTTTAGAGAATAAGCTATTGTAGCGGTCATAATTTTATTTCTTTGATACACCATATAAGATATGGAATGGCAAGAAATCGAGTCTGAGACCGCTCGTGATTTGGAGTTGTCTAGCGTATGACAAACTTGAATAGGTGCAGACTTTGAGGCATACCCTAGAAAGTGTTTTGAGTATCAAATTCTCCAAACTAAACAAAAGGAGTTTTATCACCACTTTTTGAGAAAAGATGTTTGTCGAGGAAAGTGAGAGAGGAAGATATGTTGAACTTGGTGAAGTTCAGCAACCACGAATAAAATTGCAACAACTAGTGGAAAGTTCACAGGTTAAATCAATCCATGTAATTATTACTTCCCATCACTCTTCTAGGAGACTGCGTAGACTGCCTGAGTGAGCCGTAGGGTATGACCTAGACTCAGGCAATCTGTGATATCTTAATAGTCAAATATGTTGACACCATGCGCTGGCATTATGCAAATCCTAATTGGACTCAAACCAAGTACGGACTTTGGTTGATCGGCTCCAAAAGGATGACTCCTATAGGGTGCAGGTGGATCTTTAGGAAAGATCTGAGCAACTGGCAAGGTATGGACCTATAAGACTAGACTGGCTGTGAATGAGATCTAACCCAAATAATAGGTTGTCTGCAAAAATATATTCTCACCGATTTCCAACGCTCAAGTCCATCAGAATATTGCTAGCCATCGGTACTATATGACATAGCTAGAGGAGTAAGTATCCTCGGTTGGACCGAGTAAGGTATGCGAGCTAGAGAGGTCCATTTATGTACTACAGCCAGCATCGAAGAGTTGAACATCCGTTTTGATGAGATAGTCAAAAGGGTTTTGATTTTATTAAAAATATGGATGAACCTTGTGTAGACATGGTGTTTAGTGGGAGTGTAGTCATATTGTATGACATACTTATGGTAAAAGCGTTCTCATGCACCAGTTATTTTCCATGCTGATTCTCTATGGTACATTTAGGAAATGCATCCTATATGCTTGACATTTGGATCTACGTGGATAGGTACAAAAGGACATCTGGTTTACCCCAACCCATGTATGTTGATAGTGCTGAAAGAGTTTTAACATCAAAGGTAGTAAAAGACGTTACTTGCCCAAGAATTATTGCATCGGTCTTTCTAAGATGATGTCTGCTAAGACATCTGAGGAGAGACAAAAGATGAGTGAGATCTATTATGCTTCAGCAGTGGGATCCATCATGCGATGCTTTGCACTTGGCTTGATATTGCTTATACCTTAGAGGTATCTAGTATATTTCGAGCAAAATCATGGAGTATAACATTGAAAAGCAATGGAGAACTCTCTCAAGTACTTAAGAAGGTATGAGGATACCGTTAATGGTGGTGCAGTAAGCTAGAAAGTGTTCCTAGCTGGGTACTATAACCGGTAAGGTAACTAAGGCTTTGTGCTTTGCTACTTATTCAGCCACTTAGGATAGCATCAGATGAAGGAGTTTATCAATTTGTGAGAGTTGTTCTTGAGGTTGCCAGTTCAGCACCGGTATTGTATGACAATATTAGGACTGTTGCTCAAAGTTAAGGAACTAAGATCCCGCGAAGATCTTTGCTTTTCTTAAAAGGTGATATCACCTAGTCGTTGGAAAGAGGTGATGACTGAAAGATATTGATGTAGATTAAACTGATTATCATAATAGCATATTCGATCGCCATTGAAATTTGGTATATAGATACTAGGATGATTGGCTAAAGTGCAAGTGGGAGATTGAAAGGAATAGTTCCCTTGAGCCAATCATATGTCGATGTGTTTAGGGACTATTCAAGAGTAATCAACTTAATGAGACAACTTTTTTATCATATGCTACATCTTTATTCATAAAGATTGTGATGAACCTCATGAACCCAGGCAAATGATTTTGATGCCATGATGAGATCATGCCAGTGAGACTTGGAATCCAAATGTTCATGTTCTAAATGTTCATAGTCGTAGGATCACCAATTACGAGATCAGTGATTCTGGATAGACTAGTGCACTTGGTACATGCCCTATACGATAAGGGGTAGTTGATCTCACAGTTACATATGAGCCGTCATTAATGTACAAGTGCAGGTGCTCATTAGGAAATGAGTTCACTGAACGGACCTACACGAGAAACACAAAATGAAATCCTTACATTAGTGTCATTAGGATGTTCCTCGGGTGATAGTAGGTGCAAGCAGTTCTTGGACCTGAGGTTGTCATGGTTACCTTGTGAGTGACGACCCATTGCTTTGGTTCTATCCCTACGTAGCCCTCAGCGTCAGGTGCCGAGTATTACTGGGCATGAAGAAGTATTCGAGGAGGTAGGTGAGCAACCAGCATGGAATCGATTACTCATAGTAAAAGAAGATAATGTCCTATGTGTCCTTGCAAGTGTCAACTCGAAATCTCTGACCAGAGTAGACATGAGCAACTAATTGATTAATTGGGAATTAATTTATTTGGATAAATCCTAGTTAATAAGAATTTAATTTATGGAGATAAATTATAAAATTAATAGATATATGATTTATGAGGATAAATCATAATTCTATTAATTAATAAAATTTGAATTATTTAGATAAACCTCTTTCCTATTGTTTAGGGGATTGGTTTATTTAGATAATTATCATTTTTGTTTATAGGCTCTTAATTTATAGAGATAAATTAAAATTTATATTTTATTGGATTTAATTAATTTTGAATTAATTATGAAGCTATTAAAATATAAATTATATTTGGAGGCAAACTCTGAAATTTTGAATTTCGATGAGAGAGTTTTTAGGGGGTTGGGTCTACCTTTGTAGCCCCCCCCCCTCTCTATAAATTGTGGCCGAACACCCCATAGGAGGGGTTGGTGAATTAGTTTTTCATCTTCTTGGAGAAGATCAAGGACTTGATTCTCCAGAGGCTTTTTGAAGAGAAAGACTCCATAGAACTCCTCCTCCTCCTCTCCATTGGTGGCCAGCCATCAACTTCCTCCTTCCTGGTGTTTTATGAAGCCAAATTGGAGGTGTTTTCTATTTGGGTGTACCGCGTACTTCATCCACTTGGAGGATTCTGAGAAAAGACAATGAGGTATTCTTTGATCTACTTCTGTAATATATATACTAGATATTTTTATTTAGTAGTTCTCCTTTTATGTTTGTGTTTGTCAACCTAGCGGGCTAGTCCAAGGTCGAGCCGAGTCGACTCTTGGTCTGGTGCGAGCTTGCGAGCTCGGGTAAGTTGAATTGTGAATTATAATTATATAGCTAATTGATTTGATTATGTTACATGTGGATGTGCATGTGTTTGTTGCTTATATTTATTCATGGGGTTAGTATGGTTAGCGGGTTGCGGATCCGGGTTGAAGAGGTGGAAAGGGATTATAAAATCCCCCCTAGAGCTTGCGGCTCCCTATTGGAGCCGCACAAGCCGTGAAAGGAGAGAGGAGCCAAGCTAAGCCAGCCGCCCCTCTCCCCTTCCTTGGAGTCGCTGTCCTCAAGCCGCAGCCGCCAAGCTGAGCCCTCCTCCCTCTCCTTCTCTCTTTCCCTTGGAGCCGAGCAGAGAGGAGCTGCCCAGCCAAGCCGAGTTGCCCCTCTCCCTCTTCCCCTTTCTTGAAGCCAGCGGCTTGGAGTGGAGCCGCCGCCCCCTCTTTCCCCCTTGTTGAGCCGAGCCTCCCCCTTTGAGGCCGGATTTGGATATTGCCGCTTGGAAGATATTCTATAAATTATTTTCCTAATCAAGGTGAGTGGTTTTACCCCTCCTTTCCCGGGTTTCCTCGTGTTCTTGAGCCGATTTGGGCGACGTTCTTGTTTCTTGTGTTTTTTCATCAAATCGTGGGTTTTGATTGCCGAATCTTGTGTCAACTTGTGGGAGGAAACCCGAGGATTCCCCTTTGTGGCTCGGCAGCCCTAGGAATATCCTAGGGGTGCTCGGCCAAGGTGGAAGAAGAGGGTGCCCGGCCTCAAGGTGTTCGATGAAATGCCTAAGTGAGGGGTATATGTTATCTTGATATCTATGATTCAATTTGTTTATCAATTTGGATGCTTATAAAATTGATGCATGCTTTGATATAAATTCTGTGATTTTTGGAAATTTATCATGGGTTTCAAAGATGGGATTTGATCTTGATGGCATGGGGGTTCTTGATATAAATTTTTGATCTTGAAAGTTGGCTCTTGATTAAAGATGGTTGTGATGTTTGTTAATCTTGTTTAACAAATATGGTTTTATGAGATTTATCATAATGATTATAAATCTGATGTGATAGTAAATTAGGGATTTATATTATGTGAATTTTCGGATTTATTTCCTTATTATGCTGAAATTCCATTGTACTGAAAACTTCATGCTGAGTTGATGAATCAGGGCCGATTTTGAGATCTTGTTTATGATGTGCATAGTTTACTGAATATAGTCATGTAACCTATCATTTTGATCAGAAACCATAGTTTGAAAACATAGGGCATACTCTGGATACTAGATTTAGTTTAGATACACCAGTTTGGGGCTCAACAGTAAACTGAGAATAAAATCCTAAAACAAAACCCTAATTTTTGTGATGATGAATTTTAATTGCATAATTAAAATACAAGGGGCAACATAATCTATTATGAACCAACAAACAAATGTTATGCATGAAATAAAACCTCATGTGTTTATGACATTACAGGTCTAGGAGTTGGGATCGGGCATTGGGTATTGTAGAGTTTCCCAATAGAGATATCCCTAAGATACCGTAGGAGACACTTGACTTAGGTCATGTTGTGTCATATCTTATTGAATGGCGGAGAGACTCGGTTATGAGCCAAATTCCGGGCTAGACCTGGAAGGTTGGATGACTAATTCCCAACCTATGGAACAAGTTCGGATGGGCAATTCCCGATTGTTCCTGCGTATCTTGTGGAACAAGTTTGGATGGGCAAATCTCGATTGTTCCCAATATTCTATATTTAAAGGAATAACTTCGGATGGGCAAATTTCGATTATTCCTACGTTATCTTTTGGAACAAGTTCAGATTAGTAAATCCTGATTATTCCCGTATGGCCTCGTGGAATAAGTTCGAACGGGCAAATCTCGATTATTCCCGAGTTGCTTTTAAGGAATAAGTTCAAACGGGCAAATCCCGATTATTCCTGTGATATCTTAAAGGGGCAAGTTCGGACGAGCGAATTCTGATTGTTCTTTCGCGTCTCGTGGAGCAAGTTCGGACGAGCCAATCCTGATTGCTCCCGAGTTTCTTTATATTAGGATAAGTTCGGATGGGTCAATCCTGATTATTCTAGTATGTGTTGTTTTCATAGGGTATGGTAGGCTCGGGCCTATTATACTTCACTACTAGAGTGATGGTTGCCTTCAGGCAGATGGTGGCCATATGGCCGATAGCTAGTCACACCCCGTGACTTTATACCAGTTTGAGATAGGTGTTTTGCTTATGCTTTATCTCTCTGATTGGTTTTTCGTGGGGGTTAGTAGAATCGCTCACTGAGTTCTTTTGAACTCACCCGTTGTCGTTTGCTTTTGTTTTGCAGAGCCTGATCGGTGAGCTGGGCTGGAGCACTTGGCGCGGCTGGAGGGCAGAGGAGCTACATTGATCTCATAGCAGTCCTAGTTAGGGGTCGTAGTCGAGTCTGTAGTAGTTTGTCATGCACTTGTGATTTGGTGTTTTGGAGTTGTAGTCCCGTGGGGACATTCATGTTTTTATTCTGATTTTATTTGTTAAAAGAACGGTTGCTATTTGATTTATTTTTCTTTCCGCACTTGAACTTTTGATAAAAACTTTACTGGTTATATGAAAATTGATTTGGTTTTTTTCTTTTGAAATAAAACTCGTTACATTCTTTCCGCTATACTTATTTATTGAGTTGGCATGTGCATGGTTTAGGCTGCAGGGTATAGGCACGTATACCCTGGCCGATCACGTGACCCTGAGTTGGGGCGTGACAACTTCCTTGTTCCGTTGTTTCTCATCTCCTCTTCCTTTTGTTTTGGAGCCTGATTCTTGGTGGAAGGGCCGACCTAGCTCTTACTGTTTCGGGGTTTGAGAAAGTGTCTTCGTTGAGCTACGACGAGTCTGGTTGTTCGCTGCCCCTCTGTTGTAAGGCACCTAGTGTGGACTATCATTGGAGGGCGTGCATGTGTGTGTCTCAAGACGGCAATAGGAGCAAACATACCAACCGCGGTATAATGCATATCTTCTCCTTCTATTCGTAGATTGAATTCCTTAATTGTTGCTAAAGTAGATCGTTGTTTTGGGATATTTTGAGTTTTTAAATCGATATTTCCGCTGTGTTTCTTATTCCCATCCCAACACTTTGAAGTCTTTGTTGATAAAGAGAAAGGTTACATTAAAGGCAAATGTAAATATTGTCAGAAAGAATATACTGCAGATTCAAAGAAAAATTGGACAATGCGCTTAATTATCATGTGAAAACATGTAAAAAGATACTAGAGGACGAAGATAGAACACAAGCACACTTGTCTTTACAACCATTGGGAGATTGTGAAAATACTGGTACGTTGTCTAATTAGAAGTTTGATCAAGCATATATTAGAAAAAGTCTTGCACGTATGATTATGATTGATGAGCTGCCATTTAAGTTCGTTGAATCTGAAAGTTTTGTAGAATTTATGCATGATGCATGTCCTAGATTTAAAATTCCTTCAAGATGGACTGTTTCACGTGATATTTTTCAGTTATATATGGATGAGAGGTTGTTGTTGAAAAATTATTTGAAAAAGAATGATCAAAGGATTTCCATAACAACTGACACATGGACATCCATTCAACAAATCAACTACATGTGCATCATAGCTCATTTCATTGATAGGGATTGGAAGCTGCACAACAAAATTTTGATTTTTTGTCCAATCTCTAGTCATAAGAGTGAATCTATTGGCAGGGTCATTGAGACATATTTACTAGAGTGGGGGATAGATAAAGTGTTCAGTGTTACAGTAGATAATGCTAGTTCAAATGATGTTGTTGTTGAGCACTTGAAGAAGAAATTAAATAACTGAGGGACTACTATTGCAAATGACAAGTATTTACACATGAGGTGCATTGCACACATCATAAATTTAATTATACGAGATGGTTTAAAGGACTTGAATCCGGCAATTAGGTGGGTTAGGGAGGCATTTAAATATATCAGAAGTTTTCCAGCCAGGCTTAAGAAATTTAAGGAGTGTGCCAAATCAACGCAAGTTGAATGCAAGAGTTCATTGTGCTTAGATGTGCGCACCATGTGAAATTCTACTTACTTGATGCTAAGTGTAGCTGAGAAGTATGAGAAGGCATTTGAAATATTTGAGTTAGCAAATTCATACTTCGAAGTTGAGACAGAAGCAAGTCCAAGTGGTTTCATAGATTGGGATGTTGTGAGGAGAACAATCACTATGTTAGGGTTTTTCTATGATACCACAGTATGTGTTTTTGGCTCATTATATGTTACAACTAACACATTTTGGAGTGAAATTAGTGACCTACTCGGCGCAATCTTAGAGTGAACTCGAAGTAATGATTTAAATGTGAAGGGAATGGGTACAAAGATGAAGACAAAGTTTGATAAATATTGGAGAAACATTGATCGAATTAGTAAGATTATTTTCTTCACTATTGTTCTTGATCATCGTGATAAATTCATGGTTATGAAGGTTGCTTTCCGTGACATTTATGGTGAAAATGAAGGTAATGCTTTATTTGAAAGACTGAATGAGGCACTTTATGACCTTTTTAAGGAGTACAAAAATTTATTACAAATTGAGAGTAGCCATTCAAGCGAAACAATTCCATCAACCCTACTTCAAGTAATGAATCGGTTGGTAATAGACCAAGAGGGTATTACAAGTTAATTAACTGCCAAGAAACAAATAATCGAGAGTGGAAATATTGATGCAAAATTGAACTTGATTTGTATTTAGATGAGGCACTGCATGAAGATAGGGATGACTTTGATTTTCTAAAGTGGTGGAAGCTTAATTATGAGAGATTTCCGATCCTCACACACATGGCTCGAGATATCTTAGATGTTCCTCTATCCACAGTAGCTCTTGAATGCGCTTTCAGTGCGGGCGAGAGGGTTCTTGATCCATTTAGAAGTTATTTGACTCCGAAGGTGGTGGAGTGTTTGATATGTGCACAAGATTGGCTTCGAAAGTCCCGCCGATTGAATGTTGAAGAAGATTTAACGAACGTTGAGAAGTTTGAAAGCGACATTTACCATTTTTATTATCTATTATTGATATTTATTTTATATGTTTAATTTTATGTGCATATTATTAGTTGAATAATTTATTTTGACAAATCAAATATGCCAGTTAATGGATTGAGTATAGCTGCCCCAAGTGGGATTACTAGTTGACGAGTCTTAACTCGGTGAATATTATTCCAAATTAATTGTTAACAATGAAATTTTTATTGTTATTTGTAACTGTGACATTTTTAATGTTATATTCCATGTCAGCTACTCACTAGTCACTACTCAGTCTCAGCTTGGATTTGGTTTCATCTCTTGAATTTGGACATCAAGAAGTGGTGGAAGAAGCTTGGCTTCATCATGTGAATTTGGATATCTTGTGAATTTGTTAACCTCTTTTGATATGTGTTAAAATTTTGATGTTGATGTAATGAACAAATGATGTTGTTTAAAGTTTTGATGTTGATGTTTTTAAGATCTTTTCATCACTTGAATGTTGATGGTTAATTAGTACGTAGTTACTTGAATGTTGATGAATGTTGATGGTTAATTAGTAGTTACTACGAGAAATTTGGGGGAAAAATTCTTAATGGAGAGAGAGAGGAATTTGGCGACTGGGTCGTCTCTTTTCCCGAGACCTAAAAAACCTCCGAACCAACCGGATTTGAAGATGAAGAAGACAATGAAAGACGCGGGATCTTCGCCGTCGTCTTCTGGAATCAACAAGCAATGGAGACCAATTGGAGGGGAGATCTTGATGAACAAAAGCAATCAAGGAGAGGAAAACAAGAGGTTTCTGTCATCAGTGGTGAGTTCCCTTTAAATTCAAATTTTCATTCGATGAATGTAAATATTGCTGGAGATCTGGAACAAAATGGAAAAAATATAGAAGTAGAAGGGAGAAATATAGGTTATCAGAGTATGGAAACTAGGACAAACCCAAGAAGAGGGCAGATTGATGAAAATGGGAAAAGAAGATGAGGTCCAACATCTTGGGCCGGATTGTTCAGAAGAACAGTTAAGGAAGATGAATGGAGTTTCTCTGCGGAACTGGGAGAAAAACTCAAGAAGATTCAGGAGATGGCAGCGGGCAGAGTGATAATTGCAGAGGAAGACATTGAAAGAGCTAGAATGGAATGCAGATTGGTACTCTATGGTAAATAAAACTAGAATAAAAAAGGATAGGTGCAGAGACTCAATGGAAGTTGTTCTAACGAATGGAATTGACTACGTTTCGTTGGTAGCTGGAATCCATCTTTCAAAATTACAGAAAAGATGTTCCTATATATCTAATACGAATTGACATATCAAATGATTAATCATGACCCGAATGCATTATATTCGAATTATATATAATTCGAATATAAAATATTCAAAGTTATTGTTTTTTAGAAGAACACCAGCTCTGGCGCTGGTAAGATGATGAGTGTCGAATCCACCAAAAATAAATATCTACTTCTTGAGATTTTGTAGTCGTGACAAGTAAGGTCGAATCCACAAAGACTGGTTAGTTTCAAATTCTTTTGAAACCAAAAATTAAAAGAAAAAAAAAGGGGGGGGTTGATTAGATGCAAGAAGACGTAATTAAAAATAGTAATTAAAAACAGTGATTAAAATTAAGGAGAAATTAATGAGAGAAAAGTCTAGCTAAAGGTACGTTCTCGATTTCGATTTGTAGGATTGATCATAGACATTAAGGATGTGTTTCTTTATTTCTAGTAATTTAATAGACTTTTGTGAATTGAACAATAATCTCACAAGTCATATTAATTCAAGTATTCCATTAGTTCGGATTGAACAGCAACCTCGACTAATTTGTCTCTAAATCCGACATGGAACAGCCATACCAGAATACTATCTATTGTTCTAATAATCTGGTAACAAATCGATAATTAAAAAGAAATAATAGAATAATTTATGTAGGAAATAAATGAAATACTAGAAAACAAAGATCTTAAGCACAGAATAAGCTCAATATCCGTAAAACCGAAACGTCGAATCATCCTTTAGCTAGAAAGAAGTGGATTAGCCACACATCGCAAACTCACAAAATTTCATTCTCCAAAATAAACTACTACTGAATTCAAACTTAAAGAACAAAACACAAAAGAGGCTAAAGCTAAGAATTACCCACCCTTGTTCATTACAACTTTTCTCCTTTTATAGGAGAATTCACAAACCTAACTAAAATAGAAAGAAAAATCAAATCAACCATACAAGGTAATAAACTAACAACCAAATATCTTGGTTTAATATTTTAGACACAAAAGAAGAGTCCAAATTCAAATGGAAACTCGGAAACAAAATTTCAGCCTTTAACATAGTAAATTTTGGATCTATCACATGCATCTTTACTAAAGCGTGGGCACGTCCAAGGCAGTACGACCAGGTCCAACGGTCTTTCCAATTTCCAACTTCCAAAAAATATGCAAGGGGATTCTTTTTTATTTCTTTCCATCATTTGTTGCCTAAAAGTTAAACAAAATAATAAACACATTTTAGGAAGTATTTAATTCGAATTTAGCATCAAAATAAGCCACAAAAGATGGAAAATAAACCTGCCATCAAATCTCCCCACACTTAAATGATGCTTGTCCTCAAGCATAACTCAAATCAAACAATTACTCTCTTTAAAATTCATCGCACCCTATCGCAGCCCGCATTATAGTTTTAACGACTCAAACAAAAAGACAATAGCAAGTAAACCTTTAACAATGAAATCTCATCCATCCACACATATTTATGATTACTTAGATGCAAACTCAGAGTACAAGATGCAAATGATAAAAAAATTTAAGCACACATGCAAATTTCAAAAATAATCATCGCACAGAAGAAACATCTACCAAGCAATGCCACAAGTCGAAATATCTAAGAGACTTAACTTATTAATTGAGCACCGTTTATTTTCCTAGATCGTTGCTCAACCTTTTGACGCGAGGACATACATTGGTGATGCATGCACCCGGTTACTCGGTTGGCCCCGAATCTAAGTTTCTTGCCTAGAATATCATGCAACCTTTTGACGCGAGGATACACATTGGCGATGCATACACCCGGTTACTCGATTGATCATAATTCTATGTGGCTACTAGCTCTACTCATGATCTTTGATGATCAGCGGAGTAGTGATGCTCTTTCTTTCTCTTTTTTCCTTTTTTTTCTTCTTCTTCTTTTTTTTTAAACTTGAGGCATAACAAGGTAAAGTTCCTACTGTGCAAGATAAAACTAAGCAGACATGATTGTTTTAAAATTTATTGCATCTTGAAATTCTGAGAGTTCATCAAGAGACGATAATATATCGTGTGGGGGGATGAGAAATGCATTATTCATGTTAGCTCTCCATTGTAATTCAGTTTAAGACATCTAAACACAATGAATTGGGGTGTTCAAGGATGTAAATGAATATTTCAAGATAGCAATTGAAATGTATGAGTTAAATCAAAATCGAGTTCCAGAACAAGATTTCAAAAAAAACTTATCAAAAGTGTGTAAAACAGTGACCTCCTAATAAACATAAATTCCTGTGCAGGAAAATTTTAGCTATCTACATAAAGGTGTTTTCCATAAAAGTCATGATTGAGCAAAATAAATATGTCATGCAAAATAAGCCCCTGCCCACACTTAAAATCCACATTGTCCCCAATGTGGTTCAAAATAATTTCAAAGCAAAATAAGAGCAGATTGGGAAAACGAGAACTTCCCTGAACATTGGAGGAGAGGTGGAGGTTGCTTGCTACTGCCTTGGGTTTTAGGCATGGTCATGCCTAAAATTTCAAGTTCGCCTTTTAAATTTTTGCCTCATTGTTTTTAGAATCCTCAAAGCTTTACCATTGGTATCAAATTCACCCTTTGCCAAAAGATAATTGAAAGAAATTAAAATCAGAAGTAAAAGAAAAATAAAAATAGATCTAAAGAAATTGAAAAGAAAATTATGCAAAAGTAAAGACTAATAAATAAGGTGTGGGCACGCCTAATGCTTAGGTTGCCTCCCAAAAGCGCCCTTGTTTATTGTCCTACGCTAGACAATACTGTCATATTTCACGTAACTCCAGTTGCGTATTTTAGATGCCTAGGCAGCAGCCTCAATTCCAATTGCGGTGTCTGCACAATAGAATGTAGAAGCTTAGTGCGAGAAATGAATGGTTCTAGGCTTGAAGTATTAGTTTCTGTTGTTTTGAGTGCTTTTATTTAAACCTGTAAATTATTTTCATAATCAATTTCAATACTATCCAGATTGATATTCATGTCCATAACACTTAAATTAAATGTTTCGTGAGTTGAAATGCCAATAAAATCAATATTGTTAACACAAAATTTTTCGCTAGAAAATTTCATGGCATCATAAACATTGAATTTGATGACTTCCCCATCAAATTTCATAGTGAATGTGCCATCATACACATCTAATTTTATCCTAGCTGTGCTAAGAAAGGGTCTTTTAAGCAAAATTTCTGATGAGTTGGAAGATGTGTCTTCCTCCATATTTAGCACAAAAAAATCGGCATGAAAGACTAAATTATTTACTTGAACTTAAATATCTTCCAACACCCCTTCGGGGTAAATAACTGATCTGTTATCTAATTAAATGACAACACTTGTCTTTTTCAATGGACCAATATTTAAAGATGAATAAATAGATAATGTCATGACATTTATAGATGCTCCTAAATCACACATAGATCTTTTTATATCAACATTGCCTATTTTGCAAGAAATAGCAAACATACCTTGATCTCTGCAATTAGGAGGTAATTTTCTTTGATGTACAACAGAAGCATTTTCTCCTACACTTACCTTTTCATTACCAATCAGTTTTTTCTTGTTGGTGCACAATTCCTTGAGAAATTTAGCATACCGAGGTATTTGTTTAATGGCATCAAGTAAGGGAATATTTATTTTAACCTTGCGAAAAGTTTCAAGAATATCTTTTTCTTCATTTTCCTTCTTAGACTTGGCCAATCTTCCTGGAAAGGGAGGCTTGATCATCAATGTTCTCAATTGTTCTGGTTCATTTTGTTTTTGGTTAGCAATAACTTCAGTTTCAGTTTTTGTCTCTAAGGCGTTTCTGCGTCTTGGTAGACTGGGCTCTGTTTCTAAGGCGTGCCCATGTCTTGATAGACTGCGTTCTGCTAACTCTTTCCCACTTCTCAGAGTTATTGCGCTAGCATTCTATTTTGGATTGATGACAGTTTGTGATGGCAGTTTGCCTTGTGATTCCAACTTGCTTAAGGATGGCGTCAATTGACCCATTTGATTCTCCAAGATTTGAATGTTTGCTTTTGTTTCCTGTTGAAATTATTGTGTACTAATTGTAAGTGATTTAACAATATCTTCAAGAGATGTACCTGAATTTGAAGGATATTGTTGTGACGGGCTAGGTTGCTTAGGTTGGAATTGCTAGAAAATTGATGATTGCGCTCCATGGCTGAAATTTGGATGATCCCTCCATCCTGTGTTGTAAGTGTTTGAATAAGGATCATATCTCCTTTGTGGAAGACTAGGAAATCCTCAATAGCATTGACATATTTTTCAGTATCATCTTAGAGTGTAGGACACATATCGGTAGGATGACCAACGTGAGCACAAATTCCGCAAATTTTAGCCTATGATGTGTTTCCTGCAACCAAATTCTGGACCATAGTAGTTAGATGAGAACTTTTAGATTTAAGGGAGGATACATTCACCTCATTTACCCCTCTTGAAGGTTCTTGCCGAAACCCAAATTGTTGTGAATTGGCAGCCATGATGGACATTAATTCCCTAGCGGCTTGAGGAGTTTTGTTCACTACAGCCCCACCACTTGTTGCATCCATCATCCTCCTTTCCATGGGTAGCAAACCTTCATAAAAATATTGGATTAGTAATTGTTCAAAAATACCATGTTGAGGGCAACTTGCACATAACCGTTTGAATCTTTCTCAATATTCATGTAGAGTCTCCGTGTCTTTTTGTTTAACTCCATAGATTTCCCTTTTAATTCTAGCAGCTCGAGAGGCTGGAAAGAATTTGTTCAAAAATAGCTTTAGCAAATCTGTCCATGTGTTGATTGATTCAGGAGGAAGGTAGAACAACCACTCCTTGGCTGCATCTGCTAAGGAAAAAGGGAAGACTCGCAGTTTGATTTGCTCATCGGATATCCCGTGTGGTTTCATTGTTGAGCATACAACGTGAAATTCCTTCAAGTGCTTGTGAGGGTCTTTATTTTTAAGTCCTCGAAAAATAGGCAAGAGATGTATTAGTTCAGATTTTCATTCAAAGTTTACCTCTAATTTTAGGTAAGTGATGCATAATGACGGTTGATTAAAAGGTGCAGCAGCCAGTTCCCGCAAAGTCAAATTGTTTTCAGCCATTTCTGCTTCTATTTCTGCTTTTGTCTCAGGGTTAAGGCGTGCCCACGCCTCGTCTGTTGTTGAAGATGATGATGCTGAAATGTGTTTGCCTCGCTGTTGGGTAGCCTTTCTAAGATTTCTAGCAGTCTTCTCAATATCAGGATCGTATATGAGTTCTCCTGTGCAATCAGATCTGACCATCAATGTTAAGACGCGCCCACGTCTAACTTGTCTAGAATTTTTTGGCACAGTCAAAACTGGTTAACGAAAGAATTAAAACTGATTATTACCAATCCCCGACAACGGCGCCAAAATTTGATGAGTGTCGAATCCACCAAAATAAATACCTACTTCTTGAGATTTTATAGTCGTGACAAGTAGGGTCGAATCTACAAAGACTGGTTAGTTTCAAATTCTTTCAAAACCAGAAATTAAAAGAAAGGAAAAAAGGGAGGGTTTTGATTAGATGCAAGAAGACATAATTAAAAACAGTAATTAAAAACAATGATTAAAATTAAGGAGAAATCAATGAGAGGAAAGTCTAGCTAAAAGTACGTTCTCGATTTCGATTTGTAGGATTGATCATAGACGTTAAGGATGAGTTTTTTTTATTTCGACTTTTGTGAATTGAACAGCAGTCTCACAAGTCATATTAATTCAAGTATTTCATTAGTTCGGATTGAACAGCAACCTCGACTAATTTGTCTCTAAATCCGGCATGGAACAGTCATATCGGAAGACTATCTATTGTTCTAATAATCTTGTAACAGACCGACAATTAAAAAGAAACAGTAGAATAATTTTTGCAGAAAATAAATGAAATACTAGAAAACAAAGATCTTAAGCACAGAAGAATCTCACAATTCGTAAAACCAAAACGTTGAATCATCCTTTAACTAGAAAGAAGTGGATTAGCCACACATCGCAAACTCACACAATTTTATTCTCCAAAATAAACTACTGCTGAATTCAAACTTAAAGAACAAAACAGAAAATGAGGCTAAAGCTA
This sequence comes from Canna indica, assembly GCA_034359265.1. Lineage (NCBI taxonomy): Eukaryota > Viridiplantae > Streptophyta > Magnoliopsida > Zingiberales > Cannaceae > Canna > Canna indica. Next base: position 76,097,623 of record CP136890.1, read on the forward strand.
AGAATTGCCCACCCTTGTTCATTACAACTTTTCTCATTTCATAGGAGAATTCACAAACCTAACTAAAATAGAAAGAAAAATCAAATCAACCCTACAAGGTATAAACTAATAACCAAATATCTTGGTTTAATGTTTTAGACACAAAAGGAGAGTCCAAATTCGCATGGAAACTTGGAAACAAAATTTTAGCCTTTAACATGGTAAATTTTGGATCTATCACATGCATCTTTACTAAGACGTGGGCACATCCAAGGTAGTGCGACCAGGTCCAGCTCTCTTTCCAATTTTCAGCTTCAAAAAAATATGCAAGGAGATTCTTTTTTATTTCTTTCCATAATTTGTTTCCTAAAAGTTAAACAAAACAATAAACATATTTTAGGAAGTATTTAATTCGAATTTAGCATGAAAATAAGAAACAAAAGATGGAAAATAAACCTGTCATCGTATGAAGTCTGATGCCAAAATTATGGAAGATTAATGGAAACTATAAAGTTGTAGACTTAGCATCTGAATTTTTTGCTTTCAAATTTGATGATGAGAATGACTACTGGAATGTATATTTCCAAGGCCCTTGGTTCTTGAGAGGCCAAGCTCTTTCACTTGTGCAATGGAGAGAAAATTTTCAACCCATAACTGAAACTATATCAGTGATTCCTGTCTGGATTCAAATGCCAGGGTTACCATTAGAATTCATGAGTCAAGAGATTCTACTTCAATTAGTGACAGTAATTGAAAAACCTATAAAAATTGATGAGTACACAAAAGCATGAGATAGGGGAAAATTTGCAAGAATATATGTACAGTTAGATCTGAAAAAACCAATTGAACAAGGTTTTTGGATGGAAACAAAAGGATACAAATTCTTTCAAACAGTAGCCTATGAGAACTTGCTAAATATCTGTTACACTTGTGAAAAAATTGGACATAAGGAAGAAACTTGTAACTTGAAGATGAACAAAGACACCAATAGCTCAGTAGTGGATAAAACACGTGTGGATAAAACAGGTGAAGATACTGATGAGAAACAGGAAAAGAAGCTAATTGGATCTTGGATCCAAGTGATGAAGAAAAATAGAAGAGGCTTTAGAAGGAATGAGTAAAAGGATAACATTGTAAATAAAGATTTCAGAGTGCTGAATAATCCAACTTTTGAGGATAACACAAATAATAATGGAGATGAAAGATGCAGTGACAAGGAAGTATTGGCAACTGATAACCAAATTAGGAAAAGCAAGGAGTTAATATATCAGGATAGGCTTGATACAAAAAAGGAGGTTTCATATGGGCTGAAAGGTACATTGGAAAAGGAAAAAATAGTTGTAGTGAGGAAAATGAAAGCATGGAGGTAGAAATACTAAGTAAGGAGATAAATATGGAAAACTTAGTATTTGATACCACAAAGGTAATAGCTGAAAAGGGAGGCAAGAAGAAGGAGAAGGTGGATAGTGAAGGACAACTAAACATAATATCGGAAAAGCTGTCAAGATCCTTTAAAGAAATAATTGAGAATCAATTTGCAGTGGATGATTTCTTGGAAGCAGACCTTGATCTAGAGTGGTCGAGAATTGCTGAGAAAAGAGGAAACAAAGCAAGAAAAGGTAGTGTAGCCAAAGAAAAACTAGTGAATGTACCAATCAATTTCAGAGCTATGAGAAGGAAGAAAAGAAGACACACTAATGATGCAAAATTAATAGAGGATGAAGCAGATCCAGAAAATAGTAGTAACAGTGAGATTGGAAGTTTACTAATTAAATGAAGTTGATCTCTTGGAATATTAGAGGTGCCCTTAAAAAGGTTGCAAATGAATATTTGTGGACAATAGTGAAAGTTTAAAATATAGATTTGATTCTTTTACTAGAGACTCATTTGGAAGAGGAGGAGTTCAATACTTTCATGAAAGGAAAAAAGAGATGTTGGGATGCAGATGTAGTATTTAGCCAAGGAAAATTGAGAGTCACAAAAGTCTACAAAAATGAACAGATGTTGAATGTGATCATCCAAATGAACAATGGGAAAAGTTTCTTTTTCTCTGGAATTTATGCTAGCACAAATCAAACGAAAAGGGGTTATTGTGGAAATGTTTAGGGGAAATAAATATTCCAAATATGCCTTGGATGGTAGCTGGTGACTTAAATTGCATAAATAGTGCTGAGGAGAAAAGAGGTGGTAGAGATTTTACTATAAACAAATCAATCAAAAACTTCAGAGAGTTTATGCATAGAGCTGGTCTAATGGATGCTGGAAGTAGAGGGCCAAGATATACATGGACAAATGGCAGGAAAGAAGGGGGGAATATTGAGGCCAGACTGGACAAAGTTTTATTCAACACAAATTGGTTAGAATGGAATTATGCAATAAAAGTGGAACACTTACAGTTTATTGATTCTGATCACAGACCACTTCTTGTAAGATGTGAGCACACAAATGAGAGAAGAAAGAAAAACAATCAATTCATTTTTGAATATTTCTGGATGGAATATTCAGATTTACATAAAATTGTTCAGGAACTTTGGGAAAAGGAAGAAACAAGAAACTTGTCTATGAGTGAGAAACTAGATAAATTGAAACCAATTCTGAGTAAATGGAACAAAGAATCAGTAGGAAATTTAGAGTACAATTTGAGAAGAGCAATGAATGATCTAACAATTTTGGAAAAACAAGAGGAGAAAAATGACATATCAAAAGTAAAAAGGAAGATGCTCAGAAGTTGCAGGAACAAAGTAGTTGCCTTAAGTAGACAGATCCAACAAAAGTGGTGGATAAAATCAAGAAGGAAATGGGTAGAAGAATGAGACAAATGTACAAAGTATTTTCACAGCATTGTAAAGCTCAGAAGAATCAAAAATAAAGTAGAAAGTCTTGAAGTGGAAGGAAGAATAGTCATAGATGAAATGGAAATGACAGAAGCGTTTGCTTCCTGGTATAAAGAATTATGGATGAACAAAGATGCAGGGCATGATGAAGAGAAGAAACTTGAGGAACTAAACTGGAGAAGCCTGACAGATGAAGATAAAAATAGCTTAACAAGAATGTGTTCTCAAGTGGAAATCTAGTAAGCTCTGAATTCTTTAGGAAGAGGAAAGAGTCCTGGTTTGGATGGATATACAGTAGAGTTCTATGTGCATAATTGGAAAATCCTAAAAGATGGTTTGAAGAAAGAAATAGATGAATTCTAGGTAACTAAAAGGTGTCCATAGTATGGAAGGAAACTGCTTTAGTGATGATTCCAAAAGTTGAAAAACCTAGAAGAATTGTGGATTTCAAACCAATAGCCTTATGTAATGTTGCATATAAGGTTCTTGCAAAGATCTTGGTGAACAGAATCATGCCTTTTTTAAATAAAATAATCAGTCCAGAGCAGTCATCGTTTATACCTGGCAGAAACATACATGATAATGTATTGGTGGTTAATGAAGTTGTTAAAGCTTTTCATTCTTCAAAGTCAAAAGAACCATATTTCATGATGAAATTAGATTTAGAGAAGGCATATGATAAAGTCAGATGGGAAGCATTGTACTGGATTATGAAGCTGATGAATTTCCCCACATTGATAATAGATTGGATAAAATCATGCATTGAAGATATCAACTTTCAATGTAAATTTAATGGGGAGGTATCTAAAAAGTTTAAAGGGATGAAGGGGATAAGGCAGGGAGATCCTCTTTCACCCTGTTTGTTCATAATACTTGAAGAAGCTTTTTCAAGAATTATGAAAAAAATTGTAAATGAAGGCAAAGTTTCTACATTCAAAATAAGAAGTTTCAAATTAAGCCATTTATGCTATGCTGAAGACATCATTATTGTGGCCAAGGGGAATATGAAATCTTGCAAAGGATTGAAGGAAGTATTGGAATTGTATTGTGAAATTGCTGGACAGAAAATAAACAGAAACAAATCAGAGATTTATTTTCCAAAGAGTTGCTTAATCAGTGTGAAACATAGAGTATGCCAGTTTTCAATATGAAAGAAGGGACTTTTCCCATGAAGTATTTAGGGACTTTTATATCTCCTAACAGGATTAGCAAGAGTTATGAGCAAATATTGGTAGATAAGATGTTGAGAAGGATGGATACTTGGGCTGGAAACTACATATCACAAGTGGGGAAAATCATTTTGATTAACTCTACTCTGAGTTCAATTCCTGCATATACTTTTCTAACTTCAAGGGTTGGTGAAGGCACTATAAAAACAATGACAAAGAGTATTAGAAATTTCTTCTAGAAATCAAAATAGTACAATAAATTAGCAAAATTAATTAGTTGAAAAATCATTATTGCTGGGAAAGGATATGGAGGATTGGGAATAAGAGATTTATCAATTGCTAAAGTAGCATTGAAAGCTAAAAGGATTTTGCCATTATTAAACAAGGAAAGAAATGTATGGACTGAATTATTTATAGAGAGATATGAAAATTTTAATCCTTGGAGTATACTGAAAAAAAAAAGCTTTCTTGGTCAGCAAATGCAATTATGGATTGTATGACAAAACTGAGAAATGGTTTGAGGAAGAAAGTTGAGAATGGGAGGAAAACAAAAATCTGGTTTGAGCCTTGGCTTGGGGAATTGCCTTTAAATAGATGGCCTACAATGATTGATCCAAAGGAGTTGGAAAAATACAATTTTGTATGGGAATTGACAGTTGAAGGAGAATGGAATAGAGAGATCTTAAACATGCTTTGGAGGACAAATTGTCCAGAACATAGAATTGATTCCGATTGATGAGGTGAATGGCCAAGACGGTTGGATTTGGGCAGAGAACTAGAGAGGAAATCTATCTGTTAAAAATGCTTATTGCTATTTGAAGAATGGAGAGGAGGTAGAGATAGACTCTCAAATCAATTGGCGCGAGATGTGGAGAATGAATGTATCTCAAAGGGTGAAAATGTTCAACTGGAAGCTATTATGGGGGAGGCTGCCAACTTCAGAATGGTTTGGTAAGCATTCTGGATGTGAGGTGGAGAAATGCTACTTATGCAAAGAAGGTAATGATGGAATAACACACATATTTTTTGAACGTAAAAGCATAGAAGACTACTGGAGATTGATAGAAGAGAAATTGAATGTCCAATTTAAACATAAGGATGAATGGAAGGATGGAAAATGGTTAAGAGAATCTGATGGTTACCAGTATGAATCTGCAGAATGTCTAAAAGCATTTATGACAGTGTTATGGTGGATTATATGGAAGTGCAGAAATGAATGTAAATTCGAAGGCAAATTAAGAAATAATGATTTTATATTCAGTAAAGTATATAGTAAAGTTTTTTAATGCAGTAAGGAAAATAAGAGGAAAGATACCAGGGAAAGGAAAGGAAGAGAATTAGTTGAGAACAGGAAGGAAATTGCTTTACTCTGTGATGCTGCTTGGAGTGGAAGCTCAAAGGTTGGATGTGGCTTTGTATTAAAAGGGGAAGATGATGAAGTTTTAGCTAAAGGAAGTGGATTAGAGGCAGCCAATAATCCCCTTTATCCAGAAGCAAAAGCTATTTGGTTTGGCCTAGATAATGTAAGGAAAAGACAAATCAAAAGAATTCAAGTTTGGACTGATTGCAAGAGACTGATGAATATTTTGAAAGGAGAGTTTCAAGCACCTTGGAACATTTCATTGTTGATTAATAAGATCAAAAGAATGGCCGGAGAATTGGAGGTCTTAAAATGGAGTCATGTTAGCAGTGAAAGAAATGAGAAGGCCCATATGCTGGCAAGGAAGGCTTTGAAAACTTGGGAAGAAACTGAAGAAGATTGTGACCATCAGAACAGAAGAGAAGAAGAGGAAGAGGTAAGAGCTCGGTGCATAGCAATATTGTGATGAATATAAATAAAAATGTGGACGATGTGAGTGTAGATAGAGTTAACGGAACTATAGTAAGTGATATTGTCACAGTGGCAAATTCTGTAAGCACTTTGATTGCAATTAATAAATCAATTGAAACTCAAGGGGGAATATTTTCTTACTCTATTGCAGGCGAGGAATGCACGGTTGTTAACCCTCTGCTTCCTCCACCCTTTCGATTGAGTGAGGAGTGACCTTTTACTTGAGTTGTTTTTGGATACAGATTATTAAGGGGAAGAGAAGGAAGGGGAGGGGAGGGGAGGGGAAATGAGGGGAAAAATCAATTTTATTTGGATATAATTTAATAAGGGGAAGGAAAGAGAAGAAAAAAATTAACCCTGTTTGGATGTATTGTGTAAGGAGAAAGAAGGGAAAAGAAGTGGAATGAATTTTTTTTTTATTTAATAGACAATTATATCCTTTTTATTTATGTGTTGTATATGTTTCTTTTACCATTTATATTCTTACAAATATTATGACTTTTTTCTTTGGCCGACTACAAATATTAAGATTAGGCATAAGATGATCGTCGGAACGAAAGCGGGGGCAAGACTTTACGGTCCCTCTTCTATTTTGTTGTTTGTATTCAATATGGATGGGAAGAGACCATTAGGATTTAATGAAATCTTGTAAATTTATTAAAATAATAAGAAAATTTTCGTAAATTTATTTTAGACTAATTTTTTAATAATTTTATTCACATCTATTCAATCCTAAATCGGGATTGAAAGAAAATTAGGATTTAGAGGGGATGCAAGGTAAATAATTCCTCCCATTCCCTTTCCCCTTCATTAAAATTATAAAATCAAACAAGGATAATTTTTTCCCTCCCTTCTCTTCCCCTCCTTTAACCCCAATCCAAACAGGCCCTTAGTCGTTTCCTAATCCTATTAGTTTGACATCCTGGGATAGTTCATAAAGACTGATAAATCGAGATTATGGAGCTTCCAAGTGCCGAATAGTTAAAAGGAGTTTGTTTATGTAAATGTGTTCTGGCTGTGTCGAAAGTCATCACTAATTTTCTTAATGCTAGATGAAGTGGTGGATTGAGAAAGTATTTCCTTTAGCAACCAAATTTCCTTTAGAAAGTATTATAAAATCAAACAAGGATAATTTTTTTCCTCCTTTCTCTTCCCCTCCTTTAACCCCAATCCAAACAGGCCCTTAGTCGTTTCCTAATCCTATTAGTTTGACATCCTGGGATAGTTCATAAAGACTGATAAATCGAGATTATGGAGCTTCCAAGTGCCGAATAGTTAAAAGGAGTTTGTTTATGTAAATGTGTTCTGGCTGTGTCGAAAGTCATCACTAATTTTCTTAATGCTAGATGAAGTGGTGGATTGAGAAAGTATTTCCTTTAGCAACCAAATTGATCAGTCAGTTTCATGCTACCCTACCCTATAAAGGAAGGGTAATGAGTATATGCAAACAAATTGACAAGAATTACTACTCCTGTATGATTCAACAAATGACTTCAGAACTTGTTATCATGACCTTTCAATGGAGTTGTGCAAGTAGAAACTTTTGTGATTTGTCACAAAAAGAAAACGATTTTCATTGTGATTTTTGTATTAGAAAGTTCACCATCAACTTTGTAGTTCGAGTTGTGAAAAAAGAGGACCTATATTTATCATAAGATGTGAGAAATATAAGTGAAGGAAAAGATAATTACGGAGATGCAAGAGGGGAGTATAGGGAAGGAGGGTATCTACCAAACCACCAACATGAAAAAACATAGACCAAATGGAAACTACTCACAAAGATATACATTGTTTGAACAAAGTAGCTTCTTCGATGGCTAGTTCAGTGTAAGATCTTGAATTTCTCCGAAGCATCGTTATTTTGCTCGTGCCAAATTTTCCAATAACAAGTCATAATTATCGGCTATAGTTAGCATCATTGAAGTTTTGAAGTCCCATGAGCTGAATGCATCCATGGTTGAATCCGTGCGAGAGGAAGGTGACGCCACAAAGATCTAGCATGATCCTCTAGCCTTGTTTAGTAAAGGCTCAATCACAGAAGAGATGGTCACGACTTTCAGCTGCAAGATTACATAGGACACATACAATGGTTATTTGAAGAGCTCGAGCGATAAGACGATCCTCAGTAGACAATCTTTTCCGATTGATAAACCAATTGAGTATCGGAATCAATTTGAGGAAGGTGCGGGTAGTGCCATAAGAAGTTAACCGATGGATTAGTCTTTAGAGATGCATCGAAATTGAAGTATTTTGTAGAGAGGGCCAATAGTGAATTGGTTGTGAGTGGTCCGTTTCCAAGATATGTGATCTTCTCCCGTGCAATAAAGGATTGGGGCAATGATGCTTGCTAGGGTTGCTAGCCTATGTAGTGGAATAAAATTAGAGAAAGAGATATCCTATCCTCGTATATGATCGTGCTCGAAATAATCTTTGGAATCGGCGATAGAGGTCGTAGGGGCAGAAACAACCAGAGACGAATGTGACTACCCATACCCACCTGAAAAGTGAGATAAGTCCTAAAACATTCAACGCATTGTAGGATACCCCGACATACTACTGAAAGTCTATTTTTGGGTGACGCCGTAAATTAGGTCGCTCAATTGAGGATGCAACGAAGCTATTAAATATGCCCAGAGCGAGTCGCACTTCAATATTCCAGAGCCTAAGTACCCAACCTTGCAATGTTGTGTGAATGGATATTAAGAAAATCAAGTACCCCTCTTCCTTCCTTCCTTCCTTCCTTCCTTCTTGTAAGTGTCTTCCATGATACAAAGCATTTGCCCCCGGTGATAGCCACACCATTTCCTATCCAGAAAAAAATCATTCTCCTCTTATCAATTTGGCGAACAACCCAAGCGGGTGGTTGAAAGATGGATAATATGTATGAGGCCTGACTTGTGAGGACAAGACCCCTTCCAAGATGCCAATGCCCTATTGAACTTGGAGATTTCTCTGTTCCAGTCTTCCTTGCGCAGTTGCCCAATCCTCAGAGGTAGCCCAAGATAATCAATAGAAAAATTGCTAGTGAAAATTGGCCACGACATGGTTATCCCCAATGTGCAAAAGTTTTGTCTTTATAGGATTAGTTTTTAATCCGGAAGCCAGTTCAAAACATTTCATGACAACTTTAAAGGTTTCAACGCATGAAGTAGATGTTGGCCTAAGATTTTCAACCTTGGTCTTCATCTTGATTTTGATGATAATAAATTTATTCTAATGAGTTTTTCAAGTATTTGATATCAGGTTGAGCGATCGATACGCACGTGAAGTTCGTCAAAAAGTTAGGGGAAAATCGTGAGATTCAAGTATCGACGACTTCGGAGGCAATCGAGTCGGAAGTTAGGTCTAGAACTTTGAAATGATTGTAAAAATCTTCTAAGGCATTAAGTCAACATATTTGTAGTTTTTTCGAAGTCAAAACCTGAAGACGAAACCTGGGAACGAAGTGCTCGAGAAGAAAAATAGAAAAATCAACATGTTCCCAGGTTCGGTCAACCGGTCGGTCGATCGAACGGAGCCCAGATCGCACAATGGGCTTCGATCGCTCGAGTGGTCGGTCGACCGACAATAAAAATCAATATATTCTCAGGTTCGGTCGACCGGCCGGTCAATAGAATCGATCCATTAAGTCAACATATTTGTAGTTTTTTCGAAGTCAAAACCTGAAGACGAAACCTGGGAACGAAGTGCGCGAGAAGAAAAATAGAAAAATCAACATGTTCCCAGGTTCGGTCAACCGGTCGGTCGATCGAACGGAGCCCAGATCGCACAATGGGCTTCGATCGCTCGAGTGGTCGGTCGACCGACAATAAAAATCAATATATTCTCAGGTTCGGTCGACCGGCCGGTCAATAGAATCGATCCTATATCACACAGTGGGCGTCGATCGCTCGAGCGGTCAGTCGACCGACGAGCGACTGAGCGTTGACAACGAGCGATTTTTTCCCATTGCAACGGGTCTTTTTGGCCTCCTCCCTTTGTCTTATACGTAGGAGTCCCATAACAGTCTCCTACCCGCTCTTGATCTTAATAGAGTCCATCCTAAGTATTTTTTAGCTTAAAAGAGTGATCTTGTACCCTAATCCCTCCCTACTTCATCAAGCGTTGATTTCACCGAGAAATTCAAACTCGAAGTCTTGAAGTTCTCGGAGGAGACGCGTTGGAGCTTCATCAAGTATTGTTTTACATTTAAGCTCCGTTTATATTATTTTCATATTGCTTTGTATCGATTTTAATAGTAGCTTGTAAGGTGTGTGTGTAAACACCTTGGTGTCTTGTAAATTATAGTTTTTACTAGAGAATAGGTGTTGAGGCTCACCTCTAGGGTTGAGGGATAAGTACTCATTGTATGCTTGGAAAAACTATCAATCTATAAAGTGTTAATGTTAGAATCCTTTGTGAGGAGCCAAGATAGTGGAGTAGGCGGTGTTGGCCGAACCACTATATATTTCGTGTTTGCATTGCTATCTTGATTGCTCAATTTAATTCTTACTTGTGCTCGATATAATTGTCATTGCATCTAGTCGCACTAAGAATCAAGAAACTTGAATTGGGTAGTTGAGTTGATTAAAATTGGAAAAGAATTCGATTAATCATAAAAGTAGATACACACTATTCAACCCCTTTTCTAGTGTGGACATTCTCCCAACAGTAGAAGTCTCACAAAAAACCACCAGGTCATTGATGAAGGAGACATGTATGATTTCGTCGGGTAAGTGATGTGTTAGCACTCCCCTGGTTGACCCTTTGCGGCTAGCTCTAAGCATGAGTTTGGACAGTGTATATGTGAAGGGATCTTATGGGCAGTGTATTGCGAATTTGGTAATAGAAAGTTCAATGTGATGTTCAATGCAGACTCTCTAAGCAAGATACAAACATGGAAGGAGAGGATTAACAAGTCAAAGATGAAATAAATATTGTTGCAGATCGAAGTAGAACATCTATAACACGAAATTTGATGAAGAGCTTCAAGAGGAACATCTGCATTAGCATGAACTAAGATATGCCTTGGTCCTTTCAATTTACCTGTAATTTGAAAAAATCAAGTTGAGAACTGTTCTCATATACCATCTATGTTCGCCAACATAGTAATTAGAGACGACTTCATTGATTTCAAAAATGAGATAGTTTCCATTAAACAACGAAGGGGAATGATCAAGAAAATAAAAGATGATCTAACAAGAGCAAGATAAGCATAATAACAAGGGCGGGATAAGCATTGTGCAATGATCTCTTTTATCATGTTCTTCTTTATTGTATAGCATCTTCTCCAATGAGCCTATCGTTGAGTTGAATCTTCGATCATGTAGAAGGCTAGTGTGTCGTGCTGAAAATTTTCGTGAGGTAAAAATTGTGTTTTGTTCATTCGACGCACCTCCGAAAGGATCTGATATACTAGATGACTAGAGATGAATTATATGCAGAGGGAAGTGGTTGGTTAAAAGTCAAAATAATAAAGGAAAATTATCATAACAAGAATAATGAAAATTTTCAAAACCATAATGTAAATCTCAAATACTCAAAATGTCATTGAAAATAAAGTTTCTTTCATTTCTGCATTTACTTCACCAAATTTTCGATAAACCCGCTTCATGAAAAATCGAGATCTTTTATCTTTTACATGTTTTTTTCACTTTACCTTTTTACCTTTTCATCGACGCACCTCTTGTTCACACTCCGTTGCAACTCCTTTGCTCGGGACATTCAAATCATTTGCACTCCACCGCTTATCCTCTTGCCCAGTCAGCACTCTTTGCAACTGGCAATTTTGCAATCGACACTCCTCCAATATAACTGACTACGAGTCTATGAGATGCATCTTCTTATTTTGCATTTTATTTGTGATCATCTCGTTAAGCAGCTTTCATCACTATGCTTTTGGTGTAATTTGAGTGCTGCAAATCTATGTATAGGATCCCCAACTTTCATCATGTTCTCTATATAAATGTATTTATTTCAAAAAATTTGTATAATTTTGAGAAACTTCACATATAAAATCAGATAGAAATGATAAATACTATGCATTTAGGCTAAGTGATAAAAAAATATTACTTAAGTTGAACTTAAAGACTTTTGATTAAAGTCCTTAAGTCCAAAACTATATTACATTGACCAATAATTTTGAAATCTAACACAATAACTACAAAAAGAAGCAAATAGAAATGATAAATATTTCACATTTACGTTAAAATGATATAAAAAGTATTACTTAAAATGAATATAGTTTTGGATTTTTATGATTTCAAAAGGGTTAATTATAAAATATATTCCGACTTTTGACGTATTTTTCTAATTCAATACACCACTTTCGATTTATTATAAATCTATCACACCGTCTACCCAACGTCAACTTTGTCGTCTGAATGCTGACGTGGCTAGTAATTCCAGTCAGCATTTAGATGCGATTTTTTTTTTTGGCCCCACTAAACCCAGTCAATAACCATTTAAGGGTTAATTACAAAATGTATCCCGACTTTTGATGCGTTTCTCTAATCTATTCTCACTTTTCAATTTTTCTAATTTAGTACATCATTTTCCAATTTGTTACAAATCTATCCCACTGTCTACCCAACGTCAACTTCGCAATTTTCAATGGAGAGAAGAAATTCCTCTATCTCTCTATCATATGAAATCCTACATTTGGCAAGAAAGATAGAGAGAGCGAGGGATTTCTTCTCTTTGTTGAAAATTACGAAGTTGACGCTGGGTAGACAGTGGGATAGATTTGTAACAAATTAAAAAGTGGTGTACTTAAGTAAAAAAATTGGAAAATGAGGATAGATTAGGGAAACACGTCAAAAGTCGGAATATATTTTATAATTAACCATGTTATTGACTGGTTTGGTGGGGTTGGAAAAAAAAATAAGTTAAAAAAATCGCGTTTGAATGCTGACTGAGATTATTAGTCACGTTAACATTCAGACGATAAAATTGACGCTGGTAGACAGTGCGATAGATTTGTAACAAATCGAAAAGTATTGTATTGAATTGAAAAATTTGGAAAGTGAGGATAGATAACTGAAACGCCTCAAAAGTCGGAATATATTTTATAATTAATTAATTTCAAACTTATTCAAAGTTTTCAGGAATAACGATGATATCAAAAAATCAATGTTGAATATACATTCTATTTTTTAAAAAAAATCATAAAATTTTTAAATTAGTGAATAAAATTTTTTTGATATTTTTTTTTTAAATTTTATTATACATTTTCATGATTAAAAAGTAAAATTATTGATCATGATTAAACGATCACTTTTAAGAATTTCAAATTTAAAATTTTAATACAAAAGTACTTATGAATTTTTTTAATTTGATTGTGATTTTGAAAAAGAGTTTTGAAGATTCATATTTGAATTTAAGGAGATTTCTCAAGTAGATTTAATTAAAAAATTATCACGATTGCTAACATGATCGAGATAATAAAATCAAATTATCACGATTGCTTCTTTTTTTTTTATGGATAAATTATCACGATTGTTAACAAGATCGAGATGATAAAATAAGTTCACTTTTTGGATTGTTGGTTAATTCCTGAGAATGACAGCAACGGCATCTTTGTCTAACATTTTGTCCATTTCTTTAATTTTTTTTATTACGCATGTGATGCACATTCCGTAGAAGAAAGCTCTCTTACTCACATGCACGTTAATTAAGATGTGGACTTGATAAATCAAAGAGCTTATGAAATCCAATTCCAAAGCGTATCCGAACAAGAACGCCTACAATGGTCAATGGTGGCCGGGTCCAAACGCCAAACCCAGACTTGGTGCTTCGGGTCAAACAGGATACACCATCTTCGCCAACGTGGCAACTAAACGGTGCATCTCGACCCGGCAAAATTGCACCCACATCCTAGTAAAATAATTAATTTGCATATATACATATTGCATTATAGTATTTGATGCTTGACCGTTTGAGGACGTTAATGCCTAGGTAAAAAATTATATCAAAAGAAGTTGGCAAGTTAAAAATTACACATCTATGAATTAGTTCATTGGCAAATTGTATTTTTCAAAAATAGAAATATAAATGTAAAATTAAATGCATTTCCATTATTAATATGTAGGTAAAAAATTTATGACGATATTAATTTACAACATTTAATATATTGAAGATTTTGAAGATGAATGCTACTAATATTTGAATTAGCGTATTGTTTGATAATTAAAATGAAAATAATAGTGTGGATTAATTTTGCATTTATTTTTATTTATCTATATAAAATATGTAAAGTGTACCTAATAAAATATGTAAAAGTGCACCTATATAGTAATATTATACTATGAGTGGTACAGCCGATCCCCATGGCAACAAAATACGTTGCTTAACTGAAAGATAGTAGGGCCCCGATCTAACCACGGACTAATACTTGGCACTTGCTACTTGTTCTAGAACAGGATACACTGTTAGTGGCAAGAATGACTGTCGCCGTCAAATCGGCAATTCGTCTTTAATAGAAGTGGCAGGAATTGTCGTGTTTGATTACGATAGCCGATCCGGAGCCCTAATTGAAGCCTCCTTTAGAATCGGACCTCTTCTCACGGTTTCTTCTTTTCGATGCCTCCGCCCAAAAAACACGCAAATAGATCACAAACATAGATATTAAAGAGGAGAGAGAGAGAGAGAGAGAGAGAGAGAGAGAGCGCGACCGACCAATTTGACTCCTTCTGCAGAGAGAGAGAGAGAGAGAGAGAGAGAGAGAGAGACGAATGGGGGCAGCCGAGGTCAAGAACTGCGACGCGATTCCGGCCATGGGAGGGGAGAGAGAAGCTGTCGGAGATCGAGCTACAGATCAGAAGGGCAGGGCGCAGGATGCTGCCCCGCTGCTGATCCCTTCGTCTCCCCTGACCATCGACATCTCCATCCCGCTCGACCAAATGAGGCCCCAAATCATGTCAGTTCTCTTACCCCGCCTTCTTTTTCGTCCACTCATTTTGTTGAATTTTTGCTTGATTTCTTGCTATTTCTTTATTTTTCTTTCGGTTATTCAGCTTCGCCGTGCTTAAAGTGGTGGCCTCTTGTTCTTTTTTGGCTTTGTTAATTCTTGGATTGGTATTGTTAGATGAAATAAACCAGTAGTTTGGCTGCATATTGGATGAATTTATGATTAGCTAAAGCTTTCTCGGCTAGATCAGTCAGCAGCTGGCGGTATTTGGGCGCCTCAAAATGCAAAATGTTTCTAGTATTGCTTTGAGGTTGGAATCTGCTCAGCAAGGTGTCTGGAATTTGTACCTGGTCCATTTGACATGGTATTCCTCCCTAGCGACCAGTACCCTTGATTAAAATTTTCTACTCAACAATATTTACTGGCATTAGTTGAGGCACCAACTCATCAACGTTTACTTTTCTTGAATAGCTTTTGTGTTCTCTCTTACGGAAACTATTAGATGTGGATCCTAGGTTGACTGGTTGAGTAGCAGAATACCATTGTCAAAAAATATATGAAAGAAAATGTTCTTTTGTTTATTAAGATAAACATAGCCTTGGAAACTGGATATCAACAATGTTGGTGTTAGTTCATATGGGTAGAGGCAGAAAAATCATGATTCCTAGTTAAATACTGATTTGAAAACCCTTCCTAATTGTTATAAGGAAAGAGAGAAGAGTCTGTAAAAAAACCTACATATTGTGGCTTCTGACTGGGTAGGGCTGTAGGGGAGTCGTGCAACTGTCACATCACCTGATGTATTTCTCGCATAGAAACTATGAATTGGAGAACAATATCAGCATAGAAAGTGTCTTGTTTAGTTATACAGAATTGTAAGGGAGATTTCAGAATTTCTCATTGTGAGTACAGGACTTCTATATCCATTTTTGTGTCAAACAAATATTTAGAAATCTTACATACCTATAAATAATAAATATTTAAGTTTTGATATGAGGATATAGGCTGATATGACTGGCATGAGCCTTTATTTGCTTTATTCATCTAATTTTTACTTTGTTTCTATTTGGGGATTATTCTTGAGCTTATAGCTTTTTTTTTGTCCAGTGGTAATTGTCTCTCATGGCATGTTTTTTGGAACTGACGAATTTTTGACCTTAGGCCCCTGATTTTTTTTCCGATGTTCCTCTGGTGCCAGTCTTTTAGGCCCTGTTGATATTTCCTTGGAACATTGTTTGATCTGGTAAAAAGGAATTGAACTTTATCTCTTCTTTGTTATACTTGTGTATGCCCGTTTGTCTTCTTTTTTTTTTGTGTTCTTTGTGTTTTTTCTGTTTTTTCAGGTCCGAAATTTTATTTCTAAATGATGTTACATTTCTACTAGTGTTCCATTCTCCTTCCTTTTAAGATGTTTCTTGACAGAACCTGTGTCCTTTACTTTGATGGAAAGTTACGGAGGATAATGGTAGCAATGTTATTTGAATTAATCTTTAATAGGCACGTTTCCATCTCATTTTGAAATTTGATTACCATTTTCTGTTTTTCTTCTTAGATATCTGTGCAAGGATTTATTCAAGAAGAGGTCATGTCTTGATGAATCTTGTTTTTCAATTGAGACAGTTTCTGGTGGTATTACAAATCTCTGTAAGTTTCCACCAAACAAATTTCTTACGTTTACTGGTCATATTCTCTTTCTCTCCTTTTTCAACTGTTTCTTGAATGTGTTGCACTGAGTTGATACTGAACTAGGTGTGAATGAACAATTGTACTTTCATATCTTATATAGTTTTGCATGATAACAAAAAAATGTAATTGATTAGCCAAAAAAAATTCATGTGATTCCTTCCTGTTTGGCTTAGTTAAAAATTATGAATTTGTATTGGGTGACTTATTAGTTCTAATTCTGTAATCAGCTACAGCATTTAACATTTCAACTCTTGCAATTCTTGTAGTGCTGAAGGTCTCCATTAGAGAGGACAATGACAAAATTGAATCTCTGACTGTTAGGTTGTATGGCCCAAATACAGATTTAGTTATTGATCGCAAGCGAGAGATGCAGGTGGGTTCCTTACTATATCTAAATACTTTAGGAATGAGAATGTAATTCCTTTTCTGATGAACCACACACAACATTTTGATGATTAAACTTTTGTTCTAAATAAATACCTCTTATCTTATATAATATGTGGTCGAACACATGCATTATACCCATGTATGATTCACATCAGTGTCCAGAAAATTAGATCAGAGTAGCTTGTTGGACACGCTTACTAAATTACAATGTATTGTTTGCAGCAAGGTTATTATCGCGACCAAAAAAATTTCGCGGTAGCGGACCTTGATACCGATATATCGTTTCGCGACCGATATATCGTCCGCGTCGCGATATATCGACAATATAATATATATTATAAATATATATTATAAAAAATATATATAAATAATAATAGCATTGAAAGTCATCACTTTGACATTGCACATAGCAAAGTAATAAACATAACTCTTATGAACCATAAAATATTCAAAAATCACCCACATAGCAAAGTAGCAAAGTAGCAAAGTAGCAAACATAGAATATACAAAAATTCAATTCACATAGCATGAACAATAAACATCAAGTAGCTAAAGTCATCACAATCACC
Organism: Canna indica; assembly: GCA_034359265.1. Lineage (NCBI taxonomy): Eukaryota > Viridiplantae > Streptophyta > Magnoliopsida > Zingiberales > Cannaceae > Canna > Canna indica. The sequence goes on from CP136890.1 coordinate 76,114,965, forward strand.
AAATCTCCAATAGTCCAATCTAAAAAAGATTATCAAAATCATCTTCAATGTCTTCATTAGGGGTATTATCCATTGGAGGAGGAGTTGGTTTGAGCCCGAAATCATCTTCAATGTCTTCATCATCATTTGGAAATATCTCTTCTTCTCCTTCATCACTTGAATTTTCATCCATCAATCTTGAAGTAGAAGTAGAACCACGATGACGTCGATTATAAGTGACAAGCTCATTAACTCCACGCCTCCTTGGAAAATTACGACCCTCAAGGGCATTTGAAGCACCAATGGCTTCATCAACAAGCTCAAAAGGAATTCTATCATCCTCTTCATCATCATTGTTGAACCACGCATTTGTCCCCCAATCAAAATCGTCAAGTACTAGTGGATCATAGTTTTTGCCACATTCACGAACTTTTTGAAATCTCGTGGCAATCTTTCGATTGTATTGGACATACACCAAATCATTCAATCTTTGGTGCAACAATCTATTTCTTTTCTTGGTGTGAACCTATACAAAAGAAAAGTAATTAAATAAAAATAATAAGTAATAACTAACAAGAAAGTACTAAAAAAACATAAAATACTTAATTACTTACAAACTCAAAAGTGCTCCAATTTCGTTCACACCCGGAGGACGAACAACAAAGACTAACAATGCGCTTTGCAAACTTTGAAAACTCGGGAGTACGTCCACCGAAGGATTTCCACCATTCAACTAACATTAAAATTCAAAAATATGTAAAGACAATAAATATTAATAAATAAAATAATACACAATATACTTACGAGGAATCCTATTTGAGCGCTCTCTAATCACCATCTCTCTTGCAAAAGGTCCTCGATCTTCATCATACATATCAGCATCTAGAAGTATCTTGGATCGCATTGTATCATCCAACACTAATTTCTCAAGAACATCATTGAAGTCTTCACGTAGTTTCCCCGAGTACACGACATCATTTTTCTTGATGTCAAAATACTTGCCCGGATTGAGAAATAGAGCCGCACCATATAATGGTGTCTCCATTTGACGCTCCCATCGACTTTCAATGATATCAATGATTTTCTTGCACAAAGTGGATTTGTGGGCCAAGACTTGTTTGATCCTCCTCTTAGCTTCACCCATTGCCGCGGCTATTTCCGTCATAGCGGGTTTTTCATCACCATCCGCTATCCTCAAAACCACAAGTAGAGGCTGTGATGCTCTAATGCAATCTTCAACTGCCTCCCAAAATTTAACCGCATGGATTAAGTCATAAATTTTCTTTCCCGCTTCGGTCTTGCACAATTTTGAATCAAACCAATCTCCACTTACAAACAACCGCTGCAACTCTTGTTTAAATTTCCTCAAACATGACAATGTTAGAAATGCAGTCGCAAATCTAGTAGCCCCGGGTCTAACAAGATCATGTCCGTTAGTGTGCTCCCTCATCGCATCAAGAAGGCGACCATGTCTATAGATGAATGTGGTCAATGATCTTGCTCTTGCGATTGTAGGCTTGAATTCTTTCATTTTTCCCACATCTTCCAACATAAGGTCCAAGCAATGTGCGGCACAAGGGGTCCAAAACAGTGTAGGCAACCTTTGCTCCAACAATCTCCCCGCTGCCTTATAGTTGGTGCCATTATCTGTGATAACTTGAACAACATTACTTGGGCCAATTTCTTCAATCTTGGTCTCAAGTAAGTCAGCCAACATCTGAGCATCATGACACTGACTTGAAGCATCAACAGAGCTAAGAAAAATAGTCCCTTGCGGACTATTTACAAGAAAATTTATCAATTGTCTCCCTCTTCTGTCTGTCCACCCATCTGACATAAGAGTACACCCATCTCTTTCCCAAACCTCTTCATGTTTGCGCTTTAAATCTTCTGTTTGTTCTTTTGCCTTTTTCAATAAAGGAACCCGCAACTCATGATATGTGGGTGGTTTGTAGCCCGATCCAATTTGTGCTATGCCTTCAACCATCAACTCATAGCTTCTTGAGTTTGCCGCATTGAAAGGAATGGCATTCTCATAGAAGAAGTTGGCTACATACATGTTAACTTTTTCAACAGCCTCTTTTGTCTTCAAAGACCTTTCAATGGTCTGTTGGCTAGGACCTTTGGAGTGTCTTTCATCCACAATTTCTTCTGGAGTTCTCTGTAGTAATCCACCAATCTTGGTTTGTGATGTGGATTGTGAGTGTGACACTTGTGGCATTGCTGCAAACTGAATAGCAGCCTCTTTTTTCTTCTTCTTGTAAATTGTTCCCGAGCTTGGCACGGAGTTGGAAGCTGTAGATAGGTCTACTGGTGCCACTGCTTCTTGTTCATCATCCAAACTGAATGGTGTCTTCCTCTTAGCTGCAAGGGCATCATGCATTTCTCTCATTATCAGCGTTGTGGTTTTATCACATTTTTTCACATCTCCATAACCACCCGCCAAATGTTGTTTAAGTCTTGTGATTCCCCCATTCAATTGGTTGCCACAAAGTGAACATGCAATCAATTGTCTTTTGTTTAAATCCGGCCAATATCCATATCTCCAACCAATATCTTTCGAGTTCGGTTTCCGTTTAGGATCTTTAGAAGGATCATAAGGCGTTTCACCGGAATTTCCTTCCATAATTTACTGCACAATATAAACAATGTTGCACACAAATACACAATACAAAATGAACACAGGCACACAACTAAACAAGGACAATGCAAATATACTATCAAATTCCATACAATGCAAATAGTCAAATACACAATACAATGTTGCCTGTTCTGGAATCAAGAACAGCCTTGAATCAAGAACAGCTTAAGGCTGTTCTGGAATCAAGAACAGGCAATTCCAGAACAGCCTTGCCTGTTCTGGAATCAAGAACAGCCTTGCCTGTTCTGGAATCAAGAACAGCCTTAAGCTGTTCTTGAATCAAGAACAGCTTAAGGCTGTTCTGGAATCAAGAACAGGCAATTCCAGAACAGCCTTAAGGCTGTTCTTGATTCAAGAACAGCTTAAGGCTGTTCTGGAATCAAGAACAGGCAATTCCAGAACAGCCTTAAGGCTGTTCTTGAATCAAGAACATCCTTAAGCTGTTCTTGAATCAAGAACAGCTTAAGGCTGTTCTGGAATCAAGAACAGGCAATTCCAGAACAGCCTTAAGGCTGTTCTTGATTCAAGAACAGCTTAAGGCTGTTCTGGAATCAAGAACAGGCAATTCCAGAACAGCCTTGCCTGTTCTGGAATCAAGAACAGCCTTAAGGCTGTTCTGGAATCAAATTCCAGAACAGCCTTAAGCTGTTCTTGATTCAAGAACAGCTTTAAGCTGTTCTTGATTCAAGAACAGCTTGTTCTTGATTCCAGAACAGCTTAGCTGTTCTGGTTTGCAGCAGCTATGTCGGAAAAAAAAAAAATGGCGGAAAATGGAAATGCAGACATGCCGAGCCGTGGAGAGAAGATCGCCGGAACATACCTGGCCGGAAAATAGAAAAGTTTCGCCGGAGAAGTGAGGCGCCGACGGGATGCGAGGAAGCTTCCGAGAGAGTCGCCGACGGGATGCGAGAGAGGAAGAAGAGTGAAGAAGAATAGAAGATACAGGCGTCGGAGGGTTTAAGTTAGGTTTTTTTTTTAAAAAAATCAATAATTTAGATATCCTTATCACCAAGTTGGATGAAAAAAATCGCAAAAAAAACCCCTGGCCCAGCGGTGGAACCTTTCCGGTCCACCGCGCGGGCCAGGGTTCGATTCCCAGGCGCTTTTTTTTTTTTTCTTTTCTTGTACCGCGTATCTCGTCGGGATCTCGTCCAAGATTGGACGAGATCCCGACGAGATACGCGATATCTCGGGATCTCCTGTATCGTCCAGACGATACAGAAGATTCCACCGAGACAGCGATATCTCGTCGCTATCTCGACGAGATAGCGACGAGATGATAACAGTGGTTTGCAGTATACTTCATCTGAAACAACTGGCTAATGCAAAGACCTGTCTGATGGTAAAAAAAAGAAAGATAAGACCTGTTTAAACCTTTTGAATTACTACTTGAACTCGTGAGCCAAGAAACTGGACATAGTACCTAAAATCTGTCCGAATTATATGTAGGAACGAAGAGCATGGACAAGATTATTATCTTTTATTTTGAAATGGCATTCAAAATTGGGTTGCTACTTATCAATCTCAATTCATATGGAAAATGGCAGCTGCAACTGCTAGTGCATCTCATGTCCACTTACTCAGAGATTTGTTTTCTGCATGTTGTTGCTGAAGGCATTTAGGCACTTGACAATAGGATTTTGGACTTAGGAGTTAGGACTACTACTTGTACAAGATTTACTGTTGGACTTTTCTATAAATAGTTATAATTTGGACTTCGTTTATGAAACTATTGGCAAATGGCAATTTGCGACAAAGTAACTTCTTTCAACAAACAGCTAAGCGGTTACTGCATAGAAGCATGGATGAATTATGAGCAACACTGTATATAACTCATGAAATTCTTTTGGTACAATCCACTTGTACCTTTTAATCTGCTCAGATACCTGTGAGTGAGGGTTATTTGGGTCATGTTACAAATGCTCTAGCTAAATCTATTGATGGGAGAGGTGAAATTTCAGCCATTTTGTGAACACATTCTTGAACTTCTTATTGTGCTACCATCTTGAAAATCTTGATATTTATTGTAATTAGGCATATGTACTCACCTCTAGCCCCAACATATAGGCCCTACCACATCTCTCAGCTGCAGGATTTGGTGCAAAATTGTTAGGAGTATTTGGGAATGGCATGGTTCAATCATTCATTGATGCTCGCACACTTTCACCATCAGGTAAGCTTAATCATTCGACTATTTATGTAATGGTAATTCATGGTAGATGTTGATAGTTGATAGCTTATTGGGCTTTGTCATATGCTATTGCAGTTTTCTTATAGAAGAAGTCAAATATTTTTGCAGCATCTTCATGCAAAAATCTGCCTTTATGAACTTTGCAGAATGATGGAAACTTATGAGTTTGTGGATCCTTTGCGTATTTTTGATTTTGTGGCCTCTTCTGGTTTTTCTGATATACTCTGGTAGCAAAGATCTCATTATACATACTATGCTATTTTTAGTCAAGGAATCTGGTGCCCGTCTTGTATCATGTTTTCATGTTTATGCCATTCTAGTCTAACTAGTCTGATGTACTTGTACTTCAATTTTTACTGAGTGTCTTCCTTTTTTCTTTTTCTATTTTATACATTGAACTTTTGGCAACCTATAGCTGTTAATATATGCTAACTTTGCTATTTCTTTCAGATATGAGCAATCGTAAAATAGCTACCCAGATAGCTAGACAGCTTCACGACTTCCATCAGGTCACAATTCCAAGTTCTAGAGAACCACAGCTGTGGAATGATATATTCAAGTTTTTCGATGAAGGTCCAAAACTTACTCTGGTTCCATTATATGCTTTTTTTTGTTCAAAACTGAAATGGATTTTTGACAGTGGTCGAAATTCATTTTTACTTCAACCCCAATATGAATAAGAAATTTTGTTGCAGCTGTAGAATTAAAATTTGATGACAGTGGGAAGCAAGCTAGGTTTGAATCAATCTCATTCCAAGAAATTCGTGCTGAAATTAATGAGCTCAAGGTATTGTTTTTTGGTTTTGCTGACTGTCCATACTGTTTCATTTACCAAGTAATGTACTAAATGCATATTGCAAATAAAGTGACTGGTCAAATGTATGCAGTTAAATAGACATTTAGTTCATTGACTCTCCTCATTCTCTAGTTTAGTATTGCTCCCAATTCTTGTAGTAAATTTTTTCCCTTGTGGTCTTTAACAGGCTCTGACAGATTCTCTCCAAGCCCCTGTTGTCTTTTGCCACAATGATTTGCTTTCTGGAAACTTGATGTTAAATGATAATGAAGGTGAATTTGTTGCGAATTTCACATTTCTTTTACTTTGAAATTTTGCAATATGTATACTTGCGATTTTTGTAGAGGCTGGTAATTAATTTACCTTTGGTGTCAAATTCCTTATTCTAGGGAAATTATACTTCATTGATTTTGAGTATGGATCGTACAACTACAGAGGCTATGACATTGCAAATCATTTCAATGAATATGCTGGCTTTGACTGTGATTACAACTTGTAGGTTGCCTTTTTTAAGAAACCAGTTAAATGTCTTGCTTAAATGCAGTAAAATAATGTTGCTTCTGTTGGATTTGTATCATAATGCAGATATCCAGATAAAGATGCTCAATATCATTTCTTTAGGAGTTATTTAGAGCCTGATAAACCACACGAGGTATGTAAATTTGATGGTAGATATTTTTCCTTTATCAGCATCATAGATACCCCAAGTATCATGAATATTTTGGTTAATGGATATTTTAATTTAAGAGAGGGTAAAATTTTTCATGTTTCATTTTAATTTAGAAGTTGTGAATACATTGAAAATGACTAGATAAAATTGTCTTGGATCACTTTACTCTGTCATGATTCCATACCCTTATGTGTTAATGCACGTTTGATTTTTAGCTGCATCAGCAACACTTCACTAGTTTGCTTGCCTCTCAGGTATGGTTTAAATCAGTCTTGTTGATTTTTAGCTGTCTGCTTGAAGGAAGGATCTAGATTTTAAGCAGTGCATTCATATCAGTTTATGGACAATGTCCAAAGGAAACTTATGCATGCTGTAGTTAGATAGGATAAATTGATTATAATTAATGGGGGAAGGAGGGTAAGAGAAAGACCTAAGAAAATCTTGGATGAAACAATAAAAAGCAATTTAATTGTCCTAAGTATAACTAAAGATTTGAACTTCTTAACATAGTTCAGTGGCGAGAAAATATTCATCTAGTAAAAATAGTTGTGGCTTCCCCTTGTTCTTGTTGTTATTTGTATTTGGATCATATACGGTACACAGTGTCTGGTGGTCAAAACTAATTAGGAATATAAGGTAAGACAATAATCACATGTAGACCACAGGATACAGTGTTTTTCACTTTGAAATTTTGTTCATATTGGATGCTCCCTAAATTTCTAATTGAATAGATGGCTATCGTGGTTGTCTATGTGATCTAAATTCTGGAATAAGAAAGACCAACTTGAGTTAGAATGAATAGGTTTCAGATGAGCTGAAATAGTAAGAATATTGTTTTGAGTCAATCTACAGGGTGATTCTTCGTATTTAGCTAAAGTTCAACAGAACTGGACTAGGTCATCTCAAGTTAATTAAACTTGAACAGCTCAAGTATGGTTCTACTTAAGATAAAGCTATGGGTTTGTAACACAGTGGAGGAGGGTGGAGAACATGCATCTCAGATTCTCAAATGATCAAAATATTATATACATATGTTAAGATTTAAGAATATAAGTTTGAGCTAAGGTTCACTCTTTTCTTTAGAGTAGAGGGCACAGTTCTCAATGAGTTGGGGTATGGTCTTGATATTACATTTTTCCTCTGGCTGTCTATGATAGCCCTTAACCTCTTGATGATGTAAGATGTTCTCTGGGGGTTATTAAGGTGAGGGATGTACTTTTGCTGTTAGTCAAAAGTTCTACGTTCTTGCATTTGGACGTAGGCTAGCAAGATGGGACCCTGTAAAACTTTATGTTGTATATATATTTTTCCATCTTTGCTTTCCTTCTAGAAGTCTGTGTACATGTTTTCATGATATACTTTTGATGCTGACAGGTACCTGACAAAGATCTAGAAGCCCTTTTTGTTGAAACAAATACTTATCGACTAGCATCACACATTTACTGGGCTCTATGGGCTCTCATCCAGGTATCATAATTTCCATCTTCATCATGAACAATGCAAGAACCTTGTCTTGGGTTGAGATATATGCATTGAGTACGGTAATTTTTACTGGAACTTTTGATCAACAGGCAAATGTATCGCCAATCGATTTTGATTATCTGTGGTATTTTTTTCTTCGATTTAATGAATACAAGAAACAGAAGGAAGCATGCTTCTCTCTTGCACAGAACTATCTCTCAAGATCCACCAGCAGTTGAAGTTTTAATGTCCCTCTATTTGAGGACTAGCATAGAAAGATGAAAGGGCAGAGTCCCGACAGGTCTTCTTAGTTGTAACAAATGTTTTCCAAGTTCTGGTAAAATCGGTGTGGCCCTTATGGAGCATAATGCAGATACTGATTGTTTCTAATTCTTTTTTGCTTGTGTTGAGATGCCGTGTATGGCAGTTGTAGAGCTGCACCATGGTTCCGAGTGAAAGATTGACATTGTTATCCTTACTCTTATCATTAAATAAGTAGTTGTTTCTACTTGTTTACTTGAATCAAATGAGAACTGGGAATTGTTCTGTACAGTTTTTTTTCATATACGAGGCACGGAAATAATCAGTACTTACATTTGAATTAACCAATGCTTGTGTACATATGACTATAATCACACTAAATTTCAGTGCTCTTTTAAATTCGACAAGGTACAGAAAAGATGGAAGATAAAACTGGCAACACAAATTGCAATCATGCTTTGTAGCATCTAGAGCCGAAGTAGGATATCATAAGCCTCTTTGCACCAAAATTGTAGAGCTCTAATTTGGTGGACCTTCATTCTATCACTTGAGCCTTGATTCATTTCCTCTTCCATGGAATGACAGAAAGGAGAACACAGAGCATGTTGCTGCAAAACAATAGGCAAACAAACAATGTTAGAAAGGAATAATGTAACAGCTGCATTTTTTAGTCAAGTTTTATCATAACTGATGCCCATAGATGTAGGGTGTCTATAGAAATTATAACTTTAGAATTTTGGTTGCAAATAGAACAGAACAGAACTTATATAATTGGCATAAAAAACAATTTTAATCACTGTGATTGAGTTTGAATAAATTTGTCACCTCTTTTGATGTGTGCATTTACCTTTAGTAAAACCTTCCAGTTGAGGATCCTCCCTCAACTTAATATTTGCAGGGGAAGCATAAAAGGAATAGCTTGGAGATTGAACTGCGTAAAGAGCAAGATAATTATTTAGAAGCTTCATTTTGAAGAAGCCTCGTTTTATTCTCCTTGTTCGGGGAGAAACTTACCCTCATACAAGCCAACATAAGCAGGAACCAAGTAGTCATTGCTGGATTTCTTCAAATCATCCAATGATTGCTTCACCACTTTGCGACCTTCTGCAGGTGGAGCTTCTTCGGTGTCATCATCACCTCCAGAAGGAGCTGATGAAGCCGGTGCAAAAACATTCACTATATTGTCTCCAATTTTGCCTTTCTTCCTAAATTTCATCAACTTTTTGAATTGCTTCGCGACATCCTTCAGCAAATTATCCGAATTACTAGATGCAATATTAGGTTTCTCAGCAATTCCCCACTTCTTCCTCACCCGAGCAGCATCAGCATTTTGCCGAATGCTTGGGCTGCATAATTGAAGGCTTGCCTCAGCTGATTCAACCTCGCTACCCGACGAGGCACTGAAATTTTTAGAAGCAGCATCCAATTCATCATCTGTTCTCCCTTCAAATTTCAAAATCTCATTCTTTTCAAATTTGTCGCCACATATTCCTGATTCATGGCTTAATCTTGGTTCTTCACTATCTGACTCAAGATGAAAAATGGAGGCCCTATCTTCGTTCCATCTTCGTTCAATTTCTTCATCTTCCTTCTGAACCAGATCGGGCGAGTATGTTCCGCATTCTATCATATCCTTAAGCTCATCTTTCTTGCTCTGTGTCTCAAAAGCCTTGGGATCTTTTGGAGTACTACTTGCATTTCCAGCCTTCCCCAGGACTTTCTTTGACTTGTGACCTCCTTCCTTGGAAAGTTTTGATCTTGATGATGCAAGATTGGAGTTACGATACGAATTCATCGATGAAAGATCTTTCAACTCATCGAGATTGGTCGTACTGTTGCTTCGCGTGCAGGACTTAGTCGATTGTGGAGGAGCATCGGCCTTGTTAACTCTTGTAGGTGGTGGCTTCATGTTCTCTTTTCTGAGATAACAGAAGTTTGGAAGCGACTGCGGTGGGGGATTTCTTGCTTGGGTTCTTCCCCCTGAGGAATTGCTATTCTTCTGAGAGGGTTTAGGAATTGGTAAACTTGTAATAGATGAAAGCTTTTTCGGAACAATGTTTTTTGTAGAATCGTCAGTGATCGATCCATCTTCGATGGATTTTTCTTGTCTATGTAGAGTTTGTTCTTCAGTGTCTTCCTCATTGTTCTGTAAGGAGTTCACAGCTTCCTACACAAAGAGAAGTAAATTATTTGCAAACAGTATCTCAACTCTCAAGTATGTGATGAAGGCAATGAGTTCAAGCTACAAGTATAAAGTTTGGCCTTCTCATATAAAACTAGGATTTAATTCAAATTAACTAAAAAAATCATTGTTTGTGATTCAAATGCACATATTTCCTTCCAAATTAAACCTAAAGAAAAGAAGCAACATATACTGAAAGAATAAGCAGAAATCAATCATCAAAACCCTCCTTTTAATTCCAACAGTCAAGACGAATCAAGCTACCTGTTCTCTGCATCTCATTGCAGAGCCCTCTTTGTACTTCGCCTTCATCTGAGCCAAGTTCTCTTCAAACTTTGTCTCAATCAACTTCATCTTCCTTCTCTTCTGCGCCCCCTTAAATCCGAATTCCTCCCTCAACTTGGCCTCTCGCTTCGCCGAATACTTTCCGTACGATCTCCCCTTCTCGATTTCCAACCGACTCAGCCTCATGTTGCGCTCCAAATCATCCACCATCTTCAGCAGCACATCCCCATCAAACTCCACTACTTCGCCCACAAAACCCACCTCCTCTATCTGACTTCTTGCTCTGCGAAGCTTATGAGCAGCATAAAACTTCTCCAACTCCTCCACCTTCGTCAGCAGCTGCTCCCGGTTCAGCCGCCGGCGATTGGCTCTTGGCGGCCGGGCTCGTGGACCAGGCTCCGAGTCGAGGAAGTGGAAGCTCTCCATGGACGGCCGGACTTCGAGCTGATCGGCTGCTTGCGCGTCCAGCTTCATTCTATCCGCGTAGCTGCCTGCCGTCCTTCCTCGACCGGCCCGCCGCCTGGCTGTAATAGTCAAAGGTGGACGGAGACTTCGGAGGTGAGGAAGGGCGGATTTGCTTCCAAAAGGAAGCTTTGGGTTCGTTGTGGGTGTCAACTACGTGTATTGATTGTCCTCCTCATCGAGCCTCTGTGAAGAGATGTTGGAAGCGGTCGTTATTGATCGTTGAAGGCGGGGATCTGCTCCAAGTGCGCCGTTGATTGCAACATCCGATGTCCATGTCAGAGCCGTCCGCCCAGCACATGTCCAGGTGTTTAATGGGCATTTGAAAAGTCGCGGTTGGAGAAGATCCAACCCGAACATTAGTTTCCCGGGGTTAACTGCTTCTTCCGGCAAACTGTCGAATGGGCTTCGGATGCCACCACGTGGACGTGGGCCCTTCTAATGTTGGATTTGTATCTTCGGTATAAATTACAGTTCTCATTGTCGTGCACGTCATGATTATTTGAGCTTGATAAATACATTTGTGATGAGGAGAGATAATTATTATATTAATCATGTAATTATTATAATATATTGAGCTTATTAAGTAAATCTATTAAAGATTTTAGTTATCTATGCAAATAATTTATATAAATAAACTAGATCTAATATAGAAAAAATAGACTTGTAAGAGTAAGTCAAGTGTAATTTCTATGGAGTTCCTTGTAGAAATGAATGATTGAATATATATTGTGAAAAAAGTAAATTTTTTACTTTATATTCAGTCTTAATGATGCTAGACTCACTCTTAATAATACTAGATTCATTTACGTGTGTGACTCCATAAAAAATTATATGAAGCTTATTTTTTTCGATAAAAGTCCAATAAAGAGGGCCAAATAAAAATAGGCTTATTTTTTTCTTTTCTACATACAAAAGAACTCATCATTCAGGGTAAAAAGTATAATATCATGTCCACATTGAATCTTAATTTTTCTATTATATGTTTTGTTTACATGATTAGAAACTAATTTTGATGTTGAAGTATTTTTAGTAAAATATTTTCAGATAGAGTTTTTAGGACACTTCCGTGAAGATCTAAAGGCTTGATGAAAATCACTCATCAAAACTGAATATCTTGTTCAATGAAATATAAATTAGTTTTAATTTGGTAATTAATTTGTTAAGGGGAGGTATAAATTAAGTATATAAATCAATTGAGTATTAATATTATCATAATTATAGTAAAACTAATTCATTATCCTTTTATTTTATAAAATAAATTTCATCAACATTTGATATCGAAGGAAAATTCTATGGATGGGATTCCCCCTCCAGTTTTCATCAAAGAAAGAAATAAGCTTCATTCAACACAAAATAAGCCAAACTTAATAAAATTTTGATATAACACTCAGATTACTGGGTTCAAGTTTTCAATTATTTTTACACCCACTAAATAAAAGAACTAACATATTATGTTTTTTAAAATGGGCATAATAAATTTATTTAATGAACCACGATTTTTGATCATATTATATTCTAAAAGCAAAAGGTTGGGAAATACCTTCTACTCTTTTATATATCAAAGCCACAAGCAAGCATCTTAACCCCTTCGTAAGAAGATGGATAATGAATTGAAAATAACACTTTTTTATCTCTAGGTAATATATAATATGTTGCCATCAACTGTACTATCCATAGTTAACAATTACAAATAACACTGGCATATGAACAAATACTAGATGGTATATAGGCCACAAATAACACTTGCATATGAACAAATACTAGATGTAGATGGTATTAGTATATAGGTCCTAGATCTGACTTCATATTAGGTATGAGAATTCACTCCATAATGGGTTCAACTACATTCAACTAAAGTTTCTGGACTGAACTAGTTCTTTAGGCCCGATCAGATTGGGCCCAGAAGCACTTCTACTCATGAACTAGACTTAGGTCGAACCATCTACAACTTAGCCCGAGAGCTCCACCCGAGCAAACAAGGATACCAACAAGAATTTGGTAGTAATGAACCCCTAGCCTAATGGATAGCCATCGAATCATTAAGGGTATATCTCCACATAATTACGCGAGATATCATTGTCGAACACCTAGACTTATTTCATAAAACAGACACGACACACATCAAGTATACTCTCGATTTCAATCTTCATACCCATCATCTGGGATTCCCTCTCATTTGAGCATCAGAGTGTCTTTGCAGGTCACCACTGGAGCCGTGCTGGACTAGGAGACACGGAGGCTTGCAATACCCCGACTTTAGGCGAGAACATTTGGTGCCCACTGTGGATCCGAGTAAGTCTTACCCACCCCATCATGGTAGACACCAAAAATCAGGCGCACGCCGCCACCAACAGGCAGCAACCTAACAACAGTATTACCTGCTACCTAGAGACGCTAACACTACGAGGAGTGAAGATAGACACCAATAGGTAGACACACTAATACAATCTAAAGAACAACATCTAGTTGAGCGCGGCATCGCCGCTCAGAGCACGATGAAGATAGCCACCTTGAAAGAACCAGTAGGTCGGCCTCAACCTTCCGAGATGAGATCTCTCACACGCAACACCAGAGAGAAGGAGAAAGAACTAGAGTCACAAAGGCCATCCCCCCTCCCCTATAGACTCGGAACCGTTCGCGAAGCACACCATGACATTCCTTCTCCCGACAACTTCGAATTGCCGACCACTCTCCAACCTTATGATGGCACAGGTGATCCGACCACCCACCTGATGATGTTCAGGTCTATGATGCTTCTTAACGGTGTCACCGATTCCATCCTGTGCCGAGCCTTCCACACCTTCCTGGAAAAGGCTGTGCTACTATAGTTTTCTACCCTCCTGTAAGGATCTGTACACACCTTCTAGGAGTTCTACAAGGCGTTCATCAACCAGTTCTCCTCGTCCCGGATCTATTCCAAGACTGAAGACTCCCCTCCACTATATCAGGCAAGGACAGAATGAACTGTTGAGGAAATATTTGAAGAGATTCAAACCTCGACCCTCACATCGAGATATATTCTATCAAGAACGGCTTGGAACCCGGACCCTTCATGAACCAAATAACTTTGTCCAAGCCAAGAACTATGACCAAGTTCCGAGAATGAGTAGTGTGCTACATGGTGATGAAAGAGCTTAGAGAGGTTAGAAAAGCCGATAGACAAACCAAAAAAGATGGTGCCGAAGACAAAAAAAGAAAAAGCAAAAAAGCTAGACAATAAGGGAGACGGGCGAGATTGCTGAGGACAGGACGATGATAAAAGGAAGAGATTGTCGCCCCGACCTAGCGCTAGATATTGGTGAAATGATCACACTAGAGGAGGGGTGAATAGTATGTTAACTAAACTTGTTGCCTAAATTTGATTTTACACGTTTTCTTAAACTACTTAGGCAATTCACAATTTAACAACTAAATGCGGAAGCGATTAATGATAAAGCGATTAACATAAATAAAATATCAATGCTAACACAATGATTTATAGTGGTTAGGCCCTAATGCCTACTCTACTACCTAAGCACCTTGCTTAGGATTTCCAAACTAGCTTTACTAGATTATATTGTTTCCCTTACAAAGATGACTTTACATCGGAAAGTCTCCGCTCTCAAATCGAAGGCACTTCCACACCCGGAAGTATTCTGTCTTCCTATCGAGAGCATTCTCCCACCTCAACCTAAGGGACAACTCAACTAATCCTAGTAAACTAAGTTTACAATGGTGGATTTAAACCTTAACACCAAGGCAACCACCAACTCAATCAACCTAGCACTCTAGGTTTACACAAACTTAAATACAATGAAATGAATAATAAAATATAACTAATGGAGCAATAAATCAAACAACAAATACTTAGCTCCAAAAGAAACTCCCTAGTCCTCTTGATGCATTGAGAAGATGAATCTTGAATGTTCAAAGGCTAGATCAATGTTTTATCATTGAAACTAGGGTTTGCAAAGAGATGACTCAAGAAAAGCTTTATAGATGATCAAAGATGGCTCAATGGAAGCTTAAATGCATCAACAACAACAACTTAGAAGTGAGTTTGGGATGAGCATTTATAACCCCCCAAACAAGAGGGCTCGTCAACAGGCATATTTCTGCCCGTTGCCGATGCCCGATCACTTGCCGATCGATCGTCGATCGATCGACCGAGTGCCTGAAGGTATTCTGCCCATTCTGGGCATCGTTCGGTCGACCAAAATGCCTTCACCTTCTGCCGGTCGACCAGTCAGTCGATCGAACCTTGGCAGGGCAATTTTTTTGCTTATTTATTTTTCTGCTTGTTTGTTCGTTTCTGGGTTCCGTCTTCACCAAGTCTACTTATATAATATTTACTAACTTTAAGTTAGTAAGGATTACCCCCCGTTTGGATTCAATAAAAATATCTAAAAAATCAAAATCCTTAAGACTCAATATCTAACTTTTGGGGTCTAGTACAAATTTTTGAAAAACGAAAATTTTATAATCTTCCGGGTCAAATATGGGTAGGCTAAAGGCTTCCAAAAAATCCTTAAAAATATCTCATTATCTGGTTTTTACCTAAGAAACAATTACTAATATTTTTGGTGCCAAGACTCAAAATCTAACTTTTGGGGTCTAGTACAAATTTTCGAAAAACGAAAATTTTATAATCTTTCGGGTCAAATATAGGTAGGCTAAAGGTTTCCAAAAAATCCTTAAAAATATCTCGTATCTAGTTTTTACCTAAGAAATAATTACTGATATTTTTTGTGCCAAGAAAATATCTAGGTCATATAGCCCTCCAAGGAGCTCCCTAGGCTTAGTGAATTTCAGGGTCTTTTCTAATTTTTTAGATTTTCATATTTTGGGATTTGGGATTGGTTTTTTGGGTTTCTTTACATTATCATGAGGATTTACCACACATTCTAGACACCCTAAACCTAAGCTCTATCTTCCCGAAGAATCCGAGCACGTCGACCAACGTCCTTCTGATTTTCTAATTTCTCCGATATTTTCTATCGTGGACGTCGTGCGCTAACCGATATGGAACCTGCAAATATTTCTCAATAAAACATTAGTTCCATGTTTGTTATCATCAAAACCGAGATTACTACCAATGTAGAAAACATTAGGCCAACACTAGATACGTCGAATACACCCTAAAGAACACAAAAAGAGAGATCATAATCCAGGAAATTTACAATCTACAGTTTCTCAAACATCCTAGCAATGCCGAGAAACAAAAGATATTGCCCAATGCCGATAGAAGCAAGAAGTGCGAATTTCATCGCATGGGCATACCAGCAAGGAATGCATGGTGCTTAAAGACCAGATCGAGAATTTGATACGGGTAGGACGACTCGATCAGCCGCTCGCGGAGGTCTTGTGCTAGAACCACGGTAGTATCATTATGTGAATATGATTTCTAAGAAATTGATAAAAATCTACACGACCATGTCATCATTTATGTCATCGCTGGCAATTTTATTGTCAAGAAAGTCCTGGTAGACCAGGAAAGTTCGGCCGACATCTACTCAATATTTAAAAAGATGCAGCTGATTGAAGCATCACTCCATCCCTACAACGGAGACCTAGTAGGCTTCTTGGGAGAACGAGTCAACATATGAAGCTATGTATAGCTAAGAAAGATGCTTTCTTTTCTTCTTTTTTTTGCAAGGGGTCGAGTCTTAAGTCGAAACGGCGACACTAGAGGCGGGGTGAATAGTGTGTTTACTAAATTAATTAGCCTAAATCCGATTTTAATAGTTTCTCAATTCGTTTAGGCAAGATGCAATCTTGCAATTTAAATGCGGAAGCAATATAAACAATTAAGCACAAGCAACAATAAATAACAATGCAAACACAAGATTTATAGTGGTTCGGCCCCAATGCCTACTCCACTACCTAAGCACCCCGCTTAGAATTTCTAAACTATTTTTACTAGATTAATTTTCGTTTCCCTTACACAGAGGAGTTTGACTCGAAAAGTCGCACTCTCAACCTAAGGTACTTCCACACCCAAAAGTCTCCGCCTTCTTATCGAGAGCACTCTTCCGCCTCAACCCTAAGGGACAACTAAACTAATCCTAGTAAACACTAAGTTTACACAAGTGACTTTACACCTAACACCAAGTAACCACTTCCACACAAGATCTAACACCTGGTCTTCGTACAAACCCAAATTAAAGAAATAACAGTTCAAATAACAATAAAATACAATCAAAAGAGCTTAAAGAGAAAACCAATATTAAACGCTCTTTTGCAATCCTTCAACTCGTCAAGTAGTAGAGCTTGAATCAACACCCGAGTTGAGGAGCAGAGTGTGCGCCTGAAGAAGATGTCTGCGGAAGAACCAAGCACAGGCGATTAATCCTTTGGAAGGCTTAGATCTCTCTATTGGATAGCTCAATAATTTTTGTAAGAGTGTAAGAGAGAGTTAAAAGAAGTTATATGAGGTATATTTATACCCTCATCAAGAAACGACAGCTCAACGGATAGAAAACTATCCATTGTAGGTCGTCGATCGATTGGTCGATCGACCGACCGATCGACCGCTCCCATCGACCGCCGTTTCCTCTCTGTGTGCGGTCGACCGACGGGTCGACCACCCAGACGCAAAAACTTGCGATCCTCAGTTCGGTCGATCGACGCAAGTCTGCGTCCGCAGCTATCTTCATGTCGGTCGACCGATTGGTCGACCGACAGAGCTACTGCCCATTTTGGGCTTCGATCGGTCGACCGCCCGATCGACCGAAGTAGCTTCTGCCACTTTTAGGCACTGTTCGGTCGATCGACCGATCGACAAAAATGGCTGGTGCCATTTTCCTTACCCTATTCGGTTGACCGTTTGGTCGACCGAACTTAGGCTGAATTGAAATTTTAGCCCTTTTTTCTTTCGTGCTTTGTTTTCGGGTTCCGGCTTTCAACGACCATCAACTTGGAGAGCTTTCATGTGATCTTTGAGCTCGTCCAATGCGACTTTGTGCACTCGTCGAGCTTCGAGAAATTCCCGCGCCGAACCCGAGCGCGACGATCAATGTCCTTCCGATTTTTTTATCTCTTCCAATTTAGCCGATCGAGGACATCGAACGTTAATTGATATGGAACTTGAAAGATTTCTCGACGAAATATTAGTTCCATGTTTGTTATCATCAAAACCGAGATTAAGAGATTAAGACCAAGGTTGAAAACCTAAAGCCAACAATCTCTCACTTTTTGATGGTGACAAACATCCTTGAGAAAATATAACATTCAAGCATAGAGGATATCAACTAAGGGATTTCTTCCCCTATCAACATGCATATCTATGAAATAAACTCCCCCTATCTATATGCATGGATTTCCTATATTTTCCTCCTCTTTATCTATAATTTTCTCCCCAATTTTTCTATACTTTTCTCCCCCTTTTTTCTTATACATTTCTCTCCATATTTCTCCCCCTTTCTATACTTTTCTCTCTCCCTTTTGACATCAATCAAAAAAGGCAAGAAAGGTCAATTTAGTCAAAGGGATGAAACACAAATATTACTTCATGAAGTTGAGACTCTAAAGATTAGTTTTCATGAAACATGAAAATCTCAACCAAAGGGATGGAAAATAATATTTGATATGAAACAAAATCATATATGATAGAAAAAAAAGGTCATATATACAATTCAAAACTAAATCATGTATGCAATCAAGTATGAATGTACTCATATCTTTTTTACGATATTTTTAGATTTCATTCAAACTTTCAAAATACAAAGATTTAGTCATGCAAAACATGTATATCAAGTTTGAAGTGAAACTAATATCATTTGATCCAAATATGAACTTAGCATGTTTTCATTTGAAATATGCATGAAATACATGAAAATGCTAAGTCTCAAGTTTTGTTATCTACTCATGTTTTCTCATATTTAGGCATCTAGACATCAAACATGAGAGAATGTAAGTCTATGAATCAAGTTGGGGCTTAAGATGAAATTTTTAATTCACTTTGTTGACTTAGGTCAACCTATACCTCAAGATTTAAAAAGAAATCAAACTTTTAAATCTATACAAAATTGTATTTTCGATGAAAATCTTTGGTATATTTTTTGATGAAAATTTTGATACCAAATATTGAATGGTCATTTGAAATGCATGTATAAAGTTTGAACTCAAAAGAATTTTCAAATACCATTTTTTTCATCCTATATTGATTTTAATGAAAAAACTATCTAGGATGTCATTTGGTAATGTACAAATAATACAATTCATGGCATCTCCATTATACTTAAACATTTTCTTATCTAATTCACTTCAATCATGCATATCATCCTTAGGTTCAATGAATTCCCAATGTAACATGTTAAAGACACCAAAACCTTTAGTCTTTAAATAAGTGTACATCCTATATTTCTAAAGACCAAAGTTTGAGTCATCGAACCTAAGAGGTGAAAACGCTACCAACTCTAAAGCCATTTCAAGATCGAGACTAGATGTAGAGGATACGGTGAAATCTCAATTTACGACCCACTCTGATACCAAATGAAGACGAAATGGCGACACTAGAGGGGGGGTAAATAGTGTATTTACTAAATTAATTAGCATAAATTCAATTTTAATCATTTCTCAATTCGTTTAGGCAAGATGCAATCTTGCAATTTAAATGCGGAAGCAATATAAACAATTAAGCACAAGCAACAATAAATAATAATGCAAACATAAGATTTATAGTGGTTCGGCCCCAATGCCTACTCTACTACCTAAGCACCCCGCTTAGGATTTCCAAACTAGTTTTACTTGATTAATTTTCGTTTCCCTTACACAAAGGACATTGACTCGAAGAGTCGCACTCTCGACCTAAGATACTTCCACACTCGGAAGTCTCCGCCTTCTTATCGAGAGCACTCTTCCACCTCAACCCTAAGGGACAACTAAACTAATCATAGTAAATACTAAGTTTACACAAGTGGCTTTACACCTAACACCAGGTAACCACTTCCACACAAGAAGACCTAACACCCGGTCTTTGTACAAACCCAAATTAAAGAAACAACAGTTCAAATAATAATAAAATACAATCAAAAGAGCTTAAAGAGAAAACCAATATTAAACGCTCTTTTGTAATCCTTCAATCCTTCAACTCGTCAAGCAGTAGAGCTTGAATCAACACCCGAGTTGAGGAGCAGAGTGTGCGCCTGAAGAAGATGTCCGCGGAAGAACCAAGCGCAGGCGATTAATCATTTGTAAGGCTTAGATCTCTCTATTGGATAGCTCAATAATTTCTGTAAGGGTGTAAGAGAGAGTTAAAAGAAGTTATATGAGGTATATTTATACCCTCATCAAGAAACGACAGCTCAACGGATAGAAAACTATCCGTTGCATGTCGCCGATCGATTGGTCGATCGATCGACCGATCGATCACTCACATCGACCGTCGTTTCCTCTCTGTGTGCGGTCGACCGACGGGTCGATCGCCCAGACGCAAAAACTTGCGATCCTTAGTTTGGTCGACCCGTCGGTTGACCGACGCAAGTCTGCGTCCGCGGCTATCTTCATGTCGGTCAACCGGTTGGTCGACCGACAGAGCTACTGCCCATTTTGGGCTTCGATCGGTCGACCACCCGATCGATCGAAGTAGCTTCTGCCTCTTTTAGGCACTGTTCGATCGACCGATCGATCGATCAAAATGGCTGGTGCCATTTTCCTTACCCTATTCGGTCGACCGAACTTAGGCTGAATTGAAATTTCAGCCTTTTTTTCTTCCGCGCTTTGTTTTCGGGTTCCGGCTTTCAACGACCATCAACTTGGAGAGTTTTCATGTGATCTTTGAGCTCGTCCAATGCGACTTTGGTGCACTCATCGAGCTTCGAGAAATTCCTGCGATGAACCCAAGCGCGACGATCAATGTCCTTCCGAATTTTTGATTTCTTTCGATTTATCCGATCAAGGACATCGAACGCTAATTGAAATGGAACCTGAAAGATTTCTCAACAAAATATTAGTTCCATATTTGTTATCATCAAAACCGAGATTAAGAGATTAAGACCAAGGTTGAAAACCTAAAGCCAACAGAGCCAACGATAATCTCTTTCCTTTCAATCCTTAATTCGCACGTACAGTTTGTTTTGGGGGAAGGAGCCCGACAGGGTCCCCCCCCCCAAACTTGGCCCAGGACTTTTTGACTTCCAATCGAAGCTTAAGACGATCAATGTACAATACTTAGTTATTGACATCTCCAACCCCCTATCACATGATTTTGGGGTGACCTTCACTGGAAACCTTGGGAGCTGCCGTATCAACTCCCCACCTGATACTTAAATTCCCTATTTCAGAGACAGAAGTGAGGGTGGTCCATGTCGACCAGAAAGAAGCCCGCTAGTGTTACAACAAATGTTTAAAATAGAAGACGACCAAACCATGGGAAGTGTTAAGCACTCCACCACAGCAAATGCTCTCGTTATCTCACATAGGGCAACAATTGAGAATATCCAAGTGGGACTTGAACAGGAATGTCCAAGAGCGGCCCTAGCCCGCCGAGGACCTGGATCCCATTCAGATGGGAGTGCCCAAGCAGGTGATATTTATTGGAGCTCACCTCCCAACTGAGCTCAAAACTCAACTTGGTGATCTGTTTAAAAACAACGCCAACCTATTCTCATGGATGCCTGTCGACGTGCCGAGGACAAACCCCAAGGTCATCCACCATGAGCTCATCATCGATCCTCGGGTCTAATTTGTGACACATGAGAGAAAATTCGGAGCCAAGCACCAATAAAAGGTCTCCTACCCCCGATTGGAATCAAAGATAGGGAAGACGAAAACTCATAGCTTGTTATAGGACAAGTTAACGACAACTTCCGAGCAAGGGACCCCCTTGGAAAGGTACCTACCCTTAGTCCATTTGTTGATAACTATATAACTCAGCACATACCTCGGGAGGAAGCACCCGAGCTGACATGCCACCCAAATTCTCCAGCATCAAGAACCTACAAAACAATAGGTCAATCATCCAACAAGTCCATGGCCGACCGACACCTTGTTCGAGGTTCGAATAGTCGAGCAGGCAGCCGACCACAAGACCCCCTACCCAGCCAATAGCTTGGTCGAGGCATCCAACAAAGTCATCCTAACATGGCTCGGAGAGAAGCTTAACCAGGTTAAAGAACACAACACCTAAGGGCTATGAGACTATAATGCAACCTCACGATCGTCTACTCTGGAAACTCCATATGTGCTCGCCCTCGGAGCTGAAGCAATGGTCCCAGTAGAGACCGTTAACCCCAACCTCCTGACGACGACCCTCGACAAACAAAACAACTCAAAACTCCGTGAGGACAAACTAGACCAAGCCGAGGAATGAAAACTCGCTTGAGCCGAGGAAGAAGCAACCTACCCTTCTTAACTACAAGTGGTCGGTGCATTCTTTTTTCCTTCAGTGTGGTTTTCTCTCATAAAGTTTTCCCTTGAAGGTTTTAACGAGGCATAACCATGCATAAGCCGAGCGCCCTGCTCGGTGGGACCCAATGTACCATCAAGTTCGCTTTATTCAATAAATATTACTTTCTTTCTTCACATATATGTGTGTGTGCATCCAAGAAATTTACAAGTATCTCATAACACTTGATGAAGGAGTCTCTACGATTTCGAGACAGGAACGCCACCCCCACGATACCTCCATCCTACGTGACATATCCATGGCCTTCTCGACCCCAAGCGTGGTCCTCGGCCTTAGTGCTATCACTTACGATCTCAGCGCCCTTGAAGATCATGCTTGGATTGTGGCCCCGCTCTAAATGAGCACGACCCCATGCGTGGTCCTCCATTACGCTTCCTGCAAGCTCGGTTTGACCTCAAGTGCGGTCCTCGACCTCAGCGACACCACTTATGACCTTAGCGCTCTTGAAGACTGGGTCCGAATTGTGGCTCTGCTTTAGATGAGCACAACCTCAAGCGTGGTCCTACCTTATACTCCTTGCGAGCTTGGCTTGACCCCAAGCGCGATCCTCGTCCTCAGTGCCACCACTTACGATCTCAGTGCGCTTGAAGATCAGGCCTGGTTGTGCCCCCACTATAAATGAGTATGACCCAGGCGTGGTCCTGCCGTACGCTTCCCGCTAGCTCAACTTGACCCTAAGCGCGATCCTCAGCCTCAGCACCCTTGAAGACTGGGCCCAAATTGCGCCCCGCTCTAAATGAGCATGACCCTAGGTGTGGTCTTGCCTTACGCTCCTTGCGAGCTCGGCTTGACCCCAAGTGCGGTCCTCGATCTCATCTCCACCACTTACGGCCTTAGCGCCCTTGAAGACTAGGCTCGGATTGCAGCCCGGCTCTAAATGAGCACGATCCTAGGCGTGGTCTTGCCTTATGCTCCCTGCATGCTCGACTTGACCCCAACTGCGGTCCTCGACCTCAACGTCATTACTTACGGCCTTAGCGCTCTCGAAGACCTCGGCATCCCCAACGTCTTCCTTGGCCCAGAATGCGGCTTCCGACTCCACGCGAGAACAACTGTGGTGCCCTCGGCGCCTCTAAAACTCCAAATATGGATCCTAGCCTCAGGGACAGCTTTCAGTCTCGTACGCGAACAACTTCGACAAAGGTCAAATCTGAAGGGTCGACAACCCTATGAGCACCTAACGAGCATGTAACCTCGGTCTTAAATATACCTTTAATAGGAATTTGGTATCAACCTGAAGACCTAAGGGTGGTTTGATATCTTAAGAAGTAGCTACCGACTAGTTGACATCGGCTAAAGAAGCGCCAGAATGCTCTTCAACCCCAGCGGTTACCGACTAGGCAGCGTCTGCTAAACGCCATTTGGCCAACAAAGGGCATCGGCATCTGCCAAACACTTATCTCGCAATAGGCAGAGACAACAAAAGCAATACAAGACAATTATGGCATGAAGTTAGAACAACATGAAATATATCTACAATCCCACGAGGGGCAACAATGTCAAATGCCGACGAAGGGCGAATGTTAAACACCCCTAAGGGCAGCAATCCAAAGCCAGACAATATGTTGTTACAATAAGGGGTTGAATGGTTCTACTATTCAAATATCCACACTAGAAGGGGGGGGTTTGAATAGTGTCTAGCTAAAACTAAGTTCAATTAACACTTTTTGATTCAAACCCGTTTAACAACCAAATTGATATTCTTTTAAGATGGATGCTTTGACAAGTAAATATGGCAATCAAAAGCGAGTAAAGAAGCAATGCAAACATAATCGTTTATAGTGGTTTGGCCAAACCGCCTACTCCACTACCTTGGCTCCACATCAAGGATTTCTAACCCGAATTCTTTATAGACTAAGTGTGTCCCTAAGAATACAATGAGGACACGCTTCTCAACCCTTTGAGAAAGCCTCAACACCTATTCTTCTAGGTAAAACATAATTCTACAAAGACCCTAAGATGTTTACCTAGCACACCTTACAAGCTACAATGAGAAAATACACTTTAACAACTAGAGAAAATAGGAACAAGGGAACAAGAAGGTAAACCAAACTTGTGTGCTCCCTTCTTTGCCTTCTAAGCCTTCAACTCCTCAAGTCGGATGGTGAAAGTCGAAGCCAGAGTCGAGTCGCGAAGAACGCTTCAGAAGGATGACGAATCAACGAAGCTAGGGCATGAAGATCAACTCTAGAAGGCTTGAAAGCTCTCTTTGAAGGCTCAATGAAATAGTGAAGAAGTTTAGGTGAAGAGTTATAAGGGGTATTTATAACCTCTCACCAAACAGGTCACCCAATGGGCATTTTTTTGCCTGTTGGCGTCGCCTGATCGGTGGTCAACTGATGGCCGAGCGACCAGCCGAGCGATCGGCCACCGATTGGAGCCCTCTGCCCATTTCGAAGCTTAGCCGGTCGGTGTCCGGCTGATGACCGGTCGACCGCCCATTGGCCGGAACCCGAAAAAACTCTAATTTTATTGAGTTTTGCTTATTTCTTCTACACGATGTTCGTTTTCAGGTTTTGACTTGGGATTTATTACAACCAGGTTTGGGTTGATATCCTAGGGGGCATATTACATTAACTTCAAATTGTAATCCTAGGAATCTACGCAATCATCGTCGGAGCCATTTTTGACGTTTCTTAGTATTTTTTCAGACGAGGTTCGCACGCATATAGTTCTATCAACCTGACCTCAAAACTCCACGAATGAGTTAGTTTCATATTTGTTATCATCAAAATAGAGAATGAGGCCTAGGGGTAACCCCTGGACCAACAAGTTCAAATTACGAGCTTACTGAGGCGAGGCTAGAGGAACATCGGCAGCCGCAGAGGGGGCATCATCCCTAGAGACATCGATCCCAATTGTAAAGACCGGAGGGGAAGTCGACTCAAAAGTTGGAACCAAGGGCTCTTCCTTGGCTTCCTTCGTCGGTGCAGAAGCCTCCTCCTCCCCGGCGGAGGCCAGGTGGATCGACCAAGGCGCCATTCCTAATCTCGTAGAAGTATCCAGCCTTTGAGAAGTCAACTCTCGATCGAGGAACTTTGGCCTACTCCAATTCCTTATCAAAATCTGCAACATAATGTAGAGCGGACTCGTCTTGATAGTCGTCAATCTCACCCTCGAGTCTGAGGACTTCCCCCTCGAGCTAGCTTACCTCGACCTATAATCAGGCATTCTCAGCCTGCAACCTGACATTCGATTCCATCGTGGCATTAAGCATAAGTCGGGTCGTGTCTAACTCTTTTCGAATCGCCTCCAACTCTTTGCCCCGAGCCTCGGCTCGAGAACCAATAGCTCCTCTTGCAGCAACGCAACCTCCTCGTTATCCTCGGCAAGGGTCCCCTCGAGATCGGAGATCCTCGCCTCCTTCTCTCTCCAACTGATGGTTGAGCCTCAACCTCTTCATCTCGAGAGACAGAACCATTGTCGCCTCCTGCAATGGAGCCTCAACCTCCTGTTAGGCCAGTTCAAGGAATAGAAGACAAATTCTATAACTACTTAGTAGCTAGAATATATCAGAGTAGCATGAAGAAAGAGAATGGGTTGAAGAATACTAATATTATTGATGCGATGGGATTACATATTTATACATGAGAAGTTTGTTACATCAGTCGTGAAGAAACAAAAAGAAGTAATGCTTTGATTTAAGGTGTTGCATGAGACCACTAGAGCTGTAGTGGAGCGAATGGTGATGCCTGTGAAGTGGATGGTGACTTGGCAGTGTTGATATGACCACGTTGCATAGGCTCATTGCTAATATCCCCCTCAAGATGGGCCGTTCAATAATGCCCATCTTGATTCGATGGTCCAGATAGGCTGAGGGAGATGTAACTTTTGTTGAGGAGTCAGCTAATTGGAGTGCTGCTGAAATGTGATGAACATTTAATTTCTGAGCTTGCACATGTTCCCGCACAAAGTGGAAATCAAGCTCGACGTGTTCCATTCTTGAATGATTAATTGGATGATCAATCAGAATAGTTGCACCAATGTTATCACAGAATAGTTGAGGAGTGGAAGAAGAGAACCAATTCAATTCCTTCATCAAGTTTGTTAGCTAGGAAACTTCGGCAGCAATGTCAGCTAAAGCCTTATATTATGCTTCTGTTGAGGACTGGGCAATGATGCGTTGTTTTTTTTAGGACCAACAAATCGGAGCGTTACCCAAGAAGATAATGTATCCTCCAGCCGACCTTCAATCATCATTGTCGCCTCCCCAATCTGAATCAGAAAACGCTGAGATTTTTGTGTTTGATGAAGCCTCGAGTTAAATGCCATATGATTGAGTGCCTTTGAGGTAACGTAACAATTGCTTGTAGCATAGAGGAGGGAGAATGCATATATTGAGACAACTTATTAACAGCAAATGATATGTTCGGCCGGGTAAATGATAGATACTGCAATGCACCGGTGGCTTGTTTGTATTGTTTTGGGTCTACTGGTGTAAAACCATCATTAAGAGATAGTTTAACTGAAGCTGCTAGGGGAGTTTTGACCAGATTAGCTTCATGCATTTCAAATTTATTCAAGATATCTGCGGTGTACTTCCTCTAAGAGAGAAATAAACCAGAGTTTGTATGTAATACTTCAACACCCAAGAAATAGCTTAAGGGTTGTATATCTTTTAGAGAGAATCTTGTGGCCATCAATTTATTTATTTCAAAAAATGAACAAGGATATATGTATCTGATTTGGATTTCTTGAAGCCTAGTGACTGTAGAAACTGAGTCATCTCTCTGTACTATGCTTGAGGAGCTCAACGTAGGCCATAAATGGCTTTTCTCAATTTGCATATATAATTTGGATGAGCTTTGTCTTCAAATCCCGTGCTGTTGCATAAAGACATCTTCATTGAGGTGATCATGAAGAAATACATTATTAACATCTAATTGGAGGAGTTTTCAATTAGACTTGGCAGCCAATGAAAGGATCAATCTAATAGTACAATGTTTTATAATAGGGCTAAATGTGCTTTGATAGTCAATGGTTGGCCTCTGTTTAAATCCCTTTGCTATAAGTCTACCCTTAAACCTTTCAATTGTCCCATCAGGGATTTGCTTGATTCGAAAAGACTATCTGCACCCGATAATATTTTGTCCTTCTTTAGGAGGAACAAGAGTCCATGTTCCCCTTCTATGTAGTGCATTAATTTCCTATTCCATAGCATCTTTCCAAACTTTGTGTTTTACTGCTTGTTTGTAGGTGGTAGGAGTAAAAAATGGGTTTGTTGAGGTATGCAAGGCTGAATAGTTCAAAGATTTTCGTGGTCTAAAAATATTGTGTTGGGATCTTGTAATGATTCTTCTAGGACCTTGTTGTTGCTGGTTGTTGATGGTAGTCTATGTGGATGGAATGGAAGAATTGTCGCTCGCGGCAGAATCATAAGATTGATCTTGATGTATGGTATGTTGAGATGTAGTTGGTGGCTGATGACCGATAACAATTTCAACTGGTGGAGGAGGTAGAATGTAAGAAGAGATTATAGGTGTGGGGTGGGAAATATTTAATGGAATACAATTTTGATTGAAGCTATGATAGGAAGTATTCGATAGTGGAAAAATATGCTCTACAAACTTTACATGCCGAGACAAATAAAGCTTGTCAATTTTAAAATTGTAGCATTGATAGCAATTGTGCTTAATTGAATATCCAAGAAAAAGACATGGTTGGGATTTTGGACTCAATTTACTGTCACCATAAGGCTTCATCCACGGGTGGTAGAGACATCCGAAGACCTTTAGAATTTTATAATTTAGAGGTGTATTGAATAGGCATTCCAATGGAGATTTATTTTTAAGAATAGGAGTTGTCATTCTGTTTATAAGATAAACATCACTAGAAAATGCATATTGCCAAAACTAATTTGGAATTGAAGATTGCGCAAGTAGAGTTAAATCGGTTTCTACAACATGTCTATGTCTTCTTTCAGCTATGCTAATCCTTTGAGGAGTATATGGTGGAGAGCAATAATGTTGGATTCAAAAAAGAGGTTAAACTCATGGAATTCACCCCCTCCATCCGAATAAACAGTAGCAATTTTACATCACTAGAAAATGCATATGAATTCCATTGCGAAAGTACAGTTAAACATGTTTCTACAACATATCTTTGTCTTCTTTCAGCTATGCTAATCCTTTGAGGAGTATATGATGGAGAGCAATAATGTTGGATTCAAAAAAGAGAGAAGACATTGTTGACATCAGATTTATATTTAAGGGGATAAAACCAAATATATCTAGAAAAGTGATAAACAAAAATGACATAATAGCGATGTACTTCAAATGATGAAATAGACGTTGGACCCAGACATCTGTAAATAACAGTTCCATAGCTCTAGAGCTTTTAAGGGTGGAATTATTAAAGGATAAACGGTGACTTTTGTTACATGAACAAGCATTACAGTGTTGCTGAATTGTGGTGGAGCAAGGTAACTTAAACTTTGAGATGATGTGTCGAAGCGCTTTGTTGTGGGCATGACCAAGACGCTGGTGCCAAACTGAAATGGTGGTACTGAATGAAGGAAAGGAAGTGTGATGGGCCATTGGAGTAGGAGAACACCATTCATAAAAATCATTCTTATTCTGGCCATGAGCAAGCTGATTCCTTGTTATCAAATCCTTGACAACAAAGTGATAAGGAAAGAATTCAATCGAAGTGTTATTATATTGACAAAATTTAGAAACGAAGATTAAATTTTTGCATATAAGTAGAGAGCATAACACATCATTTAGTTTGAAATTAGGGGAAAGTAATGCACTACCAGAATGCATAATAGGAACCACATTACCATCAGTGAGAGAGATACCATAATCTTCATTGGAATTTGAATATGTTTGTAGATTTGCAGGATCTGAGTTGACATGATGAGTCGCCCCTAAGTCTAATATCCAATTGGAATGAGGCTTTGTATGTTGATCAGTTGAGTTAATCTGTGGTGGAGGTCGCTGTTGTCCATCGAATGGAGCTCTACAGACTTTTGCAGAATGACCATATTTTTCACAAATCTGATGCTGCAATTTATATTATTTTGTTTGAATGGCATTTGTTGATTCTGATAGCTATAGGTGGGTCTTGATAAGTAGAAAGAATTATGCATAGGTCTTGGTGAATAGGAGGAATTTTGCATGCATCTAGAGTTCATCCTTGTTTGTTGGCTGTTATTAACAATGATGTTTGGCAATGATGGATGATGACTTAGGAAGGCTTCATAGCCTATCAGCTTATCGAGATATTCCTCCAGGCAAATAGGGGTATCTCGGGAGCGTATAGCTGCACTCATGTCGTTGAACTTAGGCCCTAAACCACTCAAGATTTTAATGGTAAGGGTTGAATCATTGACAGAGCGACTGAGAGTTCATCTGCTATGCTTTTGATTTCATTGAAATAATCCGTTACAGGCTTGCTTCCTTTAGTTACTTTTGAGAGTTTATGTTGTAAACTGTAAATTCAAGACTGCGATTTTTTGGCAAATTGATTTGCCAATCGCATCCAAGCCTCAAATGCAGAAGTTGCAATAGCACTAATGTGTGCAAAAGATGGATCGACTGACGCCATGATCACATGGCGAATTAAGCCGTCTTGTCGCAACCATATTTTATATGTAGAACTAGAAACATCAGGACATAGAAAACTCCCATCAATAAATGAGATCAGATCATACCCGATTAAGAGGAGTTCATACTGAGCTTTCCAGTTCATGAAATTTTGGCTTCCCGAAAGCTTGATCGGGAATTGTGTCGTCGGATTAACATTAATGACTTGACCGCCGTTAATGAGAGGATGAACAACATCTTGAGATGATGAAGGCGAATCGTTTGTTGATATTGGTGGAGCTTCATGTGTCGCCATAGAGTAGAAAGGTGAAAGAGAGAAGAAAAGAAAAGAAAAGAGGATCTCGGGAGCCTTCTCGCAAGAGGAAAAGGCTCTAATACCATATCAAAGCAGCATGAAGAAAGAGAATGAATGGAAGAAGACTGATATTATTGTTGTGACACTACTAGAAACTAAGTCTTCAGCAACGGCTATCAGCAACGGCCGCTCAAGCCGTTGCTATTTGCAACGGCATTCTTACGGCCGCCCAAGCCGTTGCAGATATTTGTATCTGCAACGGCGTTCTAACGGAAACCCGAGCCGTTGCGGATTATTTTAATTATCAGCAACGGCTTTCTGACGGAACGGCGAGCCGTTGCTGATATTTTAATTATCAGCAACGGCTTGCTAACGGATAAGTGAGCCGTCGCTGATGATAACTTATTAGCAACGGCTTTCTAACGGGCGAGTGAGCCGTTGCTGATAAGTTTATATAGGGCACGCTCTCGCGCCCGACCCTTCTTCCTCCCGCTGCTGCCGCCGCCGCTCCTGCCGACTCCTCTCGCCGCCGCTGCCGCTGCTGCCGACGCCGACGACGCCTCTTCCTCCTCCCGCTGCTGCCGACTTGTTCATGTTGATCGGCCGGGCGTTTCTTCCCTGCGGCCGGCGGGAATCAATCCGACCAAAATCCTATTTCTAGGGTTTCGGCCGGCGGCGGTCGGCCGATGGCCGCCGCCAGACCTTCTACAGTGGCCGAACAGTGTGTCCGGCCACTGTACGCCGGCGCCGGAGGGTGGACTCCGGCGCCAGAATTTATAATTATATATATATTTTATATTGTTTGATAATTGTTAATTAATTGTTTAGATTAATTATTTAATTTTAGATTAATTTTGGACGCGCGCCGGAATCGTCCACTTCGGACGCGCGCCGGAATCGTCCAATTCGGACTCGCGCCGGAATCGTCCACTTCGGACTCGCGCCGGAATCGTCCACTTCGGACTCGCGCCGGAATCGTCCACTTCGGACGCGCGCCGAAATCGTCCAATATGGACTCGAACTGTCTCGAAACATTTAGAAAATAATCATCCATCCGACGAGTTGATATGTTTCACGTACGCATCGACGAATCGGATATGATTTAGCAAAACCTTAGATCCGTTCGGGGATTGTATGTTCGTGTAAAAGAAGTAGATGATCTTTTATACGACGTACAATTCTTGAATTGTCCCTGATTGGACAATTTGGGAATATAGTTATTTGTACTGCACTTACGTTTTTATTTTAACTGTTAACTAATTATTCTAAATTTCGGCAACATCTCTCTTGTTCTCCGATACGCGCCCAGATGATATGCGTATTCGGAGAACTGTAGGGAGATGCTGTCGAAATTTAGAATAATTAGTTAACAGTTAAAATAAAAACGTAAGTGCAGTACGAATAACATAAATCCCGAATGGAATAGGACAATCTCACCTAAAGACATTAACCAAAGAAATTGTCATTGATTGACAGAATCATGTCGGCTGATCGAAGTTGGATGTACCGACGTCTTGATCGTGGAGCTTTAACGAATGAATTTCGATTAGGCGTAACGTACTTCCTAAATTTCGCCTATTCGAATCGGAATTTTGTTAGCATGGGTGATCAAATCCGATGTCCGTGCCGCATTTGTTCGAATGGACGATTTTTGGATCGGGAGACTGTCACTCTGCATCTATATACCAAAGGATTTGCACCAAGATATTTTCTATGGACTTGTCACGGGGAGTCACGCGAAGTCGGGACGTCGAGCAATCCTGTCCTTCAAACATATGGTGAATCTTCCTCTGCTGGTGCTTCTTCATCCGGTCAATGTAATCCCTATAGAACTATGATACTTGATAGTCTTGGGGGTCAATTCCGCCTGAATGATAATGTTGATCGGCCAGTTCTTCAGACATCAGTCCCACCAGATACTACAGCGGTTGATATCACAGAAGTAGGGGCTGCGGTAGAGATTGAATTACCGAATAAAGAAGCTGCAAAATTTTACGAGATGTTGAAAGCTGCCGATGAACCTTTGTATGAGAATTGTCCAAAATACACTAGGTTTTCAGCAATGACACAGCTCTTAAACATCAAGGCCGATTGTAATATCAACGGAGTTGCGTATGATCGGATTGCTGGATTGATTAATGGAATGCTGCCTACTGATAACAAGTTTGAGCCTACTTTTTATAAGACTAAAAAGCTAATGAGAAAATTGGGGCTTGGGTACGAAAAAATACACGCGTGCCAAAATAACTGCATTTTATATTATAAAGAAAATGTGCAGTTGGATAAATGCCCTGTATGTCAACACCCTCGTTACAAGGAGAAGAAATCGGTCCGACAGAAAAATATCCCGTTTAAGGTGCTTCGGTATTTTCCACTAACACCGAGGCTTCAAAGATTATTCATGTCGGAAAAGACAGCCCCCTACATGAGTTGGCATGCAAGAAGTCGTGATGATACAGCAATGACTCATCCATCTAACAGTGAAGTATGGAAACATTTGGATACATGTTATCCTTCATTTGCTATGGATACTAGAAATATCAGATTGGGATTGTGCACAGATGGTTTTAATCCGTTTAGACATTCTGCAACTCCTTATTCAGTTTGGCCAGTGCTGCTGACAGTTTATAATTTTCCACCGTCAATGTGCATGAAAGATGAATTTATTTATCTTTCGATGATTATTCCGGGTCCTAAGGGTCCGCGAAAAGAAATTGACATATTTCTCAGACCCTTGATAGATGAATTGAAAACATTGTGGACTGAGGGAGCTGTCACTTATGATTATCATCGGAAGCAAAACTTCAATTTAAAGGCCGCGGTCTTGTGGACAATCAATGATTTCCCCGCGTACGGCATGTTGTCGGGTTGGAGCACTCACGGCCGACTCTCTTGCCCGTATTGTATGGAACACTCTAAATCAATCAGTCTTCAGAACGGACGAAAAATCTCATTCTTTGATTGTCATCGTCGATTCCTACCGGTTCATCACCAGTATCGAAGGAATCGTAATAAATTTACTAAGGGCAGAGTCGAAAGAGATGGGCCACCACCGATGTTGTCTGGTGAACAAATGTTAGCACGTGTTTCAGCACTTCCAGATATTGTATTCGGTCGCAATGAAAGAGTGTCAGGTTTTGGCCAAACACACAATTGGGTGAAAAAAAGTATCTTTTGGGAATTGCCCTATTGGAGTTCATTATTGATTCGACATAATTTAGATGTCATGCACATTGAAAAAAATGTGTTTGATAATATTTTCAACACTGTGATGGATATTTCTGGAAAAACTAAAGATAATGTCAAAGCCCGACATGATCTGAAAATACTTTGTAAAATACCAGAGTTGGAGTTACAAGAGGTCAACGGACGATATCTGAAACCGAAGGCCCTATATGTGTTAAATAAACAACAGATCAAAGATGTTTGTCAATGGGTAAAAGAACTCAGATTACCCGATGGATATGCTTCAAACTTATCTCGATGTGTGAACGTCGATGATTGCAAAATATCAGGGATGAAGAGCCATGATTGTCATGTATTCATGCAGAGATTACTTCCGATCGCATTTCGAGATCTTCTATCTGATAATATTTGGGGTCCGTTGACTGAATTAAGTATGTTTTTTAGAAGCATCTGTGCAAATGTCCTTCGAGTCGAAGATATGTCAACACTTGAAAATAATATTGTTGAAATCATATGCAAGTTGGAGCAGTTTTTCCCTCTTGCATTTTTTGACTCGATGGAGCATCTACCGATACACTTGGCATACGAGGCACGAGTTGGTGGCCCCGTTCAATATCGTTGGATGTACTTATTTGAAAGATACATGAATCGTCTGAAGAAAAAAGTAAAGAACACCGCAGCTGTTGAAGGATCAATATCTGAATCGTATATCATCCAAGAAATTTCAACATTCTGCTCATTTTACTTTGAATCGACAGTACAGACAAGATTTGATCGTCTTCCACATAACGACGACGGGGGTGTTCGACATTCAGATGGACGTTTAAATATATTTTGTCACTCTGGTCGTGCTTTTGGTTCTCGTCCATCTCGACACTTAAGCGATGAAGAGTATCATTTGGCACACTTGTATGTATTACTCAATTGTCCAGAGATTGAACAATTCATTGAAATATTTGACATTGAGATGGTGCAAAAATACTCTATTCACAACGATCAAGAATTGGAGACATTACGGAATCGTGATTTCCCTTCTTGGATTCAGACTTACAGCAAAGATCACAGAGCTGAAATAGATGAAAAAATATTTGAGTTTGTTAGTGGACCGTCGCGACTTGTGTCGTGCTATAGCGGATATTTTGTTAACGGGTATAAATTTCACACGGTTGAATATTCATCTACAAAAAAGACGATGAATGCTGGGGTCTGCGTGAAAGGGACAACCTATGTTGAATGTGATATGGATTTCTATGGACTAGTGGAAGAAGTGATAGAGTTGCACTACTTCGGCTTGAAATCAGTGTTCCTATTTAGATGTCATTGGTTCGATACAACAGAAAGGGGCATGAAAGTTCATCAAAAATACAAACTTGTTGAGGTTAATTACAAATCGAAATTGGCAGCAAATGAGCCATTTATATTGGCATCACAAGCCGAACAAGTATATTACGCGAAGTATCCAGGTCGAAATAAAGATAGAGCAGATTGGCGTGTAGTCTGTAAGACAAAAGGTAGAGGAAAAATTGATCCGATAGTAGGAGAAAATGATCCTCCTGGTTTCTATCAAGAAGATGATCTTCCTGCTGTGGATCGTATTATTCCAATACTCGAGGATGCAGACACAACGTCAATTCAATTAGAAGTTGAATATGCTGATGATGACGATCATGAAATTGAGGAAGCTGGAGATGAAGAAGATGACGAAGAGGAAGAAGAGGAAGAAGAAGAAGAATTCGAAGACTATTATTCAGATGATGAGGAATAATTGTAAAGTATATATATTTTATTAAATATATCTCTACTATTTATACAATAATCTGATTATATGTCTGTTCGACAGATATGTCTGGTCGTGGTTATCGACGCAGGAGAGCTTCGGAGTCTCCGATCGGTGAGACTCCAGCACTTACTCATGCTGCTGATCCTCCTGTTGCTGATCCTCATGAGGATGATACTGCCGAGGCTAGTACATCCAGACGCAGGCGGCCACGCGGGCCGAACAGGTGGCAGCCTCCACCAGCCACAGAGTCACGTAGATTGATCAGCGTGATTGGGGAGCGGTAATATATCATGAATTATGAATCATTACAAATTCATTATATCATAATATAATATTAAAATTTATTTTTGTTGTGCAGGTTCGAGCAAGAAGAAGTGCCGAGGAGCATTTCTTCTACTATTCGACGATACATGCACGGGGCATGGCCTACGTGGTCTCACGTGCCTAGCGAGCACGTCGACATGTTATGGCGCGAGTTTGAGGCACGTATTTTTTTTTTTTTACATGCATGATGATATATTAAGAATTGGTACTGATATTATTATTTTGCAGGCTCGCTATACATGGGCCGAGGACCAGAGGTCCTTCATTTACGCTGCCTGGGAGTCTATTTCCCGGGCAAGGTACAACGGGCAGCTGGGGCAGGCTCGGTCCCGAGCGATGGCCCGAGCTGGGACCACTAACATCGCGGAGACTCGGGGATACGGCCCCAGTTGGATTACTCCGGATATATGGGACCAGCTCGTGGGGATATGGTCGACGGATCGATGGCAGGAGGTTTCTCAGAATGCGGCTAGAAATCGCATGTCGGGGGGAGCAGCGCGTCACACCGGCGGCTCTGTTGCATTTGCAGTGCACGCAAACCGTATGGTAAGTATATCGTTTAATTATATATTTTATTTGTTATTATGTGTACTAATTAATGTATTTGTTTTGTAAATGTAGACGACGGTGTCGGATGACGGGACTGTCCAGCGACCCTCCCCGATGGCGGTGTTTGAGCGGACTCACCGTCGAGCACATGGGACGGGGGAGTACATCGATAACCGCACTGCATACATTGTGGTAATTATATATTTGTTTAAATTATTCATTATATATTTATAATTTAAGTTTTATGATAAATATTAAACAAAAAATCAAACTCGAGTAGGAGACCTACAGCCAGAGGGTGGTGCAGCGCGGGGGTACCCCCGAGGACTTTGACGCAGCATCGTGGGTCGAGGCCGCAGGTGGCTGGGATCATGGCCGCGTATATGGCTTCGCAGATAGTGGTCATGCGCGAGCCGTGCTAGGGCCACTTGGGGCACCGACCCCTCCGGTCGCTGGTGAGCGGCCGTCCACCTCTAGATCCAGTTATGATCATACTAGCAGAATAAGGACTCTAGAGGAGACGGTCGCGCATCAGAGTCAGATGATGAAGGAGATGCATGCTATGCTACGCAACATGTCAGGTCATCCCGCAGCAGGCATCTCTTCGGCATCATCTAATCCATCGTCCTCGAGTCAGTCCACGCCGGTGTACACTCAAGCACTCCAGACCCCGCCATATGATCCAGACCATCCTCCATCGTCATCGTGAGATTTTTTGTTTGGATATTGAACTTGTTACTAAGATATTGAACTTGTTTAACTTATTTTGTTTGGATATTGATACTTCAATTTTGCATTTGAATTGTTTTTATACTATCGTGGATAATTATCAATATAAATATAATTGTTTTGATGTATATCTTGGTGTGTTTGTGATGTGTGAATGAATGTGTCTATGAGGGTATGGGTGTGTGAGTTATGTATCAGATAAATGTATCAATGTATCAATGTATCAATGGAAATTAGGAATTTGAAATTTTGCTGGTTGCAGGTATAGGTCATCAGCAACGGCTTTCCCACGGCCGTCCGTGGGAAAGCCGTTGCTAAAAGTGTATCGACAGCCGTTGCTGATGACCTACAGCAACGGCTTAGCGACGGGGTTTTACTAACGGCGTTGCTACGGACTCGAGGCCGTTGCTATTAATGTTATCAGCAACGGCTCCGGGTCCGTGGTAAAACCGTTGCTGATAATATTTTTAGCAACGGCCCGAGCGGCCGTTGCTGATCCGTTGCTAAGTCATCAGCAACGCGACTTTCTGTCACGGCTCTATTGCAACGGCTCGGCCGTTGCTGATGCCCATTTTTCTAGTAGTGAAAGTAAAGAACACCGCAGCTGTTGAAGGATCAATATCTGAATCGTATATCATCCAAGAAATTTCAACATTCTGCTCATTTTACTTTGAATCGACGGTACAGACAAGATTTGATCGTCTTCCACGTAACGACGACGGGGGTGTTCGACATTCAGATGGACGTTTAAATATATTTTGTCACTCTGGTCGTGCTTTTGGTTCTCGTCCATCTCGACACTTAAGCGATGAAGAGTATCATTTGGCACACTTGTATGTATTACTCAATTGTCCAGAGATTGAACAATTCATTGAAATATTTGACATTGAGATGGTGTAAAAATACTCTATTCACAACGATCAAGAATTGGAGAGATTACGGAATCGTGATTTCCCTACTTGGATTCAGACATACAGCAAAGATCACAGAGCTAAAATAAATGAAAGAATATTTGAGTTTGTTAGTGGACCGTCGCGACTTGTGTCGTGCTATAGCGGATATTTTGTTAACGGGTATAAATTTCACACGGTTGAATATTCATTTACAAAGAAGACGATGAATGCTGGGGTCTGCGTGAAAGGGACAACCTATGTTGAATGTGATATGGATTTTTATGGACTGGTGGAAGAAGTGATAGAGTTGCACTACTTCGGCTTGAAATCAGTGATCCTATTTAGATGTCATTGGTTCGATACAACAGAAAGGGGCATGAAAGTTCATCCAAAATACAAACTTGTTGAGGTTAATTACAAATCGAAATTGGCAGCAAATGAGCCTTTTATATTGGCATCACAAGCCGAACAAGTATATTACGCGAAGTATCCAGGTCGAAATAAAGATAGAGCAGATTGGCGTGTAGTCTGTAAGACAAAAGGTAGAGGAAAAATTGATCCGATAGTAGGAGAAAATGATCCTCCTGGTTTCTATCAAGAAGATGATCTTCCTGCTGTGGATCGTATTATTCCAATACTCGAGGATGACACAAGGTCAATTCAATTAGAAGTTGAATATGCTGATGATGACGATCATGAAATTGAGGAAGCTGGAGATGAAGAAGATGAAGAAGAGGAAGAAGAAGAAGAATTCAAAGACTATTATTCAGATGATGAGGAATAATTGTAAAGTATATATATTTTATTAAATATATCTCTACTATTTATACAATAATCTGATTATATGTCTGTTCGACAGATATGTCTGGTCGTGGTTATCGACGCAGGAGAGCTTCGGAGTCTCCGATCGGTGAGACTCCAGCACTTACTCATGCTGCTGATCCTCCTGTTGCTGATCCTCATGAGGATGATACTGCCGAGGCTAGTACATCCAGACGCAGGCAGCCACGCGGGCCGAACATGTGGCAGCCTCCACCAGCCACAGAGTCACGTAGATTGATTAGCGTGATTGGGGAGCGGTAATATATCATGAATTATGAATCATTACAAATTCATTATATCATAATATAATATTAAAATTTATTTTTGTTGTGCGGGTTCGAGCAAGAAGAAGTGCCGAGGAGCATTTCTTCTACTATTCGACGATACATGCACGGGGCATGGCCTACGTGGTCTCACGTGCCTAGCGAGCACGTCGACATGTTATGGCGCGAGTTTGAGGCACGTATTATTATTATTTTTTACATGCATGATGATATATTAATATTGGTACTAATATTATTATTTTGCAGGCTCGCTATACATGGGCCGAGGACCAGAGG
Source organism: Canna indica (assembly GCA_034359265.1). Classification (NCBI taxonomy): domain Eukaryota; kingdom Viridiplantae; phylum Streptophyta; class Magnoliopsida; order Zingiberales; family Cannaceae; genus Canna; species Canna indica. Next base: position 76,153,967 of record CP136890.1, read on the forward strand.
CCCTTCATTTACGCTGCCTGGGAGGCTATTTCTCGGGCAAGGTACAACGGGCAGCTGGGGCAGGCTCGGTCCCAAGCGATGGCTCGAGCTGGGACCACTAACATCGCGGAGACTCGAGGATACGGCCCCGGTTGGATTACTCCGGATATATGGGACCAGCTCGTGGGGATATGGTCGACGGATCGATGGCATGAGGTTTCTCGGAATGCGGCTAGAAATCGTATGTCGGGGGGAGCAGCGCGTTACACCGGCGGCTCTGTTGCATTTGCAGTGCACGCGAACCGTATGGTAAGTATATCTTTTAATTATATATTTTATTTGTTACTATGTGTACTAATTAATGTATTTGTTTTGTAAATGTAGACGACGGTGTCGGATGACGGGAGTGTCCAGCAACCCTCCCCGATGGCGGTGTTTGAGCGGACTCACCGTCGAGCACATGGGACGGGGGAGTACATCGACAACCGCGCTGCATACATTATGGTAATTATATATTTGTTTAAATTATTCATTATATATTTATAATTTAAGTTTTATGATAAATATTAAATAAAAAATCAAACTCGAGTAGGAGACCTACAGCCAGACGGTGGTGCAGCGCGGGGGTACCCCCGAGGACTTTGACGCAGCATCGTGGGTCGAGGCCGCAGGTGGCTGGGACCATGGCCGCGTATATGGCTTCGCAGATAGTGGTCATGCGCGAGCCGTACTAGGGCCACTTGGGGCACCGACCCCTCCGGTCGCTGGTGAGCGGCCGTCCACCTCTTGATCCAGTTATGATCATACTAGCAGAATAAGGACTCCAGAGGAGACGGTCGCGCGTCAGACTGAGATGATGGAGCGCCAGAGTCAGATGATGGCGAATATACAAGCTATGCTACGCAACATGTCAGGTCATCCCGAAGCAGGCATCTCTTCGGCATCATCTAATCCATCGTCCTCGAGTCAGTCCACGCCGGTGTACACTCAAGCACTCCAGACCCCGCCATATGATCCAGACCATCCTCCATCGTGATCGTGAGATTTTTTGTTTGGATATTGAACTTGTTACTGAGATATTGAACTTGTTTAACTTATTTTGTTTGGATATTGATACTTCAATTTTGCATTTGAATTATTTTTATACTATCGTGGATAATTATAAATATAAATATAATTGTTTTGATGTATATCTTGGTGTGTTTGTGATGTGTGAATGAATGTGTGTATGATGGTATCGGTGTGTGAGTTATATATCAGATAATGTATCAATGTATCAATGGAAATTTGAAATTTGAAATTTTTCTGTTCCCAGGTAAATGTCATCAGCAACGGCTTTCCCACGGCCGTCCGTGGGAAAGCCGTTGCTAAAAGTGTATCGAAAGCCATTGTTGATGACCTACAGCAACGGCTTAGCGACGGGCTTTTACTAACGGCGTTGCTACGGACTCAGCGGCCGTTGCTATTAATGTTATCAGCAACGGCTCCGTGTCTGTGGCAAAACCGTTGTTGATAATATTTTTAGCGACGGCCTGAGCGGCCGTTGCTGATAATGTTTTGAGCGACGGCCCGAGCGGCCGTTGCTGATCCGTTGCTAAGTCATCAGCAACGCGACTTTCTGTCACGGCTCTATTGCAATGGCGCGGCCTTGCTGATTCTCTTCAGCAACGGCTCAGCAACGGCATCAGCCGTTGCTGATGACCATTTTTCTAGTAGTGTGATAGGATTACATATTTATACACGAGAAGTGTGTTATAGCAGTCGTGAAGAAACAAAAAGAACTAATGCTTTGATTTAAGGTGTTGCATGAGACCACTCGAGATGTAGTGGAGCGAATGGTGGTGCCTACCACGAGTCACATAATCACTGCAAGGTTGGCAGCTCTACCTCTCTCGTTTGCAAGAGAGACCATTTCTTCTTACATGGGTGTTGTGGGTAGAGGTGACAATGGGCCGTGCTCGGGCCGGCCCAGACCAGGTCAGGCCCGGCCACCTCCGAGCCGATCGTTCTGGGGGTAGGCCCAGCCCGGGCCTGAGCCCGCCCCTTCAGGCTGGGCCGGCCCGAATTTTTAAAGGGTTAAAAATTAATTTTGAAAATTAAAGGCTAGGGGTGAGTTTTGAACCTCAAACATCTAGTTTTATTTGAGATAATTTAACCATTGTACTAAGCTTTATTATCTACTTTCTAACACATTTTGTATATGTAAAGTTGTACAAATTAATAAAAAGATTTTTAAAAAAATCAAATCAAATTAAATTTTTATTTATCTTGAATACAAAAATATTCATGAAATGATAAAATAATTTTTTTAATATTATAATAGACCGCACCTTAAAAGGTTGCCTACATACCTTCTATAGTTAAATTTGTACTCCCCAATGATTAAACTATAGAAGGATCAGGTCTACGTAGTTCTTTTTACATTTTGAATCACCTGTAGTCCCTGATGATTTAACTTGTACTTGGACCAGCAGCACCAGCTTCGCTTGTTTGAGCTTCCTCCTCTACCGATGATGAAGTATCGTATTCTCCCTTATCTTGTAATATATCTTCAGCATCCAACCAGTCTTTTAAGCAAATGCACATTTCAACCGTTTCTGCACTCATTCGGCTCCTTCTTTCGTCAAGAATTCTATTTCCTACACTAAAACAATACTCGGAAGCTATTGTAGACATAGGAACAATTAGTATATCACGTGCCAAGATGAAAATAATAGGATACACATTTTCTTATTTTTTCCACTATGCTAAAATTTCATTATCATCTATTTCACCAGAATGATTATGATCTAGAAAAAATAGCCAATTCATTTAAATTAGTAGATTTAGTTTTTTTATCCTACGACCAAGTTGAGAATTAATATTATTTCCACTATCATCTCTTAATCTAGAAGAAGAAGATGTTGGCTTATTTATAATTGTATCACCAAATTTTGAAGCGTAAAATACAAACATAGAATTCAATAAATTCGAAATTCTAGATTTTTTTTCTTCAATATTATTTAGTTTCATATTGTTATAATAATCATCTAACAATATATTTAAACCATCAATTTTCATTCTAGGGTCTAAACATATTGCTAAACAAAATAAACTAGGTATATTTGACCAATACTTTTTAAATTTAGATTCCATTAAATAAATAATTTATGCAAATAAATGATGATGTCTATGTGAAGAAAATACTTCACTAATATGAACTATATGTGAAAGAGTTAAATTACATGTAGGATAATAAACACCGAAAAATTATTCGGTAGCTTTATTAAAAACTTCTATAATTTGAGTAATATGCCCAACAACTAACCAATCATTATCATTAATTGGATCCCTTGGCATATTTTCATTGTAAAACATTGTAAGGATCTCTTGGTATTTTGTAGGAGACCTAAGCATATGATATGTTGAATTCCATCTAATAATAACATCACTATTAAATTTTTTAAATGGTTTATTAAAAGATTGACATAATTTTTTAAATTCTTGTGTTCTTGCTTTTGAAGAACGCATATATCTAATAATATCTCTTATTTTTTCTACATGTATATTTACTAGTTTTAAACCATCTTGTACACATAAATTAAGAACATGACAAACACAACGAATATGAAATAATTCACCTTCTAATACTAGCTTAAATAAATGTATAAGGAATAGCAACATCATTATTACTAGCATTATCAAAACTAATCGAAATTTTTTATCATTTATATTATAGAAAGATGTTACAAATCTAATAGTAGAAAAAAAAAAAACAAAAGTGTGTGGATATTCAAAAACTTTAAAACTAATTATTCTTTTTTGCAAAATAAAATTTTCATCAATCCAATTTGTAGTAACACAAATGTAAGAATTAGTAGTACGTTGACTAGACCAAACATTAGATGTTAAAGAAAATTTTGATTTATTATTTTGATAAATATTTATTATATTTTCTCTATATATAAAAAATAATTTTAAAGCATCACTTTTTATTATATTTCGAGTAATTTTTTTATATTTTGGTTGTAAAGTATTTTGAATCCAAGTAGAAAATTTTGGTTGATCAACAAAACTAAAAGGAGATTCACTTTGAACAATTAATTTTGCAAGTTCTTGACATTGAAAATCGTGATCATACGAAAAAGTTGTTAAACCAGAAGAAAATAAATTAAGAATTTGTTGAGCTTGTGTAATCTTAGTGTCATGACCCTTTGCATGACGTAAAAAATGACCAGTTCCCCCTATTGTTGAAGTCGAAATAATTTTTTGACATTTTTTGCACCAGACTTTTGTTATAGTACCATTAGCTTCAATAATTTTCTCAAAATATTCCCATACCGCACTTCTTTTTCTACCTGATGGACATAAATTAATATATGGACTTATCTCTATGTCTTGATTTTGTTGAGTGGTAGGAGTACTAAGAGACATTTCTTCTAATATTTGATCCAACTTGTGGAGAATAACCTGAAATATCTCTATCCGTCATTAGTAAAAAGTAAATATAAAAAGTATAAATATTATACTAATCAATGAAGCAAATTTAAGCGATTAAAAAAATTTGACAACAATCTCGAATCCTTGATGAAACTAAAAAGTTGTTGAGAATGATGATAAATGAACTTAGATCGTTGAGAGTTAAGACTTGAGAGAAAAAGTTGGGAGATGAGAATAGATATAGAAAAAATGAAAAAAATGATAGGATATTTAAAAGAGATTTTAAATTATATATATATATATTTAAAATTAATCAGGTCTGGCGCGGGCCAAACCCAGGTCTGACTTTGACTAGGCCAACACGATGCGTGTGCCGTGCTCGGCCTACGTGCTATGCTCGAGCCACCACGGTGCTCGTGTCGTGCTTGGCCCGAGTGTCGTGCTAAGCACAGCAAGCCTGCGGGCCATGCCTAGCACAGCCCACGTGCCTAAGGGGCAAGCCCAACCCGCCTCCTAGGCACAGACGAGCCATGCCCGTGCCGCCCATAGGCTAGCCCGGCCCATTGACACCTCTAGTTGTGGGAGAGCATGACACTGAAGTCTCCTTTCGCAGAGTCCGCCTATTCATCATTTGGAACCAGTACTTATGATTTGAAAGAAACGGAAGATGATTTGCAGATTCAAGCGCCAAATGCGCATTCCTTGCATTGCCGATAGCTACTTTCATCGGTGTATTGAACTCCTTGCAGACACAGTGGTATGTTCCGAGCTAAAATACAATTTGAAATGTCCGAATACTACAAATGATTCCATAATCCAAATAAAAACTACTATTACAAAAGTATTACACTTCAAAATGGACTCAGAAGACTCGTTCCAGGTGAGACTCCATGTTGGAGACTTATGAGTCTCTCATCATGCCATTCGGGTGCTTGAGGGCCCACTTGGATGGCTGAGTGTGTTTTTGGGTCTTGATCACCATATTGTGAACCCTTACGATTCTGAATTGAGGAGTGCTACCATGGCATTGGCTGACTCCGGGCCATCATTATTTACACTAGGAATTATATGTTCTGGAGAGATGAAGTGAACAAACTCTTTCAGTTCTGTGAAGCTGCAATGTTCACTGTATGGAACTTCATACCTGCAAAGAGGCAAGAAAACAAATTTATATTATAGCACACACTAGTTTAATCCATCTCTATGTTCTGTGCAAAAACTAATCCAAGACAACGAGAGAGTTAGATATCCATTTCAAAAACTTATCTTGGGTGATCTCTGTTCTCAACTTCTCATAGCTTGTCAGATTCTGTAACATGTATCCTTCTCAATGAATAAACTAGTCTAAAGCAAAAGTAACATGTACTGGCCATAAGTAGAATGAATTTGGTGATCATTCACATCCCAGGTGAAATTGAACAAAAAAATAGTTTAAAATAACTATTCCAATTCATTTGGTCACCCAAAGTGGGGAATTTCAGAGGTACTCAGTAAAATAATATTCTTATATGTCAATTAGCTAATAAACCTATATGTCAAAACAATGACATATTAGTCATAGGCCTACCAATTACGCTAAAGTTTGAAATCATGTCATAATTACTTAATGTCTTAATCTCTACTTCTGCTACTCAATTGCATTTCAAGCATTTGTCAATTGACACCCGCAGTTCATAAAATGTATTACCTGATGATGGTACCCTGCTGCCATCTCCTCCCAGGAGTTTTTGTTTTACCCTTTCCATGTGTCCAGCCAGTAGGTGAGATAGCAACTATGAGATCAAAGCGGGCCTACTCAAAGCAAGACACAGTTTATCACAATAATGAAGCATTTCTCATGCTTTTCCTGTTTGAATTTATGAATACTTCTTTACTATTCTAACAGAAACTTAAGAAAAGATTGGTTAAATACAGCTGAATTATGCCTTACAGAGTATTGATTAGCTACATATTTTATCCTCTTGAAGCTTGCTATAGTCCACATGGGAACCACATGAATGTGGCTCTCCATCTCATTTGCAGTGAACCACTGCATGTCCTCCTCAGGAAGCTCCAAGTGCCTCAATAATTGAAGCTTCGCAGCCCCAACATACACTTTCTTTCTCAACAATCGGGCAATCTCTAAATATAGCCTCTCTTTTCCTGTTAAAGGAGAAAAAAAAGCTCAATTAGTATAACCAACATTGAAGATGAGAGGGGGGAGGGGGGGTGAGAGATTACCAATTGTATAGCTACCAATCAAGAAAAGAGTTCTTGGATTGAATGCTTCTGCTTGAATTGCCTCAGTGACAAATTGTATAACTGCCCCTTGTTTAGGAAAGTCATACTGTACAATTTAGGAAGTTATTCAAGTTATATGATTTAGTAACAACTCAAATCATGAAAAAGAGAAGTAAAGAAAGTAAATGGCCTACTTTAGGGTTACAATAGGTAGTGTCAAGGATGAGCGTATGAATATGACATGACTGCAATACAGCATTATTAGCCATCTCTCCAGAAAAGCGGAAATCTCCGGTGTGTAGAACTGCCTACTCAAGGTTTAATAAAAATCATTTCCAAAGCAACTAAATATAAGAAACCTTCAATCACAGATGTAAAGTTTATATTTGGGCCATTCTCAAGAGTTGAGCATTTCATACCTTGCCATTAGGTGGTTCAAAAAGAATTATGATTGCCCCAGGACAGTGGTTTGCATCAAAGCATGTCAAACCAACACCTGCAACGGTGATCTTTTTATTAAGGGGTAAAATTTGCAGTTTTTCCCATGGCACACCAATCTTCATGTTTACCAACTTTGCAGTAATTGAGGAGCAATAAATCTTCCCATGACAGAAGTTTCGTGTGAGACCTTGGTAATCTGTTCAAACACAATGGACCAACTTTTTACTTTTTTGGTAAGCGCCATAGATGGATCAATTTTTAGATCACCTATTATGCAGTATGCGAAATGATACAATTGTTTGTACACTAAAAACCATTAATGATCTAACAAATTTAGTAGTGTGAATTTAAAAATCTAATGTATAACCAGCACATTGCAGATGAAACCATTTACTATTTACTATTCCTTTAACTACTCCAAACTTGATAAGATGAAACCAATAGGTGCATCAAACTTCTACTTGGACATTCCAGTGAAGCTAATATCAAAAGCCGAGTATAAGTGACTGAGATTCTGAGAAGATGCAAATTATCAACTAAACAAGCACTCTTCTCAGAAAAATAAAAGCTTGTGGGCTTTGTGTTGTTTAAATTGATGTAAAAATAGAATGTACCAATTGCACAGAGGATGAAGGGTGATGATTAACTCACGATCCATATGGAAGTGTGTTAAAAACCAATGTGAACAGTCTCCTCTTAAATAGCGAAATGCGTCCTGCAGTGGAGAAGTCACATAATCAGGCTGTTAGCATCCGGCAGGCTAAAAGTGATTGAGGTTGGATGAAAATTCAATAACATTATATGCTTCAAAAGTCAGAACTAATGGTTGTCCCTTGGGTTCTCATTTGTATGGAGAATCATAGTCTTGCCACATGAGAATTGGTCTTTATTATTCCAACTAATTATATGGCTAGAGTTTATTCCATGGACTGACTTAAATAAAATTTGGATAATGATCCGCAGAAAGCAATAAATAGCACAGAGACTACATATTCAAAACCATTGCCATACAACAGTGGGATTGTATATTAGAAAAAGAAGATAATGTATCCATGACTACATTTGGATTGGACTACTTACTACAACTCTATCTGAATATAGAGTGCATTCCATGACTAAGAACATCAATTCTCAATAATAAACCTAAAATAACTTGCTAGAATTCCTTCCTGCTAGATACACACAAACCTAAAATATTTTATAGATGGGACTATTGATCAATATTCAAATCACTTTTAAATTGTCAATTTCAGCATCTTTAGAGTTTGAGGAAATATGAGAAAAATCTAAAAGCAAAACAAAGTTTTGCAAGATACAGATGATAAGTTGTTCTCCGGGAGTAGGTAATACAAATATAGTACTTGATGACAATGTTAACGAAAAGAAGATGAGTAATGTTGCTACAGAACAAAAATTATCTGCTAATAGTAAGACATTGTCCATGCCCATCATTGGTGTCTAGTGTAGTATGGTAGAATGCTACAAGTAGATTGTTCTCAACAGTTTGAAAGAGAGATATGAAACATGGGTGTGAGTCCTATTATTTATTTATTTCAGAAAAGGTGCAAAATGGGGCCAATTAATAAAAAGTACATGAAGTGGCCAATTTGTGACTGCTACTTATTATCGCAAAAAGTCAAAAAGCACTTGAAAATATAATTATCTCCCATTTTCATTTATTGCTTGAGTTTTATTGTTCCTCAATGTTCCTAATTAATCAGTTCTACTGATAACTTATGTAGCATCTTTACCATGTGAGCAAGCCCCAAGCCCAATGCCAATTATGATAAGATTAGGTTCAATTTAAGCATGTATGTTCAGCATGAACAATTCATACTAGAAAGTAGAAAATGTATGATGCCCTCTTGAAAAACTTTATAATATGATAAAACAGTAATGAAAAACTACAAAAGAGAATGCAGTCAACAATAGGAGTGGACTATTAAATAGTATATGCAAAGGCACATATACCATACCAGTCGGAATGGTGTGCCAGGTACATAGCACCACGGTGGTGTGTCTCTGAATTTCCCCTTCCTGATACTATTTCCAGTAGAAATTCTCCTACTAGCTGTATCCTTAATGGTCTTTCCAGTTAGTGGCTTGTTTGGTCTAGAATCTCTCTGTTTGCCAACACTAGAACCTTGAAAGTACTCTGTAATTAACTTATTTCCAGGAACATGTAGTTTTCTAGTCTCATTAATTGCTGCACTATAAGTGTCCTTGTCCCTGTCTTGAACTAGATGATTCATTTTATGAAGCTCATTGATTGCATGCACAAGCTTCTTTCTTGGTCCAAGTGCATCTATTCCTATTTTCTGAAGATCCTGCAGTAAAAGAGGCAAAGTTAAAATCATTTTGTTGTATTTTCACCACAATCAACATGAATGGTATCAACTTTGACATAGAATATGCAATTTATAGAGCCATAGATTAGTTATTGAGTAGTGGCTTAGTTCAATATTACTTTGACTTGTTTGTTTGAATATAAAGATGAAATGAAGTGGGATAGTGAGCCTTTTATGCCTTAGCTAGTGGCTTAGTTCAATATTACTTTGACTTGTTTGTTTGAATATAAAGATGAAATGAAGTGGGATAGTGAGCCTTTTATGCCTTAGCCTAACAAGACCACTTTGGGGCAAATGCTTGATTGATTTAGTTAGTTTAGCACATCCAAGCAGCTCATTGAACTTGAAATCAATATAGGCCATCCATTTAGCTGTACTACCTTAGCAATCAAATGAGAGAAAGAAACATTTTAGGTGGCTAAGTTACGAGTCTCATAATAATAATATACATATCATACCTCTTCTGTCAACGATTGAAGTGTTTCCCAATCAATCTCTTCCTTCAAGAAATTTTCTTTGTACTTGGACAGACCCAAAAATTCTAACCATTGGACAACTGGGTTGATATCAACAACTCCTTCAGGTGAATTTGTTTTCATCTCAGGAGTAGGATCAGCAACCTGTGTCATGATTTCTTTCCAATTAAACCTCAAAGAAAATGTGATATTATGGAAACATTTAATCCTCTTCCAAAGTTCCAATATACTTCTATTTTTTTTCACTGAAGTTCTTCATGCATGCATTATATACTAAAAAGATTGAAGGAAAAAAAATCTAGCATTGAAAACCAAACTGACAGCACTAGGTGCTCTTTGCAAGATTTAGAACAAATTGGAACATTAACAAATCTTCATAATACCATTCTCTTGTACTTTTACCAAAAGCACAACTCACAAATCATGATTGAAAAGAAATAAAATGCATATCAGAAGTCTGAGAAGAACTGATTAGTATTTGGAGATGTGGTTAAGAATGCAGAGGAACTCTTCACTAGCTCTCTCTGCTATGGGAAGCATCAGGATTCTCAGGTCTGTGAATATGGCCAGATTGGTCAATCGGGAAAGATATGGTATATCAGTTGTGACGGTGTAGGTGAATCAGTTATATCCTTTATGATTCACCACTGATACATACATATAAGCTATAGTGTTTTAGTAATTAGGCCTTTGCAACATTAGTTATTTGTATAATAAGTATGTCCATCCTCTTCGAATATATTCCTGGTGGGATTGTTTCCCCTCCAGTTCCATCAAAGAAAAAAGAAGTCTCAATAAAGTTTTGTGTTGAAAGACAATAATGTTAAGCAATGAAAAATAACAAATAGCATCATACTTAAACTCCTTCATAAGTACATAACATGTAGGTAATTTGAATAATTAGATATAAGAAGTGGTTTTGAGATGTTCAAAGTATAAACAAAATGATGGTTTGCCCACCTAAGGGCTAATTCTTTTAGGATAAAAATGAATATATATGCACAATAAAATTATATAAATAGTCTCCGGCTTTCACCTAACTCTTTCTGCAGAAGCATGGGAAGAAAACTAGAAAAGCAACCCGGAGAAGTGAAGCAAAGAATTTTAACATAGAATCAACCTTGTCAAGGCAATCATTGGTGTGAAACTGACGCAGCTCGTCACTAAGGTCAGTAATGTCTATTCCACATAATGGACACTCCACTGAACCAACTCGTTGCAAGTCAGCTGTCGCACCACGAACATCATTTACCACTAAGGCTCCACCATCTGAGGAATCTCCATAGCCCATCTTGCAGCAGAGGTTCATTAGTTCATTCAGTTGGGTGCCCGCCTCGAAATCCTCGCAATCTTCCCCTCTCAAGCAAACACCTTCATCACTGCTGGAAACTGGATTTACTTTTGACTCCAACAATCTTGATTCGATGGATTTGGAATAGCAATTCCCCTTGGAATTCTTTAAATTACCGCCTTCAGTTCGTCCATTTACCACCACCTTCGGATCATCTGATGCCAAAAGTAAACATTTTTCTTTCTCGTGTATGCTTCTTCTATCAAATTGGGTCACGGTATCGCACTGATAAGGAACAGAAGAATCAGAAGAAGATATACCATAGTTCCCAACCGATCCAGCATCGGCCTCCAGGCAAAGATCCCTCCTTTTTGCTCCCATACGTTCCTCGTCCTTACTCAACATGCTGGATAATCTAGAACCGACCTCCATGTCTCCTGGAGATACGAGGTTCTCCTTACCTGGCGCAGCAGCAGCGGCTTTCCGAGGCCACTTACTTGGGCGGGAACCATCGGAGGGCTTCAATGGTCGCAAGGAAGGATCCTTCAGAGAAAACATGATCCGATTCTGGGCGACGTAGTTGGCCTCCCTTGGATTCTGAAAATCGTCATCCTCCTCCGACGTCCCCAAGGCTAGGGTTACTAGGTCGGGCTTCGAAGACATGGCGAAGAGATGCCCAAAAGACGCGCCTTTGAGCTCTGCCTGCGCTCCCAATTTAAGATTTGAAACGGGGGAACGCAAATAAAGAGTGCGACTGTACATGTAAGCTGGCATTTAATCATCAACCGTCCGTGAAAAGGGCCGACGGACTAGATTGAGCAAGCTTAAATGGGCCTACGTTATGAGGTACAATAAGTCCAATTCAATAACAATATGAAGCTTAATAAATAAGCACATACGACTTGGTCTTCCTCGAGGAGGGAAACCCTCGACTCGAAGAAGCAGAAGAAACGTCGTCGTCCTCGAACCCTAATCCGTCCATCGAATTACCCACTGCTTCCTCCAAATTTTGCCCTCCTCCGCTTGCTTGGGGATCCGGGAACTCGACCCCTCGATTCAACTCCCGCGAATCGAGAAGGGCGGGTTCTTCGCTGGGCTCGTAGAGATGCCGACGCGCCGTGGCGGATTTCGCGTGCTACTGAATGTCGCCTGCTCATTGATCCTGCTTCTGTTCTTCTACCGGGAGGGCGTCGTCCGCAACCCGTTTCCGCAACAAAGCTCGGATCTTTTTCCCTCCTGGAGGATTCGCCGGTCCAATTTTTATCCTCGTCGCCGAATTGGCGAGATTTCGGTTGCCAACTCAACGGTGGCAGAGAATGGTGATCGGGTTGAGAAATTTGAGCTCAGTGGAGATCCCCCGGAGGTCTGCTCCGGCTTAGCCCGGTGCGAGAGCTCCGGTGCAAAGCAATGTAGTTCTGATGGATTGTTCGATTACCTTGCTTTTTTCTACTGCACTTGTGAAAGGTTTCCCGCTTTAGGGTATGCGGTGCTTGGCATTTGGATGGTGGCGTTGTTCTATTTGCTTGGTAACACTGCTGCGGATTATTTCTGTTGTAGTCTGGCAAATCTCTCGAATTTATTGAGGCTTTCGCCTAGTGTGGCTGGGGTTACTCTGCTGCCGCTTGGGAATGGGGCACCTGATGTTTTTGCGAGCATAGCAGCATTTATGGGTTCTAGTGGCGCTGGTGAAGTTGGCCTCAACAGTGTCTTAGGCGGAGCTACATTTGTCACTTGTGTGGTTGTTGGCACAGTTTCTTTTTGCGTTGATAAGAAGAATGTGCAGATCGACCGCAAATGCTTCATAAGGGATGCTATATTCTTTTTGTTCACTCTTGTTGCATTATCCATAATATTGGTCATTGGAAAAGTAGGTGTTTGGGGAGCATTGATGTTTGTCATGATCTATCTGGTCTATGCCATTATCGTGGCGGCAAATGAATTTTTTGAGAAGCATGCGCAGAGGTTGAAACTGGAGTCATTAATGCCACTGCTTCCCGTGGGAGGAAGCATGTTTTCTTATGGAAGTGAAGAGGACTTATCCATGTATAGCTATCATTTTCTTGATGATGGTATTGGCAGTGATGTGCCGCACTTGCAGGCTCTGCCGCAGTGGATGTGGACTTCCCATGTAGCCATTTATTCGAATCAAGGATTTATTGGTAGTTCATTTGAAAATTCAAGACGACCCACGCGGGAATGGAATGATGGAGAAAAGACTAATACAGAATTGTTGGGTAGACTTTCATATATTTTGGAGATTCCACTGTCATTTCCAAGAAGGTTGACTATTCCAGTTGTCGAGGAAGATAATTGGTCAAAGCCATTTGCTGTTGCTAGCGCTACCTTATCACCTATTCTTTTGGCATTTCTATGGAATTATCATGGTAATGAAGGTTTTGTATTGAGTGCTGCTATCTATTTTATAGGTGCCCTTGCAGGTGTAGTACTTGGAACTTTAGCTATCTTATTCACCAGTCATGATCATCCACCTCGAAGATACTTGCTCCTTTGGGTTTCAGGAGGGTTTCTGATGACTATTGTCTGGTTTTATGTTGTTGCAAATGAGTTGCTTGCACTTCTTGTTGCCTTGGGTGCTATATTGCATATCAACCCATCCATACTCGGTTTGACTGTATTGGCATGGGGTAACTCCATGGGTGATTTTATGTCAAATGTAGCCTTGGCCCTGAATGGTGGTGATGCAGTACAAGTTGCCATGTCAGGATGTTATGCGGGGCCCATGTTCAATACACTTGCTGGTTTGGGGATATCTATGTTGCTTGGTGCTTATTCAGCTAGTCCTGCACTTTTTATGCTTCCTCAAGATAGTTCTTGGGTATGTACAATGGCTTTTCTTATGTCTGGAATCCTATGGGCACTCTTTGTGTTGCCAAGAAATGATATGCGTCCTAACAAGATACTAGGTTTTGGCCTCATTATCCTCTACCTTATCTTCATCTCTATTAGGTTGATTGTTGCAATTTGATGAGGTTTGTGTAAAGTGACCATATATCCAAATTGGAGGTAGCTTGTTCTTAAAATCTGAATGGACTGGCTTCTTCTTCAGGTTTGTGTTGATGACACTACTTTGTCCTGTAAAGTGTATGAGGTTACTTACACTACCTCTATTACCATGTATAAATGATACAAACAAGTAGATACCTAGAGATGCAAGACACATTTGTTTAGATATGAGTTAAATAATCATCTTGTCTGACATACAGTTACTGTAGATGAGTGTAATGAATTTAGGACTCACCAATTGGAGCTTTATCAGCTTCTTATGACCTAAGATAAAACAATTTGTTTTCTTTAATTTGAACCTATCCTTCGAAGAACTCAAAACGGCCGTATGTATAATTTTCTTTGTTCCTTAACTTGTCTGATGATGTGATAGCTCTTTCCATTTGCTGCTTGTTGGATTTGCTATTCCTTCACAGTGGCAACTTTTAGTATGGCGTTACATAAAAAGAGCAATTTTTTTTTTCTAGCATCTCTCAGATGCTCTTATTGGATAGCCAGTGTGGTCTTTCGTTAGCAAAGTTTAAAAGTTAGCACCAATTTAATGCCCTTCATTGGAGGTTTGTTGGACATGAATAATTTGTGGTGTTTTGAGTCTCACGGACACGCGGAACTTAATGAATAAACAAATGACCCACTAATAACTTAGTGGTTAGACATCCAGGCATATTATCAATGATCGATTTGATTTTTGGTTGTAGTGCTTTGTCTTTGTTTTCGCTTTTATGTATATTTTCTAATGTGCTTTGTGTGTATATATTTGTGTTTATGTAGGTCTTATAGCGACTATGTTATAAAATCAAATTTTTAACTAAAAAAATTTAATAAACATAACTAAAATGTTATGAGATTGTGATATTAATGTGTTTCCATGAATATTATTATATTGGCAGGAGTCATGCGTTGCTATTACTAAGTTGCCTGCCTATTGCATAGTTGATATTTAAGACATAAATGGCAATCAACAGTGCTCGTGTTGGCTTACGCTCGGATTGTGCATGCCCATAACCCTACGGGTCATTCTAAGCACTAAGGGTGTATTTGATTGGATGAAGTGAATTTATAAGGAATGGAATAAATAAAAAATAGTATTATCTTATTTGGTTGACATTATAAATAGGCTAAGAATAAAATTATTTTGTTTGGTTAACATAAAGAATAGATAAGAAATGGATAAGAAATACAAAGATAAATTATCAAAATATTCTTCTTAATAAAATTTGATATATTTACTTTAAAATAATAAAATTCTGAAAAATAATACAAAATAATCTTTAAAATCTGAAATTAATATAAATTTATTTAAAATTATTTATTGAATATATTTATTGAAAATAATATTTTATATTATATTTATTATGATTAATTTATTAATATTTTAAATATATCTATTATAAATATAATAAATATTTGTTATATTTATAAATATATTTATTATAATTAATAAATGGAATAAGAATTAATTTTTAATTTAATGAAAAAAATTAATTTAATAAAAAATTAATTTTTAATTTAATAAAAAATAAATTAATTTTGATTTTAATACTTTTCTCCCTTGGCTCACATTCATAAATCCAAAAGTCAAAAAAAAAAATTAATCTAGTAGCTGATAACTATAGTTAGAGAACTATAAAAGCGAAGGAAATGAAGTCGGCATCAATTACTAACAATTTTAATATTGCAATGTACACTAACCCAAAAGTCAAAAGAGAATTTTTTTTGCTAATCATCCAACTATGAAACAAACACCATGGATTATGAAATATTTAGTGAATACAGATAAATGTTCAAACCAAAATGTTCAAGACATCACATAAAGAGTCATTACATTCAAAAAGTTTAAGTCATCATATAGTTTAAAGTATCACAAAACATCAACTAGGTATACTTCAACACTCCTCTAAAAAGATTTTAAGTCATTCAAGACGACGCTCAGGCTGAAGTTGTAGAAACACACATAGTAGCATTTGTCGTTCAGAAAGTTTACCAGATATTCTCATCTTCTCTTGAATTGATAGTCCTTCCACTTCATCAAGAACTTTATTAAATTCAGAAATTTGGTATTACATTTCATCTGAACCAAAGTACTTACTCATATCTTTTTTTATCTCCGTTAAATGAGTGTCCAATGTATTTGTAAAGTTTTTGAATCATTCCTTCATCCAATCTTGATCAGCCCTTTTTCTTTTTTATGAAGATGATGAACTATTTTCACCTCTAGTTGCTTCTTCTGATGGTTGCCCAATAAAATTATCTTGAGAAGCAAAAAGATTCTAATATTTCATTTTTATTTTGAAGCACATTTTCAGCTGGAAGCTCACTTTCTTGTCTACTATTCAAATCTATTTCTTGTAAAATATCTCATACTACTTGAGCATCTAGCCTCGTTGCGCGATCTTTTGCATAGATGTTAGTTAATTCCTCAAAGAATGAAAAAGTTCGCTTCCTAAATGGAGTAGCATCCTTATGACTCTACCATAAGACAAATAAAATTTTGATCAAGGCTAAAATACAATAATTATAAATAATAAATAAAAAAATTATAAGTAAATACTTACAATCAAATATGCATCCCAAACTTTATTTTCTACAACAACAACCTTCCTTGTATAATCTCATCCAAAACCACTTGTATGTGACCCATAGACCATATCGTAAATTATGATCCATTCTTTTTTCAAAATTTTAATCCTTGATCTAATATGTGGCTTTGCTTTTATGCCACAATTAGGTAACTTCGCACCAATCATTTTTTCAATCTCTCCTAAGTAACTAACTTTAAATCTTGTATCAGCATTATGCGTGCCTTTTTGGTATAAATTCATCATAGCAATAATAAGTGTTTTATCTTCTATGGGAGTCCACTTTTTTTTCAATCCTATCATTCTATATAACAAATTTGACAATAAAATACACAATAACAAAGTATTTAATTTAAAAGTCTACAACACAATAACATATCTTCCAATAAAGTACAGAAAACACAATATGAGTACAAAAATATATTGTCCAATAAGTCTACAACACAATAACATGCTATTCAATAAAGTACACAAAACACAATACGAAGTACCCAATAAAATTCACAACACAATAAAATTAACTTGTCGATGCTTTCCATTCATTGAACATTTCATTCGCTAAGTTTTGTCTCCAATTTGTCCAATAATTGAATGTTTGAATCTCTGTTATAGTTTCATCATGATTGTTGTCAACATTTGCTTGTTCTTCTTGGTTTAGGTCATCTTTAAAAGGATCAGAAGTCATCTCTGCTGAACAAACTATGATAATTTGATTATGAGTTCTCACGGGATAAAATGATGGACTTCTAAGAATAGATCATCTACACTTTAATAAACCAAAACATCTTTCAATTACATTACGAGCAGATGAGTGTCTTCTATTGAATAGTTCTTATGCATTTCTTGGTTGATAACCTTGATGCCACTCGTTTAAATGATATCTCTGGCCTCTAAATGGTGCAAGAAACCCTTGACAATTTGCGTAATCGGCATCTACCAGATAATAACAACCTATATTACAAAAATATAGTTATAATCTATGTTTTATTTATCAAAAATTAGTATTATTAATTTAAACATAAACACTTACCGTTTGAAACTTTAAGTCCATTCTCTCTACTAATTGCATCACGAAGAACCTTACTATCAACAACAGATCCTTCTCACCCAGGAAGCACATATATAAATTCCATATTGGGTGTACAAGCTGCTAACACATTTGTTGCAATCTCTCCTTTATGAGTTCGATATCTAAGTATGTCTGCTAATGGGACTTGGATTTTAATGTAAGTCTCATCTAAAGAAACAAGACAATTCTAAAAAATACATAAAATAAGTCAAGTTATGATCATAAGATAAATAATAAAAATTATATCTCCACATAAATTATTTACCTTAAACCACCTCCATCTTCCATCCATAGAATTTGATGGTATAGGCTCGAGCTTTTTAAACAAATGAACTGACAACCTCAATGTTGACACCAACACCTTATGAAAAACTCGACTAACAGTCTCACCCGACCTACCAAAATTATGCTTGATTGCCCTATTTTTAACATGATGTGCAAGAATGTGCAAGAACATTGATACTTGTTCGTCAACCATCATATGTTTAGTTGGTTTCAACCCTCCAATGGTCTCTAATATTCCACATAACTTGAAAAATGATAATTTATCCATTCTTAGTTGATCAATACACGCTACATCGCCACCATTCAAAAGTTTGAACATATAAGATCATGATCTATAAAAATCTAGAGTATAAGATTGTATCTGACGATCAAAAGTATATGAGTTGCTGATTATCATCAATACAATCTTAAAACTAGATATAATTGTCATTAACTGAAATCATGTTGCTAAAATAAATGCTTGCTTTTTTTTCCTCGCATCGCTTGTTTTTATATTGAGACGACCCATGACTGCACACAAGAGTTAAGCTAGTAAACAAGTAAGAACTTCAGATAACCACACAAGAATAAAGCAATCATAGAAGCTATAACTTCTATATCACACATTATTTTGATTAAACAAGTATATTGTGATGACTAGAGAATTGATTAAATATGTCCTAATATGTTCTAATTGACTAAATGTAAAGAACTTCAGATGTAAAGAAATTTCATATTCACAGTTTATTAAATATGTTCCGATTGACTAGAGAATTGGTTTAGTATATTGTGCTGTAAATGTGGAAGTCTTGTTGCACTTATTTAGGGGAATTCTAGTCTGTTAATTGAATGTGCCATTTGTTTCAGCTTCAAATACCGGATGAAGCTTTGTCACTACTTATGGGGATGGGCTACAAAGAAAATGCAGCAAAAAGGGGATTAAGAATAACTGGTCAAGATATTCAGTTAGCAGTTGATTTTTTGGTCGAGGAGCGTGCCAGGAAAAATCGAAGAAAAGAGGAAAACATTCAGCGACAAGCTGAGATTTTGTACAACTCTATACTTGGACATGGAATATTTTTCTGAGTTGTTCAATATACGACTATTGCTGATTATTATATGAACTTGCAGAGAACAGCAAGAATATGGTGCATCTCTCTCTCTCTGCGCCAGAGAGAGGTCGAACGAGAGAGGCGACCTCTCTCTTGCGAAGAGAGGTCGTTGTGCATCTCTCTCTCTCTCTGCGCTAGAGAGATGTCGCGACCTCTCTATGCGCCATAGAGAGGTCGAACGAGAGAGGCGACCTCTCTCTTCACAAGAGAGGGGTTGCTCGTTCGACATCTCTCTAGCGCAGAGAGGTCGCTTGCCGACCTCTCTCTAGCATAGAGAGGTCGAGCAGACCTCTATCCGCCAGACGAGGAAGCATCGGCGTAAAATCGTGGGGTGACGGAGAAAACGCAGCCGATGGAGAAAAGAAGATGGAGGAAAGAAAAATCTTACCTGCAAGAAGTTGTCGCCGAGCGCCTAGCCGAAGAAGATCTCACGAAAGGAAGGAGGCGGGATGGTGTCGTGACGGTTGGTATATTATATGTATACTTGTGGTAATTTTTTCAAATAATGATGGGTAAAATAGTAAAAAAGGCATCCGAAATAGACAAGGAATAGCATTCCTTGCCTTGACCCCAGGAATAGTATTCCCTCTCCATCGATAATATTATTCCCCATCAATTCTGGGGGTCCCACCTATTCCAACTTAAGTTGGTGCAACCAAACAAAGGAATAAAAATATTCCCTTCAACCAAACACAACCTAAGGGAAATTTTCAAGTTGTGCTAGGCACAGCTCGAATTTGTAAAGGGGCGACTTAGTACTAACACGTGGCTTGCCACTTTGTGCTTGGGCCAAGTTTGAGTCTTCCTCAAGCCAATCTATATACTAATTTATTTATAAATAAGCAACATAAAATGTTGGAACCGAAATTTGAACTAAACATTAATTAGTACAACACGCGGCTCGCCCCTTTGTGCTTGGGCCAAGTTCGAGTCTTGCTCTAGCCAATCCATATACTAATTTATTTATAAATAAGCAAAAGAAAATGTTGGAGCCATAATTTGAACTAAAGATTAATAATGTATTCAAGAGCACAGTTTAAAATTCCATACTGATATCGATCTTAGTATTTGATCGATACCAGTACGTATCGTTATTGTATGGTATCCTCATATATGAGTGCAAGTGAGCCAAGCTCGTGAGCTACTTGGGATCGACTCGATGAAAACTCGAACTCGACTTGATCTTACCGAGCTTGAGGCGAGGGTTACATAAGAGCGAGCCGAGCTCAAGCTAACCAATACTTAGCTCGAGCGGCTCGCAAGCCTAAGCGAGCTTCATATATTTATATATAATTATATAAATATTAATATTTCAGATCGGGTCGGGCTTTTGGAACTCATAATCCGAGTTGAGTCGAGTCTTAATCGAGCTTGAACGAGTTTTTTCGATTTTTTTCTATTTAAATTCCAAAACATGATTGTAAGTTTCAAACATATTATTTTATCATTGAAGTGACGAAAATATACAAATAATCAATTAATAGATGATGAAAAAATACACAAATTTCTCAACCATGGTCCAATACTTAAAAAAAATCATTTTAATATTAAAGTTACAATTGAAAAAATACAAATTTATGAATGATCTTTAAGAAAAATGGAGAGAGATTCCAGAGAGAATAAGAGATTTGATATAGTATGAGAGCTAAAGTGTGAGTGAGAGATAAATAAGAGAGTTTAGGATGACTTTACGTAATCCCTAAAACCATAAAAATAGCCCCAATGACTCGGAGAATTGTTTGGAGCTGCCCACACCTTCCCAAGCATCTTGCTCGCCTTCCCAAGACCATAAAAATAGCCCCAACGACTCAGAGAATTGTTTGGAGCCAAAACAAAAAAAATGCCCAACGGTTGATAAACTAGTAGTCGGGTATGTATCGCTTGATACAAGAGTTGGTACTGCTTCGTACAGAGGTTGTATTGGATAATACAACTCTATATTGGGCAATATAATGGGTACATCCTAGTATCGGGCTATACAAGATGTGTACCGGTACTATATTTTGAAAAATCAATAGGTTTTGGGCTTATTGCTTGGTACAATATGATATTTTAATTTATGTTTAAGAGTATTCAAGTGTCTAACCATTGAGCTAAGAATGATTTTAAGACATTTTTATATTGTATTAATTATATTGACACTTATATTTTTATATTTAATACGTGGGTTGATATTGCACTTCATCTTAAGCCTTGGGTAGGCATGCTAATAGTTGGGAAGGCGAGAAAGATGCTTGGGAAGGTGTGGACAGCTATGGTTGACGCAAGCCATGCCTAGCACAATCCATGTGCCCAAAGGATGAACTCCCTTGGGCATGAATGTGTCATGTCTGACCCAGCTTAAATTTTGATCGAGTCAAGCCTAACACAACTACCTCTTCAGAAAGAACGAACTATGCATCCCACACACTTCCTTAAGGGAAAAGATTATCTGAGATCTTTATGGAGGAGGCCTAGCATGGAATTTGGGACGAGATAGGACACGAGCTGCCGTCGAGGAGCGATATTACTGGCCCTGTATGAACAGAGATATAGACAGGTTTGTGCAAAGATGCAACATGTGCCAAACTGCAAAAGAGACATCCAAAAACATAGGGTTATACATGTCACTTCTTGTCCCAGATAATATTTGGGAAGACATCTCTATGGATTTCATGCTGGGGCTGCCCCCTACACAACGTGGGGTAGATTTTGTTTTTGTAGTGGTTGATATGTTTTTGAAAATCGGTCATTTTATACTCTGTTGGAAGACATCTGATGCATCACATATTGCCAAACTCTTCTTCAAGTAGATTGTCCGACGACTACATAGGATACCTAAGTCCATTACTTTATATCGTGTCAGCAAGTTCCTCAGTCACTTCTGGATAACTTTGTGGAAGATGTTTGGCACATCACTAAAGTTCAACACGCACTGCACATCCACATACAGATGGTCAAACAGAGTCCTTAAATAGAACACTAGGAAACTTGATACGATGCATACGCAAGGAGAAGCCGAGACAGTGGGATTTCGCCCTAGTTCAAGCAGAATTTGCCTTCAATGTAGTTGACATATATCCATATCATCATTCAAACCAACCTTTGTACCCTAAATATTCGAACTAATTCAGGGACGAGTTATTTTGTAAGTGGAGGGAAATGATGTAGCATAATGTAGTAAAGGAGTAGAAGAAGTTGCTCACAATAGAAACTTAATTTTAGTAAAACAGGTTTAGTCCCACGCTGAAAAATTATCAAGATAGAGAGGTGTAGGCAACACTATAGAAGGGTGTTGTACTTTTCCATTTGGAATCAAGTAAGAAGTTTTCCTCTTGCCACAAGCATAAATTGTTTTCTCCATTTGCTAGAAATATTCTAACACTCTTCTACTAGATATATTAATTCCCGTGGATTCAAGAGCGCTTTTTTGGTGTGAAACCAGTAATGTCAAAGGGGGAGGAATGGGATCAAGTGTTGCTAGAGGGCGGAGTTCGGAGTAGTGGGTGTGCAGTGATGGTGTAGATATGGGCTGGCTGCGGAGGTATGAGTAGGGATGTCAACGAGGTGGGTACAGGGGTTCCTACCCGCCCCGCAAAATAAACGGGTACCCACTACCCGTTTATTCTCCACAGGTATCAAAATTGGGTACATATTTAATTACCCACGAGTATTGGCGAGTACCCATGACATTTAAAAAAAATATAAATTATAATATTTTAATAACACTTCAATTCTTCAAATATTTTGATAACAACTTTAAGTATAATAACTTCATTTTGATAAACACACAATATTTTGATAACATCATCATAAGATTTCAAAACATAAAGTATATGAGTATTGAATTAGGTTAGAGTTTTTTATAGTATATGTTCGGATGATAATATTGTAATTTACTAATTCTCGCGGGTTATATGGGTACCCATGAGTACAGGTACTATAATATCAGTACCCTCCTTATTCTCGTCATAAATAGGTAATATTGTCATCCCTACCTAAGAGGGCAATGCCAACACATGGTTAGTGTGGTATGCATGCGATGGTCATGACGATATACAGCAAGCGGATGGTGGAGGTGTCGACGACATGTGGCACCATACTCACTGTGCTGGCATCGACGACGAAGAGCATGCTCCATGAAGATGACAAGTGAGACCGTGAGGGGGAATCAATCGAGACGAGGTTTTGATTCGAAGCTAATAGTGGCTTTTCTTGTGTTGACGCGTTAGCTGCTGCTGCATGTCCTTTGGCGGCGACAGATGAACAGAGCGGAGACGACGGGGAGGCGACATTGCAGCAAGTGGCGGCCAACACTACATAGCATTCCGAGGAGGTCATTCAAGTTTGATATGTAGTAAAAGTCTTGGTCTTCGCAACCGCAAAGGTTAAAGTTGAAGGCGTTTTTGATTCATCATGAAATACGTACTTGTCTAGCTGATGGCATTACGTAACAAATTGATGACAGGTCATTTCAATAATAGGGTATTGTTAATGTAAAATAATTCAAAATACATAAATTTTAGCTATTAATAATAATGAAGGAAGAAATGTTGAAGCAATATCAATAATAATGATGGATGGAATTAGGTCATCTACTAAAGCAATATTTGTTAGTCGTTTTTAACGTAGATGTCTTTCTTGCTTCAGTTGTATTTCTGGTTTTGCTTTTTGTTCTTTTCCCAAAAAAATTCCCTGTAGAAATGACTTTGTATCTTCCATATCTGTCAATTCTTGTTGGCCTTTCCCACTAGCTTCCCCTTAAAAAGAACAAGATTTTCTTTACCACTATGGTGATCAAATACCTGTACATAATTCTTTTATATTATTCTTACGTGAGCATCAAATGTTGAAAGATCAAGTCCATTGAGAAGAATTTCCATTTTATACTTTTGTGTGGGGAGAATTTTCACGATAATTGTTCTTTTTTGTCTATATGTTCTAAGCCTACGGTAAGTGGTGGATCTTTTTTATTATATTCTAACATAAAATTGACTCTATAATTGATGGTTATTTTAAAAATTGACTTTATCAAGAAGTAAAATATATTTCATACATCAGCATAAAATATTGTATGATTCACCGGACAATGCATGAACAATGTGAAGTTCTGGACAATGCATGAACTGGAAGAGTTGATTAACTGCAAAACAGATATCAGGCTTTGTGAAACTTAAATATTAAAGCACTCCAATAGTGTACTCATGTACTGAAGTGGATCAGTAAGTTCAGTGTCATCAGTTAACTGCAGTTTAGTCTTTGAAGCTAAAGGAGTCTTAACTCCTTACGCATCGACCATCTGAAATCTCTAAGGATGTCTAAGATATACTTCTTCTGAGAAAGAAGTAAACCTTTGGAGGTTTTGAGGACTTCAATTCCTAGAAAATAGGATAGAGGCTGCATGTCTTTCAGGGAGAACCTGTTCGACAATGCTTGATAAATTTCTTGAATTTTGACTGCAGAAGTGCCTATAAGAATGATGTGATTGACATACAATAGTAAGAAAAATTTGCGGTGTGAAGTATGTAGTATAAAAAGTGAGCCATCTGACTTAGACTATTTGAAGCCAATGGAACAAATGTAGTCTTTAAATTCATTGAACCAAGCTCTCGGAGCTTGTTTTAGGCCATAAATGGCTTTATTCAGTTTGCAAATATGTGAGGGGTGCTGCTTGCTGACAAAACCTAGGGGTTGGATCATGTATATATCATCTTCTAATCTGCCATGTAGAAACACATTGTTGACATTAATTTGGTGTAGAGGCCAGCTGTGCAGAGTTTCTATTGTAAGGAGTATCCTGATAGTAGTTGGTTTGACTACAGGACTAAAGGTAAGATTAAAATCAACACCTGGTCGCTGATGAAAACCTTTTGCAACTAGGCGACCCTTGTACCTTTCTATGTCATAGTGTTTCACTTCAAAAATCCATTTGCAGCCGATCACATTTTGAGAAGGATGAGGAGGAACTAATGTCCAAGTGTTATTCTTGGTTAGTACTGCAAACTCATCAAACATGGCTTGTCTCCATTTATCACTTTTCAATGCCTGTTTAACTGTGACTGGAGTAGCAACTAAAGTTAAAAGTGCACTGTAATCCAGAGGTTTCCTTGGTTTGAATATATAATGCTGAGATCTGGTTGTCATTATGAGTGGCTGCTACATTGGTGAAGGCAACCGAGGACTTTCTTCAGATTGATCATTGCTCAAGGTCAAATGGTTATCAAGACCGGTGGTAGTAGGTGAGTGAAGTAATGATGGTGGTGAAGTTGTATTCTGAACTGGTGGTGGAGGTGTAGCAATGTTATGAGTGTCAATTTGAGGAACTGGAGGATGTGAAGGTGGAGAACCAGATGAAGGTGTAACTTCATACCAGGTATCAGTATCTGATAATGCCCTGGGATGATGAAGTTGATTGTTTTTGAAGGGAAATATTGTTTCATGAAATGTAACATGTCGAGAAGTGAAAACTTTGGAAGATGGATCCAAGCATTGATAAGAGTGGTACTTAATGGAGTAGCCTAAAAAGATGCACGGCTTGGACTTGGGCTCAAGTTTGCTCACTGAATAAGATTTGAGCCAAGGATAACAGAGACATCCAAAGCTTTTCAAGGTCGAGTAGTTAGGTGAAGAATGAAAAAGCTTCTGGTAGGGTGATTTGCCTTTTAATACAGGTGTGGGTAACCTGTTAATGAGACATGTTGCTATAGCACATGCATAAGGACAATATTTCAAAGGTAATGATGCATGATGTAGCAGTGAAGTGGTTGTTTCAACTATGTGTCTGTGACGTTGTTCAGCTGTGCTGATTCTTTGTGGAGTATAGGGAGGGGATACATAATGTTGTATGCCAAATTTTGCTAAACAATTAGATAGCAATGAACTCTCCTCCATCCGAATAAAAATTGAGATTGGAAGTATTGAAATGCTCTTTGACAAGTGTTTTGAAGTTAACAAAGATATTGGCAACATCAGACTTTGCTTTAAGAGGAAAAATTCACTTGTATTTGGTGAAGTGATCTACTATCAGTAGGTAAAATTTAAAACCATCATCAGAAGTAAAGGTAGAGGGACCCATACATCCGAGTATATCAACTCCAAAGGCCTACTACTGCATAAAGTTGAATCAAAGAAAGGGAGTCAATGACTCTTATTACATAAACATGCATCACATTGCTACTGTTTGGAGTTAGAAACAGGTATACCAAATGTAGAAATTAGGTGCTTGAGGGTTCTGGTATTAGGATGGCCAAGCCTACGATGCCAAATGTTGACTGAAACTTTATTTGGTGTGGAAGCAAAGTTGACTGAAGGTGAGGTTCCACCAATCCATTCATAAAGATTTGACTCACTCCGACCTTGAGCAAGAATCAGACCTATTTGAAGATCCTTCACAAGGAAATGAGTTGGAAAAAACTCAGTAGAAACTCTATTATCATTGCAAAACTGAGCCACAGAGATTAAATTTCGTTGAATATGAGGAGCACAGAAAACATTTTTCAGTATAAAATTATTGCCCGAATTTGAGATGTCTGAGTTACCAGTATGACTGATTTTGATATTCTTATCATCTACGACTGTCACACCTTCATCACTTGAGTATTCTAAAGTGAACTGAAGTGTCTAGTTATCACTTGTGATGTGGTGTGATGCTCTTGTATCAATGATCCAGTTACCTTGATTATTTTGTCAACTGATGTACTAAGCTTGTGCTTCCTCATGATTGTGTGACTTGGTTCTGCAATTTCGAGCAGAATGACCAATCTTGTCACATAGTTGACATTATAGTCTGACTCCGTTGTGTTGTGGAGAAGCAGGTGGTCTCCAATTGTTCGGCCGAGAGTTATATTGTTGATTTGAGCGTCGCCAGTTTGGCGATTGGTTCCACTGCTATTTATGAGAGAAAATTTTCCGATTCTGAGATGTATTGACTTCTTATTTTTGAACCAATTGAGCAGTAACAGATGTTTTATTAGATATGTGAATTAAAAACGCTTCATAAGCACACAATTTATCAAATAGTTCCTCTAGTGAGATAGCAGTGTCGCGCGATCTAATCGCCGCACTGATATCATTGTAATTGGAGCTCAGACCTCCAAGAATCTGGATCACAAGTGCTGGATCACTTACTGGTGCATTAGCCGTAGCTAGTTCATTAGCAATAGATCTAACTTCATTGAAATAGTCAGAAATAGTTTTGCCATCTTTATTAATTCGAGACAGAGAATCCTGCAGCGCATAAATTCTCGACTGCGATTTATTAGCATATTGTAATGCTAGTTTGTTCCATGCTTCATAAGTAGTAGCAGAGGTTGCAATCACCGTTACAATCGCTGGTTCGACAGATGCCATGATCGCGTGACGGATTAGGCTATCTTGTATGATCTAGTTCCGACGATCTCGCTTGTCGATTGAAGGACAAGGCAGAGAACCATCTATATAACAGGTTAGATCATACCCAAGGAGAAGTAATTCATGCTGAGTTCTCCAATTGAGGTAGTTGCTGGCTCCGACAAGTTTGATCGGCAACTGCACAGTGGGATTTATTGTAATGATCTGGTTATTTTGAGTGATCGGATTGATCACTCCTTGGCTCGACATCCCTTCATTGGTCTCCATGATGATAACGAACACAAAAAAAATGGGGCTCCCATAATGAAGCTGTGAAATGAAAGAAGAGAGATCGATTGGCGAAAAGGAAGAAGATGATGACATGATGTTATTTATAACAGTGGTATTTATACAAATACATGGATAATCACAACCGTTGATCCAAATACGGTGAACGACACGTGGAGGGGTAGTGGAAATTAGTTAAGAGAAGACAACTGAAATAAAAGCTACTAAGCTACACTATTATGCTTAATGCCTAATTAACTCAGCTGCTTAGGATTTAATCCTTTATTCTAATTACATATTATGCCAGTGCTAATGCGGTCTGGATCAGCCAATGCAAAAGCATGCGTCAATTATCTTTCTCTTATGAGGATTTGTACTGCGAAACTTAAGTGGAGGTCACTTTTGTACTGCAACCTGGTTCCTCCTAAAGTGCAAGTGCAAGTGCAAGCGATTGGTGCTCTTACTATAGCTATGCCGATACGACGCATTTATTTAATCATGGAACATGGCAAGGATTTCCACAGGTGATGCGGGATAAGGATTTTGGACCACCGTGCGCACGCATGACCTTCGCCTGGGGCAACACCACCGATATCCTCTTCCCCGGTTGGCCCGGGGCGGCGCCCCGCATGTACGCCGCGGCTCTGGGCGCCGTCTTCTGCGCCGCTGCCCTGGTCGAGTGGTGCAACCACGGGCGCCCGGCTCAGCTAGCGCGGAGCAGCAGTGGTGCGGCGTTGTCGTCGGGGCTCGTGCACGCAGCCCGCGTTGGGCTGAGCTACGTGCTAATGCTGGCAGTGATGTCGTTCGACGTCGGCGTACTCATTGCGGCGGTTCTCGGTCACGCCGTGGGGTTTTTGGCCTTCGGCTGTGCCGGTTTTAGGTCGCTTGAACCGTGGAGCACGGAGATGAAGACCGATGTCGGCTCCATGGGATGCTAAGCGACTGTGTTTAGCCTTTCTTAATATATGAGGTTGGAACAAGGTTTAGTTGATTGTAAATACTTCTTTGGGGACTAAACTTGATCAAACAACCTGCCTCTACTAAAATGATCGAATTCCTAATACACAACACGACTGAAGATTGGAAGCCGACACCTATATTATTCATTCACCGCAAAAGGGATTCTCTTAGCATGAAGGAAAATACCAAGATATACACATCTTAGATATCATCAAGAGCTCCCTACAACCAGTCGTGTAAGACCATTAAAATATCCATTCGCCAAAGTTCCAGCAGAGTATAGCTTTCAGGATGCATTTTTTTATACAGCTTCTGATAACCTTTGTCGAATCTCCTCTGGGATTGATAGATTATTTACACTGAGAAAAGGTAAGAATTGCAATCAGTTACAAAAAATTATCATAGTAAAATTCAAGGAGTGAATTAAAATATTAAATCCATTTATTCAAAAGCTTACCAACATAGAACGTCGCCGCTGTAGGCAACCTTTTCGGAGATCCAATCCGGAACTAGATCCAGCAATAGCTTCAATTGTTCTTCCACCTCACCTGCAGATACAAGTCCCAGAATTTTAGCTTAGAAATGCTTATTATTTCTGAAGGAATTTGTTCTAACAAAACGTCATTTGCCTTACTTCTATCAACTATCTTGCAATGATTCGATATTAACTTTTGAATTAGCTCGTGCTTCGTCATGACAGATCGGTTCCATGACTGAAATATGAGTAGAATCATGTCAAAAACATTTGGCAAAGAGGCTATCAATTTCTGCTTTCTATTGGTAACACTGGCTTCTTTCTCTTGCACTGATTTCTGCTCCTTCTCCCTGATCTAGAAAGAGCTACAACAATTAGACATCCACTTTAAAGAAGGGTATCCGTGAGAATTAAATCAGGAAAAAGTTTCACGTTGCAGAAGGCAACGCATCAAAATGAACATGTTTTTCAAAACAGTCAAGAAAGAACTCAAATCTAGCATGACCTATTACACATGTATCAACTATGATATGACAGTGCAAAAGCAATTCAAGAAATTTATTCCGGAGCTTTAAAGATAGAATACAACAGTAAAAGGATGTAAAAGTACTGACCGAACGTAATAGAGTTTCTGGTAAAATGTTGAGGACATCATCATTGGGAGAGAAGCTCCTGTCTTCACACTCTTTATCCTGTGCTTTTTCACCCTTTTTTGGAGTCATAAACAACTTCGTACGGGCAGAACGCCTCAAAGACTTCTTCAATACTGAAGAATCACAGCTAGGGGTCGTCGGGCATCTCTTGGATGAACAAATTTCTGGTGTGCTAGACAATAACCTTAATGGAGTAGAGACTTCTTTAGCAGGAGTTCCCCCTTGAACAATTGGTTCCTTGTGAGAATAGTTGACAGGTCTTGTTAACTGTCCAACCTCTTCATTAATTCCAGATTTGCTCGACGAGATTGTTGAAATAGGAGAACTTAGCACCGACTGCTTGTACAAGGGCGGTTTTGAGGTGCATTTCATAGGAGAAGAAGCAACAGGCAGACAAGATTTATCCGTAGGAGATGCTTCATTGACGCAGGACAGAGGAGTTTTCTCTGAATTAGAATTAGAAAGTCTGCGAGAAAATCGCCTCTGGAAAGATTGGGGCATATGAGAAGGCACTATAACTTGTTCCTGGCTAGCAGTACTTGATGAAAATCCACTGTTTGCTGCATTGACGTTGATATTGACATTGGGTTGCGTACTAGGCTTTGTTTGATTAAATGGATGAGGAAGTTGCTCCTCTGGAACCTCATTTCCCTGATATATAAAGGAGTAGCAATTATTACAGTTCTAATCCTTTCCTCATAACGGAAAAATATTACATCAAAATTGCCAAAAATCAGAGGGGAAATCTATGAGGCTTAAGAGATAAAGCACTGTTATTTATCAGGTTAAAAGAAAGACAATTAGGTAAATTTAGATAAGATGTGATATTTGCCTAGGAAGTTAATCATTTAGCGAAACAAACATGATTGTACAACATAGTAATCAAATCAAGAAAAAAGAAATCAGTGAACTTTCTCGGAAAATCGCAGTTGAATATCAGGGTTTGAGACTTCTGGTGTTAACCAATTAAGATGTCAACCAAAGGAGAATTGCAATACCTCTGGATGATTTTTGATAAAGCCAACAAGTCTTTCCCTGAAAACTGCCCTCAAGATTGTGTACCCGCTTTCACTTTTTCCATTAATATTATTTGTAACTGCATCAGCTTGCAAATTGACCTGAAGTTCTGGCTTCATGCAGCAAGTAGATTCATCATGCACAAGAATCTTCTTGATTATTATAGCTTCAGGCATGATGTACTTCAACTGTGCTAAATGCGCATAAGTGAATCTCCTGAAAACGGAAACCAATCACATAAAGAGATCTAAATTGCAAAAACTGCCTAAAACAATAAAACAACAAAAATTACTACCTTTCAGTCAAATGTTGAATACTAGTGCAGATGTTTGGGAATGTAGACATGGACCCTTTTAGGCGAAGCAAGCGAATGGAGCTCTCCATGCAATTGAAAAACTCGCACAGCACCTCATATCTGATCACCAGAAAAGGTTAATCAATTTGTATGAATTGTGTGATCAACAATATATGAAACACCAAGCACACAAGGTTAAAGATCAAGAAATATTCTCTACGTTAATCTTTGAAAAAAGGGGCAGAAAGCTATTTATAAAGCTAGCCATATCATGATAATCCAAAGGACACGGGAAAACATACTTTTCAGGAATCTCGACGGCGGGTGTTTTAGCCTTCGAAGACTTGGAACTGGAGCTAGGTCCCGGGCCGACCCCAAGCTGCTCCGCCGACCAGAGATCTACGCTCGATTGAGCGAGATCGGACCGATCTGAGGCCCTCTGAAGCCCGCGGGCCACCTGCCGCACCTCCTTCAGGGAGAAGGCAATGCTTCGGTTCCTGGATCGTTGAGGAAACGGCTTCTCCGGCGTGAAGATCTGGTCTGTGACCGCCGCGATCTTGGCTGGTGGCTCCGATGGCGGGTTGGCAGAGACAGCAGACCTCTTCTTAGCCGAAGCGGAATATTTGGATGGGGCTTCGGAGATCATCCCGTCGTGCTGCGTAGATCGAAGGCAAGG
Source organism: Canna indica (assembly GCA_034359265.1). Lineage (NCBI taxonomy): Eukaryota > Viridiplantae > Streptophyta > Magnoliopsida > Zingiberales > Cannaceae > Canna > Canna indica. Next base: position 76,185,860 of record CP136890.1, read on the forward strand.
GGAGCGATGCAGCGGCGACGGCGGAGAAGAGGGGCGGCCAGAGATGCAAAGTGAACGAGGAGGGTAAAGGTCGTATAAACAAGCAACCTCGTCGTGGCGGGAAATCAGTGTTGGCGGGAAATGCTAAGCGGGCTGCCGCGTGGCAGGTGTTGGGTTCCCGCCATTTCACTGAGCCGGCCCCATTCATTTTGGGCCGTTTCAGATTCAATGTTAATTACTTAATTTGAAGAAGTTTAATTGTAGCTTAAAATATTGTTTAACTACCCTCTTATCCACGTATGACCTAAACAGTAAATTTCTTTGATTAAAGCATCAAATTGGTTTCTTGCGAACTTGAACGTGATCCCCAACTCAAAATTGAGTGCTCTTTTTTAAAAGAAAAAGAAAAATAGTACTAACTAATTGAAGTTCTCACAAATGTCCTTTTCTTTTTCTTTTACAATATCAATCACATCGAGGAGCCATTGGCCCTTAGGGCTGTCCATTCGATTCGAACCGAATTTGTCCAAAAAAAAAAAAAATTATACCCGAATTCCAACCCGAACCCGAACTGAACTATACCTAAACCGATTTAACCCGAACCAAAATTATTCGATTCGGTTCGATTTTCAACCCGAAAACCGAAATTTTAATTATTTTAATTAAAAATTCAAAATTCAAAATAATTACTTAATATCTATTTAAGTAATTCTGTTAAAAAAAATTAAAAAAATATTTTTTTAATTAATTCAGTTTTCGGTTCGGGTCGGTTCCCTAATTCCGAAAACCGAAATTCAAATTTCGATTCGGTTCAGGTCAAAGAACCGAACCTACAATGATTGAAACCGAACCGAACCGAAAAATTTGTTTCGGTTTTTCGGTTCGGTTCGGTGTGAACCGAACCATGGACAGCCCTACTGGCCCTCCCATTAAAAAAAAGTTTTTATTTTGATATGTGTGCCACTATCCGATTCACGATTTGTTCTACGTCGACATTGAGTCCACTAGACTCACATACTCTGTATAGAACACGTGTTCTCTAGTTATTCTTAAAATCAAATGCTTGATTTTTCTTAAAACTAGAGGGTGTTCTGGTAATTTGGATTTTTTTAATTAATGTCAACTACCAAGCATCTCTGTGAGCGGACTACGACTGTTCCACCCTCTCTGTCATCGACCTCAGCTTCGTCCGCCTTGCTGCCTTGGCTGCGCACCCTCAAGACCCTGCGCTGTCAGCACTCCCCTCCATCCGTCGGCATGAGCGGGCCCTGAGGGCGGACGACCAAGGCAGCGGGGCAGACGAAGCCGAAGTCGGTGACAGAGAGGGCGGAATAGTCGCAGTCCACTCACAGAGATGCATGATAGCTGGCATTAATTAAAAAAATTCAAATTACTAGAACGCCCTATGATTTTAAGAAAAATCAAGCATCTGATTTTAAGAACAACCAGAGGACACGTGTTTTATGCAGAGAATGTGAGTCCAATGGACTCAATTGTCACGCCCAACTCGGGATCACGTGACCGACCAGAGTATACGTGTCTATACCCCGCAGTCTAACTCATGCACATGCCAATTCAAATAAATAAACATAGTGTAAAGAATATAACGAGTTTTAATTTAAAAGAAAACCAAACCAGATTTCACATAAGTAAGTTTAGCAAAATAGTAAAGTGCGGAAATAATAAATCAAAGTTTTTAACAGTGTATTTTAACAAAAGAAATCTGAATAAAGGACATGAATGTCCTCACGGGACTACAACTCCAAAACACCAAATCACAAGTGTATGATAAAACCACTAAAGACTCGACTACAACCCCCAACTAGGACTGTCATGAGATCAATGTGGCTCCTCTGCCCTCCAGTTGCGCCAAGTGCTCCAGCCCACCTCATCGGTCAGGCTCTACAAAACAAAATAAAATGACAACGGGTGAGTTCAAAGAACTCAATGAGCGGTTCTACCAACCCCCACGAGAAACCACACACAGATATATAGCATAATGATAAAATATCTGACCCAAGCAGAAAAAATCACAAGGGAATGACTAGCTAACAGACCATCTGGCCACCACATGCCCAAAGGCATCCAACACCCTAACGGTGAAGTACAACAGGCCTAAGCCTACCATGCCCTAAAGAAACAAACATACTAGGACAATCGGGATTGGCTCATCCGAATTTATCCTAATATAGAGAAACTCGGGAGCAATCGGGATATGCTCGTCCGAACTTGCTCCATGAGACACGAAGGAACAATTGAGATTCGCCCGTCCGAACTTGTCCCTTTAAGATATCATAGGAATAATCGAGATTTGCCCGTCCGAACTTGTTCCACGAGGAAGCACAAGAATAATCGGGATTTGCCCATCCAAACTTGTTCCAAAAGAGATAATGTAGGAATAATCGAGATTCGCTCATCCGAACTTATTCCTTTAACATGGGTTGAGAATTAATCATCCAACCTTTCGGGTCAAGCCCGCAATCCGGCTCCTATCCGCGCCTCTTCGTCATTCATAAAGATATGGCGCAACATGACCTAAGTCAAGTGTCTCATATGGTGTCTTAGGGCGCGTTTGTTTGCGAAAATATTTTTTGACTTTTCGTTTCGTGAAAATCGAAATGGATTTTCAAATTTCAAAATTTTGATTTTGATTTTTTTGTTTGGCGAAAACGCGTTTGTTTGACATGTTCAAATTTCATGTTTCGCGAAATGAAACCAGCGAGAACTTGTTTGTTTTGTGTTGATTTCGTTGACAATTTTGGGGACGAAAACTGAAACTGTGTTTGTTTATCAAATATAGTTTTAGTTTTAGTTTATTAAATTATACTATTTTATAATTATAAAATTTAATTTGAAATTATTAACTTAAATTTAAAAAATATATGGATGATATTAATTAGTTGATAAATATATTGTGAATATTATTTATTTAAGATATAAAAATTATTAAAATATATTTTATTATATTTTTAATTTATAAATAATTTAAAATAATATTTGTAAATAATAATAATAAATTAATTAATAAAGTTACGTATCAACTAAATATTAATAATATTTGTAATTAATTAAATATTAACTAAATATGAGCTACGTATCAATTAAGTATAAACTCGTATTCTTTTACTTCTTTAACTAACCCAACTTAATAATGATTGAAATTAATAATGTAGTAGTTTTTATAAAGTTATAAAGTTATAAAGTGACATTTAATTAATACATAGATAGAGTTACATAGAATTACATGAGTTGAATATAAAGTTATTATACACACATGATAGTATTAATACAAGATTGATCTATTGATCTAGTGGCTGACATTTTGATAAAATGATGTTCAACCTTCCATTAACATTCTTGTGCTTATAATTTAAATTTATAAGTGTAACAAGTTGAGAGTTGAGATGAGGTACATAACTAGAATGGATAGAGTTGTTGTTTTGAGATCAGGGGATAAGCTATAAGCTATACATATAGTGTAAAATTTGATAAGAATATATTAGTTAGTTCATATTCTTTCTTATTACTCTACACCAAAGAAAGCTGAAATCGATGCTATTGTTGTCGAGATAGAGGCAGAGAAAGCGGCAGCTGAAGCAGCAAAGATATTTTTATTAACTATCGATGATATTTTAAGTATCAAATACAATGACATGTTTTTGTTAACTTAGATTGTAACCTGGTAATAATGATCAATGACATACAAAAAATTTTAAGTATCAAATACAATAACATATTTTTATTAACTTAGATTGTAATTTGGTAACACTGATCAATAACATACAAGATTTTTTAAATATCAAATACAATAACATATTTTTATTAACATAGATTGTAACTTGATAACACTGATCAATGACATACAAGATTTTTTAAGTATCAAATACAATAACATATTTTTTGATACACTGAGCAAGTTACTACATCCGCCTGAGGTTGATGAGTTGGAAGTTGGCAATCGGAAAACATCAGCCGGGATCAAGCCTTGTTACATTTTTTTCTTCATACACTCACTGATAAGCATTGCATAATAGATACAACCCAACAAACAAGCACCATCAATAATATTGTTGTCAATTTTGACGGTAAAAATGTAGGACAATGAAGGAAAATGTGTATCACCATTAATTGGTGATCGCCTCCAATTCATAGTCCACCAAAATAAAGTTTGCCCATTATCTTAAAACAACCAAAGTATAAAGCACAACCACACATTTATATAAGCACAACCAAACAATAAAACAACCACGCATTTATATAAGCACAACCAAATAATGAAACAACCACGCATTTATATAAGCACAACCAAACAATGAAATATAAGCACAACCACGCATTTATATAAAATCATAATTGATAATAGGCAACATTACTTTACGACCTTAGGAGGAAAGTGCACATAACCATTATTTGGTTATCGCCTCCAATTCCCCGTCGATATAAAACTAAAGTTAATCAAATAATAAGATAAAATAGTCAAATTACATTAGTAGTCCAATAAAGTATTTAGGTTTACATCATTATTGTTATCTAACCTATTTAAAGAAAAAAATAATTGCAATGAAAATAAGTACTATCAACCCCTTGCAACCCATGTCAAGGAGCTTGTCCATTTTTACCTCAAGTGAAAAGAGGTCCCTACTTCTTTGGTACACTTCTTCTTCCTCATCGTGTATTGTCGTTACAATGAGAGTGATCCATCGAAAGAATTGACAAATAGGAATGTCCCACACTTCTCTAATTTTTTACTAATATCTTCCCATACAGTCTTATCAAAATTGAGATTGCCTAATTCAGCTTGTCTATTATACAAAAGGTACAAAAATTCTTCTGTGGCATTCTTTGGCCAGAACTATGACTTTTCCCTCGGATTCCGATGGCCACCCATATGTCCAACTTATTATATCTACTTGAAAATATATTTGTAAGTTAACCATAAACAACATAAATGAAATATACTAACATCATATACTAACAGTAAGCAATATTGAACAGATATTGACAGTGAAATAGTAATAGAGCATAATGTAGCATAATGAACATAATAACCCATGTATAATGTAGCAGATATTGATAATGAAAAAGTAAAACATAGAGCATAAATATACTAACCATGTAGTAGAACATATGAATTAACAAACAAATAGCAGAAGAACAACAGTAAACAAATAGCAGAACATATGAATTAACAAATAAATTTAATTCGCAGAAGAACATCAAAGCAACATGAAAAAACAAAAACCCTAGATAGGGCAAAATAACCCTAGAAACATAGCTAATGAAATCATATACATTTGATAAAAAATTCAGTTTTCACTGAGAGTGAGCAACATAGCTAATGAAACATAAATGAAAAACAGAATATATCTAAAACCCTAGATCGGGCAACATATATCAATAGTAGATAAATAAAAACTACAACATCAATGAATCTCTTGATAAATGCAACACAATTAAATGGAAAACAAAAAATATATGAAACCTTAGATCGAGCAATAAACAAAGCTACATCAGTAAACAAAACAACTAGCATGATTTAATAAAACCATTCTCCAAAGCATGAACACAATCAAACCAGAAACATAGCTAATGAAACCATATACATTTAATAAAAAAATCAATTTTCACTAACAGTGAGCAACATAGCTAATGAAACATTAATGGAAAACAAAATATATTTGAAACCCTAGATCGGACAACATATATCAACAGTAGATAAATACAAACTACAACATCAATGAATCTCTTGATAAATGCAACATAATTAAATGGAAAACAAAAAATATATGAAACCCTAGATCGAGCAATAAACAAAGCTACATCAGTAAACAAAACAACTAGCAGAAGGACATATGAATTAACAAACAAATAGGTACAACACAATATACTAACCAGTAAGAAGAATAGATGAATAAAATATAGCATGATTTAATAAAACCATTCTTCAAAGCATGAACACAATCAAACCAGAAACATAGCTAATGAAACCATATACATTTAATAAAAAATTCAATTTTCACTAACAGTGAGCAACATAACTAATGAAACATAAATGGAAAATAGAATATATCTCAAACCCTAGATCAAGCAGCATATATCAACAGTAGATAAATACAAACTACAACATCAATGAATCTCTTGATAAATGCAACATAATTAAATGGAAAATAAAAAATATATGAAACCCTAGATCGAGCAATAAACAAAGCTACATCAGTAAATAAAACAACAAGCATAAGAACATATGAATTAACAAACAAATAGGTACAACACAATATACTAACCAGTAAGAAGAATTGATTAATAAAATATAGCATGTAATAAAATCATTCTTCAAAGCATGAACACAATCAAACCAGAAACATAGCTAATGAAACCATATACATTTAATAAAAAAATTCAGTTTTCACTAACAGTGAGCAACATAGCTAATGAAACATAAATGGAAAATAGAATATATCTGAAACCCTAGCTCGGGCAACATATATCAACAGTAGATAAATACAAACTACAACATCAATGAATCTCTTGATAAATGCAACATAATTAAATGGAAAATAGAAAATATTTGAAACCCTAGATCGAGCAATAAACAAAGCTACATGGAAAAATAAAAACCATAGATAGGGCAAAATAACCCTAGATCGAGCATAAAACCTTAGATCTAAAAAATTCAATTTTCACTAACAGTGAGCAACATAGCTAATGAAACATAAATGGAAAACAGAATATATCCGAAACCCTAGCTCGGGCAACATATATCAATAGTAGATAAATACAAACTACAACATCAATGAACTCTTGATAAATGCAACATTATTAAATGGAAAACAAAAAATATATGAAACCCTAGATCGGGCAATAAATAAAGCTACATCAGTAAACAAATCAACTAGCAAAAGAACATCAAAGCAACATGGAAAAATAGAAACCCTAGATAGGGCAAAATAACCCTAGATCGAGCATAAAATCTTAGATCTAAAAAATTCAGTTTTCACTAATAGTGAGAAACATAGCTAATGAAACATAAATGTAAAACAAAATATATTTGAAACCCTAGATCGGGCAACATATTTCAACAGTAGATAAATACAAACTACAACATCATTAATCAAAAAATATATGAAACCCTAGATCGAGCAATAAACAAAGCTACATCAGTAATCAAAACAACTAGCAGAAGAACATCAAAGCAACATGGAAATATAAAAACCCTAGATAGGGAAAAATAACCCTGGATCGAGCAAAAATCCTTATATCGGGTAATAATAGAGCAACATTAGAGAAGAATGTTCACACAACTTTGAACCCTAGATCAAGAAGTTTGAAAATGGAAGCACATGAAATCGGAGAAAAATGAAATCGTAGATCTATATCTAAGAAAGAGCGGCGACGAAAATGGAAGCACATGGAATCAGAAACAACAAACCATCGAAAAGAAAAAGAAAACCCTAACGTCAGACGAACAGTGAACAAATGATGAATCAAAGAAGGAAAACATACCTTCAAGGTATTGTGTTCAGTAGACTGGACAATACAACTAAATAATCAAAGAACATCAAAGCGACATGAAAATCCTAGATCGAACAATACAGATCAACATCAGAGAAGAATGTTCACACCTAGATCAAGAAGTTAGAAAATAAAAGCACATGGAACCGAAAGAAAAAGGAAAACCCTAGATATAGATTTGAGAAAGAGCGGCGAACAAACCATGGAAAAGGAAACCCTAGGTCGGACGAACAGTGAACATATGATGAATCAAAGAAGGAAAATGTACCTTGTGTTCGGTAGACTAGAAGGACAAGGAGAAGTATCCGTCGACGAAGTGGAAAGAAAGAGATCCGTTGGCGAAGGAGAAGAAGGAATGAAGTCGGTGACAACTTGTCGCCTATTGTCGCCAAAGAGAGGGGCTCACGCGATCAGTCGGGGGTGGGATGCCCTAACCCAAGTGATCGGGTTTTGTTTGTTTCCGCGAGACGGGCGAAAAACTTGCAATTATTTACAAGTCTGCCACCGCCCGTTTCGGGCTATTTTCGCAAAAACCAGAATTATACTCTGAGTAGAATTCTGGTTCATGTACAAATGTGGGTTTCGCGAAAACTCGGTTTCACGAAAATCCAGACCCGTTTTAGTCAACAAATGGGTTTTCGGGCTGGGTTTTGGTTTCAAACGAAACCAAAACGTGAAAACGTGTGTAACAAATAGGCCCTTAGGGATTCCCTAGTTGGGAACGCTACAACACTTAATACCTGATCCCAACCCCTATACCTGTAACATCATAAACCCGTGAGATTTTATTACATGCATAAACTTTATTTGTTGGTTCATAACAGATTATGCTGCCCCTTTTTGAATTTTAATTTTGCAATTAAAATTATAATCACCGAGATTAGGGTTTATTTTAAGCTTACTATTGTGCCCAATACTAGTGTATCTAACCCGAATCTGGTTTCCAAAGTATGTGCTATGTTTCCAAACTATGGTTTCGGGTCGAAACAATTGGTTACATGACTATGCTCGGTAAACTATACACATCACAACAGAGATTAAAAGAATCAGCCCAGATTCACAATTCAGCATGACTTTCCAGCAACATTGAATTTTCAGCATATCATGAAAATAAATCCGAAATTTATAAAAATTAGATCATTAATTATCATCAAAACATAATACTAATCTTGAGATAAATCTCATAACTTTGATACTTATTAAACAAGGCTAACAAGCATCAACAAAATCTTTAAACAAGCATCAAGCATCACGATCAAGAACCCATCTCAAGAACACACATGACATCAATATCAAAATCTTAATTTTGTTAAACATGAGTTCTATCCAAAAATCACAGATTAATTACAAGATATGCTTTGACATATAGGAACCCAAATTGATAAGCAATTCAAGGCATGGATCTCAAGAACACCAAGAACCTTCACTTAGGCATTTTATCGAACATGTTGAGGGCACCCTTATCCCCACCTTGGCCGAGAACCCCTAGGGTCATCCTAGGGCTGTCGAGCCCCATGGGGGAGGGGGGGGTTCAGCCCTCCTCTTACACAACAATCAAAAGAATGGCGAGAATCCGAGAGTTAACGGAAAAATGGCTCCAAAGATATCCAAATTCAAGAACGGCATCAAAAGAAAGCACGAACACGAGAAACCACGGAAAAGGGGAGGGAAGATCCACTCACACGAATAGGAAGGGAGATTAGAGGAGAATTCTCGATCGGCGACCTCCGAATCCGGCTCCAAAAGGTGGTAGCTCGGTTCAAACAAGGGGGAAAGGGGGCGGGGACTCCACTCCAAGCCGCCGACTTCAAGAGAGGAGAAGAGGGAGAGAGGCGGCTCGGCTTGGCTGGGCGGCTCCTCTCTGCTCAGCTCTAAGAGAAAGGAAGAAGGAGAGGAAGGAGGGGCTCGGCTCGGCGGCTGGGCTTGCTTGGCGGCTCCAAGAGAGGGAAGGGAGGGGTGGCGGCTCCTCTGCGGCTGACGGCTCATCTCTTCCCTCAATTGGCTTGTGCAGCTCCAATGGGGAGACGCAAGCCAAAAAGGGGAAAATTTATAGATGCCTTCCCAAGGCCTCAACCCTAGCAACCCGCATCCGCCTCGAGCCGAATCCAAACCCGCAACCCGACTAAGCTTAATTAAACCCAATCTAACCCCACACTCCACATAAGAATCCAACACATGCACACCCATATGCGACATAATTTAATAACCATGCACACACAACATAATAATTAAATAAATTTATCTAATCAAGAAAGAAACCGCATAATTCAAATTCCTACTTACCCGAGCTCGCACCAAACCATGAGTTGACTCGGCTCGACCTCGAACTAGCCCGCTAGACTGACAATCACAAATAATAATAGAATTAAATATTAATATCTAGGATATTATATCAATGCTAGCATAGAACAAACCTCAATTCACTACACTGTTCACATCTCTACTGACATATTGAAACTTTACATTCTCAATTAGACCTACAAGATAACGAATATGATATATGATGTTTTTATTTGACTGGAAAGGTTCCATACAATTATTGCATATATTAATTATTAGTTTTGAATCAAATTCAATCGTAATATTCAGTAGGTATTTCTTTTTTAAAGTCAAAAGACTAGACTAGGCTAAGCTTTGTTCAATTTTCATGGGTAAGAGGGGCAGAGGTCCCTGGACGTGTACCCTCTGCCACTTCCATATGTACATCACACAAGCCTAGTTCAGCAATTTCATTCGTCTCAGATATCAAAACACTACAATGTCTTGTGATTAAATTATTGACACCTTTAACGGTAGGTGTAGTAGTAGAATGACTAAAATAAGCATCAATGTCTTCACTCCCATTGAGAGCCTTCTTTGCATGAGAATCGTACAAACTTTTGTACATATTGTCATCAGGACATACCTAATTCCCACAATAACTCCAATTAAAAACATTTTTACTATGCAAACCAGCTTTAGCTAAAACATGTGCCTCCTTATTTAAGCTCCTATTAATGTGTTTCTAGCTACTTACAACACCTTCATTCCTTCATCAGCCTATGCAGCTTATTAATCAAATTGGTGATCCTCCAATCTGTACTCAGTTCACCCTTTAATATCTTCACCAGAACCTCACAATCAGAGTATACCTCAATTCCTCTCCACCCCTTTTTCTTCACATTATCTAACCCATAACACATAGTCATAGTTTCAGCAAGTAACAAGTAATCAGCATAACAAAATTTGATACCTGCAAATTGCCACTCCCCTTGTTTTCCAATCAAAAAACCCAACCTAGCTTCCTACCTGGCCCTGCTCCACATTTCTTAGCTCACTTGTAATACTTTTTTAGCACTCTTTCATCTCTGAACAGTACTGCAAAGTGTCATTAAGGGCAAAATTAAAAATACTCTTCAACCTCCAGCCTTTGCCATTGAATTTGATCTTGTTCCTATTCTTCCAAAGAAACCACAGAGAAATAGCTATGAAAGCCTTCAATCTGATACTTGACTCCTTCTCATATCCACTTCCTTCATTCGGCCATTCAACCATTCACCTTTCTCCCAATTCTGAAAATAACAAAATTTAATATCCAGAAGCTCCTCAGCCAATGCCCAGTACTTCCTTGCATTCTCACATATAAAAAGATATGGTCTATTTGGTCCTCCTCCAGTTTATAGATCAAACATTTCTCAATCAACTCATTCTTAAATTTAGAATACAACCCTCACACTAGTAGCCTTTTCCATAGTAATTTCCACACAAATATCTTTGCATTTTGAGAAACTTTTAGCTTCCATACATCACTCCATGTAACCTCTGGCCCCTCCTCCAACTCCTCTTTATTTTTCAGAAACCAATATGCATTCTTCATGAAAACCTCTCTAGCTCTACTATCCTTCCATACATAGGAATCCTTTCCTCCATCCTCATCCACTTGTGTACTAATAATTTTTTTCCCACAAACCATTACCAAAATATTCTTTAACCAGATTCAAGTTCCAATCATCATCAGTGAGAAACTCCTTTACCCAATTACATTTCTCTATCAGCTTGCAATCAAAATAAGTAGGCTGGTACATTAAAGGAATCTCATTCAGCCAAGGGTCCCTCCAAATGTTTGTATTCCCTCCATTCCCTATCCTTTTTCTCATGTCGGCTCTCAAAGTAAACATACCGTTATAAATGGCCTTAGATAGTTAGATATCCAAGACACTTTCCATTTTTCTCTCTCCTTCCGTGGATGCCATGCTCCATATTTGCTTTACATCATCTTCACCCATGGACATTTATCATCATTCAATAATGCAAACACTCTTTTGGCAAAGGTAGTACTCTTTTGTCGTCACTCTTTGCCAACTAAGCAGCCTGGCATATTTCTTGTTATTACCAGCACCCAAGAAAAAAATCTCTAGAACACTTCTCAATGTTCTTCACAGTCTCACACATTTATCACTAACCCAATAGGTATTTTTCGATAGCATAAATGATAACAATTTTAATAGTAGAAATTTCACTAAATAAAACATAGCCATGTATATAAAGGACCCTACTTACAGCCTTGCACTCACCAAGGTTATTCATGTAAATGAGTCCATAAGTAGAGGAGTTAGAATTAATATCCAATGCACCATCAATATTGATTATAATATAATTAGGAAGAGAAGATTTCCAATGATAACTAGGATTATTTGCTCTAAAAAATAACAATACATCATCAACATACTTTTAATAGTAACAAAAGTTACACTACTAGAAATATTGTAATTTGCGTCGGGGAATGAAGCGGTCGCAGATGCGATAGCAACGATAATGTGTCGCGACTGTTGGTGAAATGACCACACTAGAGGGGGGGTGAATAGTGTATTTACTAATATTTTTGCCTAAATTCAGTTTTAATCGTTTCTTTGGTTACTTAGGCAAATTACAACTTGAGAAGCAAGCGGAAGCAAAGTAAATACAATAATGAAGTAAACACAAGTAGAAGCAACGCAAACACAACTATTTATAGTGGTTCGGCCCCAATGCCTACTCCACTACCTAAGCACCCCGCTTACGATTTCCAAACTAAACTTTACTAGATTAATCTTGTTTCCCTTACAATAAGGACTTTGACCCGAAGAGTCCCGCTCTCAACCTAAGGCACTTCCACACCCGGAAGTCTCCGCCTTCTTACCGAGAGCACTATTCCACCTCAACCCTAAGGGACAACTCAACAAATCCTAGTAAACTATGTTTACACCGGTGGAATTAAGCCTCAAATACAAAGGCAACCATCCAATTTCAAGACCTAACAACCTAGGTCTTTACAAGCTTAAATACACTGAAATAAATAACAAAAGTACATAAATAATGGAGCAAATAAATAATTTGCTCCAAACACGAGTCCTAGTTCCTCTTGATGCCTCAACGAGGAATCGTTCAAAGCTTGAAGGCAAGATCAATGATGAATCATGAAAACTAGGGTTATCAAAGGGATGGCTCAAGAAAATGCTTTGAGAATGATCAAGAATGACTTAATGGAAGCTTAGATCAAAGAGGAAACACTCCCATGGCTTGATATTTATAAGCCATGAAGAGTTGGCATGAAACACCCAACTCAACAGCTAGGAAACTAGTCATTTCCGTTGTCCGGTTGTAGGTTCGGTTGATCGTCGGTTGACCGACCGAGCGACCGAAGGCATACTACCGCTTTATGACATACTTCGATCGATCGACTTGCCTACTGCTAGTTTTTGGCAGCATTCGATCGATCGAAACTGGGTATACTACTTGGTTTGGCTCGTTTCTGGGTTCCGTCTTCACTAAGTCTACTTATATAATATTTATGTTTTAAAATTATTAACTTTAAAACATAAATGTTATATAAAGATTAACCCCCCCATTTGGATTCAATAAAAATATCTAAAAAATCAAAATCCTTAAGAATCAAAATCTAGTTTTGGGGGTCTAGTACAAATTTTCGGAAAACAGAAATTTTTTAATCTCCCGAGTCAAATATGGATATGTTAAAGACTTTCAAAAATACCTCGCTATCTAGTTTTTACCCAAGGAATAATTATTGACATTTTTTTTGTCAAAAAAATATCTAGGTCATATAGCCCTCCAAGGAGCTCCCTAGGCTTAGTGAATTCCAGGGTCATTTTCTAATTTGCCGGTTTTTTCATGTTTTGGGGTTCGGATTTGGTTTTTGGGTTCTTATGCATCATCATGAGGATTTACAACACATGCTAGACACCCTAGACATAAACTTCAACTTCCCGAAGAATCCCGAGCGTCGACGAGCATCCTTGCCAATTTCTTTGATTTTTCTGATTTTTCCGATCGAGGACGTCGTGCGCTAACTGACTTGGAACCTGAAAGATTTCTCAATGAAACATTAGTTCCATGTTTGTTATCATCAAACCGAGATTAAGACCAAGGTAGAAAACCGTAAGCCAACAGCGACCGCATTTTGCAACCGCCTCTTGCTGTCGCAAAACCGTCAGAGATTGAATATTTCAACCCGTGCGCGATCCATCAGTCGCATCTCTCTCTCTCTCTCTCTATTATGTCCGGGTTTTTTTTAAATTAATAATAATAATAATAATAATAATAATAATAATAATAATAATAATAATAGATGGTCGTAGAGGTGGCAGGTGGCAAGTGAGGGTGAGGGTGAGATGAGGGAGAGGTGTTGTTGAGGGGTTTTAAGAGAGGGAAGGTGTGAGGAGATGTGAGAGAAGAAGAGGAGGAAGAGAGGTTGCCCGCGCGCAAAGGGAGGAGATCGAGGAGGAGTCAGCGCGTGTCGCCGGTGGAACTCGTCGTCGTCGGAATTGCGGAATCGAGGTAGGAGATCTCATCCACTCCGTTGTTTACTTTCGTTATTATCTCTGCCGATCTAACAGCCGCAGACAAGGGGGAGGTTGCTGCATCGTACCCCACGTGGGCTGATCGCGTGCGTAAGTCGCACGCAGCGGTCGTGTGATGGTTGCGGGTTGCCAGGCCATGGTCGGCCAGCCGGAGGGTTGCCACGCACAGATCGCGCAACCATGGCGGGGCCGAGCAGTCGAGCGCTGCTGGGGTGGGCCATCTGACTAGGGCGGGGCCGGAGGGTCGAGGAGAGGGTGGGGGCCGTGGAGTCGCCGGTCGACGATGACTAGGCGGCTGGCCGGGAGAGGAGGGGGTCTGCGGGTGATCGGAGGAGGAGAGAGAGAGAGAGAGAGAGAGAGAGAGAGAGAGAGAGAGAGAGAGAGAGAGTTTGGGTGTCCCGCCGGCGCCGGGAGCCGCGGGAGAGAACGGCGAGGTAGGGAGGGCCGACCGGGGTGATTGCCGGCAGCCGAAAGGGCCGGCCCGGTGCAAGTTCGAGGGAGCAGGGGAGGCGGCGTCGGGCGCAGGAGTGAGGGGGAGAGGGAGATGAGTGAGATGTGATTTTAGATTTATTTAATTTAATAAATAGGGTGTTTAGAGAAGAGAGCTGTATCGCATGAAATGAGGTTGATTTGTGAATTATTAGGGTATTTTTATAGTTGATCGTAGAGTCATCGGATCGAGTTGAGGTGAATACCCAAGTTGTAAATTTTCACGTGCTGAACATGATGGTGGTGTCGAATTTTAGATTGGAGATCGTTTGGTATGATTTTTATATTTTCCGATATTTTACTCTTGTTTAGTAAGTGAGTGATAGTTGTGTTTGAAATTAATTTATTTGGTGGACCCCGAGTTGTCGGTTGAGGTGAATAGCAATCTTGATCATTTTCGCGTTCTGAACGCGACGATGGGGTTGGATTTCCATGAAAATATTGTTAGGACGTTCTTTTAGTTGGTTAGTTGTTGAGGTTGTCGAGGTGTTTAATTAATATTAAATTATTAGTTTGAAAATTTAGTTGATTAATTGGTGTATATTATTGTAGTTTGAAGATTGTGTTGGGGTGAGTTGAGCCTGCAAGTCTGTCGTTCCTTGTCTGATGTTGATTTGTCGTCGGAGATAAATTACGAAAATACCTTTGCTTTCGTTGTTTTATTTGCTTCTTAAAATTTATTGAACTCATGTTGCACATTATTGTTGGACATGCCATGTAGAGAAATTGCATGTGTTATGTTTTATTGTTGTTTATTGGCGTTTATTCTTGATCATAGTATGTTATACTAATACTATAGTGCATTGGATTAGTCATCGTGTGCATAATATCATGTTGTTATATTTGGTGTTGTTTACTTGTTGAGCATATTATTATCCTGTTGATCATGTCATAATCACTTTGAGTTGTTATATTGTTGATCATGATGTTTTGTTATTATCATGTTGTAATCACTTGGCGTTGTTGCTATATTGTTGATCATGGTGATATACCTTGTTGCACTCTTGGAGTTAAGTTGCATGATTATTGTCGATCTGTAGGCTACGGCCTTGGAGAGGACTTCGATCCAGGACCATTTTATTATGGTACCCCCTAGGGATGGGAGAGGGTATGGATATTGACTAATCACTTTGGGCACCTTCGGGTGTGGGGATGTCGGACGCGACATCTGACAAGCTACCTGCTTGGTGGGCGTAGTCGCATCATCGTTGGAGCGGACGGTTGATGCCACTCTGCAGGTGGTAGAGTGAGAGGTTTTTACCCAATGGTCCACACGCTCGATGATTCAGTTGATGTTGTTTAGGAGTAGGTGAGGAGTATTTGTTGTGTTCATTGTCTTTGATTGCATCTTAAGTCATATTATTGTTTACTATTGAATTGACACCTTATTCATCTCGTTGATCATATTGTGATTCTCCTACTCAGCACCCGCTGAACTCCATTATTTTTGCTTCAGAGTTGCAGGGGTGAGCGCTCGATTTATAGATCGAGGTGTAGATAGTTTTTAGACAGTCGTAGATGTGGAGCTCTGATGGCGACTGCTTTTGGAGCTGTAATATGTAGAACTATTTTATATTTTGTTAAATCTTGTATTTGATCGGACTGATGGGTTGTAATTATTGGTTTTAATGTTGTTGTTTTATTTTATGCTATGATTTGTGGCTTTTCCTTCCGCTGCGCGGTGTTCAAGTCACCGTCGCGTCTCGGGTCGGGGGCGGGACCGGGGCCAGGGCACGACTCTCTCTCTCTCCCTCTCTCTCTCTCTCTCTCAAGCCTAGCGGTCGTCGGGGTTAGCATTGTCTTGTTCTTTACGGCAAAAATATGTGATTAATCATGATATGATGGACTTGTTGTTTTGCATTTCCTTGTGTCTTATTGCAAACGACAACAAAAGAGTTTGATTTCTGAGGGTGATTTCATCTTTCCCTTGTGTTTGTCGTTATGTTTACAATTTCTTCCCTAATATTGTCTTTTTCATATATTATGATTATTGAGATGACGCATCCAAAAGATAAGGGGCTGTTTGATTAGCGAAATCGAGCTCGTTTTCGTGATTTTGGTTTCGTCGAAACCAAACCAATTTACAAAATCGCGTTTGGTTCTCGGTTTTCGCGAAACCAAATTAGAACTAGGCGAAAACTCGATTTCTGCGAAACCAACTTTTCTCAAGGAAAGTGAAAATAGACTTGAGCTATTTTCGTCGGTTTCGAGTCACCCGGTTTCAAAAAATGAAACCGCGATGGCAAACTTGTAATAAAATAGAAATCTTATTTTCATCACAAAACCCAATTTATGCGAAGAGGCGACTGCTTCCGCGAGACTTCTCCAAAGCCTGTGAGCGAGGCGACAAGTGCGGCGAGACAAGCGACAAGTGCTGCGAGACTTATGCAAGGCATCTATAGGTGACTTTCTTTCCTTCTCCTTCTTCTTCTTGGTCAGATCTGGCTTAAACCCTCGCTCTTCTTCTTCTTCTCGGCCAGATCTGGCCGGACCCCTTCTTCTTCTTCTTCTCAGCCAAATCTGGACCGACCCCTTCTTCGTCTTCTTGGCCAGATCTAGCCTTACCCCTCTTCTTCTTCTTCTCGGCCAGATCTGGCCCGACCCCTTCTTCTTTTTCTCAGCCAGATCTGGCCTTACCCCTCTTCTTCTTCTTCTTCTTCTTCTTCTTCGCCAGATCTGGCCCAACTCCTTCTTCTCGGCTAGATCTGGCTCGAGTTTGCACTCATCCTATAGCCTTTTCATATATTTTCTATATCTCAAACCCTTCATTAAGCCAATTCATTTACATGGTGATGGTTTGGATGAATCATGAGCTAATTGCTGAGTATATGTACATAATGCAAAGTTAACTGCATTCACGCAAAGCCAAACAATGAGTCGAATCATGATTAAGTGCATGTGTTAATTAGCTATATAGGAAGCCATGAATGATTATGAGTTATACTTGTTTGCTTGAATGATTATGTGTTAATTAGCTTCTGGAATCACTATACCTGATCTTTTGACTAAGTTTTAGTCCAGAAAAGCATATTTTTTCACCATACTTTAGATTCATTAGAAGCTTAGCATAAAGGAAAAGTTAGGATACCACACCAATTTCTGCTTTGTGAAGCATTGAAATGTTTTTTCATCATACTTTAGATTCAATTGACCTTTCTTTAATGATTTCAATCGAAAAACAAATACGTCTACCTCATCTTCAATATTATTGGCCAGAGCTTCCTGCAATTGCTTTGATGAGAAAGTTTTGGGTTTGGGATGCCTTGAACCTTCTTTTCCTCTATTTGTCACTAACATGTTTTTGTATATCTCCCGGGAGAGGAGAGATCAAACTTAAGAAACAAAATAATTTACAAAGAAGTAAGACACAGTCACAACAATTTCATACCTTTTAACATCACAAAAGCATTTCGATTTCTGCAACCAAAAGAAAAAATCTTACTAAGCAATAGCATCTGTAAACTTTTATATTAAGATAAAGTTCCTCTGTAATATCAATAAATAGTTAAAGTGCAGTGCAATTTTCAATTTGTTTCCTTTCTAATGAACGTAATTGTATTTATTCCAGAAGTACCATCATAGTGAAAAAAATCAAGTTCGAGCTTTATTATTATTGCTTCAAGTACATTTTTATTATGCATATTGTTTAGAGTTGTTTTGTTATACTGCCTGTGTGAATCCTATTGCTTTGTGTCCTTTGGACACTTTGGAAAGTTCTATTGAATGTTGTTATTTTGTGGTCATCTTAACTAATATTGATCCAAGGTTTAATTTGCTTCCAATGGATCTTTGTGCAAGAAATGGTTGGCCATCGAAAACCTCAAGAAAAGATTGAAAATTGGCCCACTAATATCACCGAAAAATTTTTACTCATTTTGCAAGAATATTTTGCAGCATATGGTACCACAAACTTTAAGCCCTCCATTTGGGAAGAAATTGGTGAAAAATTATACCATAAATGTGGAATTAACTTTGGGGATGAAAAGATTAGACAAAAGAAAAATCGTATTCATCGACTGTATTAAAATTTTAAGGAATTGATTAACCATACCGGCGTCATGTGGAATCCAAATACCAACAAAATCGAGAATGATGAAACGGTGTGGAATACTGTTTCGGTACGAATTCATTTATATTGAATTGGTTTATATATTTTGAATGTATTTATCATTTACATATTTTTAATGCATTTTCTTTGCATACACAGAAATCAAGGATAGCGTACAAAATGTGGAAAAAGTGCCCACCTGAACATTATCACTTAATGGATATGATATTTGAAAATCAATCTGCTAATGGTATATTAGCAAGATCCTCTACGCAACAACCATTGACTTCTGATGACGAACGAGCGTTGGAGGATGATTTCATTGGAAATGGCAGGCATAGCAAAAGAACAATAGATATTGAGGATCAGTCAGATGAGGAAACTTTATCATCTAAGCAACCTGTTCCAAGTGCAACTCATTCCTCTCGAACCAAGAAAAAAGGTAAATCAAGAGAGAGTGCTGATCTTATTTTTGCAAAAGGGTTTGATCAAATGACTAGTGCACTAAATACATTTGCTACAAGTAAGTTGTCTATGAATGCAACAACAAGTAGCTCATGCAGTGATCCACATACCATTCCTAATTGCATTGCACGATTACATACCATTCACAATTTATCTGATGAAGTTTATTTCAAGGCAACAATGGTCCTTAAGGATGATGCTGGAGCTCGGGCTATTTTTATGTCAATGCCAAATGACCGTTTGAAATATTGGGTTGAGAATCTTGATAAATTAGTTTAGATATTATAACTTGACAATTAATGGTTCTTATGTTGGACATGTAATTTGACATAGCATTGGTACTTTCAACCTTGTACTTGTAATTTTCACTCTTGTAACTTTCAACCTCTAATCAGCATTGGTACTTGTAAAATTATTATTGCACTCTTGTAATTTTCATAATATTGCACTCTTTTAATTTTCATATGGCATTGTAACTTGTATTATTTAAGTAATTTTCACTCTTGTAATTTTTAATTTCTAATTAGTAATTTGATGTGGTATTGGTACTTGTAAAATTATTATTGCACTCTTGTAACTTGATGTGCAATAATGGTAGTTAGTATACTTGCTCTATATATAGATGGAAGATAATAGATAACATAGTATACTTGTTCGTTGTGATACCTGGTTTGAGCCTTTGAGGTATACTTTCTGTGTAATTTTGTGCATATATACTTTCTGTGAACTTTCAAATGGATATATAATTTTGGTTTGAGCCTTTTCAGTTATCGTTTGAACTTTATGTGAACTTTCATACTTGCCACCTCAATGCAAATGCATGTACTTTCTGTGAACTTTCAAATGGATATATAATTCTGGTTTAAGCCTTTTCAGTTCTCATTTGAAAAGTACTTGCCACCTCAATGCAAATGCATGTGCTTTCTGGATATATAATAAACTTTCAAATGTACTTGCCACCTCAATGCAAATTCATGCTCTGGAACAATATGTTTTAGTATGAGACTACTTTGGTTCATTTCATTATATGGTTTGAATGTTGTCAGCCTAAGTACCATTTCCTCTCTTGAGTCTTGTAGCGAACAATTCCGAATGCATATATTGGTTTCAAATGCAGGATGAGTCACCCACCAAATAATTTAGATGGTGATGAAGTATTCGAAAACGCATTGGAAGAGTGTCTGGTAGCTGTAGCTGTATGTGTCGGAAATTATATTAGTTCTCGTTCGCTTCGCCAACCAATACGAACATCTGCATTATCTGGTGCGACATATGTGCAAGAGCTTATGCATAGTAGAGTAAGGTGTTACGAGAACTTATGGATGGAACCAAATCTCTTTAGAAGATTATGTGACGAATTAAGAGGGTTTGGATTAGAAGATCATAGGATCTCTGTTTAGGAAGGTGTCGCGATGTTCTTGTACACAATTGGCCACAACAAACGTGTACAGGTGGTCGCAGAGCGTTACCAACACTCAACGGAAACTGTCCACCATTGGTTTAAGAGTGTCTTAGCTACAGTAATAAGATTAGGGACACAAATAATAAAACCACGACACCCTCGAACGGTGCAACCAGAGATACAAGGTCATCCTACGTGGTATCCCTATTTTAAGGTAATATTTAATCAATCATACTAATAATCATTTTTTGCCCTATGATATGTATATTAGTCATTGATTAGGCTTGTTTTCCTTTATAGAATTGCATTGGTGCAATAGATGGAACCCATATTGCAGCGTGTGTTCCCACCGCAAAACAAACAATGTATCGTGGTCGAAAGGGAACAAACACTCAAAATATAATGGTTGCATGTGCCCACAACATGATGTTTACGTATGTGAAAGCTGGTTGGGAGGGGATAGCCAATGACTATCGTATATTTACAAACACTATATATGGGCCAAATTCTGATTTTCCTATGCTGATTCGAGGTAAAAATTATGATAAATTATCTCTATATGGTCAACTATGATATATGCTAATATGCTTACTTTCATATTTGTGTAGATGAATTTTATGTAGTCGATGCAGGATACTCCAACATCTCTAGATTTCTAGCTCCTTATAGAGGTGAACGATATCACCGCTCTGATTATCGTAGTCGAGCCCCATCTACAAAGCGAGAATTATTCAATCAAAGGTATTCCTCGGTGCGAAATGTCATTGAACGTTGTTTTGGTTTGCTTAAAGCAAAATTTCCTATTCTAAAACAAATGCCTAATTATAAGTTGGCTAGACAAAGTAATATAGTCCTTGCTTGTTGTGCGATTCATAATTTCATAATTCGACACCGTCAATCTGATAATTTGTTCGAAGAGTGGGCAAATAATGAAGTTAACAATGACGAAGATGAATACCAAGGTTCGTCTAGTGCACAAGATGGTGTGGGAGAATCTTCTGACCAAAATGTGATGCACGCAATTAGGGAGAAAATTGCAAATAAAATTTGGGCAAATCGGCGTTGAGAGATTGTCAATTGAGTTTTTATTTATAATTATGTCACAATAATATTTTCAAAGGATGATAAAATAAGCAGCACTTGTAATTTTTATCTAAAATTAATTATGTCAACATAGTTTTACAAAGTTGTCAGTTTTCACTAACCAAACACGTTTTCACTGAAACTGTATGATGAAAACTAAAAGTGTTTTCTATAACCAAACAAGTTTTCATTGGTTTCAACCAACTGAAACTGACACTGGTTTTGCTAACCAAACGCGTTTTCAGAAAATATTTCTGAAACCAAAATCAATTTTCCAAAACCAAGTTTTTAATTTTACTGAAATCAAATCGAAAATTAGTTTTCGCTAACCAAACACACTCTAAGAATTCCAGCTTTTTTGAGACATCCTGAGATAATATTTCTACATTTTTTTCATTTCCTCCGCTAAATCCCTTGTTTGCAGAGGATAAAATCTCCCCAAATGCATCCATCCCCCATGAGAGGAAAACTCTTCAAGCTAACCCCAAGAAAGTTGAGAAAGCATTCTTGAATACAAGATCAATAGATCAAGAAGCTCAAGTCAACCATGCTTTTCTGAAAAATAAATCTATTGGAAACTATAGTTTTAAGTATCCATCTCTTTTAGGTAATCAAATCTCACACCCTAAATTTGCAGTTTCTGTTGACGCTAAGCTATTTTTCTCATGTGAATTAATTTCTTCGGCAAATCTTCTTCAGCCAAAAGATTTAGATTCAAATAAATTTTCTTTAATCGATATTCTTTCTAATATTAAAGCATCAATTGCTAATTATTTTGTGTTTGATGAACTTGAACCTCTTGAAATTAGCAAATCAATTGCTAATTATTTTGTGTTTGATGAACTTGAACCTCTTGAAATTAGCAAACCTTGGTTTGCTTTTTCAATCGATCATTTTCTTGGTAGAGTCTTTTGCAATTTCATCTCAAACGTAAGCTTTTTATATATGATCGGAATTTAATATTGAAAATGTTATTAACTTGAAAAATAAGTTCTTTCTATCTAAAGAAAATGTCATCAAAGACTTTACTTGGGCCCTTGGTACTTAGGGCAAACTTGATGAACATAAGATCATAGAAGCCTAATTTCAAAGACATTGTCCAAAGAAATCCATTCGGCTCCATATTGGGTCCGTTAAACTTGTTAAAATTGATGATAACTCTTCGGGTAATTACTCTTAACTCTTTGGCTCCATATTTTCGATAGCGACGGAAAGGCGTCCGCATTACGACCACATTTTGTGACCGCCTCTTGCCGTTGCAAAACTGTCAGATATACAATATTTCAACCCGTGCGCAATCCATCAAACACATGGCATCTCTCTCTCTCTCTCTCTCTCTCTCTCTCTCTCTCCCGAAACCCTAGCCATCGTCAGGGTTAATATCGTCTCGTTGTTTACGAAAAAAAAAATGTGATTAATCATGATACGATGGACTCGTTGTTTTGCCGGCATCGTCTGAGTCTTGAAAGCCCAAGATTTCTACTCAATTTGCATTTCATTGTGTCTTATTGCAAGCGGCAACAAAATAGTTTGATTTGTGAGGGGCATTTCGTCTTTCCCTTGCGTTTGTCGTTATGTTTACAATTTCTTCCCTAATATTATTTTTTTCATATATTATGATTATTGAGATGATGCAGCCAACAGATAAGGGTTCCAACTCTTTTGAGACATCTCGAGATAATATTTCTATATTTTTTTATTTCCTTCGCTAAATCCCCTTGTTTGCATAGAATAAAATCTTCCCAAATGCATCCATCTCGCATGAGAAGAAAGCTCTTCAAGCTAACCTCAAAAAAGCTGAGAAAGCATTCTTGAATACAAGATCAATAGATCAAGAAGCTCAAGTCAACCATGCTTTTCTGAATAAGTGTTAAATCTATTTGAAACTATAGTTTTAAGGTTCCCTCTCTTTTAGGTAATCAAATCTCAGACCCTAAATTTGTAGTTTTTGTTGGCACTAAGCTATTTTTCCCGTGTGAACTAATTTCTTCGGTAAATCTTTTTAATCCAAAAGGTTCAGATTCAATAAAAAAAATTTCTATCGAGATTCTTTCTAATATTAAAGCATCGGTTGCTAATTATGTTTTATGAACTTGAACTTTTTGAAATTAGCAAACCTTGGTTTACTTTTTCAATCGATAATTTCCTTCGCAAAGCTCATTTGCAATTTCATCTCAAATCCTAAGCTTTTTATATATAATCGGAATTTAACATTGAAAATGTTATTAACTTGAAAAACATGTCCTTTCTATCTAAAGAAAATGTCATCAAAGTACTTCATGTGGGCCTTTGGTACTTAGGGCAAACTTGGTGAACATAAGACCATAGAAGCCTTATTTCAAGACACTGTCCAGAGAAATCCATTTGGCTCCATATTGGGTCCGGTAAACTTGTTACAATAGATGATAACTCTTTTAACTGGGAAAGGGGGAGATTTGTTAGAATCTGTGTTGAATTGGATTTCATACTAGAAATGTTACTTTCATTGACAGCTATCACCGACGGTCGCCCGAGCTGTCAGAAACAGCCACAACGTTCTTACGGCCGCTCAGGACGTTGCAGATGTACCAACATATATCTGCAACGGCTTGCTTACGATCGTTTCAACCATCGCTTATAAGTCGATGGCGCGCACGCGGTGCGCAAATAAAATAACTTATCCGCAACGGCTTCGCAAGGGCCACATGGACAATTGGTGACGAAATAACTTATCATTAACGGCTTACGTACGGCTTCTGCATTCGTCACTCAAGAGTCGATGGTGCGCTAACAGCGCGAAAATAAAAAGGCTTCGCGAGGGTCGCGTCGGCAGTTGGTGATGTTATTTTTTATTTGCAACGACTCAACAATGGCTAACTCGATCGTCGGTGATGAATGTTTTATTTGTGTTCGCGCCTACCCCCTTCTTTCTTCTTCCTTCTTTCTTCTCCGCGTGTTCTCGCCTCTGCTACCTCCAGCCACTACCGCCGGTCTCCGACCCTCCTCCTCCCAGATTTGTACCTTTCTCCGCCTCTAGGTATTTCTCTGGCGCCCTCGGTCTTTCTGTTTCCATTTGAGTGCTTTGGAAACTACTGAATGGATCTTTTTGTCATAATTACTCCATGTCAGAATTAATGACGGCACAGGCGGTGGGCACACGAAAGGGTACCCCTTCCCTCCGCACAACCGTCACATTTACTTCAGAAGCCGAAAGATCGCAAAACAATAACACCAATACTCGCGAGGTCTCTTGATCAACACATCAACCGAAGACCAAGCCGACGTCCATCTATCAGACCGACAAAGGCTAACACGCTATTTAGAGCTCAGCACAAAGTCCACGGACTCCGACCAAGCTCAAGGGCTATGGATTGGACTAGCACTTTGGGCTCGACCGAATTAGGCACATAAGCGCCAACACTCATGAACCAGACTCAAGTCAAGCCAGATGACTTGGCCTTTGGGCTCCACCCAGTCATATAAGGTTACTTACGTCATCATTAATTACGAGGGATTCGTCAATTACGAGCCCGACATCTCCGACATCAAACTCGACCCTTTCTGAGCACATGCCTACGAGATTATCGGGAGACATTATTATCGTCGGATATCCCTCATCATGTACTATATACAGACACGATACTCCCCAAGTACACAAAAATTTTTAATTTCTATTATCATCACCTGGAATACTTTGTTACTTGAGCGTCATAGTATTTTTTGCAAGCCCTCTAACCAAGAGAAGTGTCCGATTGCATCACCCTGATTTCAAAAAAGAATATATTATTTATTTATTTATTTTATTTAATGTGGTTATTCTCATCTGAATGTGGTGCTCATATCCATATCCGCAAGGGTGCAACGAAGAAGCGGATACTACACGTATCGATCCGCTGCCATCCTTATAGTAATTATTATATTTGTCCCTCATTTATTGTTCTGTTTTCAGATGTTCTTTCTAGTAATCATGTCATTTTAATTATTAGAGAGGCATGCTTACACGCAACACTTATCTCTCGTCATTTTGCTCCTAATTAAGCTCAGACAAGATTGGTCAATCTGATCCAAGAACCCAATTCATATCATTTGATATGCCACTTTACTGGGCTGTTTCACTGTAAATATGCTATGCATAATATTCCATCAGTCAACTACTCTCCCTAAATCAGGACTTTTTCCAACCATGTTCAACAGCATAATCTATTAGATTTTTTTTAAAAAAAATCTAAAATATAATAATTACTGTTGTTATTAAGTTTTAACAATTGTATAGTACAATGGCAATGTAAACATATTGTTCGGTTTTGAAAGGCTTAAAGCATTAATTCAATTTAAAATTAATAAATCTAAACTGCAATCACATATATTCATCACCAGAAAAATGCACACAAGCATGATCAGAGACTATTACTAATAACTACTAAGCAGATAGAATTTGTAGATCTTATATTGTTCATCATCTCATACATGCATTATCTAGAAATTCAATCCTCGTTGAATAAGTAACAACACAAACCAAATCAAGCCGATCATCTTCTGAATCCAAATTATTTTTTAATTAGATTTTGTTCTTCATAGACTGGATACTTCCTGCGCTTCTGCTCTCTTCCTCCAATCCAAGCAAATAATAACCCAGCTTAACTGGAGGAGACAAGGCTTTGGCTCCTCCATGAAACTGCAATGGCACTCCTCACATCATGAGTGCCGTCGCTCCATGAGATGGAGCCGAAGGCTTGAGAGCCCGCCGCCGCTTGATTGGATGAAGAGAACTTGATCTCGTAGGACAAGCTCTCGCCGACGGTGTCAAACACCAGTTTGCTCGGGGTCACCGTGACATCCACGCCGGGTGGACTGCTCACCACTGCTTCATATGTCACCGGCGCGGAAGCTCCAACGTTGCGGACTACTCTTTTGTAGGTGAGCACGTCGCTGCTCGAAGAAAAGACGACGGAGAGGGCCGGGTAGTTGAGGTCGCCGGGGCTCGCCAATGTGGAGGTGGAGCAGTTGAAGCTGATCTCATTCCTGGTGAAGACTGCAATCTCCGATTGACTGTACCCAATTGCACAGAGGAATGTTAGGTAGTCGTCAATGGTCAAGTCATAAATGAGGCCGGGGTTGAGCGCGCGGTTCGGATCTACATGGCCGGCGCCGCGAACGAAGGGCGTGGAGGGGGCTCCGGTGGACAAGTCCTCGATGGTCTCGCCGGAGTTGTCGACGTTGTACGCCGTGGTCATCAGAGCGGATTTGATGGCGGCGGGACTCCAATCTGGGTAGGCACGGCGGAGCAGGCCGGCGAGGCCGCTGACATGGGGGCACGACATGGAGGTGCCGGAGATTATGTTGAACTCGACCCTTCTCGGATCGATGTCGAGGTCGGTCGGGCTGCTCTTCCCCGTCCACGCTGCTAAGATGTTGACACCGGGGGCTATGACATCTGGCTTGAGGATCTCTGGGGCGCGGTAATTTGGGCCCCTGCTCGAGAAAGCCGCAACCTTTGGGGCGGTGGGAGACGTGCCGATGACCGTGCCTCTGAAATTGACGGTGGCCGTGGGCGAAGCCTGTGATTTGATGTAGTTTATGATCTTTTGTCCGGATGTGTAGCTAACCATTGTGGCCGCAACGAGGTGGGAATCCGCGATGAGCTCCTCTCCGCTAGCAGCATCGTTGGCCAGAATCATCCCAGCGCCTCCCGCTAGTTTCACCGCACTCCCCTTCTCGACGCGCGCATTGGAGCCGCGCTCGCAGAGAACGATCTTACCGGCGACCTTCGTGGCGTTGAGGAATCCTGGGATACAGAGACGAGACCCGCAATCTCCAGCATAGACCAAAGGAAGATAAGTTGAGTTCAATGTGTCTCCGGAGTATAGGGAGACGCCACCGTGGATGCTACCATCTCCGAGGACTACGTCGGCTGGAAACTCCCGGTCAATGGTGGATGCGCCCACGGTGAGGATCCATGGTGCGATGTTTACAGCGGTTTTCGGTCCGGGGCCCGAATTCCCGGCGGAGCAGGAGACAACAACCCCGTGGCGCGCGGCACCGAACGCCCCGATGGCTATAGAGTCGCGGTAGAAGGCGGGAGCAAATCCCGTGGCGCCGACAGAGAGCGAGATAACGTCGACTCCGTCGGCAACGGCAGCGTCCATGGCGGCGAGGATGTCCGAGTCGAAGCACCCGTAGGCCCAGCAGATCTTGTAGGCGGCGATGCGCGCATTGGTGGCCATCCCGCGGGCCTCACCGCGGGCGTACTGGTAGAACCCAGCGTTGGCGACGATGGCGCCTGCGGCGGTGGAAGCGGTGTGACTACCGTGGCCCTCAGTATCAAGAGGCGACTTTGATTCCGTGGTCTCATCCATCGGGCGCCCTAAGTAAGCCTCGTAGCCCTTGTAGAAGAATCGGGCACCGATCAGCTTGCAGTTGCAGGAGGCATTGAAGCCGCTCCCGGTTTCGCACGAGCCACGCCAGGAGGAAGGGGGCGGGGGAAGAGAGGAGTCATCGAAGCTAGCGCGGGAGGGGTAGATGCCGGTGTCAAGAACGCCGACGATGACGTCCGAGGCGAAGGATGAGAGAGGCCAGATCCCGGAGGATGTGGAGAGATGGAGGAACTCAGGAGAATGAGTAGTATGGGGGAAGCGGGGGCGGTCGCGGAGGACGGCGAGGACGGAGGGGAGGTGGCGGAGGACGTCAGCCTGAGCAGGGGTGAGGCGGGCGGCGAAGCCGGAGGCGGCGCGGGAATAATCGTAGAGGAGGCGAGCGGCGGGCTGCCCGCCATGGCGGGGGAGGGAGCGGAGGGTGTGGGAATACCAGTGGAGGTGGGAGGGGGAGGATGCCGGCTTGTCGGAAGGGGATACGTGGACGATATAGGTGGCCTGCGCGTCGGCGTCCCCGAGTACCAGGCCCGCAATCGTCAACACGAGGAGGCCGATCACGGCGAGGAAGAAAAGGCGGGGAAACGGATTCCCCATCGCGGCGAGAAATGAGGGCAGAGGATAGAGAGAGAGAGAGAGAGAGAGAGAGAGAGAGAGAGAGAGAGAGAGAGAGAGAGACGAGAGGTGGAAGACGAAGACCCGATGGGCCAATTGAAAGGACACACGATGACACACAACCATATAATGACAACGGTTCGATAATTTGGGTCGCGGAATGATGTTATTTACTTGGCCTTATTTCGTTGAAGTATAGGCGAGAACAACGATGCATGGCATTTACGTAGTTAATCAACAGATAAAGGGTTATGTTAGAGTGAGGGCAAAAGGACAGAAAAGATTCCGCTTGGAGGGTAAATGGGTGGGTAGGTAGGAGATAATCCACGTCGGACATCACTTTTCGTGCACATATATTTTTATCATGACATGATCATTCAATGACATAAAGATTCGTGCAAGTATATTTATTAATCGGGATTTTCTCAAGGCTGCAATCATTTAGATCCACATGAGTTGTGGGCCTTGAAATTATTGCTCTTGCTTGTTAACTTGTTAATATCGATGATGACAGAGAGATGCTATTGGCAGAATAGTTAATATTTTTTCCTAATTCATAGTTTTTAAATGAATTTTGACCAATTTTAAGATTTTAACAAATGGATCAAGTTTTAGCATTGTTCACGAGATATTAAAATAATATATTTTGGATTCTCCTTAAGTTCCACGTGATGAGGAGTATCTAGCCCCTATGGGTCTTTAAAAATTGTATTTTATGAATCTGAAAAATTTTCTCCATCATTTCTTATTCCTTTATCATGAATCTTCGCTCAATCGGCCCAAATAGTTGGACCATCCAATGGCTTGGCTCAATTCAAAAAGCCAACTCGTACTAAAAATATTTCAAGAAAATGATCACAGTGCCCTTCAAGTGCCTATAAAACGTAGACCATCGTCCTCGTGCTGGGATCTCTATTCTCTCTAGTTCCTTCCTATATTGTATTTGTTAGAATAGTCCTACCTCTAGATCCATCCTTTGTGCAAATATTGAGTTACTATAGGAGGGTATCCTCCAGAACCTAACCCAGGTTATATTTTTGCACGTACTGATCGGATTTGACATAAACTTAATCTAGTCTGATCAATTTGATCGAGTTGTTAGAAATGGATTTCATTAGTTGGTGCTTTTATTGACATGTCAAATCTATTGAGAAAACACTGAGGGGATTTATCGTAGTACACAAAGTTGTAGGGGGAAGTCGACATCTGGATCGACCCAAACCAGGCGATGCCTAGGTTAACCCACAGCAGTCAACGTAGACAATAGCTCAACCGCTAAAGCTACCAGCAATTGAAGTCAACGATGGCTCAACAGCCAAAGTTACATGTCAGCTCAAAGAAATCTACATAGATAATGCCTCAGTATTCAAAGCCACTAATACTTAAGACCTACACTAGAGATGATGAATAATATATTATTAATATTTAATTTAAATTTTAGTTTTAATCAATTTTTGATTACTTAGATAATTATTTAATTTAAAGACTAAATATGAAAGTAATAAATAAGAAAATTAATTAAACACATACAAGATATTAATGCTAACACGATGATTTATAGTTGTTCGATCCTAATGTCTACTCCACTACTTAAGCATCCCGCTTAGGATTTTCAAACTTAATTTTACTAGATTATATCGTTTCTCATACAATGAGGATATTTTACCTAAATAGTCTCCACTATCACACCAATGCACTTTCACATCCGAAAATCTTCGCCTTCCTATCGAGAGCATTCATCCACTTCAACCCAAAGGAACAACAATCACTAATCCTAGTAAACTAATTAAGTTTACACCGGTGAATTTAAACATATACACCAAGGTAATCACCATACACACACACCTAGAACTCTAGGTTATCACAAACTCGAATATAATGAAACAAAGCACAAAATACAATGTAAAAGTGAGCAATTAATAAATAATACAAACTTAGCTCTCAAACAAGATGTCCTAGGCCATCTTGATGACTTGAAGATGAATCAAGGCAAGCTCAAAGTCAATATCAATATTTCTAGGCTCAAACTAGGATTTCACCAAAGGAATGACTCAATGAAAGCTTAGGATTTGATCAATGATGTCTCAAGTATAGTAATAGTGATCAAGGAGAGTATAGGAAGGTTGGGGTCTCAAATATATAGAGAGGCATGTAAAGACCCGGATGAAAACACTACTCAATAGCTTTAAAAATAATTGTTGATGTTCCGCTGATCGATCTGTCGGTAGCAAGTTCAGTCAACCGACCATTTGACCGATGGTTGACCGAATGGCTACTAGACATTTCCAGGAAGCTTCGGTCGACGAAGGGTCAACAAAACCATCGACCGAACCTGCAGTCGAAACTGCACTGAATGTAGTTTCAGCAAGGTTCTTTCTCCCACAAGTCTTATTTAACATTAAATTATTAACTTTAAATCATAAATGTGTCTTTATCAAATACGATTGAATATTTAGCAGCCATTAATTGCTCAACACTTAGTAAATTATATCCCAAATCTGGTATAAATTGAACATTATGCAAGAGCTTTACTTTATCATGATTAGCTTTATGCTGATTGTTCATTTTCCGTTCCCAAGCTACACTTTCAACTTTTATGTTTCTTCAAGCTCTTTAAATAGAGATTTCATCCATGTCATATGATTCGAACAATCGCTATCTACAAATCACACATTGCTTGACTTATTGTTAGTATCAAAATGAGTCATAAAAAGCTTACTACTTTCTTCTTCATCTTCTGCTGCATAATTCACATATTGATCTTTGTACCAACAATTGACTTTTATATGAAGACACTTCTTGCAATGAGAACACTGAATGCCACTCTTGTTGTTTATTTGCTTACCGGATTGGCGTTGCCCATCAAAGCAACCTCTACCTCTTCCGTTACACCGACCTCGACCGTGGAATCCTCCTCTTCCACGACCCTTGCTAATTGAGTTGTCACTTTCTTCATTCTTTTCAAGTGATCGATTAATTCTTGCCTCATGTGCTTGCAAGAGTCCTTAGATTCTTCTATAGCAACAACTACATGATTAAATTTTGGAGTTAAAGCTTCTCAATACCTTTGCTAGAATCGTTTCATCGAAAATCTTTTCACCATAGGATCGCATTTGACTGACTATTGTTGTTGCCCGAGATAAAAAATCTACAATTGACTCCACTTTTCATATACAAGGCTTCAAAGTCATGTCGTCGTAGTGATTGCAATCTCACCATGATTTTTTGAATCACCTTGAAACTCCTTATGCAAAATTGACCAAGCCTTCTTTGACGTGGTTGTTGTTGCGATTCATGAGAAGATGCTATCATGAACAGCTTGTTGAGTAATCACCAATGCATTGTAGTCTTTCTTCTTGTCCTCCTTCAATTTGGTTTCTTCATCAATATCTTCATATCCTTGTTCTATCAAGTCCCAATGATATTAAGATTTGAGTAGAGTTCGCATCCGGATAATCCAAAACTCGTAGTCTTCTCCTTTATAAATAGGGATGAGTGGTTGTGTAGCATTCATTGCATTGTCGTTGCTACCCATTGGTTTTCCCTATTTACTCACTCTCTCTCAAGAAGGCTCTGAACCAATCTGTAGAAGATATAGGAGAAACACACAATAAATTAAGGTAGAGGAAGAACACAAGTTGAAGATATAGAATCTGGAATGATTTTTAAATGTAAAAAATAAATGAAGTATGCCTATTTACAGGGCTTACAATAAAAAATGTGATAGACATACACAACTGCAACTACAACCACTAAACTCATTTCAAAGATAACATTAAACTCATTAAACCTACTACATAGACTCCTTCAAAGACACTATATCCATAAACCCATTAAACCCACTACATAGATTACTGCATCCATGTTTAGCATTTCCAAAAATATAGGGAGATAACTTATAGCACAAACTTTGAATCATTCTTCAACACTTTCCACCGTCAGCCTCAAAGTCATAAGTCGTATGGTGCTTAGAAAGACCTTAATTCGACATCGCCCACGACTGTGTCGCCGAAAGAGTTCAAGGAGATGCTTGACGAATTGTTCCTACTCAATGGATTGATGAACATCAGCGACTCGATTCCACGGCTAGAGTTCTTGGATATGCAAGGCTACATCCGGAGGATGAAGAAGCTAAGTGCAAAATTTGACTACTTCCTTGAGCACGTCATAGATGAGCACAACAAACGGAGGTGGCATGAGGGGTCAGAATTCATGGCCAACGACATGGTCGACGTGCTGCTGTTGCTCGCTAACAAACCCGATTTGGACGTCAAGCTCGAGCGCCATGGTGTTAAGGCTTTCACCCAAGTATGTGTGTGTGTTTGAAATTAAATTATACAAGAACATAAAAAGCATTTTTTGAGTTAAATTAAAATTGAATTAAATTAAATTAAGATTATTATTATAGTAATAATATTATTTGGTTCGTCAAAGAACATTCTTATAATTTTTCGGTTCATAGACTAACCATTGGCAATGGCATAAAGCATATATATGTCCCCTCTCCTAAATGATTATTAATTCTCATTTGGATCCTCATCAAATTAAAAATTAAAATTTTGGTTGATGATATAATAAATTATCAATTACTTACTAAAAAAAATGCTTGCTGCGTAAAATGCAAATAACCATTGAACAAGAAAAATTAGACTCTACCAGATTACTTATGTAAATAACATTGTTAGTGTTGACCTTTGTATATTGGTTATATTTGACAAAAGTATTACATGATAGATCTCAGTCTTAACTATGAGGAACTCTGCACAAATTGAGGATAGTCTCAACTGTGTTAAGAGAGTCTCAACTGCTCTAGCAACCTAAAGATTTCATGTCAAGGATGTAGCAAAAAAAGAGGACTTTTGGTTTCCTACATAGATGATGACTCTTGGTCTGCTTTATTAAATATGATTCTCTTTGATTGTCCTTGAAATCTTTTAATCATCATTAACTTTTTATTTGCCCAAATAAAGATGAGGCCATCTTTAAATATTTCTGGGTGTTACTCTTTGGATCTTTATGGTCTTTAGGAGTTTAGCGTTATCTATTTATTTTGAAGTGATGACTATTGGTTGCTAAACATATGGGTTCATTAAAGAAATAGTTATGAACAACATTGATTCAGATCTTTTAGTTGTCTTATATAAATTCCGATAAAAAAAACTCTGATATGTAACTCTCTCCATGTGCGAACACTGCGTTGCCAGTTATTGAGAGGAGTTGAGACTACTGAGTGCATATTGCTGAGTGTAAGACTGTTGAGTGCAAACGATAATAATCTATCCTTTTATCTTCAAGTGAAGTTGGTTTGGGATGATAACTCGCTACAACACAAGGTTGTGTGGAGGACGAAACTCTATGACTGAGATGTCATAGAGAGGCAAGTTGGTATGTACTTGTAATAACAAATAGATTTTTTGGTTTTTCCAATTCATTATAGTATTGGTAGTCGAATTTCGGATGTGAAATCTAGATGACTTATATTGTACTTATAGAGGGTGGATTGGGCATCTGTCCAGTGAGTGCCCCGTATATTAGGTGACTGATTTTGTCACTGAACTGCGTAAATAAATCTCTTGTGTTTGCGTGTGTTTTTATTTTGATTCTTACTTTGCTTCTAGTAGCAGTTGCAATTTTCTATTCAACTGCTCTTAACAGAAATTCCCTTAGAGACATTTACTGCCATGTGGTTGTGCTAACCTTTACCTGCACAAGATCCTTGGTGTATCTCTTCTTTTTCAGGCTCAAGATTGAAGGAATGCCTATAAACGACACAATTAAGACTGCCGACATCTCTGATATAGATAGTGATCACTGCAAAGTTGTCTATTCTTCTTTTGTCTTTCCTTGATAAGAATGGTGACTGTATCCTTGAAGGAAATAAATTTAGACACAACTGCTACAAAATTGCCTATTCTTCTATTTGTCTTTTCGCTGTCTCTTCTAACATTAATCTGTGGCATCGATGGTTAGGTCATGTTAATTCTAGAGATATGAAGAAGCTTGTAAATGTTGAAGCGATCAAGGGTATTGCTAAACTTTTAGGATAACTTGAAGTTGTCTACGGTGCTTGTCAAGAGGGAAAGGAGACTAGGTAGTCTCATCAGCAGTTACAATCGGTAGCTACTTCTATACCCCTTGAGCTTCTTCACTTGGATCTTGTCAGTCCTATGCAGGTTGAAAGTATTGGTGGTAAAAAAATATGTCCTTGTATGTGTAGATGATTTCTCATGTTTTACTTGGACAGAATTCCTGAAAGAAAAGTCCAATGCTTCTAACATTTTTAAGTCTCTATGTCTGAGACTTTAGAATGAGCAAGAACTCCCTATTCTAAACGTGATCAGAATAAGGAGTGATCATCGAAGAGAATTTGAGAACATTTCTTTCTCTGAATTTTGTGATGAAAATGGTATACATGAATTTTCTGCTCCAAAGTCTCCTCAACAGAATGATGTAGTTGCAATGAAGAACTGTACTATTCAGGAGATGACTCGAGTTATGCTTAATTCTAAGCAAATTTCTAATAGATTTTGGGCTGAAGCCATCAATACAGCTTGTTACATCATAAATCGAGCTTATCTCAGACCAAAATCTACTAAAATTTCTTATGAATTATGGAAAGGTAGAAAACCTAACCTTACATATTTTTATATTTTTGGTAGTATGTGCTATGTTCTAAATGATAGAGAATACCTTCGAAAAATGCAAAGCAAAAGTGACAAAGTCATATTTCTTGGCTATTCCAAAAATAGCAAAATATACTGAGTCTATAACAAACGCACTCAAACTGTGATGAAATCACAAAACGTGAAGGTTGATGACTCTCAAATATATCAAACCCTGCTGACTGATCATAAGGCAATCTCAACTGTTGATAAGACGGCCCAGAACTCTTCCAAGACCAATGAATAGTCAGTTAAAATTGCTAATTCAACTGACCATGAGACTGAAACTGAACTGGAAGATGAAGAGGATGACTTCAGAGCTAAAAAGTCTGCAAGATCTCTTAAGAATCATCCTCTACAAAATGTAATCGGAGATGTACATGATGGAGTTAAGATCAGAAATCAATCCAAGAAAAATCACCAGGATATGATCAGGTAGTCTTGCTATACTTCAACTGTTGAACCTAAAAATGTCAAGGAAACCTTGAAGGATGAATTTTGGATTTCTGTTATGCAAGAAGAGTCTTGTTACAACAATTTGTCCAAAATAATGTTTAAGAACTTGTCTCAAGACCAGAAAATATCAATGTTATTGGATCTAAATGGGTGTTTAAAAATAAGACTGATGAAGCTGAAAACATTACAAAAAAGAAAGCTCGTCTTGTTGCTCAAGGCTTCAACCAAATTGAAGGTCTGGACTATGATGAAACCTTCGCACCCGTTGTAAGATTGGAATCCATCAGGTTACTTCTAGCCTTATCATGCTGCATGAAGTTCAAACTATTTCAGATGAATGTTAAGACTGTCTTCCTCAATGAATTTCTTAATGAAGAAGTCTATGTTGAACAACCTAAAGACTTTGAAGATTTTGCTCATCCAAACCATGTGTACATATTGAAGAAAGCTTTATATGGACTTAAACAGACTCCTAGAGCTTTGTATGAGAAACTCACCAAGCTCCTGCTTTCGAAATGCTACAAAAGAGGAAGAGCAGATCAGACCTTGTTCATTAAAAGAAAAGAGTATCAACTGGTAATTGTTCAAATTTATGTTGATGATATAATTTTTGGTTCAACATCTGAAACTTATGTTAAACAATTTGTAGATGCCATAAAGTCTGAGTTCGAAATGAGCATGATTGGGGAAATGAGTTATTTTCTTAGCCTTTAAGTAAAGCAATCTATAGAGGGGATTTTTATCTCTTGGAGTAAGTATGCAAGAAATCTTATTCACAAATTTGATCTAGACAGTTAGAACTTTTATCTCTACTCATGAAAAACTGAGTAACGAAGATGAAGGCAAGAGCATTGGTCCTAGTTTCTACTGAAGTATGATTGGCGGTTTATTATATCTGATTGCTAGCAGACCTGACTTATGTTTCAGTGTTGGATTATGTGTCAGATATCAAGCTAATCTAAAGGAGTCTCATCTACAGGCAATTAAACGGATTTTGGTTTCCATTGATTCTTACCCATGTCTAGTACGATATACTGATGCAGACTATGATGGAAATATTGATGACAAAAAAAGTACCTCAGGTGGCTACTTTTATATTAGAACAAATCTGGTGGTCTAGTTAAGTAAAAAGCAAAAACTTTATTTCTCTTTCTTCAGCAGAAGCTGAATACTTGGCAACAGGCAGTTGCAGCACAGCTTATTTGGATGAGGAATATGTTGCTTGATTATGATTTCAAACAGGAATAAATGATTCTATATTATGATAATACCAGTGCTATAAATATCTCAAAAAATAATGTTATGTATTCTCTCACTAAACACATTGATATTTGTTTTCATTATATCAGGGAGCTAGTCGAAAGAAATGAGTTACAACTGGAATACATTCCTAATGGAGAAAAGTTTGAGCAGATGAGATCTGCTCTAGGATTGTGTGTCATATGATGCAATTTTTATAGAAGAGTGAAATAATTGAAGAGTCTTTCAATTAATTCTTCACTTACTTTGTTCATTGAAGGTTTTTTTCTCAATTTGTTGTCCCTCATTATTGTTTTCGGCAAGCATTTTGTACCTTTAGTTTTCCTCTTATTGCTCAATGAAGATTTTTTAAGTCCCCCATTTCGGCGAGAGGCTGCTATTTATGAGGATCTGAACATATGAGATTTATGTCCTCAATTATGTCCTCTTGGTGTTGCAACTCGGTTCAATGTCTTGAAAAATAACCAACTTTTTCGCTCTTCAAGTGTCCTCTTGACTACCTCTCATCTCCTTAATCAGAAGATACAATGATGGACTGTAAAATTAGCAAGATGAGTTTCGAGAAAGAGATGAATGCTTTCTTGGCAAAGGAAATGGTGTTTTCAAGTCCTCCTGAGAAGATAGAAACACATGTTTCAGTTTCGTCCTGATAAATTATCTCCACCTTCTACCTCTCAAGGTCAAAATCTAAAAAAGAAATCAAGGAGAAGGGCTTCTGACCGCCATCTAAGAAGAAATGGTAGATGCATGGCATCAAAAAACCCTTAAATCCCTATCTCAAATTCCTGGTCTTGAGGGGGAGGGAGGGTAAAGATGAAGTCAATTTTTCTTCTAGCTTTGTATTTTAATGATGATTCATCTAAAAATAGTAGATATTGGTGTTATTTTTGTTGTTGTTGATGAAGAGCCTGACTTAATTCCAAGAAAGACTGGACTTCCTTAGTTTTTCCAGTTCTTACGACTAAGATAGTCACGATTGAAACTGTATCTGAAGCAGTTAACATTGTCGATGCAAGACTTGAAATAGTCACTATTCCAACTGTTGTTGTTGTAACTTCAGCTCTTGCATCCAAAGCCTTGGATCTGTATCTAGCTCCTTCATCCAAAGCCTTGGATCTCTATCCGGCTCCTTCATCCACAATCGAAAGAGCTATTCGCGATTACCTGTTTAAAACACAGGTATCCTTGGCTCAGCTCCATCTGTAGGTAATCTCTATTGAGAAAAAGATTCTTGAATATTTCATAGTTGGTTCTGCAGGTTCTGCATCTCTGTCTTCTGAAAGGGTCTTTGGTTCGTCCAATCCTGACTGCTCTAAGTGACTGCTTTCTCTCCTTTGGCTTATTAGGCCAAAAAGAGGGAGATAAATGGGGTGTCTAATAATTGCAACTGGCCATAGTGGATGGTACCTTAAAACTTCTATCTTGTTTGGCTGAGTCTAGTTTGTTGGCTAGTTGTATTTTTCTTGTCTGTGATTGTGATGGTTATGACTGTGACTCTATGATGGCTGGATATTTTCTCTGAACTATTAAGTATATCTTGACAATTAGTTTGCTTGTTTGTGAATGTACTTTCTTGTTATCGGTCTTTTTAAAATTGACTATGGCAAGTTGAGTTTTTGCCAAATAAACCAAATGGGAAGAATGTTAGTGTTGGCCTTTGTATAGTGTGTATATTTGGCAAAAGTATTATCGAGATGATATCAGTCTTAACTATGAGGAACACTACACAAATTGATGACAATCTCAACTGTGTAAAGAGAGTCTCAACTGCTCTAGTAATCTATGGATTTCATGTCAAGGATGCAGCGCAAAAAGAGGACTTTTGATTTCCTACAAAGATGATGACTCTTAGTCTACTTTATTAATGATTATTCTCTTTGATTGTATTTGAAATCTTTTAATCATCGTTAACTTTTTATTTTCTCGAATAAATGTGAGGTCCTCTTTAAATATTTCTAGGTGTTACTCTTTGGATCTTTATGGCCTTTAGGAGTTTAGCGTCGTCTATGTGTTTTGAACTGATGATTGTTGGTTGTTAAACATATGGGTTCATTAAATAAATATTTATGAATAACATTGATTCAGATCTTTTAGTTGTCTTATATAATTTCGATGAAAAGATTTGATCTACAACTCTCTTCATGTGCGAACATTGCGTTGCTAGTTATTGAGAGGAGTTGAGACTACTTAGTGTAGATTGCTGAGTGAAGACGACAACAATCTATCCTTTTATCTTCAAGTGAAGTTGGTTTTGGGCTGATAACTCGCTACAACAGAAGACTGTGTGGAGGACAGAACTCTGTGGCTGGGATGTCATCGAGAGGCAAGTTGGTATGTACTTGTAATAACAAATATGTTTTTTGTTATTTCCAATTCACTATAGTACTAGTAGTCGAATTTTGGGTGTGAAATCCAGAGGACTTATATTGTACTTATAGAGAGTGGATTGGGTATTTGTCCGGTGAGTGCCCTGTAGATTAGGTGACTGGTTTTATCACTGAACTGCGTAAACAAACTTCTTATGTTTACGTGTATTTTTGCTTTGGTTCTTACTTTGCTTCTAGTAGCAGTTGCTATAGCAGTTACAACTTCCTATTCAACTGCCCTTAATAGAAATTTCCTTAGAGACATTTACTATCAAACATAATTAATTGCTCTATTATATATTTTAGGACTTGATGGCCGGCGGCATAGAGAGCTCCGCTGTTACAATGGAGTGGGCCATCTCGGAGCTCCTAAAGCGGTTGGATATCTTCGAGAAGGCGAAGGAGGAGTTGGACCGAGTTGCCAACTGTGGCCATTGGGTTGAGGAGAAGGACGTCCCCTGGTTGCCATTCGTGAAGGTCATCGTCAAGGAGACTGTTCTTGTTTGAAGTTAGTGTGATGTGGTCGTGCGTGTTTCCTGGTCTGGTGCAACTCCGGCATGGGGACCTTCAAAGACACTTTGATGTTCAAGTAAGAAAGAATTTCATATATGGATATGGAAATTGGAATTGAAGTTGAATTCTTTATTTGATATACGTCGTGTCTGTATATAGTGCAGGATAAGGGATGTCTGGCAATAATGCCTCCCGAAATCTTGTAGGAGTGTGCTCGGAATGGATCAAGACTGACCCCAGAAATATCGAATTCATAATTGATGAATCTCTTATAATTAATGAGGACGCAAATATCCTTGTATAATCGGGTGAAGCTCCCGAGCTAAGTAGTGTCTTACTTGACTTAGTCTGATTCATGATTATAAGCGTTTCTGGGCCTAATCCTATCGGGCTCAAAGTACCAATCCCATTCAGAGACGATGCGACTGCAGCTTGTGGTGCCGCTGCTTGTCCCCCACCTCGCCCGTGAGGACGCCTCTTTCAATGGGTACAACATCCTCGTGGACACGCATGTACTAGTGAGCGTGTGGACCATTAGTCGCAACTCGGCGGTGTGGGATGCGCCGGAGAAGTTCTGCTCAAAAAGGTTCCTCGGCGGCCACATCGACTAGAAGGGGACCGACTTTGAGCTACTGCCTTTCGGCGTCCGACGACGGATGTGCCGGGTACAGCCAGGGGCACTTGAAGGTGATACAGGTAAGCCTAGCTAACCTGCTCCACGGGTACCGTTGGCGTTTGCCGCCAGGAATGACAGTCAAGGAGTTGAGCATGGAGGAGGTATTTGGATTGTCTACACCGCATAAGGTGCAGCTGTAGGTCGTCGTCGAGCCAAAGCTTCCAGCTCATCTCTAGAGTGGGACTTATATGGGCAGTCTGCCAATATAAGCTTCTATATGCAGGATGATGAGATTGCGACACCTCATCCCGCCCGGATCTCAAAGTAACCTCAATGGGCAGCGCTGCCGAGAGAGAGGCAACTTTGATCACGTTTTCCGATCGTCGTCGTCGACGACGTTTTTCGATCATCGATGCCACCAACATTTTTCGATCTTCGTCGCAGCCGATGCTTTTCGATCTTTGTCACCGTTGATGTTTTCCATTCGCCACAAGCAATGCTGTCGAGAGAGAAAGAGATATCTCAAGCAGCACTACTGGAGAGAGGACCTATGGGCGGCACGCGATCGAAAAATGTTGGCGGCGTCATCGATTGGAAAACGTGGTCAAATCTCTCTCTCTCTCTCTCTCTCTCTCTCTCTCTCTCTCTCTCTCTCTCTCTCTCTCTCTCTCTCTCTCTCTCTCTCTCTCTCTCTCTCAGCGCTGCCTGTTGATGTTGCTTTGAGATCCGAGCGGGATGACATGTCGCAATCTCATCATCCCGCCCATAGAAGCTTATATGGGCATGGGCGGCTGCACATATAAGTCATTTATAATGGTGTCCATTTACTTCGAGTGCAACTTTTATGGGCAGGCTGCCCATAGAGAACCTATGAATTAGTAGATATGGACTTTAAGCGACCGAACAAGGATAGAAAAAGAATGAATATGAACATGGATAGAAAAGGAATGGATGTGAACATATTCATTCCTTTTCTATTCATGTTCAGTCGTTTAAAGCTCATATCCACTCGTTCATAGAGATTTATATGGGCAAACTACCCATATAAGTTTTTTCAGTATACTTCTTTTAAGTGTATGTCCGTGCGTGTACCTTGTCATCAAATTAAAGAAATGCATGCTGTCGGTGGTAATGTAAAAATATATTTGTGTTATCCATAAATCATGCATAAAGAGGATATATATATATATATATACACGTGGCATGGAAAATACTCAGCCGCGTATGCCCAAAAGCGAGAGCTATGGCCTTTTGGTTTGCGTCCACGTGCAGTTCGATTAATTACCTCATTTTTCTTCTTCGTCTTCCATTTCTACGACGTGGAGGAAGAAAGCAATAGATCTGTTCGATGGAGATGAGGACGATGAGCAAGCTTGTTTATATATTGCGTGAGCATCACACCTCCTCGTTGATGGTGACGTCTGCAGCACTGCCTTCACTCGCTAACAGTACAGTCGGACGAAGAGTGAGTACGCTTCATTAATTTTGGCTATCGATCGATCGAAATCTCACAGTTTATATTATGTTATATATCATTTTCCGCTTCACTAATTTGATTATCTATCGATCGGTAGCTAGCAATTTAATTTAAATTTTTAATGCACTATATATCAGTTTCCAAGACCGGTAAGCCATTACTTAGGAAAATTTCAAGTCTTTGTATAAAAAAAAAAGGGGAAATTTCAAGTCACTGGACTAGGCTTTAATAAGATTCCAATTTTCATTATTTCGGCCAATAGTGACTTAATTCAGATAGCATCAGATCCAATATGACATTTTTTTAAATCACTGAATACAACATTCAATTAGGTAATCAAATTCAGAAATTTTAAATCCTCCTAACTCATGCGCCTAATAATCCTCCTAATACTCATATATAATAAAGTGCCCATGATTGTTGATGAAATTATCACTCATGCCATTGTGGATTGTTAGAAAAATTATTAAACTGATTATTAGGAGGATATAGCAAGACTCAATCAGATTGATATCTTTGGAAGTTGGACGTGCATGCATGCAGAACGTTTAATTTATTCATATGACCCAATCCACTAGATTGCTTTGATAGTGGCATAGTTGAAAAAGAAATGCTATCCGGATGAATATATGCAACATAAATTAATTCGCATGTTAATTTACCTATAGACATCAAAATAAGTAGCAGCTACTACTTTGTTGTCAAGGAAGATGATGCCCAACCTCCTCCCCCTTGAAAAGCCTGGGAAATAGTTTCTATGTTAATTATGTTTACAAGATATATCACTAATTGAGCTGTTATTTTATTTTTCAGTACTCTACTAAGCACAGTGATGACTCAGAGGGAGTTGCTGAGAAGGCAGAGTCAACAGCTAAAGAGTTCTTGCGGCAAGCCAAG
This sequence comes from Canna indica, assembly GCA_034359265.1. NCBI lineage: Eukaryota > Viridiplantae > Streptophyta > Magnoliopsida > Zingiberales > Cannaceae > Canna > Canna indica. The sequence continues at coordinate 76,228,883 of CP136890.1, forward strand.
GAGAAGTCGGATTCGGTCGGTGAGAGAGCGAGGGAAACTATGGAAGAAGCCAAGGAAGCAATTATCGGAGAATCGAAGAAAGATAAAGAGAAGTTCAAGGAGAAAGTTGAGAAGGGCAACTACAACAAGATTGGTCGCGATTAATTAGTATTATCGACAAGTTTATCCTGACACTGCATCACCTGCCAAGGAACCTAACAGTTTCATGAATAAAAGTTATAATGTAATGGCTCGATCTTCAATGAATTTTGCGCCTTTGGTATTTTAAATGTTCGACATATCACTCGGTTACATTTCAATAGGTTCAGATCAAGTACTGAATCAATGTTGATTTAGAATAATAGAAAGAAGCAAATTTTCAGTTTAGGTGATAACTGAGCCCCGTTTCATTATATTCAACAAACACATGCTAAATAATAATAATAATAATAAATGCATAAACCAAGCTACTAAACCATTAGCTGAAACTTGTGAAGGCGAAACCTGGAATATTATTTCAAGTATTCCACATTCTAACTTTGGTGGTCATGTTCTCAAGTGGAAATAGTTTGGAAGAGGCAATAAGAAATTTACCACTAGAAAAAAAAACCAAGCCTTGTCATCTCCAGGATAGACTCAGAAAACTAGTACGCATTGGTTGGATAAACTTGAGAAATTGGTGTCATCGTTTTTGTGCGAATTTACAACAAATGATTGAAGCATCAGAAAAAGTGGCTGCAAACAACAGTGATATCCATTTTACTGTAGCTGGAATCTCTTACCATGTCCCTCTTCTGGTGATTAAAGAAACAATAACTCCAATCTTGTTATTACGTTCACAAATGCCAGCACAAAATCATTTCCATGAGCCATTGCAACTCATAAACGTGCCTACTTAGACCTGTATATTGTGATAGCTAGTGGCATGCAACGGCCATCTTGCAAAGAGCATTTCTTAGTACCCAATCATGATGTGGGCGAGTCACTTCACACCAACAGATGCCATGAAATCCTCATATTCGGAGTCTGTCTCTGATTTCCTCACATTCATACGATTATCTTCTGCTTTTCTGGGTGTTGACGTAACTGATGTAGGCGAAAAAGGATCATAGATCTGACCCCCTCCAACATTTGATGAGATTACACCAGTCACATATCCAGGAGGTTTACCACCCAACTGTTGAACTGGAACCATTGAATTGATGGGTCTGTTTGCAGGGTGCAACTGATTGGGTGATGTTTGTATGAAGGGCTGGCCAGGCATGCTAGGTATGTTAGGTAAATGGGGCGCTGAAGAGAAGCTTGGAACCATTTGACTTGGAGGCCCCATCAGTCGTATAGAGTTTGTGTCTGAGAATGCTGGGAGGTTTGGAGGTGGTCTTACCATGGTTGGATCAAGAGAAAAAGGAGCAACAGGGGAAGGTGGTGGACGAATAACAGGTTGAGAGGGATTTATTTGATTCATAACCATAGAACCAGGGAAACCTTGGGGGTTCAGAGAAGATGCTGAATTCTGCAAAGCTGGTCTGAAAGATGGAGGCTGAGGTGCAGCAAATGGAGCAGAATGAATATTTGGCCTTGAAGGCATTGAAGACAAAGGAACTTGTGTACCAAGAGGTTGAAATGTAAAATCACCCGCAATTGGACGTGGAGGTTTGGGAGCTGCAAGTGATGGTGTGATGATTGTATTTGGTGGTAGAGTTGCAGGAGAGAAACCAGGCATGCCACCAGGAATAGAAACAGATGCTAGCTGTGGCAATGATCCTAGTGGCTGTGCTGGTCTTGGTGATTGTGCAGGGGCCTGTAATGGAAGAGGTAACTGAGGTTGTCCACCATGTAGAGATGCATTTTGAAGAGCTGCAGGTTGTTGTGGTACTGCAGCTGGAGATCCTGGCAGTATAGGTGCAGGTTTAGGCGCCTGTGAAAGCATATGTGAAGCTACTGGATTTGATGATGGCATAGTTGGCGATGGTGCTCCTGAAGAAAATGGAACCATTGCTGGTGTTGAAACTGGTCCAGTTTGCATAACTGGAGTAAAATGTGTAGCAGTTGGTCTGGAAGGAAATCCAACTGGAGCAAAATTTGTCACCAGAGGCCTATTAGCTTCACCAGTAGGCATATTTGGTTGGGACGGTAGAGTATTAAGAGGCCCACTGACAATACTAGAAGGTGCGTATGAAACTGAAGCAATTGCTGGTGAAGAAATTGGTGGTACAGACCTCAGTTGTGGGTTGGAAGGGGGAGGAAATGCTGACCTTTGGACCAGTAGAACAGCCTGAGGTGCATTAGACCATCCAGAATTCACTGCACGAGGCAATGTAGTTAAAGGCTGACTACGCATTGACATATCAGAAGGTGCAGGCACTGGCTGGTTCAATGATACTGGATGGGTAGATGGGGGCATCATTCCGGATGGAGTTGGTTGAGAAGCAGCAAAAGAAGGCATGGTGGCAGGCATTGTAGGATAAGCTGGAGGTTGCTGACCATGATTTATTGGTTCTGGAGCTTGACTCAGTGGCTGCTGCATAGTTTGATGTAATTGAGCTCCCGAAGATACAGAGGTAGGTGGTCGTCCACCATAAGGCCATGCACCAAAAGGACCAATTGGAGGTGCAGGAAAACGGACAGAATTGTTGGAAAAAGAAGGCATAAATCCAGAAGATGGATATGGTTGAACATATGATGGAGCAACAGGGGGCCAAGAAGCAGCATATGGTTGATATTGCAGCGGAGTAGGAGCAGTTGCCAACATGGGTTGTGCAATTCCTTGATTAAGATCAGGTGTCAAAATCATGTAGCTTGAAGGTGTCTCCTTCAAGTTGATATTGGCATTATCTACATTACTGGCAACAAGAGAAGTGGAACTTGTGGAACCCAATGCAGAGCTTGTCTATAGAAGAACGAAAAGTGGAGTGAGCACATACCACGCCATTCAAACAAAAAATAATGGAAGAATGTTAGAAATATTTAAAGTAGCAGACTTACAGATACTGGAGTAAATAGCAGCTCAAGCAGTGCCACTGCTGCGTCAACTTTCTCGTATGTCTCTGCTGAAATATTTACATGTAGCTCCTCGTAAGCATCCTTAGCTTCAACTTTGTCCAAATGAGTAATTTCATGCTGAAAACATAGCATCTATAAGTTGGTTGCGGAAATGGGAACTGCAGCTATGTATTCATAGAAAAAAGTTACACAAAACTCATGCATAATCTAAAAGATTCTAGATGGAAAATAATGTTGGCTATGTAGATTTGTTGCAGAATGATCACATTAACAATGTCCATAATGACACGAAGAAAATGGAGAACGTGCAGAATGCCACAAAGATCCAAATGGAAGTCTAAAAAATTCCTTTCTTCACAAAAACTTAAGTTTAACAAACACATATTGGAGAAAGTTTAGAACATCATGAAGATCAATGATGGAACAAAGATTCATATAAAGCGGAGAAGATACCTAAGTCATCTATAACTATTTAAATGGTAAGTTACCAATCATGGGAAGGATGTGATGGCAATGAATAAATTATTAAACCAGCAAAAAAATAACAAGACTATTAAAATAAAAAGGAAGTGCTAAATTACAGGACTCTTTTATGATAAATAATAAGATTATTAATGAAATCACCATTTGATAGATGAAAGGCCCGTAAGAAATAAAACAGTGCTAAGATTTTGCTGCCATAAATAAGGAACTATATCAACACTCAGAAAATAAAGGAATTACATATCATGAATAGGCTTGCAAACAACAAAAATAAAAGAAAAGAAAAAAGATTTCTTTTTAAGTATATTACATTTACCTTCTCCCTTGTGCCTTTTTTAGTTCCATAAACTCGTATTTTAGCTCCAGTTTCCTGGTATACACAAGCAAAAGTAACAGAGATAAGTAATACTATATGCATGTTCAGATATTTCAGATGCACATAAATATATGAATCATACGTACTTCTTCAAGTCGCTTTTGGGTATTGCTTCCAGGTCCCAATAGTAGTCCGATAAAATTGTATCCAGGATGTGCATTAATCTTCAAATGCCATAAGAGAGTAACATGTAATAGAATAATCAGAAATTAGGTGGCAAGGGGAACTGGGGAAGTACTAAACTATAATCCAACAAAAGAAAAGCCTAAAAGGGTAGTTAAGACAATGCTTTTTATGTTAATGACAAATAAAGATAACAGAAATACTAGTAAAGCAGGGCAATTGATATCTATGATTTTACTTGCTTAAAAATTCAATTGCTTAGCCAAATAACAGAAACCCTTTTATTCCCAACATGGAAGTAGTTAGATCTTTCTCATACATTTGTTACAGATCAACCAAAATCCTTATAGTGACACCAATCTGATCAAGAATCTTCATCGCCCTTTTCATTAGTAACAATAGTTTAGTCCTAAAAGATAACTTAGACATCGAAAATTATGACATGATGATGGTCTGATGAATGATATCCACTTTTAGGGAATGAACAATTTTTTGAATATGAGAAAAGGTAAAACATCGCTCAAGGCTGTTTAATGGTTTCTCTGCAAAGTGATGACAGGTTGCAGCCCAACATGTTCTGACTATACTTAATCCCTCTCACAGCTCTCAATACAAGGTATTTACGAATATCTGCATGAACAAATAAACTCACCTGAAATTGTGTATGATGAGACAAATAAGAAAAACCAATACAAAGAAAAGGTGAAGAGCGCTAGTTTGAAAGAGAACATAAAACAGAATTACGTAAATGATCAGGACAAAAGAAAATTAAGTGAAGAAAGGCAAACCAGTCTTGAATAAGCATCATAATGAAGGCACGGAAGAGGAAAATAAATAAAAAAGAAAAGAGAAACTGAAGGCAAAAATAAGCAAAGAAGCCCTAGGTAGCATGTGAAACTGGTTTGGGTGAGGTTTCTACCCCAACATCCATCCCAGGAACCATACTTTATGAAAAAAGGAAAATGAGGGTTAAATCTATTGTTTGTTAGGACAAGGATGAGAAGGGAGGGTGGCAAGGAGAGCAAGGGGTAGGAGACCAGAGAGGAGGACCAAGACAAGATGAAAGAGAAAAAAGAGAGAAACGGGGAGGAAAAAATGGAGGAGCATGAGGAGGGGAAAGGGAGGAAAAGGGGGCAGAACATAAGGAACAACACAAGAATAAAGAGGGTGCTAGGGTTTTATTTAACAAATTACAAATGTAGGGTCAACAAGGGGATGTGGGAGAGAGGAGAGAGTGAGCACTAGATATTTCTCTTATATATATAGGACAGTTAGGTGATTTCGGTCAGACCATGCATGGAATAACATCCAAAATCTGATCTTAGCACTAAAAACTTATTAAAAAAATGTTAAATAAATGAAAACTGTCAAGCACTAGGAAAAATCATATGGCATTCAGGACATTGGGGGTGCTTTTAACACCCTATCCCTAGACTCTAGCTTCATAACTTAACCTAAAGAACTGCCTCAAGCACATCGATCATTTGTATTCTTTCATTTCAACCTGCCAAACAGATACTAGATTATTAATTACATGCCCAATGCTCAGCTTGCATGCACATGAAGCAGAAACAAAGAGCATGTATCCCCTATCCCTATATGTATGGCCCATACATAACATATGGTGGAATAACAGCTGCTTTTGAGAACACAGGATTATCAGATTTTGGTAGATTTTATCAATTACTAAGAACAAGAGAAATAAGATAGAACAAGAAGGCATAATGCATACCAACAGGCAAATTTTAATTATTAGTTACATCTGGGTTCTCCCATCTTGTTTTCATGCAACTGCTACCATAATATGAAAGAACAAGGTATAATCAATTACATAAATATCTGGTAGCATGTATAAAGTCTACTTGAACATCACCCCTGATGGTTATAGCATGTAAGCATTAAGCATATAGAAAATTGACTTATATATACTACAAACATCCTAGATGTTTCAGGGCGAATTAAACAATATATGTTTTGGTGAGCATACAGGAATAGGAACATCAGTCTCTTTCAATACTGGTCTGTAATCTGAAGGAGGTTTGTAGGAAGGATTCAGCCGTAGTATTTCACCTGCAAATAAATTGTTTCAAATAAGAAAGATGGACGCTAAAAGAGGAGTGTCAACAAACTGAGAAACAGAAAATAATTACCAATGATTTCTCGTCTTTCCAACTCCAACAGTTGTAGCTTCAAAGACTGCATATACAATTTTAAGGTTAGGCCAAATAGAAAATGAAAATAGATGTCATTTCTCATAGAAGGGGGAAAAGCAAGAGAGCAATGATAGAGAAGAATCCGTATAAATATCAAACAGAAAGATCTCTATAATGTCTTAAGTATTAACAGTGACCATTTTCAAAGCCCTCCAAAAATTGACAACTAAAATTGGCTGAAACACTATCAAGAAAAACAAGTAAATGAGGAACAACATTGTTGCTACATTAGCAAAGGAATCATAGTAATTTAACTCTACAAGAAGACAATAGAAGTAACTGTTTACAAATAAATATTCTACCTCTTTGTCAATGTGCTGGCTAGCAGAATCATCATCCATACCATGCTTTGCTGATAGAGGATTTTCATTATCTTTAATATCCGAAGATCCTGACTTCAGCTGCTGGGTAATTTGCTCCAATCGAGTCTGCTCAGTAAGTAATATCACTTAATGTAACCTGGAATTTGAAGCTTCCTATGAGACAATTTCCAACTAGTGCCTAGAGGTAAAACAAAAGCCACCTACTGAAATAGGCAACTGGGGACCTCTTACCATCAAAGCAGAACAATAACATACTCAATCCTTCACAAAAATGGCCACAAAGGAAGCACTAAAATTGAACATCTCATACAGGAATTTACAATTAATATATGCCAGTTCAATCATACAAATCTATATACTGGTAAATCTTAAATGTTTCACAGATGCAATAATGTGAAACAAAGAATTAGAAAAAAGATATTTTAAATTTTAAATAATTAACCTGATATGCTAGGGCTCTTCCTTTCCTAACAGCAGCATCCAGTGTATGATCAGGTCCCCATTTGGTTTTTCTCTGAGCTTGCTTAGTTGTTTCTTCTTTAGCAGGATCTCCACTATCCAATTTTCCCCCGCCTCGAAAGATGGGAACCAATGAACCGGACAGTTTATTTTTTGGTATTACAAATCCAGATTTCGCTCCAAACATGGAGATCTTAGGACTGCTTGCGGAAATGGTAGATGAAGTAGACATAGATCCAGTCGATTGAGCATGGGAAGAAGTTGTTGAATCAACTTTTGCAGCCATAGCTAATAGTATGGTTATTTCTCTTTTTTAATCTGCAGTAACATATGAGATACAGTTAAACCAGTATAAAGTTCCAAAACAGTTCTATCCCTAGACTGGATACCACTTGAGCCGCATCAGAGATACAGTTCATGAGTGTGGAAACATAAACTTATTCAGACAGTCCCCATCAGCTTCATTTTCGGCACAACAAAATAGGAACGATGTGATTCCACAAGCTCTTGATCAAAATTAGGAACGTTGCATCAGTATATTTTCACAAATTTAAACTATTATAAAAACAACGCAAACAATATTCACCAATTTGTGGCACCAAAACACATTCTCAACTTAAGCAAAATGCTGAGCAACAATTCGATAAATTAACAAAAAAAACTAAAGATCTCGAGAAAACTGTTAAAAATAAGCAAAGAAAATAAGCAAAAAAGAGCTTATCATGAAAGATCATGCAAATTCTCATGCACACGCATCAACAAAGTGAGAAGAGAAAGATCAATCATCTACTTGCATTCAAACTTCAAACAAATCAAGAAAATAGAAAAGAAACAGCCGGCATATCATAGGGTTGCAATTGGAAAACCTGAAACTGGCGATAAACGGCTCGGTGCTACTTTGTCGCCTTTGAGGATCGAATGTCGATCATTTTACATTGCCCGGCATCCTCCTACGACTGCTCCAGTGCAATTATTTGTCCCCCACAAATTGCAGCTGATCCACGTTTGACTGCAGAAATAAATGAGAGGAGAAATCGGGGAGGGAGAAGAGTGACGGAGACGAGAGAGAGGCGGCGATGTGGCGAGCAAGAGTTTAGGGTTAGGGCTCAATGGTCGAGGAATAAAAATTTATGTTTACTTAATAAATTGATTTAATTATCAGGGTTTTTAAAAAATATAAAATTAAGCTTTATAATATAAAAGACGAACAATTAAGATGGTTCGACCGGACCGTCAAAATAGACCAGACGGGGACACTAGATTAACGATACATTCTCAATGCATTGATGGACAAGTAGGTGATGGCCTCCTTCCCGTGCGCTCTTCATCCCTCCCGCCTCCTCCCCATCCTCTGCCGCCACCGAACCCTCGCTACCGCCGCCGCTCCCTCTTCCTCGGCTGTTGCCGTTTTCTGGGATCTCGACAACAAGCCTCCCAACTCCATCCCGCCTTACGACGCCGCCGTCCGCCTCCATCTCGCCGCAGCCTCATTCGGCCGCCTCCGCTTCTCGGTCGCCTATGCCAACCACCACGCCTTCCGCCACCTCCCCGGCCCCGTCCGTTCCGCCCGCTCCGCTCGACGCGCGGCCGACCGAATCGAAGCCGCCACCCCTGCCCCCGTCCCCTACCTCTGCCGCGTCTGCGGCCGCCGCTTTTTCGCCCACGCCAAGCTCGTCCACCACTTCCGACAGATTCACGAGCGTGAGCAGGAGAAGCGCCTCCGCCGCATTGATTCGGCTACCGGCGGCCGTAGAGTCCGCCTTGTCGGCGCGCTCGCGATGAAGATGGAGAAGTACGAGAAGGCCGCAAGGGAACTGCTGATCCCGAAAGTTGGGTACGGCCTCGCAGACGAGCTCCGCAGGGCTGGGGTTGTTGTCAGGACGGTGGAAGATAGACCTGAGGCAGCTGACCGGGCGCTGAGGGAACATATGGTGGAGACGATGGATCGCGGCAAGGTTGGGTGTTTGATATTGGTCTCGGACGATTCGGGATTTCTTGGAGTGATGAGGGAGGCAAAGATGAGGTGCTTGAAGACGGTTGTGGTGGGGGACGAGGGCGACGGAGCACTGAAGAGGTGTGCGGATGCAGCATTATCGTGGAAGGACGTGGTTTCAGGCAAGGCGAAGAAGGAGGCGGCGTCTACGGTTAGCAAGTGGAAAGATAGGGACTTGCTGAAGAAATTGGAGTGGAGGTATCAACCAGAGGAGGAGGAGGAGGAGGAGGAGGAAGGGGGAAGTGATGTTTTTGATGATGACAGTGATGCTGGAGATGAGTGCTTGGATGTGGTGGCGAAGGAAGAGAAGAAGCCTTGGTGGAAATTGGACTAAGATTCCGGCGATCTGCATGAAGAACCATCTTGAAAGAAGACTTATCCATGAAAACAGCAGCACTGATCGACTCTGGTGGAAATGAAATATTCTAGCTCTCGAGCAAAAGATTTGCGTCAAAAATATGGAGAGTATGCAAATGTAAACTGCTTTTGATAGGTTAATATTTTTGTCTCAAATTGGTGAAACTCTGCTGGTATGTTGGGCAATCATTCTGTGGAGAAGGGGAAGGAAACCTCAATTTGCATGATCTGGGTCTATCAGATAAAGTGACTTTTGGGCAGCAATGTTCACTCGGTGGTATGGACATTTGACAAGTTTAGGGATATGGACTTGCTGTTTCTGGTTGATTCTCACCGCAAGATCTTCTTGAATGATAAGCCAAAATGAATGAAATGTTGTTTATTTTGGTTTCGTGCTCAATGTTGCATGCTTAGTTATTGCATTCCTCACATATGATCTCTTGCACTAGAAAATTGAGAACTGCAAGAAGGTTTTCTCACATGAAGATTCCTTGTAGATTTTTTTCTTTGGTTTTATCTAGTACAAAAATATTATTGTGTTATATGGATCTACAATTCCTTAAACTGTATAGTTTACCATTATGTAAAATGCTAATTGGTTCTTATGTTTCACGCACTTATTTTTTAAGTGATGATCTCTCATATACATATGGATACACTTGCCATATACATATATGCTTTCTAATATGAATTATTTTTTAAGTGATGATCTCTCATAGATTTACATACTCTTTGATTAGGTGCTCCTTGCAAGAGCATAACTAACTCTTGTCCATTTAAAATGTTATATTTCATCTTTTCTTGCACTCTATGCTCTAGTCTCTTTGCAATAGCATAATTAATTCTAATTCTTTTAAAAGGTTATATCTCACTTTTTCTTGTACCAACAATTTTAATCGAAGCCCAAATTAGAATAAAGGGTATTGACAAGTTGGAGGTGCAACAAGGGAAGCAATAGAGTTAGCTTCCCCAAGGGGAAGTGAAAAAATAACTGGAATTGTGATCAGGGGAGAAACCTTGCACCAAAATCCTCAAAATTAAAGATGCTCTTTTTATCCAAGCAAGCTAGCATTTATCATGTCAGAAATATCTTTTTTAGAAAATTGCAGTTGGTTAAAGAACAATCAACCATAATCATTAATTTGGTACTTCTGCAAAAATCTCTCTGTTGTTTTTCTCCATCAAATTTATTCATTGTTAGGCCTGACAGTACTGCTTGGGCAAGTTGTATTTTTACCTAATGCTCCAGTGGTCTTATGTCTAATATTAGTATAACATATCCTTAATGTCAAAAATAACTAATTAATTGTTTCCTTGAGAAGTTAAAATGATTTAAAAGCAGATCTGAGATATGATAGACTGTACAATATCCATTTGGTTCATCATCAAAACTTCTCTGTTGATGTGTTGCTGTTCTTATTGTTAGCTCGACCTAAGTATTATGTGATTCTGATACATTGATTTCCAAATGTCACTTACAAGATCCTTCAAGAACCAAGGGGTTCTTTGTTTAAGATATTTATGGCTCTCAAGCAATTAAACAGACCTTAATGTGTTTAAAATTCAGTTCTTTCATTTTAAAGATACCATGCTAGATTGCTCACATTTCAACAAGGGGAGATCGGACCTTCCTGGAACTGCTTTCTTTGCGAAGTGCTTTCCCTTCCTAGTTTACGGAAATAAAAACAAATCCTGCATCTTTATTTTTTGAGCACCAAGCAGTATCACGATACACATTTGTCTGATTCTTTTGATCTATCCCTGTGCTTAATGTTGTTTCTTGGCAAGTCTGGTTCTTTGGAGTGATTTATGAGTTCCAGTTGGGGAGAAGAGTTCTTTGAAAACTAGATATTCTGGTACCATTATAAGTTTCGGCACCATATTCGGCGCAAAAATTTAATCATTGGGATAGCCACCATATTCCAAATTTTTTGACAATTGATGTGGAGGCTTGTCATTGTTTTGCTTGTCTTTCCAGTAATTATATGTGATTTTACAACTCAATTTACCACCGTCGTTTAGGCTCCAAACCCATTTATTCACTCTTTCTTGTTTGAGAACGTAATTTTGACCAATTATTTTCATTTATGGGTTACCAACTTTATTCACTCTTTCTTGTTTGAGAACATAATTTTGACCAATTATTTCCATTTATGGATTACCAAACAAGTTCGTGATAAGATCAATATTCCAATCACCATCTTTAAATACCCCAGCCACATACTTAAAATTTTGAATTCTCTCGGTATTTGCAAAGGTAGATCATCTACCAATAGGAAAACAAAAAATTAGGTTATATTGATTGTGAGTCCACTAGCTAATACCCGCATTATTGCCACCCGTCATTGTCAGATCCAGACTACGACTGACTTGGAGGGGGACCTGTCCTTTGTGCTTGGGGGACCCGGCTCCACCCCACGCACCCCTTCAACTCTTGCTCGTGATGTCGGCTCCTTGGAAGAATACTGGCAGAATTACACTGATCACATCGAGCCGATCGGCCACATCCGCCTCCTATGTCAAAGTTATAAACTTCCGAAGGGTATCTCCTTCGACAATTGTGTCGACAGAGCGTCTATTAGGAAGGCTCGGCTTCTTGGTGATGCACTCGAACTAACACTACACCTGGCTCCGCCGACAAAGATGACGAACTTGGCCTCACCTTGGTTCCATCTGTCTCCAGCTTGCAAGGCTCATCTCTCCATCTACAGTTGACCAACTTGGGGTTCTGCCTGACGATCCCCCTTAGTGCCATTGCGACTATGCTCGAAGCGATCAGTGCAGCCTGAGTTCAATCGACTAACTCCTGAAGCAGCTCTACACTTGTTACGGCTTCTTATAATTTCAATATTCTCTGTTAGAATGTGCGAGGCCTCCACCGCCCACCTTGCGAAATGATATATGGTGAAGAAATCATATTTAGACTTTGGATGTTCCATCTTAGAGTTGCAAGAAATCAAATTAGAAGGAACTTCTAAACGCGTTATCACACAAATCTTTGGATTTCGTTCAGATCCCTTTTTTGCTATAAATTCATTAGGCTTGGTTGGGGGTAGTTGGTTATTTGGAATGATAATTTTGGCTGGCAACCTCCTCACAGATCGACCAATTTTCCATCACGATAGGACTCCGACATCTCAGATCCAACATCACTATTGTTGCTATCGAAATATACGGGCCGCTGCCTTAGAATTTGAGACCGTCTTCTTCCTAGAATTGGAAGCGATCCTCTCTAGCGCAAATGGCTGCTTCCTCTTAGCGAACGATTTTAATGTCACAAATAGGACCTTTGAATGACATAACTGTATCGGGAGTCTTAGGGATTCTCGTTGTTTCTCTAATCTAATTGATGATTATGGCTTGTTGGAGCTCCCCCTCTCTGGTCTAAAATTTACATGGTCCAACACCTAATCTCTGCCTCGTCTAGCTAAGTTGGACCGTATATTTTTTTCGAAAGAAGCATTGCATGCTTCCCCTTGGTCATGGCATGTGTTGGTGAAAAGAAACTCTCTGACCATAATTGCATCGTGCTACGTTCATGTCATAAGAGCAACATCTCAAATAAGTCCTTCTGTCTTGAGATCTATTGGTTCAAGCTCGCCGAGTTCCGGGGTATTATTGATAAAACTTGGGCGAACTTGAGGATCTAATATGAATTATTTTTTAAGTGATGATCTCTCATAGATTTACATACTCTTTGATTAGGTGCTCCTTGCAAGAGCATAACTAACTCTTGTCCATTTAAAATGTTATATTTCATCTTTTCTTGCACTCTATGCTCTAGTCTCTTTGCAATAGCATAATTAATTCTAATTCTTTTAAAAGGTTATATCTCACTTTTTCTTGTACCAACAATTTTAATCGAAGCCCAAATTAGAATAAAGGGTATTGACAAGTTGGAGGTGCAACAAGGGAAGCAATAGAGTTAGCTTCCCCAAGGGGAAGTGAAAAAATAACTGGAATTGTGATCAGGGGAGAAACCTTGCACCAAAATCCTCAAAATTAAAGATGCTCTTTTTATCCAAGCAAGCTAGCATTTATCATGTCAGAAATATCTTTTTTAGAAAATTGCAGTTGGTTAAAGAACAATCAACCATAATCATTAATTTGGTACTTCTGCAAAAATCTCTCTGTTGTTTTTCTCCATCAAATTTATTCATTGTTAGGCCTGACAGTACTGCTTGGGCAAGTTGTATTTTTACCTAATGCTCCAGTGGTCTTATGTCTAATATTAGTATAACATATCCTTAATGTCAAAAATAACTAATTAATTGTTTCCTTGAGAAGTTAAAATGATTTAAAAGCAGATCTGAGATATGATAGACTGTACAATATCCATTTGGTTCATCATCAAAACTTCTCTGTTGATGTGTTGCTGTTCTTATTGTTAGCTCGACCTAAGTATTATGTGATTCTGATACATTGATTTCCAAATGTCACTTACAAGATCCTTCAAGAACCAAGGGGTTCTTTGTTTAAGATATTTATGGCTCTCAAGCAATTAAACAGACCTTAATGTGTTTAAAATTCAGTTCTTTCATTTTAAAGATACCATGCTAGATTGCTCACATTTCAACAAGGGGAGATCGGACCTTCCTGGAACTGCTTTCTTTGCGAAGTGCTTTCCCTTCCTAGTTTACGGAAATAAAAACAAATCCTGCATCTTTATTTTTTGAGCACCAAGCAGTATCACGATACACATTTGTCTGATTCTTTTGATCTATCCCTGTGCTTAATGTTGTTTCTTGGCAAGTCTGGTTCTTTGGAGTGATTTATGAGTTCCAGTTGGGGAGAAGAGTTCTTTGAAAACTAGATATTCTGGTACCATTATAAGTTTCGGCACCATATTCGGCGCAAAAATTTAATCATTGGGATAGCCACCATATTCCAAATTTTTTGACAATTGATGTGGAGGCTTGTCATTGTTTTGCTTGTCTTTCCAGTAATTATATGTGATTTTACAACTCAATTTACCACCGTCGTTTAGGCTCCAAACCCATTTATTCACTCTTTCTTGTTTGAGAACGTAATTTTGACCAATTATTTTCATTTATGGGTTACCAACTTTATTCACTCTTTCTTGTTTGAGAACATAATTTTGACCAATTATTTCCATTTATGGATTACCAAACAAGTTCGTGATAAGATCAATATTCCAATCACCATCTTTAAATACCCCAGCCACATACTTAAAATTTTGAATTCTCTCGGTATTTGCAAAGGTAGATCATCTACCAATAGGAAAACAAAAAATTAGGTTATATTGATTGTGAGTCCACTAGCTAATACCCGCATTATTGCCACCCGTCATTGTCAGATCCAGACTACGACTGACTTGGAGGGGGACCTGTCCTTTGTGCTTGGGGGACCCGGCTCCACCCCACGCACCCCTTCAACTCTTGCTCGTGATGTCGGCTCCTTGGAAGAATACTGGCAGAATTACACTGATCACATCGAGCCGATCGGCCACATCCGCCTCCTATGTCAAAGTTATAAACTTCCGAAGGGTATCTCCTTCGACAATTGTGTCGACAGAGCGTCTATTAGGAAGGCTCGGCTTCTTGGTGATGCACTCGAACTAACACTACACCTGGCTCCGCCGACAAAGATGACGAACTTGGCCTCACCTTGGTTCCATCTGTCTCCAGCTTGCAAGGCTCATCTCTCCATCTACAGTTGACCAACTTGGGGTTCTGCCTGACGATCCCCCTTAGTGCCATTGCGACTATGCTCGAAGCGATCAGTGCAGCCTGAGTTCAATCGACTAACTCCTGAAGCAGCTCTACACTTGTTACGGCTTCTTATAATTTCAATATTCTCTGTTAGAATGTGCGAGGCCTCCACCGCCCACCTTGCGAAATGATATATGGTGAAGAAATCATATTTAGACTTTGGATGTTCCATCTTAGAGTTGCAAGAAATCAAATTAGAAGGAACTTCTAAACGCGTTATCACACAAATCTTTGGATTTCGTTCAGATCCCTTTTTTGCTATAAATTCATTAGGCTTGGTTGGGGGTAGTTGGTTATTTGGAATGATAATTTTGGCTGGCAACCTCCTCACAGATCGACCAATTTTCCATCACGATAGGACTCCGACATCTCAGATCCAACATCACTATTGTTGCTATCGAAATATACGGGCCGCTGCCTTAGAATTTGAGACCGTCTTCTTCCTAGAATTGGAAGCGATCCTCTCTAGCGCAAATGGCTGCTTCCTCTTAGCGAACGATTTTAATGTCACAAATAGGACCTTTGAATGACATAACTGTATCGGGAGTCTTAGGGATTCTCGTTGTTTCTCTAATCTAATTGATGATTATGGCTTGTTGGAGCTCCCCCTCTCTGGTCTAAAATTTACATGGTCCAACACCTAATCTTTGCCTCGTCTAGCTAAGTTGGACCGTATATTTTTTTCGAAAGAAGCATTGCATGCTTCCCCTTGGTCATGGCATGTGTTGGTGAAAAGAAACTCTCTGACCATAATTGCATCGTGCTACGTTCATGTCATAAGAGCAACATCTCAAATAAGTCCTTCTGTCTTGAGATCTATTGGTTCAAGCTCGCCGAGTTCCGGGGTATTATTGATAAAACTTGGGCGAACTTGAGGAGACCTTCCTCAGTGGGATCTTGGACATTAAGATGGAGACACCTAAGAAAGTTGATCAGACAGTGGGAAAAGATTCACTGGAAAGCCAAAGAAGCCAAAAGGCACCATCTTGGACCAGACCTATAAAGGTACAACTCCAAATAGGATATTGGGAACCTCTCTGCAGTTGAGATAAGGAACTTCAAACAATGTAAAAAAACAGTTGGACGAGTTTTACCTTAATGAGGATAGTTATTTAAGGCGAAGAGCCAAGAAGAGATGTGTATAGTTAGGGTTGTTCATGGGTCAAACCCGACCCAATGAACCTGAGAAACCGACCCGATCCGAATTAATCTGGCCGGGTCGGGTCGGGTAGTCAGGCCGGGTCAGTTCAGTTTGTTCAAACTCGGCTATAATCGGGTCGGGTCTCGGGTTTGAAGGTTTGGAACCCGATTACCTAAGACCCAGCCCAATTACCCGATTAAATATATATTTTTATTATTTTTAAAAAATATATATTAAAAAAATCAAAATCAAGACGCGAGCCACGATGCCTGTGTCTTGCGTCTTCCCAAGAAGACGCTCGGGAAACACGCGACAAATGCTTGGGATTAAAAATAAGTTTTTTTTATATTATATAACGGGTATACCGACTACCCGATTCGATCCGACCCGATTCCGGGCAGGGCAAGTAGTGTCGGGTCGGGTTCAAAAAATTTTACCTTAAAATCCGATCCAACCCGACCCGATTGCTTGTTGGTTGGGTTGGGTTGGGTTGGGCCGATTTTTTCCTCAAACTCGACCCGACCTGACCCGTGAACAGCCCTAAGTAAAGTGGGGGACCTCAACACGCTATTCCCATCAGTCCACATCAACTTCCATGACCTATCAAGGATCCACACTTGCTTTCATACCTACTACTTGGGGACCCTAGGCTCATACAGGAGGACGTTACTAGACATCAATTGGGACAGATGTTTCCTAGAGTCAGCGGCGGGCAACCCAGCACTCTCCACTCTCGACGCCCCTTTCAGCTTGGACAAGGTTCACCAAGCTCTAAAGGAGATGGAATCCTACAAAGCACCTAGGCCGAATGGAGTGCCTACTGAGTTTTACTTGGCATTTTGAGAGACCATCAAAGATGACCTTTTTGCTACCCTCGTTGACCTCTAGCAGAACCCCTCCAAATTAAAGTGGGTCACCAAAGCCAACATCACCCTAATCCCTACGAGAGCCGGAGCAAATAAAGTGACTAAATTCAGATCGGTCGGCCTTGAACATAACATCATCAGAATCTTCTCCAAGATTTTAGCTAAATACCTTGCCCAACCCATGGATGAATTGATCAGTGACTGCCAGGGTGCGTTTAGATCAGGCCGTAGCACCATTGACTCCTACATGACTGTCTCTGAAGTTGCTTGGATTGAGAAACACAGACACGAAGAAGGGCTACTCATCAAGATTAACTTCGAGAAGTCTTTTGACTCCATCAGTTGGGACTTCCTGATTAGATTACTTGAGATGTGTGGCTTTCTATCCATATGGGTGGTGTGGATCCACAATCTCTTACATAGCACCGAGAGTTGGGTCAATCCTTCTCTCACAAAAGGGGAGTTCGCCGGGGCAACCCGTTATCATCCTTTCTCTTCAACTTGGCAATTGATTGCCACTCCTACCTTATTGACTTGGCTGGTAAAGCTGGCCTCATCGAAGGAGCACTTTGAAGCTTGGTTGACGAGGGCATCACCCACTCCCTATTTGCAGACGATCTCATGCTTTGCTTTTTAGTTTTTGCAACATCTACAGCCTACAAAACCTTCGGCTCCCGATGATTTTCTTCGAGATGGCTTTGGGCCTCAAAATAAATTTACAAAAAACTTGACTTCTCCATTTGGGTGGAAACTTACAGATGACCAAGCTTTATGCAGATATCTTTGGGTGTTCTGAAGGGGTGTTTTCAATCTTCTATCTAGGCCTTCCCTTGAGAACTAGGGCTCCAAATAAGGAGGATTGGTGCAGCCTGATTCCTAAGATTGACCACCAACTAAACAGTTGGCAGGGAAGAATTCATTCAAGAGTGGGTAGACTGACCTTGATCAATAGCATTCTTACCTCACACGCTACATACATGCTCTCAATCTTCAAGGCGCCGCTTTGGGTTATCAGGGCCATTGACAAGAGTCGTAGAAATTTCTTCTAGGGCGACTCAGATGGGGCGACATTCACTTGCAAGAACCTGGTAAGATAGGAGTTGTGTGTAAAGGAGGATAGTTGATTGGGCATTCTAGACTCATTGGCCCACAACCGGGCCCGACTCGGTACATGGTTATGGAAGCTCATCCGCAGAAGGCGCCCACCTTGGATTTCCTTAATTGAAGCTCTCCTTGGGGAAGATCACTCATGGGACCACCCTTGGAGAACGTACAACCTTTCACATGCTTGAAAGGACATAGTCGCTCTACAACCTATATTCGTCTCCAATATCTCCTTCCATGTGGGGGAAGGCTCCTGCATCAAACTTTAGAAGGATAATTGGCTTAACGGTAGACGACTAGCACACAAGTACCAGACTCTCTTCTTGAGGACCACACAACTCAACATTACCATTGCTCGTAGTTGGCTACAGGATCTGAAGGGAAAATTCTTGGGCTATGACATTTAGTTCACCTCCTTGGTAGACGCCACAAAGAGGGACCTCGAGGCAAAACTCTAGTGGTGACAACACTTCTGAATGAAAGTGGACCAAAGACAAACAGTTCTCAACCAAATCATTGTACTGGCTCCTTACGTTTCAAGGCATCAAAGACAAACACTACCCCTACTTGTGGCTAACAAGACCTCCACCAAGATTGTAATTTTTAGCTAGATCATGTTGAGGAAACGGCTCCTAACTAGGGATCGTATGCTCCGAATGGGTGTGAATGTGCCTACAGGTTGCGTGTTATGTGACACCCTCCTAGAATCGCATGATCACACCTTTGTAGTTTGCAGATCCACACTTGCGGGCTGGAACCATATCTTACCATGCTTGGAAGAGACTTGGTTTCCACTTCGCTGGAACAACACTAGCTTTGCCATAGTTGGCTGAAATCGTATCAAAGTCCACCTCACTCTCATTTGGTGTTAGTTGATTTGGTATGAGAGAAACCAACCCCGCTTTTAGCATGTGAGAAACTCTAGCTTGGCACTGATTATCCAAGCTGCGAGCTTCTTCACCTTGTACTCTTAGTGTATTTGGTTGGATGGAGTGAATTCATAAGGAATAAGAATAGATAAGGAATAAAAATAGACAATGAATAGTATTATATTGTTTGGTTGACCGTGTAAATAGGTCAATAATAGAATCTTTATTTGATTAGCATAAGAAATAATTAAGGAATAAAAAGTTAAATAACCAAAATATCATTCTTAATAAAACTGAATATATTTACTTTGTTTGTTTAACATAAAGAATAGACAATTAATTAAGAGGAAATATAATAAATTATATTATAATTTATTCTAATTAATAAAAATTTAGATTAATGTAAAATAATTTATTAATTTAAAATAATAAAACATTATTATTTATTTTATTTTCATAAAAATAATTGAATTTTCAAAAAATAATTATTAAAATATTATTTAATAATAAAATAATAATTATCTATTTAAGATATGTAATTATTAAAATTAATTTAATAATTTAATTTTTATATTCTTATTATAAATATTGAATGTCGTCATTTTAAATATATAATAAATTATATTTTAATTTATTTTAATTAATAACAACATAATAAAAATATAGATTATGTAAAATAATTTATTAATTTAAAATAAAAAAACTATTATTTATTTTATTTTCATAAAAACTAAATCTTTTAAATAATAATTATTTAAATAATATTTAATAATAAAATAATAATTATTTATTTAAGATATATAATTATTATGATTAATTTAATAATTTAATTTTTTATATTCGTATGTAATATTATAAATATTGAAGGATAATATAAGAAAATGTCATAAGGAATAGATAGAAAATACTATTTCTTGGGTTGAGGTAAGAAATAGTATTGTTCATGCATGAGAAATAGTATTCTTTATCTATTCCTTATGACCCACATATTCCTTATCAATAAATTGCAACCAAACAAGGGAATAAATGAGGTATAAGGAATGGTATTTCATTCTCATTTCATCCAACCAAACACTACTTAGGCTTCTACTTCCTCTTGTGGCGGTGCCTTGCTCCACCTATACCTTATTTTTCTCTTACTGTTCTTCTCCCCTCTACACTTGTACTTCCTTCAATTCTCTTGAATGAATACAAGTTTCGTTGGTTAAAAACAATCCAATGATCTTTCAAGATGTTTATATTATCTCCATTCTCAATTTTTATTATTAACCCATCTCTAAGCTGCATAATGACATTATAAATGCTTTTGAAAGTTCTTGAGAATTTGCTAAAGTTTCTAGACTCCAAAAGGTGTTAATTGATATATCTAGCAGCCAAAAGTATTGCCCAGAGATGACTTTTTTCTATTTAAGAAAGGCAGAATAGGGGAGGAGATAAGCTCGACGATAGTATATTCTAATTTAGCTTAATATAGGTTTTAGCAATTTTGTGATAGATTTTAGGGACTGTTGATGGTGTGTTTATATGCAAGTTATGCTCTCAAAGCCTCAAAGTCTTCTCTCCTAGGTGAAGCAATGGCAGTTAAGATCTCTTTATCAAGATTTTATTAAAATTATAGGGAAAATATCTAAAATGGTCCCTAAACTATTTCAGAATTTTTACATTAGTTCGACAACTTTTTTTTGGCTCAATTGGGTCCCTAAAGATTTGTAATTGTCACTTTGGTCCTTAGTCGTGACGCTGTCGTTAAAAAAAAACCTACGTGATTAACGTTCCGACAACGTGACATTTGGTTTAGTTGATTTTGCTTATGTGTATTAATAGGTACCTACATGGCTTATTTTATCATTTATAAATTAAAATGGTCCCATTTTTCTCTCTGTTCCTCCCATCATTGTCATCTTCTTCTTTCATCCTCCTCCTTCTCTTCCTCCTCCCTGCCTCCGCCCTCACCGTCGCCGCCTCCTCTTCCTCCTCCCTGCCTCCGCCCCTCCGGCAGCCCGAGCTTGGTCAGCACCGCCTGCAGCTCCGCCGCCAAGATGAACCCATCCCCGTGCTCGTCGAACACTTAGAATGCCTCTCTCATATCCTCCTCCACCTCTTCCCTCGCATCCTCATCCGCATCCATCTCGTCGGATCCGCCGAAGAGGGCGTCGCTCAAGGAGGAGTGGAGGACCTCGAAGTCTTTGAAGGCGAGGCCGACACGACCTGGGGGATGTAGGTGGTGATGGTGGACCGCGTAGGGGCGCAGGAGGTCGAAGACGCGACGGAGGTGGAGAGTGTTGAGGCTCTGGGTCCGGACCGCGTGGAGGCGCAGGCATGGGGGATCACGAGCGTGGGTGATTTCCGCGTGTAGTCCCTCTCCGACAATGGTGTGCAAACCATCCCCGGGCGCTACATCAAGCCGTCGTCGGAGCGGCCCACCGGCAGAACGTACCCCTGCTACTAGAGAAGACGTCGGCATCCCTGTGGTCGACCTTGCCATGCTCAACGACGACGTGGGCGCCCGCGACGACGGGGCGACATGTGAAGGCCATAGTGGATGCGTGTCGCGTGTGGGGCTTCTTCCAGGCGGTCAACCACGGGGTGAGCACGACGCTGATGAGGCACGCGCGTGTGAGGTGTGGCGAGGTCTGCTCGAAGCTGAAGATTTTGGTCCTCGTCGTCTCCACCAACTTGCTCTCCCTTTTCCTCTTCTCCTGCACTTTCGATCCCAAATGGTCGACCTGCGGTCCCAACATTCACGCATGGGACTCCGTCGCCCTCCTCTACGAGCTTAATGCCACCCGAAGCAACCTTTTTGGTAGCAGAACTCTCGCCGCTGACCTTCAACGGTGGCTCGCCGTGACCAACTCCCTTCTCCAAACTCTCCTCGCCGAGGTCAATCGCGCTTGCGAGGACGATGTGGCGGCCGCGGATGAGCTCTCCGCGGAGCTCAAGCTTGCTGTGGGGCCGCACTAGCTCCCTCTCGGCTTCACCTCCAACCTCGACACCGACGAGCTCTACCCGGCGCTCGACGCCGCCTGCTTCAAGTTCTAGGATGAACTGGTGGAGTATATGTCCTATGAAGTGGGTGAGGACTGCCCCAGCGAAGACATTTTTGCCCAGAGGTTGATGCTTAAAGGCCGCGAGCCACTACCCCCGTCGGCGGTGCCATCCAAGATCCCCGGCCGACTATGGGTTCATCTCGGCGGCTATGAAGTTCAACAAGCACGGGGATGGGTTCATCTTGGTGGTGGAGCTATAGGCGGTGCTGACCAAGCTCGGGCTGTCGGAGGGGCGGAGGCAGGGAGGAGGAAGAGGAGGCGACGACGGTGGGGGCGGAGGCAGGGAGAAGGAAGAGAAGGAGGAGGATGAAAGAAGAAGATGACAATGATGGGAGGAACATAGAGAAAAATGGGATCAATTTTAATTTATAAATGATAAAATTAGTCACGTAAGTATCTATTAATACACGTAAGCAAAGTCAACTAAATCAGATGTCATGTTATCGGAACGTTAGCCACGTAGTTTTTTTTTTAACGACAGTGTCACGACTAGGGACCAAAGTGACAATTACAAATTTTTAGGGACTCAATTGAGCCGAAAAAAAAATGTGAGACTAATGTGAAGAATCTAAAATAATTTAGGGATCATTTTAGATATTTTCTCAAAATTATATATATTTATATATATGTTCTCATTGATCGAGAGTGTTGCAAAGCTAGGATATACATATTTTTGATCGTTTAGAGCATTTTGAGCTAAAAATTTTTTTTTAGGAACATTTCATACCTTTTGCTACAGTTATACCTTTTATCCCTATGTATATAGTTGCACACTTATATAGTTATATGTGATATGAGATAGCATATTTTTTGAATTATTCTAAAAACGATGGATTTTTTGAATTAGAAATGAGTATCATACATATATACGAATGAAAAGCGTCATTTTTATGTCGGAAAAGGTCAATCTTTAACTTGGAAAACGTTGATCATATATTTGTTTTGAATTTACATAGACATCCATGCATATACTTTTTCTAATAATTCCTTGCATTTTTTTTTCTACTATGCAATCGATGTATGAATTTTCTTCTAGCACTTTTTTTCTACTATGCAATAAATTAGAGATAATTGATATTTAAAAAATGCAAATATATATTATATAAGGAATGAAAGAGAGGCTTTTGCAATTAATTGTTTTTTTAATTAGCATATAATTGCTGTTAGGAATATGATTGTGTTTTCTTTCAAAATACTGACCATCGTTCAAGCTGGGAGATGTTTTAATAATTCATAAATGTTCAATTTAAAATAATTTATATCATATAATAATTAAAACAAAATAAAGATTTGAGATACTAAACTAACATCTTTTTATAATGGGTTAATAGACAGAACCTAGCTCAAAGTACAGCACCTTTCATAAATTTAGCTTAAACTTTTATTTGTATCAATTATATTTTAAATTATCAAATTGATATTAATTCTAGCCCGACGTCAGATGCCCGTCAATTTCACCATTAGATACTGACGTGACATCTGACTCAACATATTGAAAATTATTTTTTTAATCGTATTGTCACGTTAGCAGATCATAAAAAAGGTTAATTGACGAATCTAGCCTAAACTACGGCTCTTTTTATAAATCTAACACAAACTTTTATTTGTATCAATTACATTACAAATTATCAAATTGATATCAATTCTAGCCCGATATCAAATACCCATCAATTTCACCGTTAGGTGCTGACGTGGCATCTGACTCAGCGTATTAAAAATTAATTTTTTTAATAATCGCGTTGCCACATCAGCATTTAATGAAAAATATTTATTTTAAAAAAATATTTTTAACTTACCGCCTATGCCACGTCAGCTATTAAAAATATATATATATTTTTAAAAAATCTAATCAAATCCAGCCCTAATCCCTAATACCCGACTAAAATTTGTCCCTGTTCGATTCTTGACTTTCATGTCTTCACAATCAATGTCATTTCACTCTTCATCCAACTAACCTATATTCTCCAAGGGCAACCAACCTCGCACCTTGCTTCCATTTTTGTGTGTGCATATTCTACACCATTTGATATTATAACCATTCACAATAGCATAGTTTTGAACAACCTCTTTAAAGTGGGCAGCTGACTAAAATTTCATTCTAAATTAAAGTTTAACATCACTCACACGACAATATGGATTATGGAATTTGCGACGAATCTTTTTCCTCACATATACAAAATCAAGGTCAAAAAATATATTTTAATAGCTGATGTGGCATATGCTGTAAGTTAAAAATATATATTTTTTTAAAATAAATATTTTTAATTAAATGCTGATGTGGTAACGCGATTATTAAAAAAATAATTTTTAATATGCTGAGTCAGATGCCACATCAGCACCTAACGGTGAAATTGATGGACATCTAACGTCGGGCTAGAATTGATATCAATTTGATAGTTTGGAATGTAATTGATATATATAAAAATTTGGACTAGATTTGTGAAAATGGTCATAGTTTGAACTAGATTCGTCAATTAACTTTTTTTTATGATCTGCTGACGTGACAATGCGATTAAAAAATAATTTTTAATATGATGAGTTAGATGCCACGTCAGCACCTAACGATGAAATTGACGAGCATCTAACGTCGGGCTAGAATTAATATCAATTTGATAGTTTGGAATATAATTGATATAAATAAAAATTTAGACTAGATTTATGAAAGGTGCTATAGTTTGAGCTAAATTCGTCTATTAATCCTTTCATAATTGAAGCTATCAAATTACAATAGAAAGCCAAATTATTATTATTTTGATAAAACTGCAATTTATTAGCAAATACATTATTTTTAATTTTTCGAAGATAAATATTTTCTAAGGGAACTCTACGTGATAAACCTCCGTCATGTCGGGGTTAAAAAGCCCATAGTGTCTCTCAGTGCCCTCCGGCTTCTGGTTCTCGTTAAACGTGGCGAACACGTACGTCTCCACCCCCTTCCCCGGCCTCTTCGGCGTCGCCACGTTCTTGGCCGCGAGCGCCACCGCGTTCGAGTTGTGAATCCTCGCGTTCTCCACCGTCGCCCACTCCGGACCGCCGCCCGACGGCCACCCCGTCTCCGTCAGAACGATCTCCACGTTCGGCGCCCCTACCTTCTCCAACGCCGAGTACACCGTGTCCACCATCGCGTGCAGCAGGTTCGTGTACCCGTGATCGCCGTCTTGGACGATGACGGAGCTCGAGCCGAGCAACGCGTACTCCAGGGACATTACCTTCGGGTCGTAGGCGAAGTACGGGTATGCGTTGAGGAGCAGCGGGTAACCCTTCTTCTCCAGGAAGCCGACGAGGTAGGGCGACATGAACGAGAGGCCCGCATCGGAGAAGACGCCCGTGGACGGTATCGGCGACGGTCCCATGACGCTCATCGACACGGCCGTGGAGACAGGCACCCGCACGCCGGCATCGGCCAAGGCTTTGTCGAGGTTCTCCATCGCGGGGCCCACGTACTGCGCCAGGTCGGAGGGGAAGACCTCGTTGCCGGCGGCGATGCAGCGGAACGTGACGGAGCTGGCGTGGGGGACGATGTTGTCTTTCACCCAGCCGGCGGCGGCTGCGGGGTCTTGTGCGATCTTAGGGAGCTCGCCGTTAGTGGTGCCGACGATGACCTCTATGCCGGAGTTGTGGAGGGCCTTGAGGGCAGCGCCGTCGGGCTGGAATAGGCGGATCCTGCGGATGTTGCGTTGCTTGAAGAGCTCCACCACCTTGTCCGGCGCCGGGAGGTTGTCACCCAGCAGTCCATAGTTGATACCAGGCTTACCAGCGCCTTGAGCTTCTACAATCAGCCATTAACTCTTGCATATTATATATTTGTACCAATAAATAATGTAAAATTAATATCCCAATAAAAATATTACATTTTCATATATAATTTATATGTTTACCATGCGCTCATTATAATTCTTCTAATTAATATGATTTAATGATTAACTAGTACTTAATTAAGAGTGTGAAGTACGATAGAATGTACGTATACCTGCAAGAAAATTTGTAGAGGTGGAGAAAAAAATCCCTACAGCAGCCAAAGAAACAAAGAGCAAATAATGATCCATGAGTGGCTTCTGCTTTTTTCAATACCTGCAAATTGCAAGGAGCAAATTAATGCCGTTCATACCAACTTTAATATTTTATTTCAGTAATTATTAGCACATAAATTATAAGAACAAAGCATATGAGGTGAAATTTTAAGGATGGATCAAGCAAAATTTGACACATTCACAGACTGTACCCAGCTTCGGATTTGAGGTCTGATGGTTCGTGATCGATAGCAGTAAATTTATATAGTGGAAACAATTATTGTTATTAATTAAACAATTACTTATCGTGGTGAATGAATTAGGGAGAAGATAATGCCTAATAATTAATCGCAGCTCGAATTATAGAATGGGAATATTTAATTAATTAATTACTTCATTAATTCACGATAATTCCTTTAATTTCCATCAATTTGTATTAGCCCTTTTCCTTATATTGGTTGATTTGCTTCCATTTTTTTGAAATTAATTTTACAATTAATATTCCCTTCTGGCGGTAATTAATGAGCTGTCGTGTATAAATAACTAATCGAATAAAAAGGAAATCTTATCTTTTTCAGGAGGTTAGACAAATAGCTGAAATGAGAATATAGGGAATTGGGTCAAAGAAATTAATGGATAATGGATCAATGAGGTAAAAAGAAAATATGGGTTAAATTTTTTTCTCCAGAAAAACTCCGTAGCTCTTCGGATATTTATCCTTTTAAAAATAAGATTTTGAAAAGTTGTATAATATGAATTTGGTTAGAAAAAATTATTTTTTGATTTGATTTCAATAAAAATAAAAATATAGTTTCGTAAATCTGATTTGGGTATCTAGTTTTTAGTTGGTTAACGAAAATAATATCAATTTTACTTAGTTTTGAAACTAGAGAATACTTATTTAATTATAGAAAATAATATTAATTTTTATTTAACAACTTTAGTAGTAATCTAATTTTGATTAAATAGTAAATTAATTCATATAAAATAGTACATAAAACTTAATATGATTGTAAAAGAAAGTCGTATATTGACAAAAGTAAGAGGAATCATTATTCAACATTATAATTTGGACAACAAATAATTAAGATAAATTAGTTTTGGTTAAATTATTAGTAGATCGTCTTTAATAAAATTGAATTATTTTAAAAATTAAGTTTGAGCCAATTAGATATAAATTGATTTAATTAATTTATCAATTTAAATAATAGATTGAGTTAAAAATGATGATTTTTATTTTTATTTTTATAAATTAGATATGATTTGATTTATTTATAAATTAATTATTTTTTAAAAAAATATACTAATAATAACAAGTTTGTGTACTTTGATATCGAAATCAGCAACTTTGAAACCATAGAAAATATGTTTTCAATTTTATTAAAAAAATTGATTTTATTTTCATTCTGATTTTAATTCTATTTCAAGAAAACGCAGGACCAAACACGTTTTGATAAACAATTTTGATTTCACGTACCGAAGCTGAAATCATGAAAACAGACTTGATTTCGCTAACCAAATAGACCCTAAATATTTCATAGTTGTTGTTACAAATGAATGCAACTTTTATGGAGCCAAACTCCATAGAAATTAGACTGGTTAAATTTTGGCCTGACCCGATAGTCTGACGCGATAAAATCGTGCTTGAGTGGACCGTGATCGTGTTGGGACACTATCGGCCTAGCCCAATAAGACTTGAATAATTATCAAGTCGTGTTGGGCCAAACAATGTAGGCTCGGCTCGACCTGATAGCCCAATAAGAAATTTTATTTTGATAACCATTAATACGATCCATTACCGAAATATTGGGCTATCGGGTTTTAATAGGTCGATTAATTTTGGCTCGATAGAACTATTTTGGACTGATAGCTGATTTCGACTTTTTATTATCATGCTAACGGGCCGTGCCAGGCCCAAACTTTCATCAAGCAGGGCACGATTTTTGTTCGGGGCCGAGCCCGGCTCGGCCCGACATTGAGCTTGTGTTGAAAAAAGTGAACCTAACACTTTCACTTTAGTTTCAGTCTTAATTACGAGATTCAAGAATGCATTATCACCACAAATCCCTCTTCCAGACATGACGCACATTAGCCAAAAAATTAACTTTTGATATATTCCAATTTCCATACTCACGTCTGAAATTTTTTTTCACTTGAGCATCGAAGTGTCTTTATAGGTCCCTCGCCAAAGTTGCACCGGACCAGGAGACGCGCATGATCGCATCACCCTAACTTCAGGCGAGAACATTTGGTGCCTATCATGGTGCCGAGTAAAATCTTATTTGCCCCACCATGGTTGGTACTCGGAGTCAGACGAACACCGCCGCACATAGGCAACATCTTAGCAGCAGCCTTCCCCCACTACCTAGAGATGCTAACGCGACAAAGGAGTGACGCTCCGCTACCTGCCAATCTCACACCAGAAGAACTACGCCGTACGATACCTCCAGGCGCACAACGAAAGCTTAGCAACCCAAATTGCAGCTTTGAAGCAACTAGGGGAACAACACCCGACCGAGCGTGATCATCGCCGCTCCGAGCACGATGAAGACAGTCACCTGGAGAGATTAGGGAGGCCGACCTCTGTCCTTCTGAACGAGGTCTCCCGCACACATCATCAGAGAGAATAGGTGGACACCACGGTCACAGAGATCGCTCCCCCCACCATCGACTCGGGACCCTCGGCCGGGCATATCATAACAGTTCGTCTCCCCCACAACTTCAAGCTGTCAACCACGCTCCAACCCTACGACGGCATGAGCAACTCGACCACTCACCTGACGATGTTCATGTCAATGATGCTCCTCAATGACACAACCAACTCTATCGTCTGCTGAGCATTCCCAACCTGTTGGTTAAATGGTCACACTAGAGGGGGAGGGGGTTGAATAGTGTGTTAACTAATAAATTAGCCTAAATTCTGATTTTATTCATTTACTTGATTTAATTAGGTAATTCACTATTTAACGACTAAATGTGGAAGCGAGTAATAAAGATAAGTAATACGATACACAAAGTAAATAATGTTAACACAATGATTTATAGTGGTTCGGCCCCAATGCCTACTCCACTACCTAAGCACCCCGCTTCGGATTTCCAAACTAAACTTTACTAGATTAATCTTGTTTCCCTTACAACGAAAACTTTGACCCGAAGAGTCTCGCTCTCAACCTAAGGCACTTCCACACTCGGAAGTCTCCGCCTTCTTACCGAGAGCACTCTTCCACCTCAACCTAAGGGACAACTCAACTAATTCTAGTAAACTAAGTTTACAATTGTGGATTTAAGCCTTAACACCAAGGCAACCACTAACTCAATCAACCTAGCACTCTAGGTTTACACAAACTCAAATACAATGAAATAACAAGAAAATACAACACTAAATGGAGTAATAAATCAAACAATAAAATACTTAGCTCCACAACAAGATTCCTAGCTTTCTCTTGATGCCTTTGATGGTGAAGCCAGGAAATTATCTCAGAGGGGGCAAAATATAAAACATAAAAAAACGTCTATATGAAACTATATCGAATAGATATAATAACGATAAAGAGATATGAAGTTCATTGAATTAAAAACTAAACAATTACAAATGTCCCTTACGAGGTCTCATAACCTGAAAACTATTCAAAATTCTTTCATTGCCAATGTTACAAAAAAATATCTTTCTCAATATAGATAACCAAACAATCGTTCATCCAAGAGTCTCCCATCTTATTACGAAGGCGGTTATTCACAATTTTCATCTCTGAAAAAATTCTTTCCACCGATACAGTAGCAATTGGTAATATCAATGCCAACTTCACAAGCAAGTAAACCAGTGGATACACAATATGCCTTCTTGTGGCAACCATCTTCTGAGAACGATCTCCAATAGTCTCTAGGTTTGAGAACTCTTCATGAGATCTCATATCAAGAATGTACGTCTCAAGTTGATTGTCAAGCAACTGAATATCAATCTCGGAGAACTCCACAGGATAAAAGTGAGCGAGTTGAATCAATTTGGACTTATCAAAAGCAGCAAAAGAATGATTTGGGCTTAAGCAAGCTACGCACAGAAGCAAATTTGTGTTCACCTCATTGAAGCGACTGTTAAGTTCTTGAAGTTGCCAATCGATCACACTATTAAAAAGCTCAAATCGGAAATAACTCAAGTTTGTCAAGGCTTCGCCTTTCCTCCGTGATCGTCTTGGAGCCACATACATATCATTCACATTTATGATATCAATGTCATTTCCTTCAGAAAATATAGATACTTCACTCATCAAAGAGTCTCATCCTTCATCCCGCATATCTTGCAAACGTTGTTTTGTCACTTTAACCAAAGCCATAGCATTCACTATATCTTGGTCTTTCCTTTGCAATGCTAGAGACAACTCATTTGTGATTCCCAAGATAGTCTACATCAAGTGCAAGATGAACACAAATTCAAAAGTTGGCATAACACTCAATAAGGAAAACACTTCACCTTTTTGATCTGCAGTAGAGCCATCTTTCTCAATGATTTGAAGAACTTCCATGACCGATGAGAATATGATAGTCAAATTTATCAATGACCTATAATGAGATCCCCAACGTGTATCACCTCCTCTTTGAAGACTTCTCTCTTGATTTGAACCCTTACCCATTGAGAGTTTGCCAATTTCAAATGCTTCCAAGACTCTATTTAGTTGCTTCTCTCGAAGAAGATCTCTACGCTTGCATGAAACTCCAACAAGAATAGTTATGCTAGCCACTGAGTTGAAAAATGCAGCAACTTGTGGCTTTTTCTTTGCCACGTCAACTAGAGCTAGTTGAAGTTGATGAGCAAAACAATGAACATAATAGGCAGAAGAATTCTCTTGCATGATCAAAGTTTTGAGTCCATTAAATTCACCTCGCATGTTACTTGCCCCATCGTAGACTTGCCCCCGCACTTTAGACAAGCTCAAATTATGCTTGAGAAATAGAACCTCAATAGCCGCTTTTAATGAGGAAGCGGTGGTGTCACTAACATGAACAATACCAAGAAAACGCTCAACAAAACACCCTTTCGAATTGACAAATCTGAGAGCAACCGCCATTTGTTCCTTGACCGAAACATCACGAGATTCAGCAACTAAGATAGCAAAGAATTCATCTCCAAGCTCATGGAGAATAGCATTAGTGGTCTCCATAGCACAAGCACGGATGAGATCCTTCTGAATATCAGAGGTTATCATTTTCATATTTCCTGGAGCATTATTCAAGACAACATTTTTTATAGCATCGTTGTGACTAGCAAGAAAAGAGAGGAGCTCAAGAAATTTGCATTGATTATGTGATTCTTCTGTTTCATCGTGCCCCGGATTGCCAAACCTTGAGATAGAAGAAAGCGAATGCAATCAAGTGAAGCAGTCAAACAGACCCGACAATCTTTCCGTGCTTGTTCCGATTGCTTCTCAAAAGCAAATTGGATATGTTGTTGTTGATTCATCAAATCTTGACATCTTCTCCAAGCTTTGTTATGGGCACTATCCGGACCTCCAACATGCTCATTGAACTTTTCTCTTTTCTTCCAATTTGTATATCCTTTCGACATAAATACTTCGCCACTTGCTTGCCCTCCAATGTCCGGCCTATAAAGATAGCAACACGAACAAAAGGTGGCATCTTTCGCAATGCTGTATTCTAGCCAATTTTTATGCTCCTCAAACCATTTTGGAACAAAGCGCCGGAATATATTGCCGAATTTCTTCTGAGGAAAATCATGTCCTTTCGGTTGACACGGACCTGTTGCAAATAATGCCTTCTAATCCTATCACGATCATTAGGATGATAATTCGAAATTCTCTTCCTTAGCTCGGGATTCGAAGGGAGATCGTCCAAATTGATTTCCACATGTCTTCTTTTTGAGCAATCATCATCCACTATGGCAGTTGATGCTTCCTCTACTATTGATTTCTTCTTTATGAGATACTTATCCATATCTACATAAGAAAAAAATTCAATCTAAACAAAGCACCCAAAAATTGGACACACCGAACGAAAAAATTAAATAAGCTATGAAATTTCTAGCATTATCTCATAGAACAAAACAACTAAACAAGTCATCTGTTATCCTATTAATTCAAAGCTTAGCACCTAACTTCTCTTGCAAGAAATTTCTTGAGTCTGATTCATTACCCATTCAAACAATGCCTAAAGCATTTAACTTTTCTCTAGAAAATTAAACCAAAATTAACTTTTTCTAAAGCAGCATGTAACTAAAGCATTACCCTTAACATTCCAATCCATAAGAAAGGTTCACTGGCAAAAAAAACAAAAGCACGTCATCTCCCAATTCCTAATTCCCAAAGCTAATTTTAATTATCTAATTTGTGGTTTGGAATTTTGGATCAAAAGCCTTTAGCAGAAAACCCATTCTGAGGCACTTGCCAGTTAGCACGTCATCTCTCCATCTAGGAATCGGAGAAGCAAAATTCTAAAATCTCAAGTATAATAGAGAATTAGAGAGAAATAGAGAATGATTGGATATACTTTTTGCGAGCGTCGCAACTCACAAGTCCTTTGGAATGAAGAGGGGTTCCAACTTTTTGACGAGGTGAGTGGAAGGCTTTCGGGGCAGCCGGGCATAATTGCAGACGACGGAAGTCAGCGAGGAAGACCGATGGAGAGTGGAGACCAGAGCCTAGACAAGGAAGCGCCACTATGGTGGCGAGTTCAGCTGATCAGTGGCGTGTCGGAGAACTGCAGAAGCCCAGGGCAGATGAAATTGATTCCAGATTTCCAAGTGCACGCCGATTCGTGAGTTGCTTCCTCTTCATTGATGTTTCAGCTTCTGTTTTATAGTACAATTAAAGTATTGATGGATTTTATTTCAGGAGGGGCAAGTATAACAATAAAATAATATATATAATATATAATCAAGGGTGGGGGCCAATCTCAGGAGGGGCAATTGCCCCCCCTGACAATATACTGGCTCCGCCCCTGGGTGAAGAAATGAAATAAAGGCTCAATCAAAGAGATGAAAGGTTCAAGCTAGGGTTTTCACAAGATTGGCTCAATAAGGGCTTAGAATTGATCAAAAGATGGCCCAAGGAGGTTAGAAGTGATCAACATGCTAGAGGAAGACTCTCATGGCTTCCTATTTATAAGCCATGAAGAGAAGAGAGAGCTCCCCTCTTCTGAACGGGCAAATTTTTGCCCGTTACCGATCGTCGATCGCATATTCGGTCGATCATCGATCGATTGATTGAGCGACCGCCAAGCGACCGAAGGCATTCTGCCTATTTTGGGCATCGGTCGGTCGATCGAAATGCCTTCTGCCCGATTAATTTCTTCTTCAGCCGATCGACCAGTCGGTCGACTGAATTTGGGCAGGGCTAATTTATTTACTTTGTTTGTCCATTTCTGGTTTCGATCTTTGATAAGTCTACTTATATAACATTTATTAACTTTAAAATATAAATGTTATATAAGGATTATCCCCCATTTGGATTCAATACAAATATCTAAAAAATCAAAATCCTTAAGAATCAAAATCTAACTTTTGGGGTCTAGTATACATTTCCAAAAATAGAAATTTTATAATCTCACGGGTCAAATATGGGTAGACTAAATGTTTCCGAAAAATCCTTAAAAATATCTCGTTATCTAGTTTTTACCTAATGAATAATTATCGATATTTTTGTTGGCAAGAAAATATCTAGGTTATATAGCCCTCCAAGGAGCTTTCTAGGCTTAGTGAATTTCAGGGCTATTTTTTGATTTTTTGATTTTTTATATTTTGGTGTTCGGGTTTGGCTTTTGGGGTTCTTTGCATCATCATGAGGATTTACAATACATACTACACACCCTAAACCTAAACTCTATCTTCCTGACGAAATCCGAGCGACGACGAGTGTCCTTGCTGATTTCTCTGATTTTTTCGATCGAGGACATCGTGTGCTAACCGATATGGAACTTGAAAATAACTCTTCAAGAAATCATTACTTCCATGTTTGTTATCATCAAAATCAAGATTAATACCAAGGTTGAAAACTTTAGGCCAACACAACCTTCATGGAAAATGCCACGCTGCTTTGGTTCTCCACCCTACCACCTAGGTCTATACATACCTTTTAGGAGCTCTCCCGAACCCTCACCAATCAATTCTTCTCATCACAGATCTACTCGAAGACTGAGGACGCTCTTCATTACGTCAACCAAGGACAATATGAGTCGCTGAGAGATTACCTAAAGAGGTTCCATGCAGTGGCCATGGATATCCCTAACCTCGACCCACACGTCGAGCTTGTTGGTAATCATTGGCACATAAGGCAGCAGAAAACAAAAATTATGCCTTTGATCAGCAAAAATTATGCAAAAGACACTCCAGCGCTCAAGTTAGTAGGACTCCAAGGTGGAGGTAATGAAATTAGAACTTCGCTTACCCGAGGCGTGCCGTGTCTATATTTATTGCAGGTGGAGGTGATGACGCTGCCCAATAATCTTGTGGGAATATTGCTCAGAATGGGTCGAGGCTCATCCCAAAGATAGCGGGCATGTAATGATGTATCCCTTGTGATAAGGAAGGATGTGATCGAATATCATTGTATGACCGGGTGGAGCCCCTGGACGGAGCCGTCTGGTCTTGGCTCGATTTGGGTTATTGGGTGCTGCTAGGTCTAATCCGACATGCCCAATAGTTCTAGTCCAGTCCATAGCCCTCGAGCTCGGTCGAAGTCTGGAGGACCGCGTGTCGAGCTCTTATTGATGTCAGCTTACGTCCTCAGCTGGCCGAAAAGATGTTGACTGGGCCATTGTCATGTGTAGGGTGTGAGGCCTCTTATGTTATCTCTGTCTGGACGTGATATTTATGTGGAAGAGGAGGGTGCTCTTCCAGATGTTTGCTACCTGTGTGGTAGATATAGCTTAACTAGAAAGAAATTATGAGTAAGGATCCGACAGGCAGTTTCCTAGGTGTTTTGAATGCTAGATATGAACTGACGGGACGTGATTCCACCCGTAAAGAAATAGGACTGCCCATCAGAGTGGAAATTTTTATTTTGGGTCCATAAATAGCCCCCCGCATGTTGCGTATGTTGGAAAACATAGAGTGGGAGACTTCGAAGATCACCGTCCCTCAGGGGGGGCGTTTTCATCTTCTTGGCAAATGATTCACCGATCATCGTGGGTTTGTACCATCGGGCTTAAAAATGAAGGCAAGAGGTGGGGGTTTTGACTATCGGGCTTATGGCGAAGCAGTCCCCGTGGTACATGCGCCGAGGGAGGCACCGTGCTCTTGGCTGGATGGAATCTTATCCATTATTCTAGGTTTGTAGAGCTGGGGCTTTCACTCCTCTCCTCCTTCCCCTTCAAATCCCGGGTTGCGGAATGGTTCCACTACTAGAAAAATGGTCATCAGCAACGGCTGAGCCGTTGCAATAGCGCCGTGAGAGAAAGTCGCGTTGTTGATGACTTAGCAACGGCTCAGCAACGGCCGCTCGGGCCGTCGCTCAAAACATTATCAGCAACGGCCGCTGGGCCGTCGCTAAAAATATTATCAGCAACGGTTTTGCCACAGACCCGGAGCCGTTGCTGATAACATTAATAGCAACGGCCGCTGAGTCCGTAGCAACACCGTTAGTAAAACTCCGTCGCTAAGCCGTTGCTGTAGGTCATCAGCAACGGCTTTCGATACACTTTTAGCAACGGTTTTCCCACGGACGCCCGTGGGAAAGCCGTTGCTGATGACCTTTACCTGCAACCAGAAAATTTGAAAATTTCAAATTTCCATTGATACATTGATACATTTATCTGATACATAACTCACACACCCATACCCTCATACACACATTCATTCACAAATCACAAACATCTCATACACATTCATTCACACATCACAAACACACCAAGATATACATCAAAACAATTATATTTATATTCATAATTATCCACGATAGTATAAACACAATTCAAATGTAAAATTGAAGTATCAACATCTCAGTAACATAGTCAATATAAATTAAACAAGTTCAATATCTGAATAACAAAGTCAATATAAACAAAATCTCACGATGACGATGGAGGATGGCCTGGATCATATGGCGGGGTCTGGAGTGCTTGAGTGTACACCGGCGTGGACTGACTCGAGGATGATGGATTAGATGATGCCGAAGAGATGCCTGCTTCGGAGACAAGTTGCGTAGCATAGCTTCTATATTCGCCATCGTCTGACTCTGGCGCTCCATCAACTCAGTCTGACGCGCGACCGTCTCCTCTAGTGTCCTTATCCTATTACTATGATCATAACTGGATCTGGAGGTGGACGGCCGCTCACCAGCGACCGGAGGGGTCGGTGCCCCAAGTGGCCCTAGTACGGCTCGCGCATGACCACTATCTGCGAAGCCATATACGCGGCCATGGTCCCAGCCACCTGCGGCCTCGACCCACGATGCTGCGTCAAAGTCCTCGGGGGTACCCCCACGCTGCACCACCGTCTGGCTGTAGGGTCTCCTACTCGAGTTTGATTTTTTATTTAATATTTATCATAAAACTTAAATTATAAATATATAATGAATAATTTAAACAAATATATAATTACCATAATGTATGCAGCGCGGTTGTCGATGTACTCCCCAGTCCCATGTGCTCGACGGTGAGTCCGCTCAAACACCGCCATCGGGGAGGGTCGCTGGACACTCCCGTCATCCGACACCGTCGTCTACATTTACAAAACTAATACATTAATTAGTACACATAATAAGAAATAAAATATATAATTAAAAGATATACTTACCATACGGTTTGCGTGCACTGCAAATGCAACAGAGCCGCCGGTGTGACGCGCTGCTCCCCCCGACATGCGATTTCTAGCCGCATTCCGAGAAACCTCCTGCCATCGATCCGTCGACCATATCCCCACGAGCTGGTCCCATATATTCGGAGTAATCCAACCGGGGCCGTATCCCCGAGTCTCCGCGATGTTAGTGGTCCCAGCTCGGGCCATCGCCTGGGACCGAGCCTGCCCCAGCTGCCCGTTGTACCTTGCCCGGGAAATAGCCTCCCAGGCAGCGTAAATGAAGGGCCTCTGGTCCTCGGCCCATGTATAGCGAGCCTGCAAAATAATAATATCAGTACCAATATTAATATATCATGCATGTAAAAAAAATAATAATACGTGCCTCAAACTCGCGCCATAACATGTCGACGTGCTCGCTAGGCACGTGAGACCACGTAGGCCATGCCCCGTGCATGTATCGTCGAATAGTAGAAGAAATGCTCCTCGGCACTTCTTCTTGCTCGAACCTGCACAACAAAAATAAATTTTAATATTATATTATGTTATAATGAATTTGTAATGATTCATAATTCATGATATATTACGTACCGCTCCCCAATCACGCTAATCAATCTACGTGACTCTGTGGCTGGTGGAGGCTGCCACCTGTTCGGCCCGCGTGGCCGCCTACGTCTGGATGTACTAGCCTCGGCAGTATCATCCTCATGAGGATCAGCAACAGGAGGATCAGCAGCATGAGTAAGTGCTGGAGTCTCACCGATCGGAGACTCCGAAGCTCTCCTGTGTCGATAACCACGACCAGACATATCTGTCGAACAGACATATAATCAGATTATTGTATAAATAGTAGAGATATATTTAATAAAATATATACTTTACAATTATTCTTCATCATCTGAATAATAGTCTTCGAATTCTTCTTCTTCTTCCTCTTCTTCCTCTTCTTCATCTTCTTCATCTTCTTCATCTCCAGCTTCCTCAATTTCATGATGGTCATCATCAGCATATTCAACTTCTAATTGGATTGATGTTGTGTCTGCATCCTCGAGTATTGGAATAATACGATCCACAGCAGGAAGATCATCTTCTTGATAGAAACCAGGAGGATCATTTTCTCCTACTATCGGATCAATTTTTCCTCTACCTTTTGTCTTACAGACTACACGCCAATCTGCTCTATCTTTATTTCGAGCCAGATACTTCGCGTAATATACTTGTTCGGCTTGTGATGCCAATATAAAAGGCTCATTTGCTGCCAATTTCGATTTGTAATTAACCTCAACAAGTTTGTATTTTGGATGAACTTTCATGCCCCTTTCTGTTGTATCGAACCAATGACATCTAAATAGGATCACTGATTTCAAGCCGAAGTAGTGCAACTCTATCACTTCTTCCACTAATCCATAGAAATCCATATCACATTCAACATAGGTTGTCCCTTTCACGCAGACCCCAGCATTCATCGTCTTTTTTGTAGATGAATATTCAACCGTGTGAAATTTATACCCGTTAATAAAATATCCGCTATAGCACGACACAAGTCGCGACGGTCCACTAACAAACTCAAATATTTTTTCATCTATTTCAGCTCTGTGATCTTTGCTGTAAGTCTGAATCCAAGAAGGGAAATCACGATTCCGTAATGTCTCCAATTCTTGATCGTTGTGAATAGAGTATTTTTGCATAGGGGTGGCAAAACGGGCCGGCCCGCAGTTAACGGGCCGGGCCGGCCCGGCACGATAAGGTGGCGTGCCGGCCCGGCCCGGCCTGCTAATTCAGTGGGCCGGAAAATCCCGGCCCGGCCCGGCCCGCAAACTATTGCGGGCCGCCCGGCACGGCCCGCGAGCCCTCTTTTTAACTAAAAAATTTCTAAAAAAATTATTAAAAAATAATTTAAAATATTTAAGAGACTAAATAAGCATCAAATATGATATTTCACATGAAAAACTCCATAGATTAACTTCACCTTCAATTTTAAAGCACTAAACAAGCCCTAATCTAGACTTCTTCTTCTTTTTTATATGTTTAGCGGGCCAAACGGGCCGGCCCGGCCCGATAAGAGCCGGCCCGGCCCGATAAGAGCCGGCCCGGCCCGATAAGAGCCGGCCCGCGTCGGCCCGCAATGTTATCGGGCCGGGCCGGCCCGATAAGCTTATCGGGCCAAATTTTTCGGCCCGGCCCGCAGTTATCGTGCCGTGCTAACGTGCCGTGCCTATTTTTGCCGCTCCTATTTTTGCACCATCTCAATGTCAAATATTTCAATGAATTGTTCAATCTCTGGACAATTGAGTAATACATACAAGTGTGCCAAATGATACTCTTCATCGCTTAAGTGTCGAGATGGACGAGAACCAAAAGCACGACCAGAGTGACAAAATATATTTAAACGTCCATCTGAATGTCGAACACCCCCGTCGTCGTTACGTGGAAGACGATCAAATCTTGTCTGTACTGTCGATTCAAAGTAAAATGAGCAGAATGTTGAAATTTCTTGGATGATATACGATTCAGATATTGATCCTTCAACAGCTGCGGTGTTCTTTACTTTTTTCTTCAGACGATTCATGTATCTTTCAAATAAGTACATCCAACGATATTGAACGGGGCCACCAACTCGTGCCTCGTATGCCAAGTGTATCGGTAGATGCTCCATCGAGTCAAAAAATGCAGGAGGGAAAAACTGCTACAGCTTGCATATGATTTCAACAATATTAATTTCAAGTGTTGACATATCTTCGACTCGAAGGACATTTGCACAGATGCTTCTAAAAAACATACTTAATTCAGTCAACGGGCCCCAAATATTATCAGGTAGAAGATCTCGAAATGCGATCGGAAGTAATCTTTGCATGAATACATGACAATCATGGCTCTTCATCCCTGATATTTTGCAATCATCGACGTTCACACATCGAGATAAGTTTGAAGCATATCCATCGGGTAATCTGAGTTCTTTTACCCATTGACAAACATCTTTGATCTGTTGTTTATTTAACACATATAGGGCCTTCGGTTTCAGATATCGTCCGTTGACCTCTTGTAACTCCAACTCTGGTCTTTTACAAAGTATTTTCAGATCATGTCGGGCTTTGACATTATCTTTAGTTTTTCCAGAAATATCCATCACAGTGTTGAAAATATTATCAAACACATTTTTTTCAATGTGCATGACATCTAAATTATGTCGAATCAATAATGAACTCCAATAGGGCAATTCCCAAAAGATACTTTTTTTCACCCAGTTGTGTGTTTGGCCAAAACCTGACACTCTTTCATTGCGACCAAATACTATATCTGGAAGTGCTGAAACACGTGCTAACATTTGTTCACCAGACAACATCGGTGGTGGCCCATCTCTTTCGACTCTGCCCTTAGTAAATTTATTACGATTCCTTCGATACTGGTGATGAACCGGTAGGAATCGACGATGACAATCAAAGAATGAGATTTTTCGTCCGTTCTGAAGACTGATTGATTTAGAGTGTTCCATACAATACGGGCAAGAGAGTCGGCCGTGAGTGCTCCAACCCGACAACATGCCGTACGCGGGGAAATCATTGATTGTCCACAAGACCGCGGCCTTTAAATTGAAGTTTTGCTTCCGATGACAATCATAAGTGACAGCTCCCTCAGTCCACAATGTTTTCAATTTATCTATCAAGGGTCTGAGAAATATGTCAATTTCTTTTCGCGGACCCTTAGGACCCGGAATAATCATCGAAAGATAAATAAATTCATCTTTCATGCACATTGACGGTGGCAAATTATAAACTGTCAGCAGCACTGGCCAAACTGAATAAGGAGTTGCAGAATGTCCAAACGGATTAAAACCATCTGTGCACAATCCCAATCTGATATTTCTAGTATCCATAGCAAATGAAGGATAACATGTATCCAAATGTTTCCATGCTTCACTGTCAGATGGATGAGTCATTACTGTATCATCACGACTTCTTGCATGCCAACTCATGTAGGGGGCTGTCTTTTCCGACATGAATAATCTTTGAAGCCTCGGTGTTAGTGGAAAATACCGAAGCACCTTAAACGGGATATTTTTCTGTCGGACCGATTTCTTCTCCTTGTAACGAGGGTGTTGACATACAGGGCATTTATCCAACTGCACATTTTCTTTATAATATAAAATGCAGTTATTTTGGCACGCGTGTATTTTTTCGTACCCAAGCCCCAATTTTCTCATTAGCTTTTTAGTCTTATAAAAAGTAGGCTCAAACTTGTTATCAGTAGGCAGCATTCCATTAATCAATCCAGCAATCCGATCATACGCAACTCCGCTGATATTACAATCGGCCTTGATGTTTAAGAGCTGTGTCATTGCTGAAAACCTAGTGTATTTAGGACAATTCTCATACAAAGGTTCATCGGCAGCTTTCAACGTCTCGTAAAATTCTGCAGCTTCTTTATTCGGTAATTCAATCTCTACCGCAGCCCCTACTTCTGTGATATCAACCGCTGTAGTATCTGGTGGGACTGATGTCTGAAGAACTGGCCGATCAACATTATCATTCAGGTGGAATTGACCCCCAAGACTATCAAGTATCATAGTTCTATAGGGGTTACATTGACTGGATGAAGAAGCACCAGCAGAGGAAGATTCACCATATGTCTGAACGACAGGATTGCTCGACGTCCCGACTTCGCGTGACTCCCCGTGACAAGTCCATAGAAAATATCTTGGTGTAAATCCTTTGGTATATAGATGCAGAGTGACAGTCTCCCGATCCAAAAATCGTCCATTCGAACAAATGCGGCACGGACATCGGATTTGATCACCCATGCTAACGAAATTCCGATTCGAATAGGCGAAATTTAGGAAGTACGTTACGCCTAATCGAAACTCATTCGTTAAAGCTCCACGATCAAAACGTCGGTACATCCAAATTCGATTAGCCGACATGATTCTGTCAATCAATGACAATTTCTTTGGTTAATGTCTTTAGGTGAGATTGTCCTATTCCATTCGGGATTTATGTTATTCGTACTGCACTTACGTTTTTATTTTAACTGTTAACTAATTATTCTAAATTTCGACAGCATCTCCCTACAGTTCTCCGAATACGCATATCATCTGGGCGCGTATCGGAGAACAAGAGAGATGTTGCCGAATTTTAGAATAATTAGTTAACAGTTAAAATAAAAACGTAAGTGCAGTACAAATAACTATATTCCCAAATTGTCCAATCAGAGACAATTCAAGAATTGTACGTCGTATAAAAGATCATCTACTTCTTTTACACGAACATACAATCCCCGAACGGATCTAAGGTTTTGCTAAATCATATCCGATTCGTCGATGCGTACGTGAAACATATCAACTCGTCGGATGGATGATTATTTTCTAAATGTTTCGAGACAGTTCGAGTCCATATTGGACGATTTCGGCGCGCGTCCGAAGTGGACGATTCCGGCGCGAGTCCGAAGTGGACGATTCCGGCGCGAGTCCGAATTGGACGATTCCGGCGCGCGTTCGAAGTGGACGATTCCGGCGCGAGTCCGAATTGGACGATTCCGGCGCGAGTCCGAATTGGACGATTCCGGCGCGCGTTCGAAGTGGACGATTCCGGCGCGCGTCCGAAATTAATCTAAACCCTAATAATTAATCTAACAAATTAAACAATTAATCTAAACATTTAATTAACATTTATAAAATAATTAATTAACAATTTCAAAACAATAAATATATATATATATATATATATATATATATATATATATATATTCCGGCGCCGGATTCCACCCTCCGGCGCCGGCGTACAGTGGCCGGACACACTGTCCGGCCACTGTAGAAGGTTCGGCGGCGGCCATAGGCCGACCGCCGCCGGCCGAAACCCTAGAAATAGGGTTTCGGTCGGATTTTAGCATCTCCGGCCGAAACGGTATAGGCCGGCCGATCAACATACCGGCAGCGGCGCGTCGGCGAGAGGCGTCGGCGTCGGCAGCAGCGGCGAAGGTCTCGGCAGGAGCGGCGGCGGCAGAAGCGGGAGGAAGAAGGGTCGGGCGCGAGAGCGTGCCCTATATAAACTTATCAGCAACGGCTCACTCGCCCGTTAGAACGCCGTTGCTGATAAGTTATCATCAACAACGGCTCACTTATCCGTTAGTAAGCCGTTGCTGAAGATTAAATAATTAGCAACGGCTCGCCTTTCCGTCAGAAAGCCGTTGCTGATAATTAAAATAATCCGCAACGGCTCGGTTGTCCGTTAGAACGCCGTTGCAGATACAGATATCTGCAACGGCTCGAGCGACCGTAAGAACGCCGTTGCAAATAGCAACGGCTTGAGCGGCCGTTGCTGATAGCCGTTGCTGAAGACCAAGTTTGTAGTAGTGTTCGGCCAGCGAGTCTGTATATGGGGTTAAATCTTGATAACATAGCTACTGGTCGAGATTTTCGCTTGCAGGGCTCTAGAGAGGAGTACCTTTTTTTCTTTGTTATACTCCATGGGAGCTATACCTTTAAGCGTAACTATTTCCTTTGTGGGACTTTATGAATGAAACGATGACTTTTTGTATTTACCCTTGTTGCATTTTTGTTGAGTTGCTTGGTCTTTCAATTGTCGTGGTTCTGTTAACTACATATCTAAGTTAGAAAGATAAAATTGGGATTACCTATTTGGTAATAGTGAGCAAGGCACTGGGGCCTGCGAGTCAGATTGGCGAAAGAACCGATCTCTGATCGCTAAGGGCTCTAAGGCTGGAAGTGGTGGCGCTTTGACTGATGACTAGACTCGGTAGGAATCGAGCTCGCGAGAAGCACGCTTGGGGTTGTGTTACTCATTTAGAGTGTGTTGGGCTGAGCCAAAGGTCGCATTTAGGGTTGAGGACCAAACTCGGAGGAAATCGAGCTCGCGAGAAGCACGCTTGGCATCGTGTTGCTCATTTAAAGCATGCTGGGCTGAGCCGGAGGCCGCATTTAGGACCGAGGACTAGACTCGATGGAAACCGAGCTCGTGAGAAGCGTGCTTGGTGTCGTGTTGCTCATTTAGAGCGCGTCAGGCTGAGCCGGAGGCCGAATTTAGGGTTGAGGACCAAACTTGGCTGAAATTGAGCTCGCGAGAAGCGCGCTTGGGATCATATTGCTTATTTAGAGCGTGTCGATTTGAGACGAAGGCCGCATATAGGATCGAGGACTAGACTCGATGAAAACCAAGCTCACGAGAAGCACGCTTGGGGTCGTTGGGGGCGTAGGAAACCGTAATTGGCACTAAGGCTGACGAGCCAAACTGGTGAAAACCGAGCACTAGTCGCTGTTGGAATTCGAGTGTAGCATGAGGTTGATGGGTTAGGCTGGTGAAAACCACGTCTCGATTGCTATTGAGGCTCGTGATACTGAGGATATAGGCACTGGGGCGAGAGGGATGGTGTGTCATATGGATCGAGGGCTGCTGTGAAACCATGTAAATTCCTCATGCGCATTATGGAATGACTGTAAGTGATTTCAGTCACAAGGAAAATGTTCAAAATAGAAAGAGTAATTTCATTGTTAAATATCATGGTGATACACTGAATCCCACCAAGGGTAAAGCTTGACTTACATATGGTGGAGCCTCGTTAAAACCTTTCATAGAGAAAATCCTGTGGAAAAAAACCACCATCGAGGGAAAGGAGTACTTCATCCATGTTGTAATTTAAGGGTGAAAGCTTAGCTGTAATAGGTCCGTAGAGAGGCCGCGTTCCACGATCGTGGGAGTTCTCATCCAGAGAGCTCGACAATTCCGTAGGCGCTTTTTTGATGACTTTAGTGATTCGGTAGCGAGCTTACCTTCTCTAGCTGGCTTTTTTCGTAGT
Source organism: Canna indica (assembly GCA_034359265.1). NCBI lineage: Eukaryota > Viridiplantae > Streptophyta > Magnoliopsida > Zingiberales > Cannaceae > Canna > Canna indica. The sequence goes on from CP136890.1 coordinate 76,273,508, forward strand.
TCGAACTTTCAGAGGACGAGGTCCCCTTCTGCACAATTCCTAGGCTTGACATGTTTGCCATATTTTTGGGCTATCTTGAGTTTCATTGCCTCTTCATTGATTTTGGCGAGCTCTCGCTCTTCTTCAATGAGATTGAGTTCGGCATGTCATGTTTTTGAGTTGCTTTGTTCCTCAAAGGCGATCCTGCGAAGGCTGGGCTCTATGATCCTGACAGGGATCATGGTCTCTGCTCCATATACAAGCCAGTAAGGGGTCTCCGAAGTGGAGGATTTGGTAGTTGTATTATAACTCCAGAGTACTTCGGATAGCTATTTGACCCAATCGAGATTCTTTTTTTAGTCCTATCAGAATGACCTTGTTGGTTGCTTCGGGTAGGCCATTTATCTGTGGGTGTTCTACGAATGAAAACAATTATCGGATGCCGAGGTCCGAGCAGAACTCTCGGAATCGTCGATTCGTGAATTGTGTCCCATTGTCGCTAACGAGCTCGCGTGGTATTCTGTTCCTACAGATGATGTTTTTCCAAACAAATTTCTGGAATTTGTTCATTATAATTGAGGGTAGGGGTTCCGCCTCTATCTATTTGGTAAAGTAGTCGATCGCCACGACTAGAAACTTAATTTGCCTCGGTGTTGGGGAAAATGAGCCAAGGAGGTCGATACTCCATTTATAGAATGACCAACTAGTGTTCGAGCAGTGGAGTGGCTCGGGGTGCAGTTGTAAGACCTCGAAGAATCTTTGACATTTGTCACATTCTTTGACGTAGAAACTGTAGTCTACTTCCATGCTTAGCTAGAAGTAGTCGGCCTAGAGGGTTTTGACGGCTAGGGACCTTCCTCCGATGTGGCAGCCACAGATGTCAGTGTGGACTTCTACCATTATGGTGGCTACTTGGGATTGGGCGACGCTCTTAAGGAGTGGTCGAGAGTGTTGGCTTTAAGTTTTCAACCTTGGTCTTAATATCTTAATCTCAGTTTTGATGATAACAAACATGGAACTAATATTTTCGTCGAGAAATCTTTCAGGTTCCATATCGATTAGCGTTCAATGTCCTCGATCGGAAAAATTGGAAGAAATAAAAAAATTGGAAGGACATTGATCGTCGTGCTCGGGTTCGTCGCGGAACTTCTCGAAGATCAACGAGTGCACCAAAGTTGCATTGGACGGGCTCAAAGATCACATGAAAGCTCTCTATGTTGATGCTCGTTGAAAGTTGGAACCCCGAAATGAAGCGCGGAAGAAAATCGGCCGAAAAATGAAATTCAGCCTAAAATCGATCAACCGGGCGGTCGACAGAACAGGGTAAGAAAAGAGGCAGTAGCTTTGTCGGTCAACCGATCGGTCGACCAAACATTACTAAAAATAGGCAGTGGCTACTTCGATCGACCGGTCGGTCGATCGACAACGGACGAATTTGGGCAGTAGCCCTAGCGGTCGACCAATTGGTCGACCGGAATGAGGGATCGCAAATTTGCATATGGGCGATCAACCCGTTGATCGACCAATCTGCAGAGAGTCACGAACGCAAACTTGAATTGGTCGACCGACGGTTCGACCGAGTTGAGGATCGTAAGTTTTTGCGTTTGGGCGGTCGACCCGTCGGTCGACCGCACAGAGACAATAAGCAGCGGTTGATGTGAGCGGTCGATCGACCAATCGATCGGTGGCCTGCAACAGATAGTTTTCTATCTGTTGAGCTGCCATTTCTTGATGAGGGTATAAATACACCCTCATATAATTCATTTAAGCTTCTTCCCTCAATCTTAGAAATTTTATTGAGCATTTAAGAAGGGATTTAAGCCTTCCAAAGATCGATTGCAGCGCGCTCCATTCTTCTGTCGAGTTCTTCTTCAAGTGCCAACTGCTCCTCAACTCGGCTTCGACTCAAAGCACATCTATTGACGAGTTGGAGGCTACCAAGGTTGTTAAACTCGAGAGTTTAAGTAAACTCGTGGAGCCTCCATTAACTCGACTCGTAAACTCGTAAGAGTTTACCTGATATTAAAACAATATTAAAAAATATTATACTATAAAAATATAATCTAATATAATCTAAAAATCATAATTAAGGTGCAATTCAACTCCCTAATAAAGCACAGATAAAGATAAAATATAAGAGTACAAGTCTAATACATACATAATGAAGCATTCTAAGTCCATAATAAAGCACACACAATGACTTAAAGATAAAAATATAAAAGTACAAGTTCAATCCATAATAATTATCATCAAATCAAGTTCATCCGAGTTTACCACGAGTTTGACCGAGTTTACTCGCGAGTTTGATCGAGTTTGTGCGAGTTTATCGAGTTTACCCCGAGTTTACCCAGAAACGAATTTGAGTGCGAGTTAGCTCGATTTTGATACCTGGGATCGTAAACTCGTCCGAGTTTACGAGTTAACTCGCGAGTTTGACAACACTGGAGGCTACAAGGCTTGGAAAAGAGTAGATAATTATTGGTCTTATTTTAAGCTCTTTTCAATTATAATTTTAACTGTTATTTGAACGTTTTATTTGAAGTTGCATTTGTAAGACCTAGGTTGTTAGGTCTTGTTGTGTGAAGTGGTATCCTCGGTGTAGAAGGAATAAAACCACTTGTGTAAACTTAATGTTTACTAGGATTAGTCTAGTTGTCCCTTAGGTTGAGGTGGGAAAGTGCTCTCGGTAGGAAGACGGGATACTTCCGGATGTGGAAGTGCCTTCGGTTGGAGAGCGGAGACTTTTCGATGAAAAGTCCTATGTGTAAGGGAAACGAAAATTATTCTAGTAAAACTAGTTCGAAAATCCTAAGCGGGGTGCTTAGGTAGTGGAGTAGGCATTGGGGCCAAACCACTATAAATCTTGTGTTTGCATTGTTATTATTGATTGTTTTATCTGCTTAATCATTTATAGCTTCCGCATCCAATCATTCAATCGTGCTTAGTCTAACGATTTAAGAAATCGATTAAAATTAAAATTTAGGCTAATTATTTAGTAAACATACTATTCACCCCTCCTCTAGTGTCGCCATTTCGCCAACATTTGGTATCAGAGTGGGTTCGTAGCTTGAGATTTCACCATCTCCTCTACACCTTGTTTCAATCTTGAAATGGCTCTAGAGTCAGTAGCGTCTACACCTCATAGGTTCGAAGCCTCGAACTTTGGTCTATGGAAATCTAGGATGTACACCTTTCTAAAGACTCAAGGTTTAGGTGTATTCATGGACCCAAGAACAAATTAATATGTTTGAATTCAATGCTAAAGCAACAAATTGCATATATTATTCTTTGAAAAATAATATATTTGAAAAAGTCATGCATTGTACTTCCGCGTTTGATGTTTGGGCTTGCTTAAATGTCCTATATGATTATGCTAAAATTGAGGAGTTAGAAACTTTTAATGAAGGTAGCGATGACAATGGTCATCCTTCCAATGCTAACATAGTTTTTGAAGCCCAAAGTATCTCCAGTCATAGGAGCACTAAAAGCCGAAAGAGAAAAGTGATTTACCATGTGTGTCAAGAGAAAGGGCATGTAAGGAAGAATTGCCCTATCATGAAGAACAAGGCATAGAGGAGGTCAAATGCTTTCACATCATCCTACTCAAGTGAAGCATCCTCCCTTCATGACTATGAAGCCATCTCAAAAGAATGCCTCATGAATGATAACAATGAGGTACACTCTACCTCTTCTAGTCATGTTAATAACAATAATAGTATTAACTCATCTAGCTCCCATGATTTTGATGAATTGATGGATGCGTATAAAATCATGTATGCCTTGCTCTTGAGAAAGGATAAGAAAAACAAAAGGATTAAAAATGAGAATTCTAGACTTAGTTCACATGTGCATGCTCTAGAATTAGAAAATGAGAAATTAAAATCTAGCTCATTTGATCCTTGTCATGATATGTTGAAACTTGAGATTGATGACTTAAAACATAGAAATGATAATTTAAAAAGTGAAAATAACATGTTAAAAACTCAAATGCATGATATTCAAAAATTCATGAATGATTTAAAAAGTGAGGTCATTTTCTTGAATAAGAAGGTAAATGAATTCAAAAATACTCTATCTACTAAGAACACTAGAATGAAAAGTGCTTATGTAAAGAATGCCAATGTTCATCATCATTCTCATAATAGGCATTTCACATTTAAACCTCATGCTCAAAATAAAAATGTTTCACTTAAGAATGCTCATTCTCATCATAGCTCACATGTCAAGCATTCTAGTGATAAATCACATATTTATAGGGAAAATAAAAAGTTTTATGGACATTGTTTCTGTTGTGGTGTTTATGGGCATGCTATACATAATTGTGCATTTAAGATGAACCCAAGTGGTGTTAAGTCACTTTGGGTAGCTAAGCCCACTAACCCCTAAGGACCCAAAGCTATTTGGGTACCAAAGGTCTCATCTTCTATTATAGGGGGAGCTACCACACAAGGGTGAGATGAAGGTGGTTGATTGAAATTGCTTGAGGATTCAAAGAGTAACCCATTTCAAAGTTGCAACTTCAAGTCATCTAGATGCCTATGGTAAAGTTGGCATCAAAAGCATTTTGGTATCATCTCTTTACTTTAGCTTGTTTTATTTTAGTTGGAGATTATGATACATGTCTAATTTGAGTTATTTTCCCCGCTATTGTAAAAGAGTTCTTTTGAAAACTTTTTATTTATTTATTTTTGATTTTCGATCTCCTCGGAGACCTATATGGCCTGTAATGGGCCTAAGCGACCTTGCGATTTTAAATCGTAGGCTAATTGTGGCTTTTCGGTTTTCAACCAATAGGAAGGGTTGGAGATCTTATTTTTCAAAATTTTATATTTTGAGATCTCTTGATTCATTTTGTTATCATGAATTATTTATATGAAAATGAATCAATGCTATTTAGTGAAGTTGAATTTTGAAAATGATATTTGGTTTTTTTCTTCGCTATTTAGTTTGATAGCTTGCATGTAGATTTGGTTTCATTTTCTACTTATAAAGTATACTTGCAAGTTATAAATATTTTAGGAAGGCTAACTAGGAAGAAAAAGATTAGTTTGACTAAATTATCATGAATAAGGTATAACTTTGATAAATTCAAATCTTAATGTTATACCTCAATGCTTAATCTTAAATAATGTCTCTAATACTCATGATTAGAATTACATGCTAAACCATTGAATTCTCGTGAGTAGGTATAATTTTAGTACTTAGACAAATTTCATTGAATGAAACTTGCTCTAGATTGATATTCATTAGTAGAGACCTTCTTGTAAGTCCAAACTAGTTTAATATGATTATGGATCTTATTCCTCAAATGATTCACATCTTAAGATCCCTTAGATTCATTTTGATAACATGTTAATTCTTTAAAATGAATCCTTACTATCTAGCATATGTTAAAGTGTTAAATGAAACTTGCATTGAACCTTGCTATGTAGTAAGTTAGCTTGCTAGTTGACCTATTATTTCATTATGATACTAATGATGTCTACTTGCAAGTTGTGAATGCTAATGAAAGCTATGCTATCTAAAAGCAAATGAAAAAGAAAATGAAAAAGTTCGGGAAAATTTTCAGAAATAAGGTATGATTTAGTTTTACAAAAATTTTAGTTAATTCTTGAATTTTATGTTTAATGATGTCTCTATACTCATGATTGATATTGCATGATGAATATATGAAATTTCATGAGTAGGTAAAAGTTTGATAACTTATGCAATTTTATGACATCTTGATTGAATGAAATTTGCTCTAGGTTAAAATTCATATTAGAGACCTCATTTTGAGTTAGTGGTTGGCAAACATGTTTAGATACATATCACTTGAGTCTAGGTGTTTAAAAATAAAAATTCATGTCTAGATGAACAATGTGATAACTATATCACTTTAGATGACTTGAACTTGAAAAGTTTGACCCAAGTCAACAGATTGACTTGGACACTTCAATTTTAAGTCCAAACCTCATAAACATGTTTAGATTTACCCATGTTAGGTATCCATTGGTTTAAGTTTGAAAAATCATGAGTAAATATTAAGTGATTTCTCTATGCTCATGATTAAAATCATGAGTAAATATAATACTTGAATATTTATGCTTAGGTGATTTCTCTATGCTCATGATTGATTATGCATGATAAATATTTGAATCCTCATGAGTAAAAAAAATCTTGATAACTTAGTTCATTTCATGATATCATGATATTTTATGAAATTGAACGAGGTTAATACCTTTCTTTAGAGACTTAATCTCAAGTTGAAAATTTGATGAACATGTTTATGTGTGTTAATTATTAGTTGTCATTTGCTTAAAATTGAAAATTTATAAGAGATTGAACAAATTGAAAACTAAGTCGATTTAGAGGACTTAAGCTTGAGAAGTTTGACCCAAGTCAATAAATTGACTTGGACATTTTATTTTAAGTCCAAAACTCCATAAACATGTTTAGGAATAGGTATGACATGTTCTCATGCATTTAGAATGAAAAATTAATATGGATATGGATAAAATGATAATAGAGGTCAATTCATGAAAACCTCTTTAGAACCAAGTTGACCCAAGTCAATAAGTTGATTTAAAGGTCTCATTTTCAATCCATATTTGGAGAACATGTTTAGATTTACTCATGTTAGGTATCCATAGGTTTAAATTTGAAAAATCATGAGTAAATATTAAGATTGAATCTTAGCAAGTCTCATAAAAACTAGTTTAGTTTTGAATGAAACCATACTAGGTTGATATCTTGACTTAAGGACATAATTTTTATTTCAAACTTGACATATACTCTTTACATGACCATCATGTGGTGTCATGAAAGTTTGAATGAAAATTGAACAAATTTTAAGAATAACTGAAAATTGCAAAAATACCATTTCAACCTACATTTGGTAGCAATTTCAGTTATTTCTAGGAAAATATAGAAAAATCTTTTTAAATGATTCTTGAAACTGCACATTCACTGAAAAATTTAGTTTTATCAGTAAAAATATCAAAATATTTTATCAAGAATCTAATTTATAATGGAATTTTGAAGTTGGTCTTTAAAAATACAAAGTATCATTTTTTTTAAAATATCGATCTTTTCGATACTTTGAATTTTCTTCAAAAACTTCAAATGAAACTTTGTACATGCTATTTTGATTTCATCTTTAATATCGTTCTCATTATTCCTTGAGTAAAATCATTTCTAAAAATGATTTTGATATATTGAGTGATACCTTAAAAATAAGCTTTTGATTAAATTCAATATAGGATGAAAAATGGTCTTTGAAAATTCTTTTGAGTTCAAACTTTATTCATGTATTTCAAATGACCATTCAATAATTGGTATCAAAATTTTCGTCCAAAAATTTGGTTTCAAAAATATTTGTCAAAATATGATTTTGTATAAACTTAAAGCTTGATTTTTGAAAACTTGAAGTATAGGTTGACCTAAGTCAACAAAATAACTTAAAAATTCATCTTAAGCCCAAACTTGATTCATAGTCTTACATTCTCTCATGTTTGATGTCTAGATGCCTAAGTTTGAGAAAACATGAGTAGATAACAAAACTTGAGACTTAGCATTTTCATGTTTTTCATGTTTATTTCAAATGAAAACATACTAAGCTCATATCTTGATTGTATGACATTAGTTCATTTCAAACTTGATATACATGCTTCAAATGACTATATCTTTGTATTTTGAAAGTTTGAATGAAATCTAAAAATGTCATGAAAAAGAAACAATATTCATTTTGAGAACATACATGATTTAATTTTGAATTCAACTATTTAATTTTTGAACATATCATGTATGATTTTGTTTCTCATTAAATATTTGTTTTCCATCCTTTGGTTGAGATTTTCATGTTTCATGATCAAATATCTTTAGAGTCTCAATTTCCTGAAAAAATACTCGTGTTTCATTAACTAGATTCTTGCCCTTTTTGATTGATGTCAAAATGGGGAGAGATCTATGGAGAAAATTAGGAGAAAACTATAGAGAAAATATAAGTCAAAAGGGGGAGAAACATGGAGAAAAGTATAGGAAACAGGGGGAGAAAATTATAGGCAAAGGGGAGGAAAATATAGAAAATTCATGCATATAGATAGGGGGAGTTTATTTCATAGATATGCATGTTGATAGGGGGAGAAATCCCTTAGTTGATATCCTCTATGCTTTAATGTTATATTTTCTCAAGGATGTTTGTCATCATCAAAAAGGGGGAGATTGTTGGCTTTAGGTTTTCAACCTTGGTCTTAATCTCTTAATCTCAGTTTTGATGATAAGAAACATGGAACTAATATTTTCGTCGAGAAATCTTTCAAGTTCCATATCGATTAGCGTTTGATGTCCTTGATCGAAAAAATCAAAAAATCGGAAGGACATTGATCGCCGCGCTCAAAGATCAACGAGTGCACCAAAGTCGCATTGGACGGGCTCAAAGATCACATGAAAGCTCTCTATGTTGATGCTCGTTGAAAGCCGAAACCCGGAAACGAAGCGCGAAAGAAAATCGGCTGAAAAATAAAATTCAGCTTAAATTTGGTCGATCGGACGATCGACCGAACAGGGTAAGAAAAGAGGCAGTAGCTTTGTCGGTCGATCGAACACTGCTGAAACCAGGCAGTGGCTACTTCGATCGACCGATCGGGCGATCGACAGAGGCCGAATTTGGGTAGTAGCCCTAGCGGTTGACCGGAATGAGGGATCGCGAATTCACGTCTGGGCGGTCGACTCGCCGGTCGACCAACCTGCAGATAGCCGCGGACGCAGACTTGCGTCGATCGACCGACGGGTCGACCGAGTTGAGGATCGCAAGTTTTTACGTCTGGGCGATCGACCCGTCGGTCGACCGCTCAGAGACAATAAGCAGCGGTCCATGTGAGCGGTCAATCAGTCGGTCGACTGACCAATCGATCGACGGTCTGCAATGGATAGTTTTCTATCCATTGAGCTACTATTTCTTGATGAGGGTATAAATACACACTCATATAATTCATTTAAGCTTCTTCCCTCAATCTTACAGATTTTATTGAGCATTTAAGAAGGGATTTAAGCCTTCCAAAGATCGATTGCAGCGCGCTCTGTTCTTTTGTCGAGTTCTTCTTCAAGCGCCATCCGCTCCTCAACTCGGCTTCGACTCAAAGCACATCTACTGACGAGTTGGAGGCTACAAGGCTTGGAAAAGAGTAGATAATTATTGGTCTTATTTTAAGCTCTTTTCAATTGTAATTTTAATTGTTATTTGAACGTTTTATTTGAAGTTTTTTTGTAAGACCTAGGTTGTTAGGTCTTGTTGTGTGAAGTGGTATCCTCGGTGTAGAAGGAGTAAAGTCACTTGTGTAAACTTAGTGTTTGCTAGGATTAGTCTAGTTGTCCCTTAGGTTGAGGTGGGAAAATGCTCTCGGTGGGAAGGCGGGATACTTCCGAGTGTTGAAGTGCCTTCGGTTGGAGAGCGGAGACTTTCCGGTGAAAAGTCCTCTGTGTAGGGGAAATGAAAATTAATCTAGTAAAACTAGTTTGGAAATCCTAAGCGGGGTGCTTAGGTAGTGGAGTGGGCATTGGGGCCGAACCACTATAAATTTTGTGTTTGCATTGTTATTATTGATTGTTTTATCTGCTTAATCATTTATAGCTTCTGCATCCAATCATTCAATCGTGTTTAGCCTAACGATTTAAGAAATCGATTGAAATCGGAATTTAGGCTAATTATTTAGTAAACATACTATTCACCTTCCCTCTAGTGTCGCCATTTCGCTAACAGGGAGTACCCTCTTTTGTATAATTGATTATCAAAGAGCGTATTATAACTTATCATTCTTTTAAATTTAGCTGGGTTGGAAGTGTGTTTCGAGATTTTGCCTCGTTTGAGATAATTTATGTATGAGGTTCTACAGTTCGCGCTCTGTTCGATTGTTTGGACCTCGGCCGAGGTGTTCGTCGGTTGGATGCTCAGATGTTCGAGGACTTGTTGGATGACCGTATCCACTCTTTCTTGTTTGAGAACATAAATTTGACCAATTCTTTCCATTTGTGTAGTGTTACCAAACAAGTATGTGATAAGATCAATATTCGAATCACCATCTTTAAATACCTCAGCCACATACTTGAAATTTTGAATTCTCTCGGCATTTGCAAATGTAGATCATCTATCAATAGAAAGACAAAAAATTAAGGGATATTGATTGTGAGTCCACTAGCTAATACCCGCATTATTGCCACCCGCTATTGTCGGATCCAGACAATGACTAACTTGGAGGGGGACCCGTCCTTTGTGCTTGGGGGACCCAGCTCCACCCCATGCACCCCTTCAACTCTTGCCCGTGATGCCGACCCTTTGGAAGAATACCGACAGAATTACACTGATCATGTCGAGCCGACCGGCCACATCCATCTCCTATGTCAAAGTTAAAAACTTCGGAAGACTAGCTCCTTCGACAATTGTGTCGAAAGAGCGTCTATTAGGAAGGCTCGACTCCTTGGTGATGCACTCGAACTAACACTACCCCTTGGCTCCGCCGACAAAGATGACGAACTTGGCCACCGGTTGGATGCTCAGGTGTCCGAGGACTTGTTGGATGACCGTATCCACTCTTTCTTGTTTGAAAACATAAATTTGACCAATTCTTTCCATTTGTATAGTGTTACCAAACAAGTCTGTGATAACATCAATATTCAAATCACCATCTTTAAATACCTCAGCCACATACTTGAAATTTTGAATTCTCTCGGTATTTGCAAATGTAGATCATCTATCAATAGGAAGACAAAAAATTAAGGGATATTGATTGTGAGTCCACTAGCTAATACCCGCATTATTGCCACCCGCCATTGTCGGATCCAGACAATGACTAACTTAGAGGGGGACCCGTCCTTTGTACTTGGGGGACCCAGCTCCACCCCATGCACCCCTTCAACTCTTGCCCGTGATGCCGGCCCTTTGGAAGAATACCGACAGAATTACACTGATCACGTCGAGCCGACCGGCCACATCCACCTCCTATGTCAAAGTTAAAAACTTCGAAAGACTAGCTCCTTCGGCAATTGTGTCGAAAGAGCGTCTATTAGGAAGGCTCGACTCCTTGGTGATGCACTCGAACTAACACTACCCCTTGGCTCCGCCGACAAAGATGACGAACTTGGCCTCACCTTGGTTCCATCTATCTCCAGCTTGCAAGGCTCATCTCTCCATCTACAGTTGACCTCCTTGGGGTTCTGCCCGACGGTCCCCATTAGGGCCATTGCGACTATGCTCGAAGCGATTAGTGTGGCCTGAGTTCGGTTGACTAACTCCTGAAGCAGGTCTACACCTGTTATGGCTTCTTGTAATTTCAATCTTCTTTGTTGGACTGCGCAAGGCCTCCACCGCCTTGCGAAACGATATATGGTGAATAAATACTATTTAGACTTTGGATGTTCCATCTTAGAGTTGCAAGAAACCAAATTAGAAGAAACTTCTAAATGCACTATCAAACAAATCTCTGGATTTAGTTCAGCTTCCTTTTTTGCTATCAATTCTTTAGGTTTGGTTGGGGGTAGTTGATTATCTGGAATGATAGTTTTGGCAGGCAACCTTCTCACAGATCGACCAATTTTCCATCACAGTAGGACTCCGACATCTCAGATTCAACATCACTATTGTTGTTACTGAAATATACGGGCCACTGCCTTAGAATTTGAGACCGTTTTCTTCCTAGAATTGGAAGTGATCCTCTCTAGCGCAAATGGTTGCTTCCTCTTAGCGAGCAATTTTAATGTCACAAAGAGAACCTTTGAATGACATAATTGTACCGGGAGTCTTAGGGATTCTCGTCATTTCTCTAATCTAATTGATGATTATGGCTTGTTGGAGCTCCCCCTCTTTGGTCTAAAATTTACATGGTCCAACAACCAATCTATGCCTTGTCTAGATATGTTGGACCGCATACTTTTTTCGAAAGAAGCATTGCATGCTTCCCCTGGTCATGGCATCTGTTGGTGAAAAGAAACTCTCTGACCATAATTGCATCGTGCTACGTTCATGTCATAAGAGCAACATCCCAAATAAGTCATTCTGTCTTGAGATCTATTGGTTCAAGCTCGTCGAGTTCTGAGGTATTATCGATAAAACTTGGGCGGACTTGAGGAGACCTTCCTTAGTGGGATCTTGGACATTAAGATGGAGACATCTAAGAAAGTTGATCAGACAGTGGGAAAAGATTCACTAGAAAGCCAAAGAAGCCAAAAGGCACCATCTCAAACAAGACCTGGAAATGTACAACTCCAAATAGGATATTGGGAACCTCTCTGCAGTTGAGATCGGGAACTTCAAACAATGTAAATAATAGTTCGACGAGTTTTACCTTAATGAGGATATTTATTGGAGGCGAAGAGCCAAGAAGAGATGGGTACAGTTAGGGCTGTTCATGGGTCAAACCCAACCCAATGAACCCGAGAAACCGATCCGACCCGAATTAATCTGGCCAGGTCAGGTCGAGTAGTCGAGCCGGGTCAGGTTCAGTTTGTTCAAACCCGACTATAAGCGGGTCGTGTCTTGGGTTTGAAGGTTCGGAACTCGATTACCTGAGACCCGACCTGATTACTCGATTAAATATATTTTTCTATTATTTTTTTAAAAAATATATATTAAAAAAAATCAAAATCAAGACGTGAGCCACGATGCCCTAGGTACAGTGGGGGACCTCAACACACTATTTCCATCAGTCCGCATCAACTTCCATGACCGATCAGGGATCCACACTTGCTTTCATACCTACTACTTGGGGACCCTAGGCTCATACAGGAGGACATTGCTAGACATCAATTGGGATAGATGTTTTCCAAAGTCAGCGGCGGGCAACCCAGCACTCTCCACTCTTGACGCCCCTTTCAGCTTGGACGAGGTTCACCAAGCTCCGAAGGAGATGGAATCCTACAAAGCACCCGGGCCGGATGGAGTGCCTACTGAGTTTTACTTGGCATGCTGGGACACCATCAAAGATGACATTTTTTCTACCCTCGTTGACCTCCGGCAAAACCCCTCCGAATTAAAGTGGGTCACCAAAGCCAACATCTCCCTAATCCCCAAGAGAGCCGGAGCAGACAAAGTGACTGAATTCGGATCGGTCGGCCTTGAACACAACATCATCTGAATCCTCTCTAAGATTTTAGCTAAACGCCTCGCCCAGCACATTGATGAACTGATCGGTGATTGCCAGGGTGCATTTAGATCGGGCTGTAGCACCCTTGACTCCTATATGATTGTCTCCGAAGTTGCTTGGATTGGGAAACACAAACACGAAGAGGGGCTACTCATCAAGATCGACTTCGAGAAGTCTTTTGACTCCATCAGTTGGGACTTCTTGATTAGATTACTTGGGATACGTGGCTATCTAACCAGATGGGTGGAGTGGATCCACAATCTCTTACGTAGCACCAAGAGCTGGGTCTGCCCTTCTCTCACAAAAGGGGAGTTCGCCAGGACAACCCGCTATCACCCTTTCTCTTCAACTTGGCAATTGATTGCCTCTCCTGCCTTATTCACTCGGTTGGTAGAGCTGGCTCATCGAAGGAGCACTTTGAAGCTTGGTTGATGAGGGCATCATCCACTCCCTATTCGCAGACGATCTCATGCTTTATTTTTTAGTTCTTGCAACATCCACAACCTACAAAACCTCCGACTCCCGATGATTTTCTTTGAGCTGGCTTTGGGCCTCAAAATAAATTTACAAAAAACTTGACTTCTCCACTTGGGTGGAAACTTACAGACGACCAAACTTTATGCAAATATCTTTGGGTGTTCTTAAGGGTTCTTTCCAATCTAGTACCTACTACCTAGGCCTTCCCTTGAGAACTTGGGCTCCAAATAAGGAGTATTGGTGCAGCCTGGTTTCTAATATTAACCACCAACTAAACAGTTGGTAGGGAAGAATTCATTCAAGAGTGGGTAGACTGACCTTGATCAATAGCGTTTTTACCTCACACGCTGCATACATGATCTCAATCTTCAAGGCACCGCTTTGGGTTATTAGGGCCATTGACAAGAGACGTAGAAATTTCTTCTATGGCGACTTATATGGGGCGACATCCACTTGAACCTGGTAAGATGGGAGTTTTTTGTAATGGAGGATAGCTGATTGGGCATTCTAGACTCATCGGCCCACAATCGGGCCAGACTCGGTACATGGTTATCGTGGCTCATCTGCAGAAGGCGCCCACCTTGGATTTCCTTAATTGAAGCTCTCCTCGGGGAGGATCACTCATGGGACCAACCCTGGAGAACGTACAACCTTTCACATACTTGGAAGGACATAGTCGCTCTATAACCTATATTCGTCTCCGGTATCTCCTTCCATGTGGGGGAAGGCTCATGCATCAAACTTTAGAAGGATAATTGGCTTAACGATTGATGACTAGCACACAAGTACCAGACTCTCTTCTTGAGGACCACACAACTCAACATTACCATTGCTCGCAGTTGGCTATAGGATATGAAGGGAAATTTCGTGGGCTATGACATTTAGTTCACCTCCTTGGTAGACGCCACAACCACTCTAGGCCTTTAGAGGGACCTCGAGGCAAAACTCTAGAGGTGACGACACTTTTGAATGAAAGCGGGCCAAAGACAAATAGTTCTCAACCAAATCACTGTGCTGGCTCTTTAAATTTCAAGGCATAAAAGACAAGCACTACCCCTACTTGTGGCAGACAAGACTTCCACCAAGATTGTAATATTTAGCTAAATATATCATGTTGAGGAAACGGCTCCTAACTAGTGATCGTCTACTCCGAATAGGTGTGAATGTGCCTACAGGTTGCGTGTTATGTGATACCCTCCTAGAATGACATGATCACACATTTGAAGCTTGCAGATTCACACTTGCGGGCTGGAACCATCTCCTATCGTACTTGGACGAGACTTGGTTTCCACTTCGCTGGAACAACACTGGCTTTGCCATAGTTGGCCAAAATCGCTTCAAAGTCCGCCTTATTGTTACGCCCCGCCTAAGTTTATCCCTATATAAGGGACCTCACCTAGGAGGAGCGCAACCTACAACTTAACAATGAGATACACCAGAAAATCTCAAAAAGAACAATTGAAATCATCATTTCAACAAAGAGTTCTCTACACAAATGTTCAACATCAATCTAAAAATAACTAAGAAAATATCTAAGTAGCGGATGACGTCTCCTCTTCCAGGACTCTAGCTACCTAACTTCAACTACCGACATACCTGCAAATCTGAGGCAGCAATAAACAACATCAGCGAAAAGCTGAGTAGGAGAATCAATATGTCAACAATAAGGACAACAATCATGATGCGATGACACTGCCAAATGCAACGATATATGACTCTGCAATAAAATACAATATGTCAACAATAACAAGACATATTTTCACCTATCAACTAATGCAACTCATATCAATCAAGAGCGTAGTGGACAATTGGGTTTCCCCCGCACTCTCGCACCACAAGAGTGGCACCTCAAGCCTGCTCAAGCAGGAGGTGCGACCATCCAAGGATAGTCCACCAACGTCTAACAGCGCGACGCCGCACACGAGCCCGTCGACGTCTAACAGCGTGACGTCGTACGCGCAACTCGAGTGAAAGTTTTATGATCACCGGTGTCACCGCCCATACTCCTCGGGCAAACAATCAACAGTGTCCGTGCTTGCGCCCACAACGGTTATAATGCAATATGTCATCAACAACTGACCTACGATACTAGCAACAATAACTGATACAACAATAAGCAGCATGATAGCTAGATCTCACCACATGACACAACACAACTGATCTACAATGCTAACAATAATAAATGCTACAACAACTATCAACTAAGATGTAACCAAAACAATTCATGTTAGCAAATACAACTGATGACAACACTAACAGTGTGCACAATGTCTAGCATAATATCATGCTCAATAATCATCAATGAATAATAGCTAATCAGACTCATGTAATTATCAACATGACATGTTCAACAACATAATGTAACAGGAGATCAATGGATTTTAGAAGCAAATCAAACAAATAGAGGCAAGGGGTAGAATCGTCAATTTACCAATTCAACATTCATCGACTATAACAGAAATCAACTCACACCCAACACCACTATCTATACTCTAAATCACCGACTGATAAAGAATACAACTATTATATGTTAATTAACTACTATCAAATTGAATTAATCATATTAAATTACCAACTAATACTGAGAAATAGAAAAGACCTATCAATCGATCTCTGATCAGAAATCTGACACCACCATCGTGTTCAGAACTCAAAAATCTACAACTTTGGTATTCAACTTGACTCGATCCGACGGTCCTACGATCAAATCTAAATATACCCTAATATTCTACAAATTAGCCTCATTTCATGCAATACATCTCTCTTCTTTAAACACCTATTTATTAAATCAATTAAACTCCTTCCTCTCCCGCTCGTCTCCCACTCACTCGATCTCCTTGCCCTGACGCCAACCCCTGCTCCGCTCGAACCCACGTCGGGTGGCCCTCTATGCCGCCGGCAATCACCTCGCCGCCCCTTCCCGTGGACCCCGACACCGGTGGGGCACCGGCGATGGGCCGGAAAGAGTCGTGGCTCCGCCTGCAACGGATGTGGCCGCCGCCTTGCCACGGGTAGCGTTTGCTGCCGCGGCTTGGCATGCAGTCGTGATCACCTCCGCCGTCGGCTCCACCGGTCCTACTCCCTCCAAATCCTCTCCTGTTGTCGCCGATGATGAAGAAACGAAAAATAATAGCCAGAAAACAACAAGGAAGAAGAATGCAAGACTCCCATCTAAAAACTTCTCCAAACTCCGATCTTCATCGGAGTCTTCTTACTGCCGCCGCTGCTACACATCTCGTTCCGCCGCTTCTACAGTATTTGAGAGAGAGCGAGAGAAAAAGAATTAGAGAGAAGATTAAAACTAATTAAATAGGATTATGCACTTTTACATAAAGATCCCTCCAAAAAAAAAATATTTCTCCTAATTTTTCAAGTCATGACACTTACTCTCGTTTGGTGTTGGTTCATATCATGTTGGTTCATTTGATACGAGAGAAACCAACCCCGCTTTTAATTAGCACGTGAGAAACTCTAGCTTGGCATTGGTTGTCCAAGCTGTGAGCTTCTTCAATTATAATCTAGCATCTTCTATAATTGAAGCGATCAAATTACAACAGAAAGCCAAACTATTTTTTGATAAAACTGCAATTTATTAGCAAATACATTATTTTTAATTTTTCGAAGATAAATATTTTCTAAGGGAACTCTACGTGATAAACCTCCGTCATGTCGGGGTTAAAAAGCCCATAGTGTCTCTCAGTGCCCTCCGGCTTCTGGTTCTCGTTAAACGTGGCGAACACGTACGTCTCCACCCCCTTCCCCGGCCTCTTCGGCGTCGCCACGTTCTTGGCCGCGAGCGCCACCGCGTTCGAGTTGTGAATCCTCGCGTTCTCCACCGTCGCCCACTCCGGACCGCCGCCCGACGGCCACCCCGTCTCCGTCAGAACGATCTCCACGTTCGGCGCCCCTACCTTCTCCAACGCCGAGTACACCGTGTCCACCATCGCGTGCAGCAGGTTCGTGTACCCGTGATCGCCGTCTTGGACGATGACGGAGCTCGAGCCGAGCAACGCGTACTCCAGGGTCATCACCTTCGGGTCGTAGGCGAAGTACGGGTACGCGTTGAGGAGCAGCGGGTAACCCTTCTTCTCCAGGAAGCCAACGATGGAGGGCGACATGAACGAGAGGCCATCATCGGAGAAGACGCCCTTGGAAGGCAACGGCGACGGTCCGATCACGTTCATCGCCACGGCCGTGGAGACAGGCACCCGCACGCCTGCATCGGCCAAGGCTTTGTCGAGGTTCTCCATCGCGCTGCCCACGTACTGCACCAGGTCGGAGGGGAAGATCTCGTTGCCGGCGGCGATGCAGCGGAACGTGACGGAGCTGGCGTGGGGGACGATGTTGTTCTTTACCCAGCCGGCGGCGGCTGCGGGGTCTTGTGCGATCTTAGGGAGCTCGCCGTTGGTGGTGCCGACGATGACCTCTATGCCGGAGTTGTGGAGGGCGTTGAGGACAGCGCCGTCGGGCTGGAATAGGCGGATCCTGCGGATGTTGCGTTGCTTGAAGAGCTCCACTACCTTGTCCGGCGGCGGGAGGCTGTCGCCCAGCAGTCCATAGTTGATACCAGGTTTACCAGCGCCTTGAGCTTCTACAATCAGCATATTATATATTTATACCAATAAATAATGTAAAATTAATATCCCAATAAAAATATTACATTTTCATATATAATTAATATGTTTACCATGCGCTCATTATAGTTCTTCTAATTAATATGATTTAATGATTAACTAGTACTTAATTAAGAGTGAGAAGTACGATGGAATGTACGTATACCTGCAAGAAAATTTGTAGAGGCAGAAAAAAAAATCCCTACAGCAGCCAAAGAAACGAAGAGCAAATAATGATCCATGAGTGGCTTCTGCTTATTTACAATACCTGCAAATTGCAAAGAGCAAATTAATGCCGTCCATACCAACTTTAATATATTATTTCAGTAATTATTAGCACATAAATTATAAGAACAAAGCATATGAGGTGAAATTTTACGGATGGATGAAGCATAATTTGACACATTAACAGACTCCAGCTTCGGATTTGAGGTCTGATGGTTCGAGATCGATAGCAGTAAATTTATAGAGTGGAAACAATTATATATTGTTATTAATTAAACAATTACTTATCGTGGTGATGAATTAGGGAGAAGATAATGCCTAATAATTAATAGCAGCTCGAATTATAGAATGGGAATATTTAATTAATTAATTACTTCAGTAATTCGTGATAATTCCTTTAATTTCCATCAATTTGTATTAGCCCTTTTCCTTATATTGGTTGATTTGCTTTCGTTATTTTGAAATTAATTTTTCAATTAATATTCCCTTTTGGCGGTAATTAATGAGCTGTCGTGTATAAATAACTAATCGAATAAAAAGGAAGTCTTATCTTTTGCAGGAGGTTGGACAAATAGCTCAAATGAGAATATAGGAAATTGAGTCAAAGAAATTAATTGATAATGGATCAATGAGGTAAAAAAAAAATATGGGTTAATTTTTTTTCTCCAGACAAACTCTGTAGCTCTTCGGATATTTATCCTTTTAAAAATAAGATTTTGAAAAGTTGTATAGCATGTAGGTGTTGTTTTGTTAGCGAAAATTATTTTCTGATTTGATTTTAGTGAAACTGAAAAATTTGATTTCGAAAATTTAGTTTTGATTTTTTTTTTTTCAGTTTTCGGAAAACGCATTTGGTTAATGAAAACAACATCAATTTTAGTTAGTTGAAACCAGTGAATATTTATTTGGTTATAAAAAATAATATTAATTTTTCTTAAATATTTTTACTAGTAGTTAAACATTTAGTTAGTTTACAAAATTCAATATTTGCTAATATTGCTATAAAACATTTATATGATTTAATTAATTAAATTATTGGTAATATAAGATTTTTTTGTTCAATTAGATATAAAAGTTAATTAATAGTTATTGTAAAATTTCAGAAAAAATAAGTCCAATTGTCTAAAATTAGTTTTGATTAAATTATAAATAGATTAACTTTAAGAAAATTGAGTTATTTAAAATTTGAATTTGAATCAATTAGATATAAATTGATTTAATTAATTTGTAAATTTAAAATAATAGTTTGAGTTGAAAATGATGATTTTTATTTTTATTTTTAATAATTAGATACAGTCTAATTTATTTTTAAATTAATTAATTTTATAAAAAATATTTATAATTACAAAGTTGTCACTGCATTTGATAACGAAACCGACAGTGTTGAAACCACAGAAAACAACATTATTGTGTTTTCATTTTTATTAAGAAAATTGGTTTCGTTTTGATTCAGTTTCATGAAAACGCTGAACCAAACACGTTTTCGTAAGCAGTTTCGATTTTAGTGAAACCGAAACCATGAAAATAGACTTGATTTCGCTAACCAAACATGCCCTAAATATTTCATACCGTCGTTACAAATGAATGCAATTTTATGGAGCCAGACTTCATAGAAATTAGGCTTGTCAAATTTCGGCCTGGCCCGATAGTCTGACACGATAAAATCGTGCTTGAGCGGACCCTGATCGTGTTCGAACACTATCGGCCCGGCCCGATAAGGGCTGAATAGTTATCAGGTCGTTTTGGGCCAAACAATGTAGACTCGGCTCGACCTGATAGCCTAATAAGAAAGTTTATTTTGAAAAACCATTAATACGATCCATTACCGGAATATTGGGCCATCGGGTTTGAATGAGTCGATTAATTTAGGCCTGAAAGCACTATTGGACTGATAGCTCGATTTTGACTTTTCATTATCGTGCTAACGGGCCGTGCCAGGCCCAAACTTTCATCGGGCATGGCACGATTTTTGGCTCGGCCCGATATCGAACTTTTGTTGAAAAAAGTGAACCTAACACATTCACTTTAGATTCAATCTTAATTACGAGATTCAAGGAGGCATTATCGTCACAAATCCCTCATCCTGCACTATATACAGACACGATGCACATCAGGTAAAAAATTAACTTTTGATTTCGATTTTCATACCCCACATTTGGAATTTTTTCTCACTTGAGCGTCAAAGTATCTTTGCAGTTCCCCTGCCGGAGTTGCACTAGACCAGGAGACGCGCATGATCGCATCACCCCGACTTCAACAAGAATATTTAGCGCCCACCGTGGTGTCGAGTAAATCTTATCTGCCCCACCATGGTTGGTACCCGGAGTCAGACGAACACTGCCGCACATAGGCAACATCTTAGCAGCAGTGTTCCCCCATTACCTCGAGACGCTAACACGATAAGGCCTGACGCTCTACTACCCGCCAACCTCACACCAGAAGAACTACGCTGTATGGTCATTGACCTCCAAGCACACAACCAAAGCTTAACAACCCAGATTGTGCTTTAAAACAACCAGGGGAACAACACCTGACCGAACGTGATCATCGTCGCTCCGAGCACGATGAAGACAATCACTTGGAGAGATTTGGGAGGTCGGCCTCTGTCCTTCAGGACGAGGGCTCCCGCACACATTATCAGAGAGAAAAGGAGGGCACCAGGGTCACAGAGACCGCTCATCCCCCCCATCATGGACTCGGGACCCTCTGCCAGGCATATCATGACAGTCCGTCTCTGCGACAACTTCAAGCCGCCAACCATGTTATAACCCTACAACGACATGGGCGACCCGACCACTCACCTTATGTTGTTCATGTCAATGATGCTCCTCAATGACGCAACCAACTCTATCGTCTGCTGAGCATTTCCAACCTTCGTGGAAAAGGCCACACTGCTTTGGTTCTCTACCCTACCACCTAGGTCTATAGATACCTTCCAAGAGCTCTCCCGAACATTCACCAACCAGTTCTCCTCATCACGGATCTACTCGAAGACCGAAGACACCCTTCATTACATCAACTAGGGACAACATGAGTCGCTGAGAGATTACCTGAAGAGGTTCCATGCAGTGGCCATGGATATCCCTAATCTCGACCCACACGTCGAGCTTGTTATTACGTAATCATTGGCACATAGGGTAGCAGAAAACAAAAATTGTGCATTTGATCACCAAAAATCAAGATCTAATTGCATCATAAGAATAATAAACATAAAATAACAAAGAGAAGTTTAGATATGTTACCGAAAAAGGACGAATGATTGATCTTCTCCTCACCGAGCTGTCATAAACCACATTGATCCAAATTAGATCACCTCCAAAGTATCCATACTAGGAAGGATCCAAGAACACTTCAAGGGTAGCAACAATAGTTGAAATTCCCTATATGCTAGTGTCTTGGTCTAAGGTTTTCTACCTTAGTCTTAATCTCGGTTTTGATGATAATAAACATGGAACTAATGATTTCATGGAGAAATATTTTTAGGTTCCATATCGATTAGCGCACGACGTCCCCGATTAGAAAAATCAAAGAAATCAAAGAAATCAGCAAGGACGCTCGTCGACGCTCGGGATTCTTCTGGAAGTTAAAGTTTAGGTCTAGGGTGTCTAGTTTATATTGTAAATCCTCATGATGATGCATAAGAACCCAAAAACCAAACCCGAACCCTAAAACATGAGAAATTGACAAATTAGAAAATGACCCTGGAATTCACTAAGCCTAGGGAGCTCCTTGGATGGCTATATGATCTAGACATTTTCTTGACACAAAAAATGCCGGTAATTGGTCCTTGGGTAAAAACTAGATAACGAGGTATTTTTAAAAAAAATTTGGAAGCCTTTAGCATACCTATATTTGGCCCGAGAGATTAGAAAAATTTTATTTTCCAAAAATTTGTACTAGACCACAAAAACTAGATTTTGATTCTTAAGGATTTTGATTTCTTAGATATTTTTATTGAATCCAAATGGGGGTAATCCTTATATAACATTTATATTTTAAAATTATTAACTTAAAGTTAGTAAATATTATATAAGTAGACTTGCCAAACCAAACTGCGCGCCCTGCCCAGGTTCGGTCGATCGACAGAAGATGATGACATTTCGGTCGATCGAACGTTGCTCAGAACGGGCAGAATACCTTCGATCGCTTGGCGATCGCTCGATCGGTCGACCGACGATCTACCGAACCTACGATCGGCGATCGGTAACTGGCAAAACTTGGCCTGTTGAGAAGAGAAGAGCTCTCTTCTCCTCATGGCTTATAAATAGGAAGCCATGAGAGCCTTCCTCCATGATGTTGATCACTCCTAACCTCATTGAGCCATTCTTGATCATTCTCAAGCTTTGATTGAGCCATCTTTTTTGAAACCCTAGCTTTCTACCTTGTTTTTCTTGAGTTTTTCTTTAAGCTTGATTTGATTCATCATCAAGACATCAAGAGGAGTTAGGATTCATTGTGTTGGAGCTAAGTATTTGTGTTGTTGTATTTTTGCTCCATTACTTGTATATTTTTTTATTTATTTTCATTGCATTTGAGCTTGTAAAGACCTATGTTGTTAGGTCTTGAAATTGGGTGATTGTCTTTGTGTTTGGGGCTTAATTCCACCGGTGTAAACATAGTTTACTAGGATTAGTTGAGTTGTCCCTTAGGGTTGAGGTGAAAGAGTGCTCTCGGTAAGAAAGCAAAGATTTTTGGGTGTGGAAGTGTCTTAGGTTGAGAGCGAGACTCTTCGGGTCAAAGTCCTCGTTGTAAGGAAAATAAGATTAATCTAGTAAAATTTAGTTTGGAAATTCTAAGCGGGGTGCTTAGGTAATGGAGTAGGCATTGGGGCCAAACTACTATAAATCTTTGTGTTAGCATTGATATTTTGTTTGTATTTATTACTTTATTATTTATCGCTTTCGCATTTAGTCATTCAATCGTAAATTGCTTAAGTAGTTTAAGAAAAGTTTAAAATCAAATTTAGGCAAATAGATTTAGTTGACACACTATTCACCCCCCCTCTAGTGTGGCCATTTCACCAACATAGTGTTCTTGCCTGAGGATCGGAATAGTTTGGTCTGGCTCAGTGTCTCTCCTGATCAGGTGCAACTCCGGTGGGGTGGGGGTGGGGGTGGGGGTGGGGTGGGGGGATACAAAAGATACTCTGACGCTCAAGTTAGTAGGACTCCAAGGTGGAGGTAATGAAATGGGAACTTCCCTTACCCGAGGCGTGTCGTGTCTGTATTTATTACAGGTGGAGGTGATGACGCTGACCGACAATCTTACGAGGATATTGCTCAGAATGGGTCGAGGCTGATCTCCAAGATAGCAAGCATGTAATGACGTATCCCTCATAATAAGGAAGGACGTGGATGTCATTGTATGGCCAGGTGGAGCCCTCGGGCGGAGCCGTGTGGTCTTGGCTCGATTTGGGTTGTAGGGCGCTGTTGGGTTTAATCCGACCGGGTCCAATAGTACTAGTCCAGTCCACAGCCCCTGAGCTCGGTCGGAGTTTGGAGGAGTATATGCCAAGCTCTAAGTCATGCCGGCTTACGACCTCGGTTGGCCGAAAAGATGTTGCCTGGGTCATTGTCACATGCAGGGTGCGAGGCCTGTTATGCAACTCTCGTTATTCGGATTGGACGTGATATTTATGTGGAAGAGGAGGGTGCTCTTCGGATGTTTGGAACATGTATGGTAGATATAGGTTTACAGGAAAGAAATTATGAGTACGGATCTGACAAGTGATTTTCGAGGTGTTTTGAACGCTAGCTATGAACTAACGGGACGTGATTCCACCTGTGAAGAAATGGGAGATCCCACTAGAGTGATGATTTTTGTTTTGGGTCTATAAATAGCCCCCTGTATGTTGCGTATATTGGAAAGCATGAAGTGGGAGGTTTCGGAGATCACCGTCCCTTTGGGGGTCATTTTCGTCTTGTTGGCGAATGGTTCGCCGATCGCTGTGGGTTTGTACCATCAGACTTAAAAATGAAGGCAAGAGGCGGGGCTTTCGATTATGGGTCTGTACCATCGTGCTTACGGCGAAGCAGTCCTCGTGGTACATGCGCCGAGGGAGGCGTCGTGCTCTTGGTCGGCTGGAATCTTGTCCATGATTCTGGGTTTGCAGAGCCGGGGCTTTCACTTCTCTCCTCCTTCCCCTTCAAATCTCGGGTTGCAGAATGGTTCAGTCAGCGAGTCTGTATGTGGGGTTAAATCCTAGTAACATGGCTACTGGTAGGGATTTTCGCTTGCAAGGCTTCAGATAGGAGTTTTCTTTGTTATGCTCCATGGAGCTGTACCTTTAAGCATAACTATTTCCTTTGTGATACTTTATAAATGAAAGGATGACTTTCTGTATTTACCCTTGCTGCATTTTTGCTGAGTTTGCGTAGTCTTTCAATTGTCGTGGTTCTGTTAATTGTATATTTAATTTAGAAAGATAAAATTGGGATTACCTGTTTGATAATTGTGAGTAAGGCGTTGGGGTCGGCGAGTCAAATTGGCGGAAGAACCGAGCTCTGATTACTGAGGGCTCTGAGGCTGGAAGTGGTGGTGCTATGGTCGATTAACAGACTCGGTGGAAACTGAGCTCGTGAGAAGCGAGCACTTGGGGTACGTGTTGCTCATTTAGAGCGTGCTGGGCTGAGCCGAAGGCCGCATTTAGGATCAAGGACCAGACTCGATGAAAACCAAGCTCGCGAGAAGCGCGCTTGGGATTGTGTTGCACATTTAAAGCATGCTGGGCTGAGCCGGAGGCCACATTTATGGCCAAGGACTAGACTCGGTGGAAACCGAGCTCGCGAGAAGCGCGCTTAGTGTCGTGTTGCTTATTTAGAGTATGTCGGGCTAAGCCGGAGGCCGCATTTAGGGCCGAGGACCAGAATTGGTGAAAATCAGGCTCACGAGAAGCACGCTTGGGGTCGTTGGGGGCGTAGGAGACCGTAATTGGCACTGAGGCCGACAAGCCATACTAGTAAAAATCGAGCGCTGGTCGCTGTTGGAATACGAGTGTGGCATGAGGCTGACGGGTTAGGCTAGTGAAAAACAAGTCTCGATTGCTATTGAGGCTTGTGATGCCGAGGATAGAGGCGTTGTGCTGAGAGGGATGGTGTGTCATAAGGGTCGAGGGTCGCTGTGAAACCGTGTAAATTCCTCATGCGCATTATGCAATGACTGCAAGTGATTTCACACACAAGGGAAATGTTCAAAATAGAAAGAGGAATTTCATTGGTAAATATCTTAGTGATAGACTGAATCCCACCGAGGGTAAAGCTCGGCTTACATATGGTGGAGCCTCGTTAAAATCTTTCATGGGAAAAACCCAGTGGAAAAAAATCACCATGCAGGGAAAAGAGTACTCCATCCATGTTGTAATTTAAGGGTAAAAGCTTAATTAGCTGTAGTAGGCCCGTAGAGAGGCTGTGTTTCACGACCGTGGGAGTTCTCGTCCTTAGTGCTCGACAATTATGTAGGCATCTTTTCCGAAGACTTCGGTGATTCAGTAGGGGCCTTCCCAGTTCGAAATGAGCTTACCTTCTCCGTCTGGCTTTCTTTGTAGTTCGATATTTCGGAGGACGAGGCCCCCTTCCGCAAAATTCCTGGGCTTGACACGTTTGCCATTATATTGGGCTATCTTTTGTTTTATTGCCTCTTCTTTGATTTTGGCGAGCTCTCACTCTTCTTCAATGAGATCGAGTTCAGTATGTCGGGTTTTCAAGTTGCTTTGTTTCTCAAAGGCGATCCTGCGAAGGCTGGGCTCTGCGATCTCGATAGGGATCATGGCATCTGCTCCATATACAAGCCGGTAAGGGGTCACCGAAATGGAGGATTGGGTAGTTGTATTATAACTCCAGAGTACTTCGGATAGCTCTTCGACCCAATGTCCCTCGACCCAATCGAGTTTCTTTTTTCAGTCCTGTCATAATGACCTTGTTGGCTACTTTAGGTAGGCCATTTGTTTGTGGGTGTTCTATAGATGAAAACAATTGTCGGATGCCGAGGTCCGAGCAGAACTCTCAGAATCGTTGATCCATGAACCGTGTCCCATTATCGCTGACGAGCTCGCATGGTATTTAGTACCTACAAATGATGTTTTTCCAAATAAATTTTTGGACTTTGTTTGTTACAATTAAGGATAGGGGTTCCGCCTCTATCCATTTGGTAAAGTAGTCGATCGCCACGACTAGAAATTTGATTTGCCCCGGTGTTGGGGAAAATAGGTCGAGGAGGTCGATGCCCCACTTTTGGAATGACCAGCTAGTGTCCGAGCTGTGGAGTGGCTTGGGGTGCAATTATGAGACCTAGAAGAATCATTGACATTTGTCACATTCTATGATGTAGAGACTGCAATCTACTTTCATGCTTGGCCAGAAGTAGTCGATTTGGAGGATTTTGGCGGCTAGAGACCTTCCTTCAATGTGGTAACCACAGATGCCGTTGTGCACTTGTGCCATTATGGTGGCTACTCGGGGTTGAGCAACACACTTGAGGAGTGGTCGGGAGTACCCTCTTTTGTAGAGTTGATTATCAATGAGCGTATAATAACTTTTCATTCTTTTAAATTTAGCTCGGTTGGAAGTTT
Source organism: Canna indica (assembly GCA_034359265.1). NCBI lineage: Eukaryota > Viridiplantae > Streptophyta > Magnoliopsida > Zingiberales > Cannaceae > Canna > Canna indica. The sequence goes on from CP136890.1 coordinate 76,300,483, forward strand.
GTTTCGTGATTTCACTTCGTTTGAGGTAATTTATGTATGGGGTTATCTAGTTTGCGCTTTGTTCGACTGTTTGGACCTCGACCGAGGTGTCCGCCAGTTGGATGCTCAAATGTCCGAGGACTTTTTGGATGACCGACCTGTTGTTTTGAGGCTTTTTGGTGCTGGCGAGTTTGGATAGCAGGCCGGCTCGAGTGTTCTCTTCCCGAGGTATGTGCTGAATCACATAACTATCAAAGTTAGTGATTAAAGAATGTACCAGTGAAAGGTACCTTTCAAGGGAGGGGTCTCTTGCTTGGTAGGTGTCGTTGACTTGTCCTACGACAAGTTGCGAGTCGCTCTTTACGACTATGCTTGGGGCCTTCACTTTATTCATGCATTTTAACCCGGTCATCAGAGCTTCATACTCTACTTGGTTGTTGCTAGGTCTGAACTGGAATTGGAGGGACTGCTCTAGGGCGATTCCTTGGCCATTCTCCAGAATGATGCCTACTCCGCTTCCTTTTTCGTTGGATGTGCCATCCACGAATAACGTCAAAGTCTCGACCAGTTCGGAGGTGTCTTTTTGGTCGTGAATTCGACGACGAAGTGGGCCAAAGCCTGGGCTTTGATGGGACCCCTGGGCTGATATTCGATGTTGAACTATGAGAGTTCTACTGACCAAGATATTATTCGGCCAACAGGTTCGGGTTTAGCCAGTACCCGTCTAATTGGTTGCTCGGTACGTACCTGGATGTGGTGGCTTTGAAAATACAGCCTTAACCTTCGGTCCGAGATGACCAAGGTAAAGGGGAGTTTTTCTAACCTCTAGTATCTGGTTTCTGGTCCATGGAGGACATTGTTGACAAAGTAGATCGGCTATTGATCTTTTCCCTGCTCTCGGATCAAGACCAAGCCGAGGGTGCTTTCTATGATCGTGTTGTCGTTCAATTCCGAGCTTTCTTTTCTTCTAGACCACGAGTTTAACTCGGGGGTCAATGGCTAATCTATGGCAGATGACCTGAGGATCTATCCCTGACATGTTCGCTGGCGTCCATGCGAAGAGGTCGGCGTTGTCTCTGAGTAGAGTGCTGAGCTCGTCGGGGAGGTGTGCTCCACATTAGTTAATGTTCAGGGGATGTCCCAATTTGCATAGGTTCTAAGTCGTCGATGTGCTGGGGTAGCTCTTGAATGTCTCCATGTAATACCCAAAATTTTAATAATAACATTTTATCCTTAAGCAGGGGATCGTAGGCTTGAGATATCGTGGACTCGCAGAGAGCTTCGAGATTAAATCTGGGTAAACAATTAATGTAGAAAAATTTAGGAAAATTTTATTTGTTATATTTTTGTGATTTAGCATGCTAAGATGATAGAGGACCTCGAGACGAGTCTATGGGTTCAAGTGGGACCCAAATCGGCGCTAGAACGAGTTAGATATGAGTTTTAGAAGTCGAGTCATTTAAGTGAAAGTATTTTGGTAATTTGAGCCCAACCAGGGCCCATAAAATGCCACTTGGGGCGTACGGCTATAGGCTTAGCCGCATGCTACCCAAGGACAAGAGATGAGAGAGAGAGAGAGGGGAATGCCGGAGAGAGGATGAGCCGATTGGAGCTGGAATTTTGCGAGTTCGTCGGCGTCGATCATAGGAGGATCCTTAGCGTCTTCTTGCTTTCCGATTTCTCCCTAAAGGTGAGTGGATTTACCCCATCCCCCCCCCCCAAAACTTCATTCATTCCGCCGCCCCTATGTCATGGGGTTTTTGTCGATTTTTGATGCGTTTCTCTCGTATCGAATTAGATAATCGGATTGAGGATTTTATCGTGATCGTTGTGAATCTATCATATTGATTTTTGGATGATTTGGCCGCCCCTTCATCATTGTGCCGCTCCCTTGTTCTTTGGAAATCTTGATGAATTCTTTAAGATTCTTGAGGATTAGTTGTTAATTCTTGATACTTGGTTTGGTGTATTGATAGATGAAGGAGATTGAGGAAGATTAGGGTATGCCGCCCCCTCCTAAGTGGTTCCTTAAGAACCCTAAGGGTGGCCGGCCATCCTAAAAATATTTTAGAGGACCTAGATGCAATTTTACACTTAGGGAGCACACTCTTAGGAAATTATAAATTATATTTACAATTAGGAAAATGAGGACCTAGGGACATCTAGAGACTTTGGAACCCTAGGATATTATTTGGGTGAGCTAACCTATGGAGAACTATTAGAGGCCGAACCCCCTTTGCCCCTAGGGCATTCAGATGAGGGGATAGGCCGGCCCTAGGGTATGTGGCTAGGGGTCCCAAAGGTGGGTGACATATCCTGTAGGCTCATTATGTTGTATTACTACATTTTAGGATCATTCACGCTTATTATGTTCATTACTCACATGTGCTATGATGTTGATATATGCTTATGTCGGACACTTGTGATGTTATGCTTGTTGGTTATATTTAGCCGGTTTGGCATGTTCCTACAATGTTGGATGTGAAGTAATTTTATTCATAGTTACTTTTTATGTTGGTTGTTTATGAGGCATGAGCATTGTTATTATATATACATGTGAGTATGATGTATCGCATGAGGATGTGAAGGCCGAGGTATGTCCTTAACATATCTCCGATATACATGTGTTGTGTTTGTCCACTTTACTTATATATATATGTATGTGTGTGTGTGATGTGCTTGTTGCATTTTTCGAAAGCCTCTCTGGTGAGGGGAGGGTATGCCTCAAAGAGACAACGTTGGCCTTATTCCGAAAGTCCGGCTGGTGAGGGGAGATCATATCCCAAAGAGACAGTCCGGAGACCCAATCGACCCGACCCATGAACAGCCCTAGATATAGTGGGGGACCTCAACACACTATTTCCATCAGTCTGCATTAACTTCCATGACCTATTGAGGATCCACACTTGCTTCCATACCTATTACTTGGGGACCCTAGGCTCATACAGGAGGACGTTGCTAGAAATCAATTGGGATAGATGTTTCCCAAAGTCAGCAGCGTGCAACCTAGCACTCTCCACTCTCGATGCCCCTTTCAGCTTGGACGAGGTTCACCAAGCTCTGAACGAGATGGAATCCTACAAAGCACCTAGGCCGGATGGAGTGCCTACTGAGTTTTACTTGGCATTTTGGGAGACCATCAAAGATGACCTTTTTGCTACCCTCGTTGACCTCTAGCAAAACTCCTCCGAATTAAAGTGGGTCACCAAAGCCAACATTACCCTAATCCCTAAGAGAGCCGGAGAAAACAAAGTGACTGAATTCAAATTGGTCGGCCTTGAACATAACATCATCAGAATCTTTTCCAAGATTTTAGCTAAACACCTCACCCAACACATGGATGAACGGATCAGTGACTGCCAGGGTGCGTTTAGATCGGGCCGTAGCACCCTTGAGTCCTACATGACTGTCTCCGAAGTTGCTTGGATTGGGAAACACAGACACGAAGAGGGGCTACTCATCAAGATCGACTTCGAGAAGTCTTTTGACTCCATCAGTTGGGACTTCCTAATTAGATTACTTGAGATACATGGTTTTCCAACCAGATGGGTGGAGTGGATCTACAATCTCTTACATAGCACCGGGAGCTGGGTCTGCCCTTCTCTCACAAAAGGGGAGTTCGCCAGGGCAACCCGTTATCACCCTTTCTCTTCAACTTGGCAATTGATTGGCTCTCCTGCCTTATTGACTCGGCTGGTAGAGCTGGCCTCATCGAAGGATCACTTTGAAGCTTAGTTGACGAGGGCATCACCCACTCCGTATTCGTAGTGGATCTCATGCTTTGCTTTTTAGTTCTTGCAACATCCACAACCTACAAAGCCTCCGGTTCCTGATGATTTTCTTCGAGCTGGCTTTGGGCCTCATAAGAAATTTACAGAAAACTTGACTTCTACATTTGATATTTATTGAGTTGTTGGTTTGGTTTAGAATTAAATGTCTATTCTAAGTTTTTTGAAACATTATAAACTATTTAGGTTATTTATTGTATTTTTGGTTTGAGTTGGGTTAGGCTTCGGGGTACGTGGCATACCTTGGCCGGTCATACCGGATTTGGGGTGTGACAATCCCTTGGGATCCAGGTCTGAGATTCGGGGTTGGGGTTCAACTGGCATGAGCTTCAGGCATTCGTTATAGCACGCGCGGGCTTCCTTCTAGTCTGCATGAATTACTCCTACCTTTGTCTCCGAGATAGGGAATTTGATGGTGAGATGAGGAGTCTATACAACGGCTCCCAAGTTATTTAAGGAAGGCCGTGTTGGTGAAATGGCCTACACTAAAGGGAGGGTGAATAGTGTGTTTACTAACTTTTTTGCCTAATTCCGGTTTTAATCAATTCTTGATTACACAGGCAATTAACAAATCGAGTAGCAAGCGAAAGCAAAGTAAATATGCTAATTAAACAAACGCGAGTAGAAGCAATGCAAACACGGTGATTTATAGTGGTTCGGCCCCAATGCCTACTCCACTATCTAAGCACACTGCTTGGAATTTCCAAACTAGTTTTACTAGATTATATTGTTTCTCTAACAAAGAGGACCTTTTACTCGAAGAGTCTCCTCTCTCAACCTAAGACACTTCCACATCTGAAAGTCTCCGCCTTCTTACTGAGAGCATTCTTTCACCTCAACCCTAAGGGACAACAATCACTAATCCTATTAAACTACGTTCACACTGGTGGATTTAAACCTCAAACACCAAGGCTACCATCCAATTTCAATCAAACCTAGTAACCTAGGTTTACACACTTGATATACAATGAAAATAAATAATAAAGTATAATAATAATTAGAGCAATAAACAAACCATAGTATACTTAGCTCCAAAAGAAACTCCCTAGTCCTCTTGATGCCTTAAATTGATGAATTGATGAAGGAACAAGGCTCAATCAAGAATGGATGATGAAACTAGGGTTTGGAATGAAAAATAGCTCAATCAAACACAAGGATCTTCAAAATATAGCTCTAGGAAAGTTGGAAGAAGTGTGGAAGGCTTGTCATGCCTAGTATATATAAGTCATGAGGGAAGGGAGCCAAAATAGCTCACCCAACGGGCAAAAATTTGCCCGTTGGTACCTCCCGGTCGGTGGCTAGTCGATGGGCCGATTGGCCGAGCGAGTGACCAATCATTCGATCGGAGGCTTCTATGGCTTTAGAACCCTTGCCAGTCGATCAAACGATCGACCGGTCGTAAAGTACCAGTACTCTGCCTATTATACATGTACTTTATTATTTAGTTTCAGTTGGGTTCTTTTTTTTATTCGGGTTTTGGATTACGTGTTTGGTTCTTTAGGGGTCTTAGCATCATAATGAAGATTTTATAATTTATCTAAATACCCTAAACGTAGACTCTATCTTCCATTGAATCCGAGCACGTCGACCAACGTCCTTCTGATTTTCTGATTTCTCTTATATTTCTGATCGTGGACGTCGTGCGCTAACTGATATGGAACCTAAAAATAATTCTCCATGAAATCATTAGTTCCATGTTTGTTATCATCAAAACCGAGATTAAGACCAAAATTGAAAACCTTAGGCCAATAGGTCGGCCCAAAATCATGTGGTAGGGGCTTACGCAATGAATGAGAGGAATTGTATGTCTATCGTCCTTGTTCCTGGTGGAGAGCCGAACGTTGTTGCCAGCCATAAATAGCTCTTGATGTCCACCCGTCTCCCGAGAAGCTGACAAGTTCTCCATGGTACGGGTGTAGCGAATCTTCACTAATACACATCCTTTCGAGTGTTGGGTAGAAAAGGACGTAGGCTGAACTCCCCTAGTCTACCAAGACTTTTCTGAAAAGGAAATCAACAGTGATTATAAAAATAACGACAGGGTCATATACATTTCTATCTATTCCTCGAAAGTCAGTGTCATAGAAAGATATTACCAGGGGTGGGTGTACATAGCCCTTGCGGATGAGTTGCAACATCGACGATCATTATAACCTGGGGTGATTGTGCTCCAACATTGCCTTCTTCGGCAACTCTACCTGTAATGTAGTCGATGAGTCCCCAGATGTTGAGATGGGGTTGTTCGATCCTAGAGTCATCGTGGTTGTTTGTGTTGCTAGGTGGTAGTGTCTCACTGGGACTTCGGTGCCGTCGGTAGTGGTTCCACCGGCTTCAGCCATGACTCCAGATGAGCCAGATGTAGTGGTTGAGGCGACCTTCTCTGATTAGGCGCTCAATCTGATCGCGGAGGACCATACATTCTTCAGTGGTGTATCCGTAGGTTCGGTGGAATTCACACCTCTTGCTTTTGTCACCTTTGAATGAAGGCTTTAACCTTTCAGGGCTGTTAGGGGGTCTGAGCAGCTACAGGTGGCGTACCTCTTGCAGGGTGGTCTCTCACATGGTGTTAAGAGGAGTGTGCCTTTTATATCGAGCGTTCGGGCTAGGTGGTGACCTCAGACCTATGTCGTTATTCTGTTCGCGGCGGTTGCGATCTTCACTTTTTCTGTATGCCCTTTTGGACTTTCTGTCTTCGGCAGTGTCTTTGATGTTCTACCTGTTGGCCTTTCTGGCTTCACGGAGCTCTTCCATCTCTATGAAGCTTGCAGCCTTCTCCTGAAACTTGACCATATCCCTGTGCTTTATCATGGCGATCTGGTCAGCGAAGTATTCGAGCTTCAGCCCGTATTTGATGGAGTAGAGCTTGATTTGGGGGGTCGAGATTCAGGATTCCGGTAGTTGTAGCCTGAAATGTGCATATGTATTCCCTTAAGGGTTGATGTTGCCCTTGACTAACGTAGTGGAGGGCTGTTGGCTTAAGGTTTTAAACCTTGGTCTTAATTTCGGTTTTAATGATAACAAATATGGAACTAATGATTTTATGAAGAGTTATTTTCAGGTTCCATATCGGTTAGCGCATGACGTCCTCGATCGGAAATATCGAAGAAATCAGGAAATCGGAAGGACGTTGGTCGTCGCGCTCGGATTCTTCGGGAAGTTAGAGTTTAGGTTTAGTGTGTCTAGATAAATTGTAAATCCTCATGATGATGCAAAGAAATCCAAAAACCAATCCCGAACCCCAAAACATGAATATCCGGAACCGCCCTAAAATTCACTAAGCCTAGGGAGCTCCTTGGAGGGCTATATGCCCTAGACATTTTCTTGACATAAAAAATAGCGGTAATTATTCCTTGGGTAGAAATTAGATGACGAGGTATTTTTAAGGAAACCTTTAGCCTATCCTTATTTGACCCGAAAAATTAGAAAAGTTCTCTTTTCTGAAAATTTGTACTAGACCCCAAAAACAAGATTTTGATTCTTAAGGATTTTGATTTTTTAGATATTTTTATTGAATTCAAATGGGGGTAATCCTTATATAACATTTATGTTTTAAAGTTATTAAATATTACATAAGTAGACTTAGTGAAGATGGAACCAGAAAACAAACAAACAAAACCAAACTGCCCAGTCCAGTCCGGTAGGTCGATCGAAGTGTGCCAAAATTTGGCAATGCGTGCGTCGATCGACCGATCGGTTGACCGGATTGCAGATCACTGAAGTCGCGACTCATTCGGTCGACCCGTCGGTCGATCAAACAGTGCGATTAGAGCGTGTGATCGTGGGGCGGTCGATCGATCGATCGATCGACGATCGATCGGCAAGCGACCGAACGACGGAAACGGCTTGTTTTTCGCCCGTTGAGCCAGCTGTTTCGTTCCATTTCTTCTTGGCTCTATAAATACCCATGCTTAAGCCTTCCTAAGATACTTTTTGATCACTCCTATACTTTATTGAGCCATCCTTGATCAATTCCAAGCTTTCATTACGTCAATTGCTGGAAAAACCCTAGCTTTGATATCTCATCCCTTTGATTGAGCCTTACCCTCATTGTTTCACCATCAAAGGCATCAAGAGGAAGCTAGGAATCTTATTGTGGAGCTAAGTACTTTATTTTTTGATTTATTGCTCCATTGGGTGTTGTATTTTGTTATTTATTTCATTGTATTTGAGCGTACAAGAAGACCTAGTGTTAGGTCTTGTCTGTAAGTGGTATCCTTGGTGTAGAAGGTGTAAAGCCACTTGTGTAAACTTAGTTTACTATGATTAGTTGAGTTGTCCCTTAGGGTTGAGGTGGAAGAGTGTTCTCGGTAAGAAGGCAGAGACTTTCGGGTGTGGAAGTGCCTAAGGTTAAAAGTGAGACTCTTTTGGTCAAAGTCGTCTGTGTAAGGGAAACAAGATTAATCTAGTAAACTTTAGTTTGGAAATCCTAAGCGGGGTGTTTAGGTAGTGGAGTAGGCATTGGGGCCGAACCACTATAAATCCTTGTGTTTGCAGTGTATCTTTGTTTGTACTTAATTGGTTTACTTTTGCTTCCGCATCTAGTCGATAAATTGCGATTTGCCTAAATAGTCTAAGAAATGATTAAAATCGGAATTAGGCATTAAGAATTAGTAAACACACTATTCATCCCCCCTCTAGTGTGCCATTTCACCTAACAAGAGCGTCCTCTATTTTGTAGTAGACCCAAGATGAGGAAAATCGATTGAGGAAGGCGCAGAAGAGATTCACAAAAGAGTGTATAGATTTCGTTGGGAGGGAAGTGAACCACAGTAAAGTAGTTTTCGCTAGGAAAGTTGGAAAAGCTCTACAAAGAGCAGGTCGATTGCTCCATTGTAGAGCATCATGGTCCTGAACATTGTTAGGTGTATTGTAGTGTCACCCATACCGTTGTAGGGCATCAGAGTAGTTGACAACTTGCACTTGGGTGGAAGGCTCATCACCATGATGTGATCGACGAAGGGTCCCGAGTCGATAGGGAGGGCAGTCGCGACCTCCATGGCCTTGGAATCTTTCTCTCTTCCTTGATGGGGTGTGCTGGAGATCTCGTCTCGGAGGACGAAAACCGTTCTCCTCCTTTCCGACTGATTGCTTTCTTCATGTTCTGAGCGGCGACGCTCGTGATCGGTTGGGAGTTGTTCACGAGACTATCTCAACATCTCGACCTGGGCTGGAAACCGCTGGTTCTCCACCTCCAGGTCATTTATCCGATGCTGGGATGGTTCTTGGGCTGTTGGGTTGGTGCCGAAGTGTCGCTCCTCACTATTTTATTATCACTAGATTGCAGATGATCATCACCGTCGGGGCATTGTCGTTGGCGTGTGGCGGCGGTCACCTAGCTTCGGGTTCCAACCATTGTAGGGGAGGTAACCTTTACTCAGCCCCACGATGGGTGCCAAATGTTTTTGCCTGAGGATCAGAGTAGTATGGTCCGTCTCGGTGACTCTTCTAGTCAAGTGCAACTCCGTCGTGGGGCAGGGGGGGGGGGTTGCAAAAGACACTCCAACGCTCAAGTTAGTACGACTCCGAGGTGGAGGTTGTTGGCTTAAGATTTTCAACCTTGGTCTTAATCTTGATTTTGATGATAACAAACATGGAACTAATGATTTCATGAGGAGTTTCTTTCAGGTTCCATATCGGTTAGCGCACGACGTCCTCGATCGGAAATATCGAAGAAATTGAAAAATCGGAAGGAGCATTGGTTGACGCGCTCGGATTCATCGGGAAGATAGAGTCTAGGTTTAGGGTGTCTAGTTTACGTTGTAAATCCTCATGATGATGCATAAGAACCCAAAAACCATCCCCGAATTCCAAAATATGAAAACTCAGAAATCGCCCTGAAACTCACTAAGCCTAGGGAGCTCCTTAGAAAGCTATATGACCTAGATATTTTCCTGACACAAAAAATGATGATAATTGTTCATTGGGTTAAAACTAGATAACGAGATATTTTAAAGGAATTTTTGGAAGCCTTTAGCCTACCCACATTTGAGCCAAGAAATTAGGAAATTTTGGTTTTTCGAAAATTTGTACTAGACCCCAAAAACTAGATTTTGATTCTTAAGGATTTTGATTTTTTAGATATTTTCACTACTGGAAAAATGGGCATCAGCAACGGCTGAAGCCGTTGCTGAAAACCATCAGCAATGGCTTGCAACGACCCGACCCGTCGCAAAGTAGCCGTGGCAGAAAAGCGCGTTGCTGATAATTTAGCAACGACACTGCAACAGCCGATCGGGTCGTTGCTAATAATATTATCAGCAACGGCTTTGCCACGGACATCAGGCCGTTGCTGATAACCTTATTAGCAACGGCCCGTGAGGCCGTGGCAAGGCCGTTAGTGAAAGACTATTAGTAAGTCGTTGCTGATGTTATACACTAACGGCTTACGATACACTTTTAGTAACGGCTTTTCCACGGACAACCGTGGGAAAGCCATTACTGATGACTAAAACCTGGAACAGAAAAAAATTTAAAATTCTAAATTTCTATTAATACATTGATACAATATGATACATAACTCACACACCCATACACATCCATTCACACATCACAAATACACCCAGATATATATCAAAACAATTATACTTATATTTATAATTATCCACAATCGTATAAAAACTATTCATATGCAAAATTGAAGTATCAATATCCAAACAAAACAAAACTAAAATATATATAGTATCGAAGTAACAAAGTCAATATAATAAAAAACAATAAATCTCACGATGACGATGGAGGATGGTCTGGATCATATGGCGGAGTCTGGAGTGCCTGGGTGTACACCGGCGTGGACTGACTCGAGGACGATAGATCAGATGATGCTGCTCCGTAATGACTTGACAAGTTGCGTAGCATAACTTGCATATCTGCCATCACTTGACTCTGACGCTCCATCAACTCAGTCTGACGCGCGACTGTCTCCTCCGGTGTCCTTATCCTGCTACTATGATCATCTCTGGACCTGGAGGTCGACGGTCATTCACCAGCATGCGGAGGGGTCGGTGCCCCAAGTGGCCCAAGCACGGCTCGCGCATGACCACTATCTACAAAACTATACACGCGGCCATGGTCCCAGCCACCTGCAGCATCGACCCACGCTGCTGCGTCAAAGTCCTCGGGGGTGCTTCCGCGCTGTATCACCGTTTGACTGTAGTACCAATATTAATCATCTTGCATGTATTAAAAAAAAATTAATACGTGCCTCAAACTCGCGCCATAACATGTCGACGTGCTCACTGGGCACGTGAGACCATGTGGGCCATGCCCCGTGCATGTATCGTCGAATAGTAGAAGAAATGCTCCTCGGCACTTCTTCTTGCTCGAACCTGCACAACAAAAATAAATTTTAATATGATATAATGAATTTGTAATGATTCATAATTCTTGATATATTATTGCTCCCCAATCACGCTAATAAATCTACGTGACTCTGTGGTTGGTGGAGGATGCCACCTGTTCGGCCCGCATGGCCGTCTGCGTCTGGATGTACTAGCCTCAACAGTATCATCGGCAGGAGGATCAGTAGGAGGAGGATCAGCAGCATGAGTAAGTGCTGGAGTCTCACCAATCGGAGACTCCGAAGCTCTCCTACGACGATAACCATGACCAAACATATCTGTCAAATAGGTATATAATTAGATTATTATATATATATTAGAGATATATTTAATATAAGATATACTTTACAATTATTCCTCATCATCTGAGTAATAGTCTTCGAATTCTTCCTCTTCTTCATTTTCTTCATCTTCCTCATTATCTTCATCTTCTTCATCTTCTTCATCAATTTCATGATCGCCATCATCAGCATATTCAACTTCTAATTGAATTGACGCTGAGTCTGCATCCTCAAGTATTGGAATAATACGATCTACAGTAGGAGGATCATCTTCTTGATAGAAACCATCTGTCACATTAGGTATCGACACATTTTCTCCTACTATCAGATCAATTTTTCCTCTACCTTTAGTCTTCAGACTACACGCCAATCTGCTCTATCTTTATTTCGAGCCGGATACTTCGCGTAATATACTTGTTCGGCTTGTGATGCCAACATAAAAGGCTCATTTGCTGCCAATTTGGATTTGTAATTAACCTCAATAAGTTTGTATTTTGGATGAACTTTCATGCCCCTTTCTGTTGTATCGAACCAATGACATCTAAATACGATAACTGATTTCAAGCCGAAGTAGTGCAACTCTATCACTTCTTCCACCAGTCCATAAAAATCCATATTACATTCAACATAGGTTGTCCCTTTCACGCAGACCCCGACATTCATCATCTTCTTTGTAAATGCATATTCCACCGTGTGAAATTTGTATCCATTAATAAAATATCCAGTATAACAGGACACTAGTCGCGACGGTCCACTAACAAACTCAAATATTCTTTCATCTATTTCAGCTCGATGATCTTTGCTGTAAGCTTGAATCCATGTAGGGAAATCACGATTTCGTAATCTCTCCTATTCTTGATCATTGTGAATAGAGTATTTTTGCACCATCTCAATATCAAATATTTCAATGAATTGTTCAATCTTTGGACAATTGAGTAATACGTACAAGTGTGCCAAATGATACTCTTTCTCGCTTAAGTGTCGAGATGGACGAGAACCAAAAGAACGACCAGAGTGACAAAATATATTTAAACATCCATCTGAATGTCGAACTCCCCCGTCGTCGTTACGTGGAAGATGATCAAATCTTGTCTGTACTATCGATTCAAAGTAAAATGAGCAGAATGATAAAATTTCTTGGATGATATACGATTTAGATATTGATCCTTCAACAACTGCGGTGTTCTTTACTTTTTTCTTCAGACGATTCATGTATCTTTCAAATAAGTACATCCACCGGTATTGAACAGGGCTACCAACTCGTGCCTCGTATGCCAAGTGTATCGGTGGATGCTCCATCGAGTCAACAAAGGCAGGAGGGAAAAACTGCTCCAGCTTGTATATAATTTCAACAATATTACTTTCAAGTGTTGACATATCTTCGACTCGAAGGACATTTGTACAAATATTTCTAAAAAAACATACTTAATTTAATCAACGGACCCCAAATATTATCAGGTAGAAGATCTTGGAATGCGATCGGAAGCAATCTCTGCATGAATACATGACAATCATGGCTCTTCATCCCTGATATTTTGCAATCATCGACGTTCACACATCGAGATAAGTTTGAGGCATATCCATCGGGTAATCTGAGTTCTTTTATCCATTTACAAACATCTTTGATCTGTTGTTTATTTAACACATACGGGGCCTTCGGCTTCAGATATCGTCTGTGGACCTCTTGTAACTCCAACTCGGGTCTCTTACAAAGTATTTTCAGATTATGTCGGGCTTTGACATTATCTTTAGTTTTTTCGAAAACATCCATCAAAGTGTTGAAAATATTATCAAACACATTTTTTTCAATGTGCATGACATCTAAATTATGTCGAATCAGTAATGAACTCCAATAGGGCAATTCCCAAAAGATACTTTTTTTCACCCAGTTATGTGTTTGACCAAAGCCTGACACTCTTTCATTCCGACCAAATACTATCTCTGGAAGTGCTGAAACACGTGCTAACATTTGTTCACCAGACAACATTGGTGGTGGCCCATCTCTTTCGACTCTGCCCTTAGTAAATTTATTACGATTCTTTCGATACTGATGGTTAGCCGGTAGGAATCGACGATGACAATCAAAGAATGAGATTTTTCTTCCATTCTGAAGACTGATTGATTTAGAGTGTTCCATACAATACGGACAAGAGAGTCAGTCGTGAGTGCTCCAACCAGACAACATGTCGTATGCTGAGAAATCATTGATTGTCCAGAAGATCGCGACCTTTAAATTGAAGTTTTGCTTCCGATGACAATCATAAGTGACAGCTCCCTCAGTCCACAATATTTTCAATTCATCTATCAAGGGTCTGAGAAACACGTCAATTTCTTTTCGCGGACCCTTAGGACCCGGAATAATCATCAAAAGATAAATAAATTCATCTTTCATACACATTGACGGTGGCAAATTATAAACTGTCAACAGCACTGGCCAAACTGAATAAGGAGTTGCAGAATATCCAAACGGATTAAAACCATCTGTGCACAATCCCAATATGATATTTCTAGTATCCCTAGCAAATGAAGGATAACATGTATCCAAATGTTTCCATGCTTCACTGTCGGATGGATGAGTCATTACTGTATCATCACGACTTCTTGCATGCCAACTCATGTAGCCTCGGTGTTAGTGGAAAATATCGAAGCACCTTAAACAAGATATTTTTCTGTCGGACCGATTTCTTCTCCTTGTAACGAGGATGTTGACATATAGGGTATTTATCCAACTGCACATTTTCTTTATAATATAAAATGCAATTATTTTGGCACACATATTTTTTCGTACCCAAGCCCCAATTTTCTCATCAGCTTTTTAGTTTTATAAAAAGTTGGCTCAAACTTGTTATCAGTAGGCAACATTCCATTAATCAATCCTGCAATTCGATCATACACAACCCCGCTGATATTACAATCGGCCTTGATGTTTAGGAGTTGTGTCATTGCTGAAAACCTAGTGTATTTAGGACAATTCTCAGACAAAGGTTCATCGGCAGCTTTCAACATCTCGTAAAACTCTGTAGCTTCTTTATTCGGCAATTCAATCTCTACCGCAGTTTGTACTTCTGTGATATCAACCATTGTATTATCTGATGGGACTAATGTCTGAGTAATTGGTCGATCAACATTATCATTCAGGTGGAATTGACCCCCAAGACTATCAAGTATCATAGTTCTATAGGGGTATCATAGTTCTATAGGGATTAGATTGACTAGATGAAGAAGCACCAGCAGAGGAAGATTCACCATATGTCTGAACGACAGGATTGCTCGACGTTCCGACTTCACGTGACTCCCCGTGACAAGTCCATAGAAAATATCTTGGTGCAAATCCTTTGCTATATAGATGTAGAGTGACAGTCTCCCGAGCAAAAAATCGTCCATTCAAGCAAATGCGGCACGGACATCAGATTTTATCACCGACACTAATGAATTTCCGATTCGAATAGGCAAAATTTAGGAAGTACGTTACGCCTAATCGAAACTCATTCGTTAAAGCTCCACGATCAAGACGTCGGTACATCCAACTTCGATCAGCCCACATGATTATGTCAATCAATGATAATTTCTTTGGTTAATGCCTTTAGGTGAGATTGTCCTATTCCATTCGGGATTTATGTTATTCATATTGCACTAAGTACTTCTTTTAACTGCTAACATCATTCTAAATTTTGGCAGCATCTCCCTACAGTTCTCCGAATACGCATATCATCTGGGCGCGTATCAGAGAACAAGAGAAATTCTACCAAAATTTAGAATATGTTAACGATTAAAAGAAAAACGTAAGTGCAATACAAATAACTATATTCCCAAATTATCCAATCAGGGACAATTCAAGGATTGTATGTCGTATAAAAGATCATCTACTTTTTTTACACGAATATACAACCCCCAAACGGATCTAAGTATTTGCTAAATCATATCCGACTTGTCGATGCGTACGTGAAACATATCAACTCGTCCGATGGATGATTATTTTCTAAATGTTTCGAGTCAGTTCGAGTCCATAGTGGACAATTCTGACACATGTCCAAATTAGACGATTTCGGCGGGAGTTTGAATTTGATGATTTCAGCGCGAGTCCTAAGTGGATGATTCCGGCGCAAGTCCGAAGTGGACGATTCTGGCGCGAGTCCACTGAGGACTACTCTTGACTAATTAACATTTTAACTAATTAATTAATATTAATCTACAATATTTTAACTAATTTAAATAATTAACCTACAATTATTAATCTAAAACATAATATTAATCTAACTAAATTAATCTAAAAATTACTCTAAACTCTAACAATTAATCTAAACCCTAAAAATTAAACTAACAAATAAACAATTAATTAAATAATTTATCCAAATACTTAATTAAAAATTAAAAATATATAAAAATAATATTATATAAGCATTTCCGGCGCCGGAGTCCGGTGGACTACGGCGCCGACGTCCAGTGTCTGGACACTGCATAAACCATCGGCCGCTGGTCAGTGGTTGTTGGCCGCCAGCCGAACCCTATTTTAAGGGGTTCGACCGACTCTAACAAGGGGGCGGAGGTCAAACGGGAGGCGGAGGTCGGAATCGGAGGTCGAGGACTGGGCGGCGACGTCGGTAGCTCGACGACGGTGTCGAAATAAAGTGCGGTGGTGGGCAGAGGAAGAGGAAGAGGAAGAAGAGGGCGGGCGCGATCGCGTGCCCTATATAAACTTATCAGCAACAGCTCACTTAGCAGTTAGAAAGACGTTGCTGATAGGTTAATCATTAGCAACGGCTCACGTGTCCGTTAGAACGCCGTTGCTGATAATTTAATCATCAGCAATGGCTCACGTGTCCGTTACAATGCCGTTGCAGATATAACATATATATCTGCAATGGCTTGAGCGACCGTATAAACACCGTTGCAAATAGCAACGGCTTGAGCGACCGTTGCTGAAGAACCAATTTCTAGTAGTGTTTTATTGAATCCAAATGGGGGATAATCCTTATATAATATTTATGTTTTAAAGTTAATAAATGTTATATAAGTAGACTTAGCGAAGACGGAACCAGAAAATGAGCAAACAAGCAAAAAAAAACCAATAAATGCACCCTGCCAAGGTTCGATCGACAGACTGGTCGACCGACCGAAGGAGAAGGCATTTCGATCGACCGATCGGTCGACCGAACGGTGCCAGAATTTGGCAGTAGCCAATTCGGTCGGTCGACCAAAGTTGGTCGAAATTGGCAATAGCCATTCGGTCGACCGAAGTGTGCCAAAAAATGGCAATTTTGCCTTCGGTTGATCGGTCGATCGATCGGACAATCGATTGGGTGTCGCCAACGGGCAAAATACGCCCGTTGACGTGCTGCTTCGTATGAGGGTTATAAATACCCATCCCAATCCTTCCTTTAGCTAACTTTTGATGCTTCCAAGCCTAAAAGTGTGATCCTAAGCATCTCTACAAGCTTTCATTGTGTCATCCTTTCAAGAACCCTAGTTTTGACCTCCACACCTTGATTTAGCCTTCAAGCTTTACCAATTCATCATCTCAAGGTATCAAGAGGACCATGGAGTATCTTTTGGAGCTAAGTACTTATTGATTGATTTATTGCTCCAATTGTTATTGTATTTTATTATTTATTTCATTATAATTGAGCTTGTAAGAAGACCTAGTGTCAGTTCTTGTATGTAAGTGGTTACCTTGGTGTAGAAGGTGTAAAGCCACTTGTGTAAACATAGTTTACTAGGATTAGTTGAGTTGTCCCTTAGGGTTGAGGTGGAAGAGTGCTATCGGTAAGAAGGTGGAGACTTTCGGGTGTAGAAGTGCCTTAGGTTGAGAGTGAGACTCTTCGGGTCAAAGTCCTCTTTGTAAGAGAAACAATTTAATCTAGTAAACTTAGTTTGGAAATCCTAAGCGGGGTGATTAGGTAGTGGAGTAGGCATTGAGGCTGAACCACTATAAATAATTGTGTTAGCATTGTGTTCCTTGCATTTCTTATTGCTTATCATTTATATAACTTGCTTCCGCTTACTTCTCGATTCGTGAATTGCCTAAGTAATTTAAGAAGTTATTAAAATCAAATTTAGGCTAATTGTTTAGATAACACACTATTCACTCCCCCTCTAGTGTGGTCATTTCATCCAACCGAGGTAATGAAATAGGAACTTTCTTGACCTCAGGTGTGTCGTGCCTGTATTTATTGCAGGTGGAGGTAATGACGCTGGCCGACAATCTCGCGAGGACATTGCTTAGAATGGGCCAAGGCTGCTCCCGGAGATAACGGGTCTGTAATGGCATATCCTTCATGATAAGGAAGAACGTGGATGTTCTTGTATGGCCGGGTGGAGCCCCTGGGCGGAGCCATTTAGTCTGGCTCGAGTTAGGTTCAAGAGTATGGATGGGTGGAGCCCCGGGGCGGTGCCATCTAGTCTTGGCTCGATTTGGGTTATAGGGCACTGCTGGGTCTAATCCGATCGGGCTCAATAGTACTAGTCCAGTCCAACTAGCAAGGGAATTCGACACAAAGAGAAAGAGGGAGTGTGATGATGTGTCAAATTACCATGTTTAGTAGTATAATTTTATGATTTATCTTAGTTAAATGCTACTTATTTCATGTTATCTAGCTTATTTTATATTTTTGTGGTAAAATTCAATGACGAATTTAATTGTTTCTTGTAGGCGCCAATTTGGATCAATTCGGGAAAATAAGGTGGCACAAGCATAGTGTGAACACATTTGAGTGAGGAATCAAAAATCTTCCACATGATTCTCAACATTGATTACAAAAAATTGGAGAAATCTCAATAATATTTTCCGAATTCTCAATATTAATCTCAAACTTTCCAATTCTCCAAAGTAGATGTGTGGAAACATGTATGAAGGAAGAATCAAATTTCCACACTATGGAAGGGGCGACACATCTTTGGAAAATGACAACTTGAATATCTCTATTTTGAGGAAAGAGTGACCGGCCATTATTATGAAGAATGTGAGCATTATTTTGCTTCCTTGTAACTAAGCATTCCATTCTTAAGTTTCCTTGTTTAAGCCTTGAAGCTTTCCCTATAAAAGAGACCATTGTCTATGGCTTAAGGCATCTTCTTTTCTACCTTATCTCTAGTTTTAATTTTGTAGTTTAGACTCTTAGTTTTGGTGGAGAAAATTTTGTAGAAGACACGGCTTGGCGTCACCACTATGTGTGCCTAAGTCATCTTTTCTAGTTAAAGATAATTTCCAGGTTCGGTTGTTAAATTGTGAGGTTTCTTTTATTTAATTTCTGCACTTCTTCTTCCTCGCTAATCTTTAAGCATACTTTAGTTATCGTTATTTTATCGTCGAGTTGTTCTCAGGTTTTATAACGATAGTTGGTCTGTTACCAACTTTTAGATTGCTGTTTAATTTATTTTTTGAAGACTACACACGATTTCAACTTGATTTTCGATCCAAACAACTTGTGCTTCTTTGATAGTGGAGCTGTCATTGGGTCTTGGATCTCACATCTTGCTTTTTATCTAATTTATTTCATCATATTTAATGGCTGGGTTGTTCTCAGATTTTAGATCGTCGCCTTCCAGATATTGTTGTGAAAATCTGGAGCCAAGAGGCAAGTTGGTGTGAGTTGCTGTTCCATCCACCAAGATAACTTGTAAGATTGGTACGAGCGGTCAGATCTAGCTCAAATCATCTGGTTGAAAGAGTTGAAACTCATTTCAAACCCGTGATCAACCCGCAACCAGATTTGAGAACAAGCCCTTGACTAAAGTATTTTACATCGATTTTCTCTCTAATTTAATTTCTAATTTTTAATTTCTACACCTACGCGTAAAACTCCCCATTTTAATTCACAATCAATTCCGGTTTTATTGAATTAAAAACTCCCTACTCATCGTGGCTGTAAACTAAGAAAGTAGAACTTATTTTTGGTGTGTTCGATAAATCAAATTTTAGCGATGTTACCGAGGATTGGTGCTAAGCAATTTCTTTTCTCTCTTTCATCGGATTTGATTTTCAAAAAAAATCCTAACTGTGTAGGTCAAACTCTCAATTATAGCATAGGCCAAGGTTGTGGATTACCATATCTGACCCAACAGGTGAACTCTTCTACGACTTCGAAATCGAAAGAACCATCAGAAGCTTAAGGAAGGAGATACAATACCAAAAATATCAACTTGCAGCATCCACTTCTTCGCAAGCATCCGAGATGGCCAACAACGACCAAACTCAAAGGGAGATGGCTGGTGCACCGCTAAATCAACCTTCTTTATGCATTACCTATCAAACTTTAAAGGTATCATTCGAATTAAAGTCTGGATTAATTCATTTGTTACCTACTTTCCGCGGTCTAGAAAATGAAGATCCACATAAACACTGTTGGCCTAAGAATTTCTACCTTGGTCTTAATCTCGGTTTTGATGATAACAAACATGGAACTATTGTTTCATTGAGAAATACTTTCAGGTTCCAAGTCGGTTAACACACGACGTCAGCGATCGAAAAAATTGGAGAAATAAAAAAATCGACAAGGACGCTCGTCGACGCTCGGGATTCTTCGGGAAGATAGAGTTTAGGTTTAGAGTATCTAGCATATGTTGTAAATCCTCATGATTATGCAAAGAAATCCAAAAACCAATCCCAAACCGCAAAACACGAAAATTCAAAAAATTAGAAAATGTCTTAAAATTCACTAAGCCTGGGGAGCTCCTTGGAGGGCAATATAACCTAGACATTTTCTTGGCACTAAAAGTCTCGGTAATTGTTCCTTAGGTAAAAACTAGATAACAAGATATTTTTAAGAATTTTTTTGGAAGCCTTTAGCCTACCCATATTTGACCCGGAAGATTAGAAAATTTTCATTTTTCGGAAATTTGTACTAGACCCCAAAAGTTAAATTTTGATTCTTAAGGATTTTAATTTTTTAGATATTTCTATTGAATCCAAATGGAGGTTAATCCTTATATAACATTTATGTTATTAGCTTAAAGTTAATAAATGTTATATAAGTAGAATTAGCGAAGACAGAACCCAGAAACGAAGAAACAAGCAAAAAAATTAGCCAAACAAAGCAGTCTGCCCAGGCTCGGTCGATCGACTGGTCGATCGGCAGAAAGTGAAAATGGGCAGAAGGTATTTCGATCAACCGACCGATCAATCGACCGATGCCCAGAATGGGTAGAATGCCTTCGGTCGCTCGGTTGGTCGATCAACGATCGACCGACAAGCGATGGGGCATCGACAACGGGCAAAAAAATGCCCGTTGACGAGCCTTGAGTGTTGGGGGGTTATAAATACCCATCCCAAACTCATTCCAAGTCCACCATTGATGCTTCCAAACCTTAAAGTGTGATCCTAAGCATCTCTACAAGCTTTCATATATTGAGCCATCCTTGTAAGAATCCTAGTTTTGATCTCCACTCCTTGATTTAGCCTTCAAGCTTCATCGATTCATCATCTTGAGGCATCAAGAGGACTAGGGAGTTTATTTTGGAGCTAAGTATTTGTTGTTTGATTTATTGCTCCATTAGTTGTTGTATTTTATTGTTTATTTCATTGTATTTTCAAGTGTGTAAACCTAGGTTGCTAGGTTTGATTGAGTTGGTGGTTGCCTTGGTGTTGAGGCTTAAATCCACCATTGTAAACCTAGTTTACTAGGATTAGCTGAGTTGTTCTTAGGTTGAGGTGGGAGAATGCTCTCGGTAGGAAGGCGGGATACTCCCGGATGTGGAAGTGCCTCCGGTTTAAGAGCGGAGACTTTCTGATGTAAAGTCTTCATTGTAAGGAAACTAATTAATCTAGTTAAACTAGTTTGGAAATCCTAAGCAGGGTGCTTAGTTAGTGGAGTAGGCATTGGGGCCGAACCACTATAAATCATTGTGTTTGTGTTGCTTACTTTGTGTATCGATTACTTGACTTGTTTTATTCGCTTCCGCATTCATTTAGTAGTCGAATAGTGCATTAACACAATTAATCAAGAAAACGATTAAAACTAGAATTAAGTTTAAGATTAGCAAACACACTAGTCACCCCCCATCTAGTGTGGTCATTTCTCCAACATTTGACATCAGAGCAAGCCGTGGATTGAGATTTCACCATCTCGGTTAAATCTAGTCTCGATCCTAGAATGACACTAGAGGGTATATCGTTTGCACCACCTAGGTTTGATGAGATAAATTTTGGTGTTTGGAAGTGTAGGATGTATACTTTTCTTAAAATACAAAGTTTACATCTATGATGCATGCTAAAGAATGAATATGTTGAGCCCACCATTGACATAAATGATTGGACTCAAGAACAAGTTAAATTGTTTGAATTGAATGCTAAAACAACGCATCTCTTATATTTCTCTTTTTCAAATGATATACTTGAAAAGGTTATGCATTGTTATTCTGCATTTGATATTTGGGTCACATTAAATATGCTATATGATTATGCCAAAACCGAAGAGATTAGCACTTATGATGAAGGTGGTGATGACAATGGTCATCCCCCTTGTACTAACCTTGATTTTGATGCCCAAAGCACTTCTAGCCAAAGGTTTCTTGACAAAGGAAGCACCTTCATCAAAACCAAAGGAGCACAAGCAAGAATCTTTACAAAGGAAGCACAAAAGCAAGCAAGGTTTCTTGTTCTCTTGTAGGGGGAGCTACCACACATGGTTGAAGGAAAGTGATTTGTTGAAGTTGACCATGGATTTGAATGATAAATCCTCCCTTGGTTGCAACTTCAAGCTACCTTGATGCCTTAGGTAAAGTTGGCATCAATACTATTCTGGTATCATCTTCTAACTTGCATTGTTTTACCTTAGTTGAAGATTATGATACTATGCTTAATTCTAGTTGATTTTCGTGCCCTCGATATGTTTTATGAAATAATTTTTGATTTTGATTTCCCAGTCTTTTCGGAGACCTATGTAGCCTATAACAGGCTCATGCGACCTTGCGGTTTTAAATCGTAGGCTCATTGTGGCCTTTCGATTGTCAAACAATAGGAAGGGTTGGAGATCAAGTTTTCATCTTCATTACACTTGTGATCTCTAAAGTTCATTTTTGATATGACTTGATTTCATTTAAAACGGATTTTGAATGAAAACTTTGATGCTTACTTTGCTATCTAGAGTGATTAACTTGCTTGAAATAATTATGCCATTATGTTAGTAATGATTTCCTCATGCAAGTTAAATCTATGGTTAAATAGAAGGCTAATCAAAATAAAAAAGATTAGTTTGGCTAAATTTTCAAGTATGAGGTATGATTTTGATTTTCACAAAATCCTAGTATAATACCTCAACATTAACGCTTTATCGGTGTCTCTTTACTCATGATGGTTGACTACATGTTAAATCCTTTAATTCTCATGAGTAGGTAAACTTTAGTACTTAGGTAAATTTTATTAAATGAAACTTGCTCTAGGTTGATACTTAGTATTAAAGACCTCATTTTTAAGTCCAAACTAGTTAAACATGTTTAGAGATCTTATTATTCAAATATTTCATATTTTAAGATCTCTTTGATTCATTTTGATATCATGTTAACTCTTTTAAAATGAATCTTTACTATCTAGCATATGTTGAGATTTTTTAAATGAAACTTTGCATTGAACCTTTGCTATTTAGTTAGTTAGCTTGCTAGTTGGTATATGATTTCATTATGATACTAATGAAGTTTGCTTGCAAGTTGAGAAAGTTATAAATTTGGAAGGGTAAAGAAAATTGGGAATGAAAATAAAAATTGTGGAATTTCTCAAGAAATGAGGTATTAGTTTTTTTGGGGTAAAATTCTTGCATGCATAACACCTCAATCTTCATGATAAAATGATTTCTCTATGCTCATGAATGATTTTGCATGACAATTGATTTAAATCTCATGAGTAGATAAAATTTTGATACTTAGGCAATTTCATGTTATCTAGTTTAAATGAAATGTGCCATAGGTAGAATTTTATCTTAGAGACTTCACTTTAAGTTGAAACTTGATAAACATGTTTGAGTTTACTCATGATTTACATCCATGTGGTTAAAATTGAAAAATCATATGTAAATGGATAAAATGATAACTAGCTCACCTTAGGAGACTCAAAATTGAAAAAGTTTGACCTAAGTCAACAATTTGACTTAGAAATTTCTTTTTGAGCTCAAACTTCACAAACATGTTTAGATGTACTCATGTTAGGTGTTCATGTGTCTATGCTTGAAAAACCACGAGTATAGGTTAAAAATTGATACTTAGTAATTTCATGTTAACATGCTTGTCTTTGAATGAAATCATGCTAAGGTAATATTTTGACCAAATGATAGTATTTTCATTTCAAACTTGATAAACATGCTTTAAATGATTATATGTTGATATTTGGAAAGTTTGAACGAAAACTTAAAACTTTTGAAAAATAGATAATACTTACGACAATGCTACTAGATTTTAGTTATTTTTAGGAAAATGCAAAAAAATAATTTTTGGATGATTCTTGAAACTGCATGTTCACTAAAAAATCTAGTTTCTAGTATATGAATTGATATGAATTTTTGAAGTTGGATTTCAAAACTTTAAAGTACTTTAAAGTTCTTTCCAAATATTCATTTTTTTTATACTTTGATTTTTGGTCCAATCTTCGAATGAGACTTCAAGTATGATATCATAATTCTATTTTTGGTATCGTTCTCATCATTATTTGAGAAAAATTATTTCTAAAATTATTTTTGATACTTTGACGGATACGTGTAATATCGATACTTGAATTAGTACATGATTTCTAGTTTTAGATTATGTTTATCATTCTATGATATCATGTATTGATTAGTCTCACTTGTATGTATGTTTTCATCCCTTAAGCTGATATCTACGTGTTTTTCATGAAAACTAGTTTTTAGGTCCCGACTTTGACCATAGTTGACTTTTCTTGCCCTTTTTGAGTGATATCAAAAGGGGAAGAAAAATATAGGTAAAGGGGAAGAAAATATAGGAAAACCATGCATATAGATAGGGGGAGTATAAATATTTAGATATGCATGATGATAGGAGGAGAAATCCCATGTTTGATATCATCTATGCTTAATTGTATATATTTTCTTAAGGATTTTTGTCATCATCAAAAAGGGGGAGATTGTTGGCCTAAGATTTTTTATCTCGGTCTTAATCTCATTTTTGATGATAACATACATGAAACTAATGTTTCATTGAGAAATACTTTCAGGTTTCAAGTCGGTTAGCGCACGACGTCCGCAATAAGAAAAATCGAAGAAATTAGAGAAATCGGAAAGAACGCTCGTCGACGCTCGGGATTCTTAGGAAAGATAGAGTTTAGGTTTAGGGTATCTAGCATGTGTGGTAAATCCTCATGATGATACAAATAAATCCAAAAACTAATTCCGAACCCCAAAACACGAAAATCCGGAAAATTAGAAAAGACCCTAAAATTCACTAAGCCTAGGGAGCTCATTGGAGGGCTATATAACCTAGACATTTTCTTGGCACCAAAAGTCCGGGTAATTGTTCCTTAGGTAAAAACTAGATAACATGATATTTTAAAAGATTTTTTGGGAGCCTTTAGCTTACCCATATTTGACCCAGAAGATTAGAAAATTTTTATTTTTCATAAATTTGTACTAGACCCCAAAAGTTAGATTTTGATTCTTAAGGATTTTGATTTTTTAAATATTTTTATTGAATCCAAATGGGGATAATCCTTATATAACATTTATGTTTTAAAGTTATTAGCTTAAAATTAATAAATATTATATAAGTAGAGTTAGCGAAGACGGAACCTAGAAACAGACAAATAAGCAGAAAAATCATCCAAACCAAGCAGTCTGTCCAAGTTCGATCGATCGGTAGAAGGCATTTCGGTCAACCGTTCGATATCCAAAATGGGTAGAATGCCTTTGGTCGCTTGGTGGTCGGTCGACCGATGATCGATCGACAAACGATCGGGTGTCGGCATCGGGCCGAAAAATGCCCATTGACGAGCCTTTAGTGTTGGGGGGGTTATAAATACCCATCCCAAACTCATTCCAAGTCCACCATTGATGCTTCCAAATCTCAAAGTGTGATCCTAAGCATCTCTACAAGCTTTCATTGAGCCATCCTTGCAAGAACCCTAGTTTTGATCTTCACTCCTTGATTTAGCCTTCAAGCTGTTGCCGGAAGTATCCCACCTTCCTACCGAGAGCACTCTCCCACCTCAACCTAAGAACAACTCAACTAATCCTAGCAAACTAGGTTTACAATGGTGGTTTAAGCCTTAACACCAAGGCAACCACCAACTCAATCAAACCTACCAACCTAGTTTTACACACTTGAAAATATAATGAAATAAACAATAAAATACAACAACTAATGGAGCATCAATGGTTCTTGCAAGGATGGCTCAATGAAGGCTAGGGTTCTTGAAGGCTAAATCAAGGAGTGGAGATCAAAACTAGGGTTGTTGCAAGGATGGCTCAATGAAAACTTGTAGAGATGCTTAGGATCAAACTTTGAGGCTTGGAAGCATCAATGGTTAGCTTGGAATGAGTTTGGGATGGGTATTTATAATCCCCCAACACTCAAGGCTCGTCAACGAGCATATTTCTACCTATTGCTGATGCTCGATTGCTTGCTGGTCGATCGTCGGTCAACCGACTGAGCGACTGAAGGCATTTTGCCTATTCTGGGCATCGATCGATCGACCAAAATGCCTTCACCTTCTGCCAGTCAACCAGTCGGTCGATTGAACCTAGGCAGACTGCTTGGTTAGGCTTGTTTTTTTGCTTGTTTGCTCGTTTCTGGGTTCCGTCTTCGCTAAGTCTACTTTTATAATATTTACTAACTTTAAGTCAATAACTTTAAAACATAAATGTTATATAAGGATTAACCCCTATTTGGATTCAATAAAAATATCTAAAAATTCAAAATCCTTAAGAATCAAAATCTATCTTTAGGGGTCTAGTACAATTTTCCCAAAAATAGAAATTTTATAATCTCCCGGGTCAAATATGGGTAGGCTAAAGTATTTCAAAAAATTCTTAAAAATATCTCGTTATCTAGTTTTTTACCTAAGGAACAATTACCGGCACTTTTGGTGCCAAGAAAATATCTAGGTTATATAGTCCTCCAAGGAGCTTCCTAGGCTTAGTGAATTTCAGGGCATTTACTAATTTTTTGAGTTTTTGTGTTTTGAGGTTGGGGTTTGGTTTTTGGATTTCTTTGCATCATCATGAGGATTTGCAATACATTCGAGACACCATAATCCTAAACTCTCCCAAAGAATCACGAGCGTCGACGAGCGTCCTTGCTGATTTCTCGAAGAACCCCCTCTATCTATATGCATGGTTTTTTTATATTTTCTTTCTTTTTTACCTAGATTTTGTAATATCCTAGATATTAATATTTTAATTGTGTGATTTGTCAGCCTAGCGGACTAGTTTAAATTGAAGCCGAGTCGAATCATGGTCCGGTGCGAGCTCGGGTAAGTAGGAATATGAGTTATGCAAATTTTGCTTGCGTAGATAAATTTAATTAATTTTATGTTGGGTATGCATAATTGTTTAATTATGTCGCATGTGGGTATGCATGTGTTGGATGTTTATGTGGAGCATGGGATCAGTGGCGGAGCCAGAAATCAAATTGGAGGGGGGCAGACTCTCAAATGTCATATAGTCTTTTTGAGCTACGATTCACTTCTTCAACTTCCGCATTTACTTCTTTGTTAGCCGAAGACGATGATCCACCTCCGGGCATATTTTTTTTTTAAAAAAATTCTCCATATCTAATAAATAAAAATTAATTGGAATCAAGCAATCAAGCAATTAAATAACAATCAAGAAACTAAATATAATTGAAATCAAACTAAACAATGTAATCAAACTAAGTAAATCAAGCAATTAAATCAAACTAAAATTAAGCAATGGAATTAAATATAAAAAAATACCGGGATTAAAAAATGAAATCAAAAAATGGAATTAATCAAACATCAATATAAAAAATTACTAGAATAAAAAATGAAATCAAACAGTGAAATCAATAGAATTAATCAAACAGTGAAATAAAAAAAAAATTAAAATTATCGGGATGCGGGAGACGCCGGACGTGAGACGCCGACTCCGAACTGGGCGGACATGGACGCTAGACGTCGGAGATCGGGAGATGTAGTCACGCAGGAGTGTGCAACCGTGCAAGAGTTGACGCCGACGATGGATTGGGCGAGTGGGCGGACGCCGGGACGCAGGACGGGCAGCCGACAGGAGATCCTTGAGTAGAGGGAAGGAGCACGCCGCCACACCGGAATGATCGCTTGCCGCCTGGTGTGGCTGGAGCACGCTGTCGAGTAGTGGCGTCGGGAGAGTAGGAGCGACAGATTGGTGGAGGTCGGAAGTTGGAGGTCAGCACAACAAAGAGGGAGAGGGGATTAGGTATCGGGAGGGGAATAAATTAATTTCAGGATAAAGGGATAATTTTTAAAATGGAGGGGGGTAAAATTGTAAAAAACATGTATATATAAGAGAAGAAAAAAAAATTGAATGGGGGTATTTGCCCCCCATCTCGACACTGTGGCTTCGCCCCTGCATGGGATTAATTTGGGTTTAATTAAGTTTAGTGGGTTAGCGGGTCGAGAAGTTAGTGGGTATGGATCTGGGTTGAGGCGGATGCGGGTTAAGAGAGATGGGAAGGGTTATAAATTGGGGGAAGGAGAGGAGCCGCCAGCCGCCCGTCCCTTCCTCTCTCTTGCAGTCGTCGAGCCAAACCAATCAGCCGCCGAAGCAATCCTCTCTCTCTCTCTCTCTCTCTCTCTCTCTCTCTCTCTCTCTCTCTCTCTCTCTCTCCCTTCTTCTCCCTTGGAAGCCAAGCCGTTGGCTTGAGGAAGAGCCGTCGCCCCTCCTTGTCTTCTTCTTGGAGCCGTCGATTTGAGGAGGAGCCGCTGCCCCCTTTTCCCCCTTGGTGGAGCCGAGCCGCTTTCTTTGGGGCCGGATTTGGAGAATGCCGCTTGGAAGATCTTCTCCAATTCTTTTCCTAATCTAGGTGAGTGGCCTTACCCCTTCTTCTTCTCGGTTTTCCTTCGAATTCTTGAAGCCATTCTTGGAGGCTTGATTATTCTTGATTTATTTTCCGATGATCTCTCGAATTCTCATCGTTTCTTTTGTTTGTCGTGCTTAAGGAGGCCCTAAACCCTGCCCTTTGTGGCTCGGCAGCCCTAGGATGATCCTAGGGGTGCTCGGCCAAGGTGGAGGTGAGGATGCCCTCAAGGTGTTCGATGAAATGCCTAAGTGAGGGTTCTTGGTGTTCTTGAGATCCATGCTTTATATTGCTTATCAATTTGGGTTCCTATATGTCAAATCATGCCTTGTAATTAATACGTGATTTTTGGATAGAACTCATGCATTACAAAATTAGGATTTTGATAATGATGCCATGAGTGTTCTTGAGATGGGTTCTTGATCATGATGTTTGTTTCTTATTTAAAGATATTGTTGATGCTTGTTAGCCTTGTTTAATAAGTATGAAAATTGTGAGGTTTATCTCAAGATTAGTATTCTATTTTGATGATAATTAATGATCTAATTTCTGTAAATTTCGGATTTATTTTCATGCTATGCTGAAAATTTAATGTTGCTGGAAATTCATGCTAAATTGTCAAATTTGTGCTGATTTTAAAATCTCTGTTGTGATGTGAATAGGTTTCTGAATATAGTCATGTAACTTATTATTTTGACCAAAAAACATAGTTTGGAAACATAGGACACACTCTAGAGACCATATTCGGATTAGATACATCAGTATCGGGCATAACAGTAATCTAAAATAAAACCCTAAAACAAAACTCTAATCTTGGTGATTATAAATTTTAATTGCATAATTAAAATTGAGAAAGGGGTCAACATAATATGTTAAGAACCAACAAATAAAGTTATGCATGAAATAAAACCTCACGGGTTATGACATTACAGGTCTAGGAGTTGGGGTCGGGTATTGGAGTGTTGAGACGCTTCCCAATAAGGACACCCCTAAGACACCGTAAGAGAGACTTGACTTAGGTCATGTAACGTCATATCTTTATGAATGGCAGAGAGGCTCGTTGAGGAGCCGGATTGCGGTCTAGGCCCAAAAGGTTGGATGGCTAATTCCCAACCTGTGAAACAAGTTCGGATGGGCAAATCCTGATTGTTACTGCGTATCTTGTGGAACAAGCTCGGACGAGCAAATCTCGATTGTTCCCAAGATTCTATATTTAAAGGAATAAGTTCGGATGGGCGAATCCTGATTATTCCTACGTTATTTTTTTTGGAACATGTTCGGATGGGCAAATCCCGATTGTTCCGATTTGGCCTCGTGGAATAAGTTCGGATGGGCAAATTCAGATTATTCCTATGATATCTTAAATGGGCAAGTCCGGATGGACGATTTTCAATTGTTCCTATGCGTCTCGTGGAGCAAGTTCGGATGGGCCAATCCCAATTTCTCCCGAGTTTCTTTATATTAGGATAAGCTCAGAGGGCCATCTCGATTATCCTAGTATGTTTTATTGCCTTAGGGTATGGTAGGCTTAGGCCTGTTGATCTTCACCGTTTGGGTGTTGGTTGTCTTCGATAGGTGGTGGCCAGATGGCATGTTAGCTGATCACTCCCTTGTGACCTCTCCTACTTGAGTAAGGAGTTTTGCTTTATGCATCATATATGTGTTTGGTTTTTCGTGGGGGTTGGTAGAACCGCTCACTGAGTTCTTTCGAACTCACCCGTTGTCGTTCGTTTTTGTTTTGTAGAGCCTGACCAGTGAGGTGGGCTGGAGCACATGGCGCGGCTGGAGGGTAGAAGAGCTACAAAATAATAAATATGTTAACTAATCTTATCGCCTAATTCTGGTGTTAATATTTTCTTGATTAGTTAGTCTAAGCACGATATTAATAGCAAGCGGAAGCAATAAATATGAAGCAATTAACACAAAACAATATATCAATGCTAACACAATTATTTATAGTGGTTCGGCCTCAATGCCTACTCCACTTAGGATTTCCAAACTAGTTTTACTAGATTATATTGTTTCCCTTACGAAGATGACTTTACACCAGAAAGTCTCCGCTCTCAAACCGAAGGCACATCCATACCTGGAAGTATCCTGCTTTCCTACCGAGAGCACTCTCCCACCTCAACCTAAGAATAACTCAACTAATCCTAGTAAACTAACTTTACAATGGTGGATTTAAGCCTTAACACCAAGGCAACCACCAACTCAATCAACCTAGCACTCTAGGTTTACACAAATGATATACAATGAAAATAAACCACAAAATATACAAACAATGGAGCAAATAAATAATACAACAAATACTTAGCTCCAAAGAAAACTCCCTAGTCCTCTTGATGCCTTAAGATGATGAATGGATGAAGCTTGTAGGCTAAATCAAGGAGTGGAGATCAAAACTAGGGTTCTTGCAAGGATGGCTCAATGAAAGCTTGTAGAGATGCTTAGGATCACACTTTGAGGCTTGGAAGCATCAATGGTTAGCTTGGAATGACTTTGGGATGGATATTTATAACCCTCCAACACTCAAGGCTCGTCAACGGGCATATTTCTACCTGTTGCCGACGCCTAGTTGCTTGCCAGTCCATCGTCGGTTGACCGACCGAGCGACCGCCAAGCAATCGAAGGCATTCTGCCCATTTTGGGCATTGATTGATCGACCGGTAGGTCGATCGAAATGCCTTCACATTCTACCGGTCGACCAGTCGGTTGATTGAACCTGGGTAGGCTGCTTGGTTAGGCTGGTTTTTCTGCTTGTTTGCTCGTTTCTGGATTCTGTCTTCGCTAAGTCTACTTTTATAATATTTATTAACTTTAAGTCAATAACTTTAAAACATAAATATTATATAAGGATTACCCCCATTTGGATTCAATAAAAATATCTAAAAAATTAAAATTTTATAATCTCCCGGGTCAAATATGTGGAGGCTAAGGGTTCAAAAAATCCTTAAAAATATTTCGTTATCTAGTTTTTTACCTAAGGAACAATTACCGGTACTTTTGGTGCTAAGAAAATGTCTAAGTCATATAGCCCTCCAAGGAACTCCCTAGGCTTAGTGAATTTCATGGTCTTTTCTAATTTTCTGAATTTTCATGTTTTGATGTTTAGGTTTGGTTTTTGGATTTCTTTGCATCATCATGAGGATTTACAATACATTCTAGATACCATAAACCTAAACTCTATCTTCCCGAAGAATCCCGAGCGTCGACGAACGTCCTTGCCGATTTCTCCAATTTTTTTGATCGCGAACGTCGTGCGCTAACCGACTTCGAACCTGAAAGTATTTCTCAATGAAACATTAGTACCATATTTGATATAATCAAAACCGAGATTAAGACCAAGGTAGAAAACCTTAGGCCAACAAACAGAACACAAGAGTAATTACTTTGAGGAGCGGGAAAGAGATCGTTGAATCCAACCAAAATATGCGTGATGGGCCACTTGAGGAAAACCTAAAAAGGGAATTTTCGATCGACCAACCGCAACCCGAAAAATCCAGGTCAATCGAAACTGAAAATTTTGTTATAAAACCTCCATTTCCTGACAGGTTTAATAAATCTAAGTAGGAAAAAGAAGAGAAGGGGATCCTTGAGACCTTTCGAAAGGTCAAAATTAACATACCCCTTCGCGATGCGATAAAGCAAATCCTGCACTACTTAAAATTCCTCAAGCAATTATGTTGCAACGAAAAAAGATGGGATTGACCAACAAGGTAAGTGTGGGGGAGAATGTTTCGGCCGTCCTTCAAAGGAAATTTTCCCCCAAATGTAAGGTCCAAGGTATGTTTTCAATTTCATGCAATATAGGAAGTTTTGGCATAAATAGAGCTATGTTTGATTTGGGTGCTTTCATAAATGTCATGCCTTGGTCAATTTACTCATCTTTAAATGTTGGTCCTTTGAAAAAGACAAGGGTGACGATCCAACTTGCGGACCTATCAATTGTACATCCGAAAGGGTTGCTAGATCGAGAACGTCCTAGTTCAAGTCAATAAACTAATTTTCCTGCAGATTTTTTCGTGCTTGACATAGAGGAGGATGAAACCTCCAACTCGGCAGAAATTCTGTTGGGAAGATCGTTCCTCAGCACAACACGAACCAAAATTGACGTACACAACGACAAACTCACATTGGAGTTCGATGGTGAGAATATTGAATTCAATGTTTATGACGCCATGAAAAATCCTAGTGAAGAGCCCTGTGTCTATGCTATGGATATTGTCAACCCCTTGAATTTTTGTGAAACCAATGATGAACTCGAATTTTTATCTTATGAAGATTCAAATCTAGAGGATTTTGGAGAATTTGAAGACGAGTCGCATGACGAAAATTCTGAAATTAAATTGAAAATGTTAATTATGCAATTTTAGAAGCGCCAAACACTCACAGTAAGCTTCTACCATCTATTGTGCAGGCACCGAAATTGGAATTGAGGCCGCTACCTAGGCATGTAAAGTATCCAACTGAAGTTACGTGAAATATGACAATACTGTCTAGCCTAGGACAATAAATAAGGGTGCTCTTGGGAGACAACCCAATGTAGGCTTTCACTTGTCTTATAGATAACTTTGCATGCCACCTTTTATAACTCCTTTTATAACTTTGCATGCCACCTTTTGCTCATTGAACATTTCTAGCTCACTCTTGAAATCGTTTAAGTTTTGATGTTTTGATAAGTATGAGTTGATCTATAAGAGGATATTGACATTTAAAGTGTTGTTTTTACCTCTCCACACAATGTTCGTCGGGGACTTAATCTCCAAGTTGAACAAAGTTTCGTGCATGCTAAATTAATTGTCAAGTGCATTTTGAAATTTTCACCTATCCTTGCCTTAATACCATTCATGCCTCTATTTTTTTAGACAAAGAATTGAGGATGCTTCACAAAGAAAATATTAAAAAAAAAAAGAGAAAAGGAAAAAAAAGAAAAAATGTAATAAATTTACTCCGCTAATCACTTAAAAGAAAGTGATCATGAGTAGAGCTAGTAGCCACCTAGATGTTGGCTTAAGGTTTTCAACCTTGGTCTTAATCTCGGTTTTGATGATAACAAACATGGAACTAATATTTCATTGAAATATCTTTCAGGTTTCATATCGGTTAGCGCTCGACGTCCCCGATCAGAAGAATCAACGAAATCGAAGAAATCGGCAAGGACGCTCATCGTCACTCGGGATTCTTCGAGAAGTTAGAGTTTAGGTTTAGGGTGTCTAGATATGTTGTAAATCCTCATCATGATGCATAAGAACCCAAAAACCAATCCCGAATCCCAAATCATAAAAACCAGGAACCACCCTAAAAATTACTAAGCCTAGGGAGCTCCTTGGAGGGCTATATGACCTAGACATTATCTTGACATAAAAAAATGGCGGTAATTGTTCCTTGGGTACAAACTAGATAACGAGGTATTTTTAAGGATTTTTTGGAAGCCTTTAGCCTATCCATACTTGACCCGGGAAATTAGAAAATTTATATTTTTCAAAAATTTGTACTAGACCCCAAAAACTAGACTTTGATTCTTAAGGATTTTGATTTTTTAGATATTTATATTGAATCCAAAAGGGGGGTAATCCTTATATAACATTTATGTTTCAAAATTATTAAGTTAAAGTTAGTCAATGTTATATAAGTAGACTTAGCGAAAACGGAACCAAAACGAGTAGAATAACCTAAGCAAAATAGCAGACTGCCCTGTTCAGCCCAGGTTTGGTCGACCGACAGAAGCCAAAAATTGGTAGTAGGGCCTTCGATCGACCGGATTGAGGATTGCAAGAATTGCGACTTGGCAGAAGCACTTCGTTCGACCGGATTGCGGATCGCTGATCTCGCGACTCATTCGATCGACCCATCGGTCGACCGAACAGTGCGCATAACTCACAAAGAGCTAGCGGTCACTGGGCGGTCGATCGGTCGATCGACCGACATGAGACCAGACGGCGAAAATGGCTAGTTTTTCGATCGTTGAGCCGCCCGTTCCATTTCGTTTCTTCTTGGCTCTATAAATACCCAACCCTAAGCCTTCATAAGATACTTTTTGATCACTCTTACACTTCATTGAGCCATTCTTGATCAATTTTAAGCTTGATTGAGCGACAATTCTTGAAATCCCTAGTTTGATCTCTCATTCCTTGATATAGCCTTCAAAACTTCATCGATTCATCACCTTGAGGCATCAAGAGGACTAGGGAGTTTGGTGTGGAGCTAAGTAATTTATTGTTTGATTTATAGCTCCATTTATTGTTGTATTTTATTATATATTTCATTGTAATTGAACCTGTGTAAACCTAGATTGCTAGGTTTGATTGAGTTGGTGGTTGCATTGGTGTTAAGGCTTAAACCCACTGTTGTAAACGTAGTTTACTAGAATTAGTTGAGTTGTCCCTTAGGTTGAGGTGGAAGAGTGCTCTCGGTAAGAAGGCGGAGACTTTCGGGTGTGGAAGTGCCTTAGCTTGAGAGCGAGACTCTTCGGGTCAAAGTCCTCGTTGTAAGAGAAACAACATTAATCTAGTAAATCTACGTTTGGAAATCCTAAGCGGGGTGCTTAGGTAGTGGAGTAGTCATTGGGGCCGAACCACTATAAATCACTGTGTTAGCATTGATATTGGGTTTGTATTTATTGTTTTATCTTTTATCGCTTTCGCATTTAGTCATTCGTTCGTAAATTGCCTAAGTAATCTAAGAAACGAATAAAACCAGAATTAGGCAACAAATTTAATTAACATACTATTCACCCCCATCTAGTGTGGCCATTTCGTCCAACACTAGAAACGTGACCGATTGAGTAATCGGATACATGCATCACCAATGTATGTCCTCGCGTCAAAAGATCGAATGATGTCTTAGCCAAGTCATCGGGGTTCATAATCAATTGAGTAATAATTGAGTAATTGGGCGCATGCATCACCAATGCATGCCCTCATGTCAAAAGGTTGGAGAAAAGCCAAGGAATTGCTAAAAAAATGAAGCTCCTCAATCCTTTAATCCTAATCTTGATGAGGTAAGTGTGATGTCTTGGCAAGCATGGTGATATTCTTATGTGCTTTGACTTAATCTTTATCGAAACCAATTTGTGTGATTTTAAACTCATTTGAACCTTGCTCTTTGTGTGGATTGGTAGGCACTACTAGAAAAATGGGCATCAGCAACGGCCGCGCCGTTGCAATAGAGCCGTGATAAAAAGTCGCATTGCTGATAACTTAGCAACGGATCAGCAACGGCCGCTCGGGCCGTCGCTCAAAACATTATCAGCAACGGCCGCTCGGGCCGTCGCTAAAAATATTATCAGCAACGGTTTTGCCACAGACCCGGAGCCATTGCTGATAACATTAATAGCAACGGCCGCTGAGTCCGTAGCAACGCCGTTAGTAAAAGCCCGTCGCTAAGCCGTTGCTGATGATGTGTACCTAGAAACAGAAAAATTGAAAATTGAAAATTTCCATTGATACATTGATACATTATCTGATACATAACTCACACACCCATACCCTCATACACACATCACAAACACATCAAGATATACATCAAAACAATTATATTTATATTGATAATTATCCACGATACTATAAAAACAATTCAAATGCAAAATTGAAGTATCAATATCCAAACAAAATAAGTTAAACAAGTTCAATATCTCAGTAACAAGTTCAATATCCAAACAAAAAATCTCACGATCACGATGGAGGATGGTCTGGATCATATGGCGGGGTCTGGAGTGCTTGAGTGTACACCGGCGTGGACTGACTCGAGGACGATGGATTAGATGATGCCGAAGAGATGCCTGCTTCGGGATGACCTAACATGTTGCGTAGCATAGATTGTATATCCGTCATCATCTGACTCTGGCGCTCCATCATCTCAGTTTGATGCGTGACCGTGTCCTCTAGAGTCCTTATTCTGCTACTATGATCATAACTGGATCTAGAGGTGGACGGCCGCTCACCAGCGACAGGAGGGGTCGATGCCCCAAGTGGCCCTAGTACGGCTCGCGCATGACCACTATCTGCGAAGCCATATACGCGGCCATGGTCCCAGCCACCTGCGGCCTCGACCCACGATGTTGCGTCAAAGTCCTCGGGGGTACCCCCGCGCTGCACCACCGTTTGGCTGTAGGTCTCCTACTCGAGTTTGATTCTTTGTTTAATATTTATCATAAAACTTAAATTATAAATATATAATGAATAATTTAAACAAATATATAATTACCATAATGTATGCAGCGCGGTTGTGGATGTACTCCCCCGTCCCATGTCCTCGACGGTGAGTCCGCTCAAACACCGCCATCGGGGAGGGTCGCTGGACAATCCCGTCATCCGACACCGTCGTCTACATTTACAAAACAAATACATTAATTAGTACACATAGTAACAAATAAAATATATAATTAAAAGATATACTTACCATACGGTTCGCGTGCACTGCAAATGCAACAGAGTCGCCGGTGTGACGCGCTGCTCCCCCGACATGCGATGTCTAGCCGCATTCCGAGAAACCTCCTGCCATCGATCCGTCGACCATATTCCCACGAGCTGGTCCCATATATCCGGAGTAATCC
This sequence comes from Canna indica, assembly GCA_034359265.1. Lineage (NCBI taxonomy): Eukaryota > Viridiplantae > Streptophyta > Magnoliopsida > Zingiberales > Cannaceae > Canna > Canna indica. The sequence continues at coordinate 76,337,372 of CP136890.1, forward strand.
AACCGGGGCCGTATCCCCGAGTCTCCGCGATGTTAGTGGTCCCAGCTCGGGCCATCGCCTGGGACCGAGCCTGCCCCAGCTGCCCGTTGTACCTTGCCCGGGAAATAGCCTCCCAGGCAGCGTAAATGAAGAGCCTCTGGTCCTCGGCCCATGTATAGCGAGCCTGCAAAATAATAATATCAGTACCAATATTAATATATCATCATGCATGTAAAAAAAAAAATAATACGTGCCTCAAACTCGCGCCATAACATGTCGACGTGCTCGCTAGGCACGTGAGACCACGTAGGCCATGCCCCGTGCATGTATCGTCGAATAGTAGAAGAAATGCTCCTCGGCACTTCTTCTTGCTCTAACCTGCACAACAAAAATAAATTTTAATATTATATTATGATATAATGAATTTGTAATGATTCATAATTCATGATATATTACCGCTCCCCAATCACGCTAATCAATCTACGTGACTCTGTGGCTGGTGGAGTCTGCCACCTGTTCGGCCCGCGTGGCCGCCTGCGTCTGAATGTACTAGCCTTGACAGTATCATCCTCATGAGGATCAGCAACAGGAGGATCAGCAGCATGAGTAAGTGCTGGAGTCTCACCGATCGGAGACTCCGAAGCTCTCCTGCGTCGATAACCACGACCAGACATATCTGTCGAACAGACATATAATCAGATTATTGTATAAATAGTAGAGATATATTTAATAAAATATATACTTTACAATTATTCCTCATCATCTGAATAATAGTCTTCGAATTCTTCTTCTTCCTTCTCTTCTTCATCTTCTTCATCTCTAGCTTCCTCAATTTCATGATCGTCATCATCAGCATATTCAACTTCTAATTGAATTGACGTTGTGTCTGCATCCTCGAGTATTGGAATAATACGATCCACAGTAGGAGGATCATCTTCTTGATAGAAACCATGTGTCGTATCAGGTATCAGTTCATTTTCTCCTACTATCGGATCAATTTTTCCTCTACCTTCTGTCTTACAGACTACACGCCAATCTGATCTATCTTTATTTCGAGCCGGATACTTCGCATAATATACTATCATTGATTGTCCACAAGACGCGGCCTTTAAATTGAAGTTTTGCTTCCGATGACAATCATAAGTGACAGCTCCCTCAGTCCACAATGTTTTCAATTCATCTATCAAGGGTTTGAGAAATATGTCAATTTCTTTTCGCGGGCCCTTATGACTCGGAATAATCATCGAAAGATAAATAAATTCATCTTTCATACACATTAACGGTGGCAAATTATAAACTGTCAGCAGCACTGGCCAAACTGAATAAGGAGTTGCAGAATGTCCAAACGGATTAAAATCATCTGTGCACAATCCCAATCTGATATTTCTAGTATCCCTAGCAAATGAAGGATAACATGTATCCAAATGTTTCCATGCTTCACTGTCAGATGGATGAGTCATTACTGTATCATCACGACTTCTTGCATGCCAACTCATGTAGGGGGCTGTCTTTTCCGACATGAATAATCTTTGAAGCCTCGGTGTTAGTGGAAAATACCGAAGCACCTTAAACGGGATATTTTTCTGTCGGACCGATTTCTTCTCCTTGTAACGAGGGTGTTGACATACAGGGCATTTATCCAACTGCACATTTTCTTTATAATATAAAATGCAGTTATTTTGGCACGCGTGTATTTTTTCGTACCCAAGCCCCAATTTTCTCATTAGTTTTTTAGTCTTATAAAAAGTTGGCTCAAACTTGTTATCAGTAGGCAGCATTCCATTAATCAATCCAGCAATCCGATCATACGCAACTCCGCTGATATTACAATCGGCCTTGATGTTTAAGAGCTGTGTCATTGCTGAAAACCTAGTGTATTTAGGACAATTCTCATACAAAGGTTCATCGGCAGCGTTCAACATCTCGTAAAATTCTGCAGCTTCTTTATTCAGTAATTCAATCTCTACCGCAGCCCCTACTTCTGTGATATCAACCGCTGTAGTATCTGGTGGGACTGATGTCTGTAGAACTGGCCGATCAACATTATCATTCAGGTGAAATTGACCCCCAAGACTATCAAGTATCATAGTTCTATAGGGATTACATTGACTGGATGAAGAAGCACCAGCAGAGGAAGATTCACCATATGTCTGAACGACAGGATTGCTCGACGTCCCGACTTCGCGTGACTCCCCGTGACAAGTCCATAGAAAATATCTTGGTGCAAATCCTTTGGTATATAGATGCAGAGTGACAGTCTCCCGATCCAAAAATCGTCCATTTGAACAAATGCGGCATGAACATCGGATTTGATCACCCATGCTAACGAAATTCCGATTCGAATAGGCGAAATTTAGGAAGTACGTTACGCCTAATCGAAACTCATTCGTTAAAGCTCCACGATCAAGACGTCGGTACATCCAAATTCGATCAGCCGACATGATTCTGTCAATCAATGACAATTTCTTTGGTTAATGTCTTTAGGTGAGATTGTCCTATTCCATTCGGGATTTATGTTATTTGAACTGCACTTACGTTTTTATTTTAACTGTTAACTAATTATTCTAAATTTCGGCAGCATCTCCCTATAGTTCTCCGAATACGCATATCATCTGGGCGCGTATCGGAGAACAAGAGAGATGTTGCCGAAATTTAGAATAATTAGTTAACAGTTAAAATAAAAACGTAAGTGCAGTACAAATAACTATATTCCCAAATTGTCCAATCAGGGATAATTCAAGAATTGTACATCGTATAAAAGATCATCTACTTCTTTTACACGAACATACAATCCCCGAACGGATCTAAGGTTTTGCTAAATCATATCCGACTCGTCGATGCGTACGTGAAACATATGAACTCGTCGGATGCATGATTATTTTCTAAATGTTTCGAGACCGTTCGAGTCCATATTGGACGATTCCGATGCGCGTCCGAAGTGGACGATTCCGGCGCGCGTCCGAAGTGGACGATTCCAGCGCGCGTCCGAAGTGAACGATTCCGGCGCGCGTCCAAAGTGGACGATACCGGCGCGCGTCCGAAGTGGACGATTCCGGCGCGCGTCCGAAATTAATCTAAACCCTAATAATTATCTAACAAATTAAACAATTAATCTAAATAATTAATTAACAATTAATTAACAATTATAAAACAATTAATTAACAATTATAAAACAATTAATTAACAATTATAAAACAATAAAATATTATATATAAATTTATAAATTCCGGCGCCGGAGTACAGTGGCCGGACACACTGTTCGGCCACTGTACAAGGTCCGGCGGCGGCCATCGGTCGGATTAATTCTCGCCGGCCGCAACGGGAAGAGACGGCCGGCCGACGAGGCATACCTGAACAAGTCGGCAGCAGCGGGAGGAGGAAGAGGCGTCGTCGGCGTCGGCAGCAGCGGCAACAACGGCGAGAGGCGAGAGCAGGAGCGGCGGTGGCAGCAGCGGGAGGAAGAAGGGTCGGGCGCGACTGGTGCCCTATATAAACTTATCAGCAACGGCTCACTCGCCCGTTAGAAAGCCGTTGCTGATAAGTTATCATCAGCAACGGCTCACTTGTCCATTAGAAAGCCGTTGGTGATAATTAAAATATCAGCAACGGCTCGCCTTTCCGTCAGAAAGCCGTTGCGGATAATTAAAATAATCCGCTATGGCTAGCGTGTCCGTTAGAACGCCGTTGCAGATACAAATATCTGCAACGGCTCGAGCGGCCGTAAGAACGCCGTTGCAAATAGCAACGGCTTGAGCGGCTGTTGCTGATAGCCGTTGCTGAAGACCTAATTTCTAGTAGTGAGGGTACGCTTGTACTTGTCAATTTTCTATTATTGATCAATTCAAACTATCAAGGCATGAAGACAAAAGATGATGATTGGGGGAGTTAGATTTTGACAAGAGTAATTTCTAATTTGGATTATGCTTCAGGATAAGCATGGTTTAAGTGTGGGAGAATTATGATGACGTGTCAAATTATCATGTTTAGTAGTATAATTTCATGATTTATCTTAGTTAAATGCTATTTTTTTCATGTCATCTAGCTTATTTTATATTTTTGTGGTAAAATTCAATTACGAATTTAATTATTTCTTGTAGGCGTCAATTTGGATCAATCCGGAAAAGTAAGGTGGTGCAAACCTAGTGTGAACACATTTGAATGAGGAATAAAAAATCTTCTGTATGATTCTCAACATTGATTACAAAAATTTAGAGAAATTTCAATAATATTTCCCGGATTCTCAATATTAATCGCAAATTTTCCAATTCTCCAAAGTAAAGGTGTGGACACATTTATGAAGGAAGAATCAAATCTCCACATTGTTCTCTAGCAAAATAAAACTCTACAACAAACCAAGATGTTCTCAAGCACACCTTCCAAGCTACACTTAGGAATTCAAACAATCAAGATGAAAAACAACTTTAGAGGAGCTAAAATGTAAAACAAACTTGAAGAGCTCCTTTCAACAACCTTCTAGACTTAATTCCAACGCCTCAAGAAGATGAACAGTTTTGCCTTGAGAGGATTGAAGAATGAAGACCACCACTTGAGAGAGTAAGGATGAAGATTAGGGCTTGAAATCACTCTTTGTAGGCTTAAACACTTAGGGATTAACTCAATAAACACTTGGAATAATTTAGTGGTTGGAATCAAGCCTATTTATGGAGGAGATGAAGGCATTAGGGCTTAACTAGCCATTCAACGGATCTAAATAGATCAGTTGACAAATTCGATCGATCACCAGCCAACCCTCGGGCGGCCGAGATTCGGCCGAATAGGTTTTGAAAATTTTCCAAAAGCCTTCTGGTCGATCCTCGAGCGACCATCGGTCGGCCGAGGTTCAGCCATATGCATATCAGTTTACTGAAATTGATTTTTATGCTAATTTTTTCAACCGACTTGGGTTTTTGAGTTTTGTCTTGGATTTTGACTTGGAAAACATTCGCGATAGGTTTGGTTAATATCCTAGGGATATATTACAATCAATTCTAAGCCTAAACCTAGGTTTCAACTCAATTACAACTTGATAGACTTAAGAGCCATTTTTACTCGATTCTTTGCGATTTTCCGAACGAACTTCGTAGGCTTATCGTTTTATCAGCTTGTACTCAAATCTCAGCAAATGAGTTAGTTTCATATTTGTTATCATTAAAATAGAGAGTGAGGCCTAGGTTGAACCCTTGGGCCAACAATCACACCCTTCTTGATGATGACAAACAATGCATGAAAACTAGGCAATTCAATGTTAATGATAGACACTCATTTGCAAGTTTATGTTTTTTTTTTTTGAAAAAAGATGCTTGTATCATAAGAATTGATGAATACAAGTTAGGAGGATGAAGAGGATATACAAGAGAAAAAAGAGGGAAAGGTGAGGATATTGTTGTGTAGTTGTAGGGAGTCCTAATTGTTTTGCATACTGTTATGAGATGTTTGTAGTGGTTTGCTTATGTGAACATTATTGGCACCTGGATATTTATATTTGGTTTATGCATGGTCATTCTCTTATTTCCGCATTGGTATGCATGTGTTGGTAGGCTTCGGAATATGGGCGTGTACCTTGGCCAATCACGTGATCCTGAGTTTGGGCGTGACACCATATGACACATGATGGAGTGTGGAATGATCGTGCTCACCAAGTGTTTAGTGAAATTCCAGACCCACATATGTATGACCTAATTTCTAAATTATGTTGCTAAACCTATATATTGGTAGGTGATATGTGTTGGTGTGTGTATGGTTGTTTTGGCCAAGTTTAAGGGCCAGAGACCCTACGGTTGTGTTGTTGTAAGGTTAAAGACTAAAAATGTGCAATCTATCTAGAATTCGTTTATAGACATATTTGAGACATGGTTTGGAGATCGCGGTGTTGTCCGATTGATGCGAAATCTTGGGAACATTTAGTAGATGGTATGTACAATCCCGATACCAAATTCCAACGAATTCTGAGCTGAGGTTGAAGGGTTTAGAAATTTTTAAAAAGGCATGACGAATCTACTATTTCTGCACTTGGCAATTTTTGTATTAAGTTTGTGTGTTTGGCACAACATTCTGAGGGCGAGTCATCATCCTACACCAACGAAACTTTGGGGAAAGGTGAGGACCAGTGTGCCTATTTCACTTGAGCGTGATTTCTATTTTCGCGTGCGATTTAGACTTTGTATGTTGCCTTGCGTAATAGCTTCTCCTATCAAACGAATCATTAAGATTTTTTATGTGAGTTTTTGGAATTTTGTGGTAGAGTATAATGAGGATCTTTAGGGTCGATTATGCCCCTTGTTTCTTATGAAAATGATGTGTTCCAATTGACGTAGTTTCCGTAAAATGAGATTTGATTTTCCTTACTCGGGTAACGTGAAAAGCTGAAAAAAAAAAATGTTTGGTTTTGGGGTACGTTATTGTGGTCGGTATGATGATGGATTTTACTTCGTTTAATCCTAGTATCTGGAGAAGCTTTCGGGGTCGGTTGAGTCGCTTTATTTTGAGTTGATTTCTGATTTGTTTGGACACGATTGTTGAGCGTTTGCCTTGTCATCTTTACTTTTTTTCTCTTCTTGTTTAGGGATGTACCCACCTTAGGGTAGCCCTTGGTGTAGATGAGCATGATGCAGAAATTCCGAGTCGTCTTGGGATGTACCCACCTTAGTGCTTCGTCGATCATGTTTCTTGAAGTTTTGGATCGATTTACAATGCGATTTTTCTTTTCAGTGTTCGACCACGGTTGGCCTTGTTTGGAACAAATTTTGGGGTGACGAATACACCTCTTTTTCTTGGGTTGATTTTAGAATTTGTAAAATATGACTCAACTGTATTGTATTGATGTTTTGCCTCTTTTTATAGTTAGAGTGGTTGAAATTTGTGAAAGGAAAAAAAAATTTATGATGTGAGTAGATTTTCGGGAAAGGGGTATGACAATTGAATTCTATTTTTTGGTCTCGTTTTTGATCCCTCGTTCGGTCCGAGAGTTGAGGGTCGGATGTGGCCAGGTTTGCGTCGTTTAACTGCTAAAATTTTTGAGTTGAGGTGCTTGGGGCTTGGTGCGGATTGGGTATGATGCCAAGTGTTTGGTGTAATGTCTCATTCACTTGTATAAGCTAAAATCTCATCCTCTTGCCGATAGAATTCTATGTTTTGATTGTGGTTACGAATGGAGCCCAAGGGCAACCAATTTGGTGAACATTCGGGTTTGGAACTTCATCGTGAAGTGGTGTTTGTGTGGCTGGCCTTGTGGTCACACACGACTGTTATAGCCTTAGTTTCGATTGTTTTATCATCATATCCACTTAGGGACTTGGGTTGACTTGTGGGATGTGATGGTCAAGCCTTGTGTGGTCATTTCATCCAACCGAGGTAATGAAATAGGAACTTTCTTGACCTCAGGTGTGTCGTGCCTGTATTTATTGCAGGTGGAGGTAATGACGCTGGCCGACAATCTCGCGAGGACATTGCTTAGAATGGGCCAAGGCTGCTCCCGGAGATAACGGGTCTGTAATGGCATATCCTTCATGATAAGGAAGAACGTGGATGTTCTTGTATGGCCGGGTGGAGCCCCTGGGCGGAGCCATTTAGTCTGGCTCGAGTTAGGTTCAAGAGTATGGATGGGTGGAGCCCCGGGGCGGTGCCATCTAGTCTTGGCTCGATTTGGGTTATAGGGCACTGCTGGGTCTAATCCGATCGGGCTCAATAGTACTAGTCCAGTCCAACTAGCAAGGGAATTCGACACAAAGAGAAAGAGGGAGTGTGATGATGTGTCAAATTACCATGTTTAGTAGTATAATTTTATGATTTATCTTAGTTAAATGCTACTTATTTCATGTTATCTAGCTTATTTTATATTTTTGTGGTAAAATTCAATGACGAATTTAATTGTTTCTTGTAGGCGCCAATTTGGATCAATTCGGGAAAATAAGGTGGCACAAGCATAGTGTGAACACATTTGAGTGAGGAATCAAAAATCTTCCACATGATTCTCAACATTGATTACAAAAAATTGGAGAAATCTCAATAATATTTTCCGAATTCTCAATATTAATCTCAAACTTTCCAATTCTCCAAAGTAGATGTGTGGAAACATGTATGAAGGAAGAATCAAATTTCCACACTATGGAAGGGGCGACACATCTTTGGAAAATGACAACTTGAATATCTCTATTTTGAGGAAAGAGTGACCGGCCATTATTATGAAGAATGTGAGCATTATTTTGCTTCCTTGTAACTAAGCATTCCATTCTTAAGTTTCCTTGTTTAAGCCTTGAAGCTTTCCCTATAAAAGAGACCATTGTCTATGGCTTAAGGCATCTTCTTTTCTACCTTATCTCTAGTTTTAATTTTGTAGTTTAGACTCTTAGTTTTGGTGGAGAAAATTTTGTAGAAGACACGGCTTGGCGTCACCACTATGTGTGCCTAAGTCATCTTTTCTAGTTAAAGATAATTTCCAGGTTCGGTTGTTAAATTGTGAGGTTTCTTTTATTTAATTTCTGCACTTCTTCTTCCTCGCTAATCTTTAAGCATACTTTAGTTATCGTTATTTTATCGTCGAGTTGTTCTCAGGTTTTATAACGATAGTTGGTCTGTTACCAACTTTTAGATTGCTGTTTAATTTATTTTTTGAAGACTACACACGATTTCAACTTGATTTTCGATCCAAACAACTTGTGCTTCTTTGATAGTGGAGCTGTCATTGGGTCTTGGATCTCACATCTTGCTTTTTATCTAATTTATTTCATCATATTTAATGGCTGGGTTGTTCTCAGATTTTAGATCGTCGCCTTCCAGATATTGTTGTGAAAATCTGGAGCCAAGAGGCAAGTTGGTGTGAGTTGCTGTTCCATCCACCAAGATAACTTGTAAGATTGGTACGAGCGGTCAGATCTAGCTCAAATCATCTGGTTGAAAGAGTTGAAACTCATTTCAAACCCGTGATCAACCCGCAACCAGATTTGAGAACAAGCCCTTGACTAAAGTATTTTACATCGATTTTCTCTCTAATTTAATTTCTAATTTTTAATTTCTACACCTACGCGTAAAACTCCCCATTTTAATTCACAATCAATTCCGGTTTTATTGAATTAAAAACTCCCTACTCATCGTGGCTGTAAACTAAGAAAGTAGAACTTATTTTTGGTGTGTTCGATAAATCAAATTTTAGCGATGTTACCGAGGATTGGTGCTAAGCAATTTCTTTTCTCTCTTTCATCGGATTTGATTTTCAAAAAAAATCCTAACTGTGTAGGTCAAACTCTCAATTATAGCATAGGCCAAGGTTGTGGATTACCATATCTGACCCAACAGGTGAACTCTTCTACGACTTCGAAATCGAAAGAACCATCAGAAGCTTAAGGAAGGAGATACAATACCAAAAATATCAACTTGCAGCATCCACTTCTTCGCAAGCATCCGAGATGGCCAACAACGACCAAACTCAAAGGGAGATGGCTGGTGCACCGCTAAATCAACCTTCTTTATGCATTACCTATCAAACTTTAAAGGTATCATTCGAATTAAAGTCTGGATTAATTCATTTGTTACCTACTTTCCGCGGTCTAGAAAATGAAGATCCACATAAACACTGTTGGCCTAAGAATTTCTACCTTGGTCTTAATCTCGGTTTTGATGATAACAAACATGGAACTATTGTTTCATTGAGAAATACTTTCAGGTTCCAAGTCGGTTAACACACGACGTCAGCGATCGAAAAAATCGGAGAAATAAAAAAATCGACAAGGACGCTCGTCGACGCTCGGGATTCTTCGGGAAGATAGAGTTTAGGTTTAGAGTATCTAGCATATGTTGTAAATCCTCATGATTATGCAAAGAAATCCAAAAACCAATCCCAAACCGCAAAACACGAAAATTCAAAAAATTAGAAAATGTCTTAAAATTCACTAAGCCTGGGGAGCTCCTTGGAGGGCAATATAACCTAGACATTTTCTTGGCACTAAAAGTCTCGGTAATTGTTCCTTAGGTAAAAACTAGATAACAAGATATTTTTAAGAATTTTTTTGGAAGCCTTTAGCCTACCCATATTTGACCCGGAAGATTAGAAAATTTTCATTTTTCGGAAATTTGTACTAGACCCCAAAAGTTAAATTTTGATTCTTAAGGATTTTAATTTTTTAGATATTTCTATTGAATCCAAATGGAGGTTAATCCTTATATAACATTTATGTTATTAGCTTAAAGTTAATAAATGTTATATAAGTAGAATTAGCGAAGACAGAACCCAGAAACGAAGAAACAAGCAAAAAAATTAGCCAAACAAAGCAGTCTGCCCAGGCTCGGTCGATCGACTGGTCGATCGGCAGAAAGTGAAAATGGGCAGAAGGTATTTCGATCAACCGACCGATCAATCGACCGATGCCCAGAATGGGTAGAATGCCTTCGGTCGCTCGGTTGGTCGATCAACGATCGACCGACAAGCGATGGGGCATCGACAACGGGCAAAAAAATGCCCGTTGACGAGCCTTGAGTGTTGGGGGGTTATAAATACCCATCCCAAACTCATTCCAAGTCCACCATTGATGCTTCCAAACCTTAAAGTGTGATCCTAAGCATCTCTACAAGCTTTCATATATTGAGCCATCCTTGTAAGAATCCTAGTTTTGATCTCCACTCCTTGATTTAGCCTTCAAGCTTCATCGATTCATCATCTTGAGGCATCAAGAGGACTAGGGAGTTTATTTTGGAGCTAAGTATTTGTTGTTTGATTTATTGCTCCATTAGTTGTTGTATTTTATTGTTTATTTCATTGTATTTTCAAGTGTGTAAACCTAGGTTGCTAGGTTTGATTGAGTTGGTGGTTGCCTTGGTGTTGAGGCTTAAATCCACCATTGTAAACCTAGTTTACTAGGATTAGCTGAGTTGTTCTTAGGTTGAGGTGGGAGAATGCTCTCGGTAGGAAGGCGGGATACTCCCGGATGTGGAAGTGCCTCCGGTTTAAGAGCGGAGACTTTCTGATGTAAAGTCTTCATTGTAAGGAAACTAATTAATCTAGTTAAACTAGTTTGGAAATCCTAAGCAGGGTGCTTAGTTAGTGGAGTAGGCATTGGGGCCGAACCACTATAAATCATTGTGTTTGTGTTGCTTACTTTGTGTATCGATTACTTGACTTGCTTTATTCGCTTCCGCATTCATTTAGTAGTCGAATAGTGCATTAACACAATTAATCAAGAAAACGATTAAAACTAGAATTAAGTTTAAGATTAGCAAACACACTAGTCACCCCCCATCTAGTGTGGTCATTTCTCCAACATTTGACATCAGAGCAAGCCGTGGATTGAGATTTCACCATCTCGGCTAAATCTAGTCTCGATCCTAGAATGACACTAGAGGGTATATCGTTTGCACCACCTAGGTTTGATGAGATAAATTTTGGTGTTTGGAAGTGTAGGATGTATACTTTTCTTAAAATACAAAGTTTACATCTATGATGCATGCTAAAGAATGAATATGTTGAGCCCACCATTGACATAAATGATTGGACTCAAGAACAAGTTAAATTGTTTGAATTGAATGCTAAAACAACGCATCTCTTATATTTCTCTTTTTCAAATGATATACTTGAAAAGGTTATGCATTGTTATTCTGCATTTGATATTTGGGTCACATTAAATATGCTATATGATTATGCCAAAACCGAAGAGATTAGCACTTATGATGAAGGTGGTGATGACAATGGTCATCCCCCTTGTACTAACCTTGATTTTGATGCCCAAAGCACTTCTAGCCAAAGGTTTCTTGACAAAGGAAGCACCTTCATCAAAACCAAAGGAGCACAAGCAAGAATCTTTACAAAGGAAGCACAAAAGCAAGCAAGGTTTCTTGTTCTCTTGTAGGGGGAGCTACCACACATGGTTGAAGGAAAGTGATTTGTTGAAGTTGACCATGGATTTGAATGATAAATCCTCCCTTGGTTGCAACTTCAAGCTACCTTGATGCCTTAGGTAAAGTTGGCATCAATACTATTCTGGTATCATCTTCTAACTTGCATTGTTTTACCTTAGTTGAAGATTATGATACTATGCTTAATTCTAGTTGATTTTCGTGCTCTCGATATGTTTTATGAAATAATTTTTGATTTTGATTTCCCAGTCTTTTCGGAGACCTATGTAGCCTATAACAGGCTCATGCGACCTTGCGGTTTTAAATCGTAGGCTCATTGTGGCCTTTCGATTGTCAAACAATAGGAAGGGTTGGAGATCAAGTTTTCATCTTCATTACACTTGTGATCTCTAAAGTTCATTTTTGATATGACTTGATTTCATTTAAAACGGATTTTGAATGAAAACTTTGATGCTTACTTTGCTATCTAGAGTGATTAACTTGCTTGAAATAATTATGCCATTATGTTAGTAATGATTTCCTCATGCAAGTTAAATCTATGGTTAAATAGAAGGCTAATCAAAATAAAAAAGATTAGTTTGGCTAAATTTTCAAGTATGAGGTATGATTTTGATTTTCACAAAATCCTAGTATAATACCTCAACATTAACGCTTTATCGGTGTCTCTTTACTCATGATGGTTGACTACATGTTAAATCCTTTAATTCTCATGAGTAGGTAAACTTTAGTACTTAGGTAAATTTTATTAAATGAAACTTGCTCTAGGTTGATACTTAGTATTAAAGACCTCATTTTTAAGTCCAAACTAGTTAAACATGTTTAGAGATCTTATTATTCAAATATTTCATATTTTAAGATCTCTTTGATTCATTTTGATATCATGTTAACTCTTTTAAAATGAATCTTTACTATCTAGCATATGTTGAGATTTTTTAAATGAAACTTTGCATTGAACCTTTGCTATTTAGTTAGTTAGCTTGCTAGTTGGTATATGATTTCATTATGATACTAATGAAGTTTGCTTGCAAGTTGAGAAAGTTATAAATTTGGAAGGGTAAAGAAAATTGGGAATGAAAATAAAAATTGTGGAATTTCTCAAGAAATGAGGTATTAGTTTTTTTGGGGTAAAATTCTTGCATGCATAACACCTCAATCTTCATGATAAAATGATTTCTCTATGCTCATGAATGATTTTGCATGACAATTGATTTAAATCTCATGAGTAGATAAAATTTTGATACTTAGGCAATTTCATGTTATCTAGTTTAAATGAAATGTGCCATAGGTAGAATTTTATCTTAGAGACTTCACTTTAAGTTGAAACTTGATAAACATGTTTGAGTTTACTCATGATTTACATCCATGTGGTTAAAATTGAAAAATCATATGTAAATGGATAAAATGATAACTAGCTCACCTTAGGAGACTCAAAATTGAAAAAGTTTGACCTAAGTCAACAATTTGACTTAGAAATTTCTTTTTGAGCTCAAACTTCACAAACATGTTTAGATGTACTCATGTTAGGTGTTCATGTGTCTATGCTTGAAAAACCACGAGTATAGGTTAAAAATTGATACTTAGTAATTTCATGTTAACATGCTTGTCTTTGAATGAAATCATGCTAAGGTAATATTTTGACCAAATGATAGTATTTTCATTTCAAACTTGATAAACATGCTTTAAATGATTATATGTTGATATTTGGAAAGTTTGAACGAAAACTTAAAACTTTTGAAAAATAGATAATACTTACGACAATGCTACTAGATTTTAGTTATTTTTAGGAAAATGCAAAAAATTAATTTTTGGATGATTCTTGAAACTGCATGTTCACTAAAAAATCTAGTTTCTAGTATATGAATTGATATGAATTTTTGAAGTTGGATTTCAAAACTTTAAAGTACTTTAAAGTTCTTTCCAAATATTCATTTTTTTTATACTTTGATTTTTGGTCCAATCTTCGAATGAGACTTCAAGTATGATATCATAATTCTATTTTTGGTATCGTTCTCATCATTATTTGAGAAAAATTATTTCTAAAATTATTTTTGATACTTTGACGGATACGTGTAATATCGATACTTGAATTAGTACATGATTTCTAGTTTTAGATTATGTTTATCATTCTATGATATCATGTATTGATTAGTCTCACTTGTATGTATGTTTTCATCCCTTAAGCTGATATCTACGTGTTTTTCATGAAAACTAGTTTTTAGGTCCCGACTTTGACCATAGTTGACTTTTCTTGCCCTTTTTGAGTGATATCAAAAGGGGAAGAAAAATATAGGTAAAGGGGAAGAAAATATAGGAAAACCATGCATATAGATAGGGGGAGTATAAATATTTAGATATGCATGATGATAGGAGGAGAAATCCCATGTTTGATATCATCTATGCTTAATTGTATATATTTTCTTAAGGATTTTTGTCATCATCAAAAAGGGGGAGATTGTTGGCCTAAGATTTTTTATCTCGGTCTTAATCTCATTTTTGATGATAACATACATGAAACTAATGTTTCATTGAGAAATACTTTCAGGTTTCAAGTCGGTTAGCGCACGACGTCCGCAATAAGAAAAATCGAAGAAATTAGAGAAATCGGAAAGAACGCTCGTCGACGCTCGGGATTCTTAGGAAAGATAGAGTTTAGGTTTAGGGTATCTAGCATGTGTGGTAAATCCTCATGATGATACAAATAAATCCAAAAACTAATTCCGAACCCCAAAACACGAAAATCCGGAAAATTAGAAAAGACCCTAAAATTCACTAAGCCTAGGGAGCTCATTGGAGGGCTATATAACCTAGACATTTTCTTGGCACCAAAAGTCCGGATAATTGTTCCTTAGGTAAAAACTAGATAACATGATATTTTAAAAGATTTTTTGGGAGCCTTTAGCTTACCCATATTTGACCCAGAAGATTAGAAAATTTTTATTTTTCATAAATTTGTACTAGACCCCAAAAGTTAGATTTTGATTCTTAAGGATTTTGATTTTTTAAATATTTTTATTGAATCCAAATGGGGATAATCCTTATATAACATTTATGTTTTAAAGTTATTAGCTTAAAATTAATAAATATTATATAAGTAGAGTTAGCGAAGACGGAACCTAGAAACAGACAAATAAGCAGAAAAATCATCCAAACCAAGCAGTCTGTCCAAGTTCGATCGATCGGTAGAAGGCATTTCGGTCAACCGTTCGATATCCAAAATGGGTAGAATGCCTTTGGTCGCTTGGTGGTCGGTCGACCGATGATCGATCGACAAACGATCGGGTGTCGGCATCGGGCCGAAAAATGCCCATTGACGAGCCTTTAGTGTTGGGGGGGTTATAAATACCCATCCCAAACTCATTCCAAGTCCACCATTGATGCTTCCAAATCTCAAAGTGTGATCCTAAGCATCTCTACAAGCTTTCATTGAGCCATCCTTGCAAGAACCCTAGTTTTGATCTTCACTCCTTGATTTAGCCTTCAAGCTGTTGCCGGAAGTATCCCACCTTCCTACCGAGAGCACTCTCCCACCTCAACCTAAGAACAACTCAACTAATCCTAGCAAACTAGGTTTACAATGGTGGTTTAAGCCTTAACACCAAGGCAACCACCAACTCAATCAAACCTACCAACCTAGTTTTACACACTTGAAAATATAATGAAATAAACAATAAAATACAACAACTAATGGAGCATCAATGGTTCTTGCAAGGATGGCTCAATGAAGGCTAGGGTTCTTGAAGGCTAAATCAAGGAGTGGAGATCAAAACTAGGGTTGTTGCAAGGATGGCTCAATGAAAACTTGTAGAGATGCTTAGGATCAAACTTTGAGGCTTGGAAGCATCAATGGTTAGCTTGGAATGAGTTTGGGATGGGTATTTATAATCCCCCAACACTCAAGGCTCGTCAACGAGCATATTTCTACCTATTGCTGATGCTCGATTGCTTGCTGGTCGATCGTCGGTCAACCGACTGAGCGACTGAAGGCATTTTGCCTATTCTGGGCATCGGTCGATCGACCAAAATGCCTTCACCTTCTGCCAGTCAACCAGTCGGTCGATTGAACCTAGGCAGACTGCTTGGTTAGGCTTGTTTTTTTGCTTGTTTGCTCGTTTCTGGGTTCCGTCTTCGCTAAGTCTACTTTTATAATATTTACTAACTTTAAGTCAATAACTTTAAAACATAAATGTTATATAAGGATTAACCCCTATTTGGATTCAATAAAAATATCTAAAAATTCAAAATCCTTAAGAATCAAAATCTATCTTTAGGGGTCTAGTACAATTTTCCCAAAAATAGAAATTTTATAATCTCCCGGGTCAAATATGGGTAGGCTAAAGTATTTCAAAAAATTCTTAAAAATATCTCGTTATCTAGTTTTTTACCTAAGGAACAATTACCGGCACTTTTGGTGCCAAGAAAATATCTAGGTTATATAGTCCTCCAAGGAGCTTCCTAGGCTTAGTGAATTTCAGGGCATTTACTAATTTTTTGAGTTTTTGTGTTTTGAGGTTGGGGTTTGGTTTTTGGATTTCTTTGCATCATCATGAGGATTTGCAATACATTCGAGACACCATAATCCTAAACTCTCCCAAAGAATCACGAGCGTCGACGAGCGTCCTTGCTGATTTCTCGAAGAACCCCCTCTATCTATATGCATGGTTTTTTTATATTTTCTTTCTTTTTTACCTAGATTTTGTAATATCCTAGATATTAATATTTTAATTGTGTGATTTGTCAGCCTAGCGGACTAGTTTAAATTGAAGCCGAGTCGAATCATGGTCCGGTGCGAGCTCGGGTAAGTAGGAATATGAGTTATGCAAATTTTGCTTGCGTAGATAAATTTAATTAATTTTATGTTGGGTATGCATAATTGTTTAATTATGTCGCATGTGGGTATGCATGTGTTGGATGTTTATGTGGAGCATGGGATCAGTGGCGGAGCCAGAAATCAAATTGGAGGGGGGCAGACTCTCAAATGTCATATAGTCTTTTTGAGCTACGATTCACTTCTTCAACTTCCGCATTTACTTCTTTGTTAGCCGAAGACGATGATCCACCTCCGGGCATATTTTTTTTAAAAAAAAATTCTCCATATCTAATAAATAAAAATTAATTGGAATCAAGCAATCAAGCAATTAAATAACAATCAAGAAACTAAATATAATTGAAATCAAACTAAACAATGTAATCAAACTAAGTAAATCAAGCAATTAAATCAAACTAAAATTAAGCAATGGAATTAAATATAAAAAAATACCGGGATTAAAAAATGAAATCAAAAAATGGAATTAATCAAACATCAATATAAAAAATTACTAGAATAAAAAATGAAATCAAACAGTGAAATCAATAGAATTAATCAAACAGTGAAATAAAAAAAAAATTAAAATTATCGGGATGCGGGAGACGCCGGACGTGAGACGCCGACTCCGAACTGGGCGGACATGGACGCTAGACGTCGGAGATCGGGAGATGTAGTCACGCAGGAGTGTGCAACCGTGCAAGAGTTGACGCCGACGATGGATTGGGCGAGTGGGCGGACGTCGGGACGCAGGACGGGCAGCCGACAGGAGATCCTTGAGTAGAGGGAAGGAGCACGCCGCCACACCGGAATGATCGCTTGCCGCCTGGTGTGGCTGGAGCACGCTGTCGAGTAGTGGCGTCGGGAGAGTAGGAGCGACAGATTGGTGGAGGTCGGAAGTTGGAGGTCAGCACAACAAAGAGGGAGAGGGGATTAGGTATCGGGAGGGGAATAAATTAATTTCAGGATAAAGGGATAATTTTTAAAATGGAGGGGGGTAAAATTGTAAAAAACATGTATATATAAGAGAAGAAAAAAAAATTGAATGGGGGTATTTGCCCCCCATCTCGACACTGTGGCTTCGCCCCTGCATGGGATTAATTTGGGTTTAATTAAGTTTAGTGGGTTAGCGGGTCGAGAAGTTAGTGGGTATGGATCTGGGTTGAGGCGGATGCGGGTTAAGAGAGATGGGAAGGGTTATAAATTGGGGGAAGGAGAGGAGCCGCCAGCCGCCCGTCCCTTCCTCTCTCTTGCAGTCGTCGAGCCAAACCAATCAGCCGCCGAAGCAATCCTCTTCTCTCTCTCTCTCTCTCTCTCTCTCTCTCTCTCTCTCTCTCTCTCTCTCTCTCTCTCTCCCTTCTTCTCCCTTGGAAGCCAAGCCGTTGGCTTGAGGAAGAGCCGTCGCCCCTCCTTGTCTTCTTCTTGGAGCCGTCGATTTGAGGAGGAGCCGCTACCCCCTTTCCCCCCTTGGTGGAGCCGAGCCGCTTTCTTTGGGGCCGGATTTGGAGAATGCCGCTTGGAAGATCTTCTCCAATTCTTTTCCTAATCTAGGTGAGTGGTCTTACCCCTTCTTCTTCTCGGTTTTCCTTCGAATTCTTGAAGCCATTCTTGGAGGCTTGATTATTCTTGATTTATTTTCCGATGATCTCTCGAATTCTCATCGTTTCTTTTGTTTGTCGTGCTTAAGGAGGCCCTAAACCCTGCCCTTTGTGGCTCGGCAGCCCTAGGATGATCCTAGGGGTGCTCGGCCAAGGTGGAGGTGAGGATGCCCTCAAGGTGTTCGATGAAATGCCTAAGTGAGGGTTCTTGGTGTTCTTGAGATCCATGCTTTATATTGCTTATCAATTTGGGTTCCTATATGTCAAATCATGCCTTGTAATTAATACGTGATTTTTGGATAGAACTCATGCATTACAAAATTAGGATTTTGATAATGATGCCATGAGTGTTCTTGAGATGGGTTCTTGATCATGATGTTTGTTTCTTATTTAAAGATATTGTTGATGCTTGTTAGCCTTGTTTAATAAGTATGAAAATTGTGAGGTTTATCTCAAGATTAGTATTCTATTTTGATGATAATTAATGATCTAATTTCTGTAAATTTCGGATTTATTTTCATGCTATGCTGAAAATTTAATGTTGCTGGAAATTCATGCTAAATTGTCAAATTTGTGCTGATTTTAAAATCTCTGTTGTGATGTGAATAGGTTTCTGAATATAGTCATGTAACTTATTATTTTGACCAAAAAACATAGTTTGGAAACATAGGACACACTCTAGAGACCATATTCGGATTAGATACATCAGTATCGGGCATAACAGTAATCTAAAATAAAACCCTAAAACAAAACTCTAATCTTGGTGATTATAAATTTTAATTGCATAATTAAAATTGAGAAAGGGGTCAACATAATATGTTAAGAACCAACAAATAAAGTTATGCATGAAATAAAACCTCACGGGTTATGACATTACAGGTCTAGGAGTTGGGGTCGGGTATTGGAGTGTTGAGACGCTTCCCAATAAGGACACCCCTAAGACACCGTAAGAGAGACTTGACTTAGGTCATGTAACGTCATATCTTTATGAATGGCAGAGAGGCTCGTTGAGGAGCCGGATTGCGGTCTAGGCCCAAAAGGTTGGATGGCTAATTCCCAACCTGTGAAACAAGTTCGGATGGGCAAATCCTGATTGTTACTGCGTATCTTGTGGAACAAGCTCGGACGAGCAAATCTCGATTGTTCCCAAGATTCTATATTTAAAGGAATAAGTTCGGATGGGCGAATCCTGATTATTCCTACGTTATTTTTTTTGGAACATGTTCGGATGGGCAAATCCCGATTGTTCCGATTTGGCCTCGTGGAATAAGTTCGGATGGGCAAATTCAGATTATTCCTATGATATCTTAAATGGGCAAGTCCGGATGGACGATTTTCAATTGTTCCTATGCGTCTCGTGGAGCAAGTTCGGATGGGCCAATCCCAATTTCTCCCGAGTTTCTTTATATTAGGATAAGCTCAGAGGGCCATCTCGATTATCCTAGTATGTTTTATTGCCTTAGGGTATGGTAGGCTTAGGCCTGTTGATCTTCACCGTTTGGGTGTTGGTTGTCTTCGATAGGTGGTGGCCAGATGGCATGTTAGCTGATCACTCCCTTGTGACCTCTCCTACTTGAGTAAGGAGTTTTGCTTTATGCATCATATATGTGTTTGGTTTTTCGTGGGGGTTGGTAGAACCGCTCACTGAGTTCTTTCGAACTCACCCGTTGTCGTTCGTTTTTGTTTTGTAGAGCCTGACCAGTGAGGTGGGCTGGAGCACATGGCGCGGCTGGAGGGTAGAAGAGCTACAAAATAATAAATATGTTAACTAATCTTATCGCCTAATTCTGGTGTTAATATTTTCTTGATTAGTTAGTCTAAGCACGATATTAATAGCAAGCGGAAGCAATAAATATGAAGCAATTAACACAAAACAATATATCAATGCTAACACAATTATTTATAGTGGTTCGGCCTCAATGCCTACTCCACTTAGGATTTCCAAACTAGTTTTACTAGATTATATTGTTTCCCTTACGAAGATGACTTTACACCAGAAAGTCTCCGCTCTCAAACCGAAGGCACATCCATACCTGGAAGTATCCTGCTTTCCTACCGAGAGCACTCTCCCACCTCAACCTAAGAATAACTCAACTAATCCTAGTAAACTAACTTTACAATGGTGGATTTAAGCCTTAACACCAAGGCAACCACCAACTCAATCAACCTAGCACTCTAGGTTTACACAAATGATATACAATGAAAATAAACCACAAAATATACAAACAATGGAGCAAATAAATAATACAACAAATACTTAGCTCCAAAGAAAACTCCCTAGTCCTCTTGATGCCTTAAGATGATGAATGGATGAAGCTTGTAGGCTAAATCAAGGAGTGGAGATCAAAACTAGGGTTCTTGCAAGGATGGCTCAATGAAAGCTTGTAGAGATGCTTAGGATCACACTTTGAGGCTTGGAAGCATCAATGGTTAGCTTGGAATGACTTTGGGATGGATATTTATAACCCTCCAACACTCAAGGCTCGTCAACGGGCATATTTCTACCTGTTGCCGACGCCTAGTTGCTTGCCAGTCCATCGTCGGTTGACCGACCGAGCGACCGCCAAGCAATCGAAGGCATTCTGCCCATTTTGGGCATTGATTGATCGACCGGTAGGTCGATCGAAATGCCTTCACATTCTACCGGTCGACCAGTCGGTTGATTGAACCTGGGTAGGCTGCTTGGTTAGGCTGGTTTTTCTGCTTGTTTGCTCGTTTCTGGATTCTGTCTTCGCTAAGTCTACTTTTATAATATTTATTAACTTTAAGTCAATAACTTTAAAACATAAATATTATATAAGGATTACCCCCATTTGGATTCAATAAAAATATCTAAAAAATTAAAATTTTATAATCTCCCGGGTCAAATATGTGGAGGCTAAGGGTTCAAAAAATCCTTAAAAATATTTCGTTATCTAGTTTTTTACCTAAGGAACAATTACCGGTACTTTTGGTGCTAAGAAAATGTCTAAGTCATATAGCCCTCCAAGGAACTCCCTAGGCTTAGTGAATTT
Organism: Canna indica; assembly: GCA_034359265.1. NCBI lineage: Eukaryota > Viridiplantae > Streptophyta > Magnoliopsida > Zingiberales > Cannaceae > Canna > Canna indica. The sequence goes on from CP136890.1 coordinate 76,358,605, forward strand.
CATGGTCTTTTCTAATTTTCTGAATTTTCATGTTTTGATGTTTAGGTTTGGTTTTTGGATTTCTTTGCATCATCATGAGGATTTACAATACATTCTAGATACCATAAACCTAAACTCTATCTTCTCGAAGAATCCCGAGCGTCGACGAACGTCCTTGCCGATTTCTCCAATTTTTTTGATCGCGAACGTCGTGCGCTAACCGACTTCGAACCTGAAAGTATTTCTCAATGAAACATTAGTACCATATTTGATATAATCAAAACCGAGATTAAGACCAAGGTAGAAAACCTTAGGCCAACAAACAGAACACAAGAGTAATTACTTTGAGGAGCGGGAAAGAGATCGTTGAATCCAACCAAAATATGCGTGATGGGCCACTTGAGGAAAACCTAAAAAGGGAATTTTCGATCGACCAACCGCAACCCGAAAAATCCAGGTCAATCGAAACTGAAAATTTTGTTATAAAACCTCCATTTCCTGACAGGTTTAATAAATCTAAGTAGGAAAAAGAAGAGAAGGGGATCCTTGAGACCTTTCGAAAGGTCAAAATTAACATACCCCTTCGCGATGCGATAAAGCAAATCCTGCACTACTTAAAATTCCTCAAGCAATTATGTTGCAACGAAAAAAGATGGGATTGACCAACAAGGTAAGTGTGGGGGAGAATGTTTCGGCCGTCCTTCAAAGGAAATTTTCCCCCAAATGTAAGGTCCAAGGTATGTTTTCAATTTCATGCAATATAGGAAGTTTTGGCATAAATAGAGCTATGTTTGATTTGGGTGCTTTCATAAATGTCATGCCTTGGTCAATTTACTCATCTTTAAATGTTGGTCCTTTGAAAAAGACAAGGGTGACGATCCAACTTGCGGACCTATCAATTGTACATCCGAAAGGGTTGCTAGATCGAGAACGTCCTAGTTCAAGTCAATAAACTAATTTTCCTGCAGATTTTTTCGTGCTTGACATAGAGGAGGATGAAACCTCCAACTCGGCAGAAATTCTGTTGGGAAGATCGTTCCTCAGCACAACACGAACCAAAATTGACGTACACAACGACAAACTCACATTGGAGTTCGATGGTGAGAATATTGAATTCAATGTTTATGACGCCATGAAAAATCCTAGTGAAGAGCCCTGTGTCTATGCTATGGATATTGTCAACCCCTTGAATTTTTGTGAAACCAATGATGAACTCGAATTTTTATCTTATGAAGATTCAAATCTAGAGGATTTTGGAGAATTTGAAGATGAGTCGCATGACGAAAATTCTGAAATTAAATTGAAAATGTTAATTATGCAATTTTAGAAGCGCCAAACACTCACAGTAAGCTTCTACCATCTATTGTGCAGGCACCGAAATTGGAATTGAGGCCGCTACCTAGGCATGTAAAGTATCCAACTGAAGTTACGTGAAATATGACAATACTGTCTAGCCTAGGACAATAAATAAGGGTGCTCTTGGGAGACAACCCAATGTAGGCTTTCACTTGTCTTATAGATAACTTTGCATGCCACCTTTTATAACTCCTTTTATAACTTTGCATGCCACCTTTTGCTCATTGAACATTTCTAGCTCACTCTTGAAATCGTTTAAGTTTTGATGTTTTGATAAGTATGAGTTGATCTATAAGAGGATATTGACATTTAAAGTGTTGTTTTTACCTCTCCACACAATGTTCGTCGGGGACTTAATCTCCAAGTTGAACAAAGTTTCGTGCATGCTAAATTAATTGTCAAGTGCATTTTGAAATTTTCACCTATCCTTGCCTTAATACCATTCATGCCTCTATTTTTTTAGACAAAGAATTGAGGATGCTTCACAAAGAAAATATAAAAAAAAAAAAGAGAAAAGGAAAAAAAAGAAAAAATGTAATAAATTTACTCCGCTAATCACTTAAAAGAAAGTGATCATGAGTAGAGCTAGTAGCCACCTAGATGTTGGCTTAAGGTTTTCAACCTTGGTCTTAATCTCGGTTTTGATGATAACAAACATGGAACTAATATTTCATTGAAATATCTTTCAGGTTTCATATCGGTTAGCGCTCGACGTCCCCGATCAGAAGAATCAACGAAATCGAAGAAATCGGCAAGGACGCTCATCGTCACTCGGGATTCTTCGAGAAGTTAGAGTTTAGGTTTAGGGTGTCTAGATATGTTGTAAATCCTCATCATGATGCATAAGAACCCAAAAACCAATCCCGAATCCCAAATCATAAAAACCAGGAACCACCCTAAAAATTACTAAGCCTAGGGAGCTCCTTGGAGGGCTATATGACCTAGACATTATCTTGACATAAAAAAATGGCGGTAATTGTTCCTTGGGTACAAACTAGATAACGAGGTATTTTTAAGGATTTTTTGGAAGCCTTTAGCCTATCCATACTTGACCCGGGAAATTAGAAAATTTATATTTTTCAAAAATTTGTACTAGACCCCAAAAACTAGACTTTGATTCTTAAGGATTTTGATTTTTTAGATATTTATATTGAATCCAAAAGGGGGGTAATCCTTATATAACATTTATGTTTCAAAATTATTAAGTTAAAGTTAGTCAATGTTATATAAGTAGACTTAGCGAAAACGGAACCAAAACGAGTAGAATAACCTAAGCAAAATAGCAGACTGCCCTGTTCAGCCCAGGTTTGGTCGACCGACAGAAGCCAAAAATTGGTAGTAGGGCCTTCGATCGACCGGATTGAGGATTGCAAGAATTGCGACTTGGCAGAAGCACTTCGTTCGACCGGATTGCGGATCGCTGATCTCGCGACTCATTCGATCGACCCATCGGTCGACCGAACAGTGCGCATAACTCACAAAGAGCTAGCGGTCACTGGGCGGTCGATCGGTCGATCGACCGACATGAGACCAGACGGCGAAAATGGCTAGTTTTTCGATCGTTGAGCCGCCCGTTCCATTTCGTTTCTTCTTGGCTCTATAAATACCCAACCCTAAGCCTTCATAAGATACTTTTTGATCACTCTTACACTTCATTGAGCCATTCTTGATCAATTTTAAGCTTGATTGAGCGACAATTCTTGAAATCCCTAGTTTGATCTCTCATTCCTTGATATAGCCTTCAAAACTTCATCGATTCATCACCTTGAGGCATCAAGAGGACTAGGGAGTTTGGTGTGGAGCTAAGTAATTTATTGTTTGATTTATAGCTCCATTTATTGTTGTATTTTATTATATATTTCATTGTAATTGAACCTGTGTAAACCTAGATTGCTAGGTTTGATTGAGTTGGTGGTTGCATTGGTGTTAAGGCTTAAACCCACTGTTGTAAACGTAGTTTACTAGAATTAGTTGAGTTGTCCCTTAGGTTGAGGTGGAAGAGTGCTCTCGGTAAGAAGGCGGAGACTTTCGGGTGTGGAAGTGCCTTAGCTTGAGAGCGAGACTCTTCGGGTCAAAGTCCTCGTTGTAAGAGAAACAACATTAATCTAGTAAATCTACGTTTGGAAATCCTAAGCGGGGTGCTTAGGTAGTGGAGTAGTCATTGGGGCCGAACCACTATAAATCACTGTGTTAGCATTGATATTGGGTTTGTATTTATTGTTTTATCTTTTATCGCTTTCGCATTTAGTCATTCGTTCGTAAATTGCCTAAGTAATCTAAGAAACGAATAAAACCAGAATTAGGCAACAAATTTAATTAACATACTATTCACCCCCATCTAGTGTGGCCATTTCGTCCAACACTAGAAACGTGACCGATTGAGTAATCGGATACATGCATCACCAATGTATGTCCTCGCGTCAAAAGATCGAATGATGTCTTAGCCAAGTCATCGGGGTTCATAATCAATTGAGTAATAATTGAGTAATTGGGCGCATGCATCACCAATGCATGCCCTCATGTCAAAAGGTTGGAGAAAAGCCAAGGAATTGCTAAAAAAATGAAGCTCCTCAATCCTTTAATCCTAATCTTGATGAGGTAAGTGTGATGTCTTGGCAAGCATGGTGATATTCTTATGTGCTTTGACTTAATCTTTATCGAAACCAATTTGTGTGATTTTAAACTCATTTGAACCTTGCTCTTTGTGTGGATTGGTAGGCACTACTAGAAAAATGGGCATCAGCAACGGCCGCGCCGTTGCAATAGAGCCGTGATAAAAAGTCGCATTGCTGATAACTTAGCAACGGATCAGCAACGGCCGCTCGGGCCGTCGCTCAAAACATTATCAGCAACGGCCGCTCGGGCCGTCGCTAAAAATATTATCAGCAACGGTTTTGCCACAGACCCGGAGCCATTGCTGATAACATTAATAGCAACGGCCGCTGAGTCCGTAGCAACGCCGTTAGTAAAAGCCCGTCGCTAAGCCGTTGCTGATGATGTGTACCTAGAAACAGAAAAATTGAAAATTGAAAATTTCCATTGATACATTGATACATTATCTGATACATAACTCACACAGCCATACCCTCATACACACATCACAAACACACCAAGATATACATCAAAACAATTATATTTATATTGATAATTATCCACGATACTATAAAAACAATTCAAATGCAAAATTGAAGTATCAATATCCAAACAAAATAAGTTAAACAAGTTCAATATCTCAGTAACAAGTTCAATATCCAAACAAAAAATCTCACGATCACGATGGAGGATGGTCTGGATCATATGGCGGGGTCTGGAGTGCTTGAGTGTACACCGGCGTGGACTGACTCGAGGACGATGGATTAGATGATGCCGAAGAGATGCCTGCTTCGGGATGACCTAACATGTTGCGTAGCATAGATTGTATATCCGCCATCATCTGACTCTGGCGCTCCATCATCTCAGTTTGATGCGTGACCGTGTCCTCTAGAGTCCTTATTCTGCTACTATGATCATAACTGGATCTAGAGGTGGACGGCCGCTCACCAGCGACCGGAGGGGTCGATGCCCCAAGTGGCCCTAGTACGGCTCGCGCATGACCACTATCTGCGAAGCCATATACGCGGCCATGGTCCCAGCCACCTGCGGCCTCGACCCACGATGCTGCGTCAAAGTCCTCGGGGGTACCCCCGCGCTGCACCACCGTTTGGCTGTAGGTCTCCTACTCGAGTTTGATTTTTTGTTTAATATTTATCATAAAACTTAAATTATAAATATATAATGAATAATTTAAACAAATATATAATTACCATAATGTATGCAGCGCGGTTGTGGATGTACTCCCCCGTCCCATGTCCTCGACGGTGAGTCCGCTCAAACACCGCCATCGGGGAGGGTCGCTGGACAATCCCGTCATCCGACACCGTCGTCTACATTTACAAAACAAATACATTAATTAGTACACATAGTAACAAATAAAATATATAATTAAAAGATATACTTACCATACGGTTCGCGTGCACTGCAAATGCAACAGAGTCGCCGGTGTGACGCGCTGCTCCCCCGACATGCGATGTCTAGCCGCATTCCGAGAAACCTCCTGCCATCGATCCGTCGACCATATTCCCACGAGCTGGTCCCATATATCCGGAGTAATCCAACCGGGGCCGTATCCCCGAGTCTCCGCGATGTTAGTGGTCCCAGCTCGGGCCATCGCCTGGGACCGAGCCTGCCCCAGCTGCCCGTTGTACCTTGCCCGGGAAATAGCCTCCCAGGCAGCGTAAATGAAGAGCCTCTGGTCCTCGGCCCATGTATAGCGAGCCTGCAAAATAATAATATCAGTACCAATATTAATATATCATCATGCATGTAAAAAAAAAAATAATACGTGCCTCAAACTCGCGCCATAACATGTCGACGTGCTCGCTAGGCACGTGAGACCACGTAGGCCATGCCCCGTGCATGTATCGTCGAATAGTAGAAGAAATGCTCCTCGGCACTTCTTCTTGCTCTAACCTGCACAACAAAAATAAATTTTAATATTATATTATGATATAATGAATTTGTAATGATTCATAATTCATGATATATTACCGCTCCCCAATCACGCTAATCAATCTACGTGACTCTGTGGCTGGTGGAGTCTGCCACCTGTTCGGCCCGCGTGGCCGCCTGCGTCTGAATGTACTAGCCTTGACAGTATCATCCTCATGAGGATCAGCAACAGGAGGATCAGCAGCATGAGTAAGTGCTGGAGTCTCACCGATCGGAGACTCCGAAGCTCTCCTGCGTCGATAACCACGACCAGACATATCTGTCGAACAGACATATAATCAGATTATTGTATAAATAGTAGAGATATATTTAATAAAATATATACTTTACAATTATTCCTCATCATCTGAATAATAGTCTTCGAATTCTTCTTCTTCCTTCTCTTCTTCATCTTCTTCATCTCTAGCTTCCTCAATTTCATGATCGTCATCATCAGCATATTCAACTTCTAATTGAATTGACGTTGTGTCTGCATCCTCGAGTATTGGAATAATACGATCCACAGTAGGAGGATCATCTTCTTGATAGAAACCATGTGTCGTATCAGGTATCAGTTCATTTTCTCCTACTATCGGATCAATTTTTCCTCTACCTTCTGTCTTACAGACTACACGCCAATCTGATCTATCTTTATTTCGAGCCGGATACTTCGCATAATATACTATCATTGATTGTCCACAAGACGCGGCCTTTAAATTGAAGTTTTGCTTCCGATGACAATCATAAGTGACAGCTCCCTCAGTCCACAATGTTTTCAATTCATCTATCAAGGGTTTGAGAAATATGTCAATTTCTTTTCGCGGGCCCTTATGACTCGGAATAATCATCGAAAGATAAATAAATTCATCTTTCATACACATTAACGGTGGCAAATTATAAACTGTCAGCAGCACTGGCCAAACTGAATAAGGAGTTGCAGAATGTCCAAACGGATTAAAATCATCTGTGCACAATCCCAATCTGATATTTCTAGTATCCCTAGCAAATGAAGGATAACATGTATCCAAATGTTTCCATGCTTCACTGTCAGATGGATGAGTCATTACTGTATCATCACGACTTCTTGCATGCCAACTCATGTAGGGGGCTGTCTTTTCCGACATGAATAATCTTTGAAGCCTCGGTGTTAGTGGAAAATACCGAAGCACCTTAAACGGGATATTTTTCTGTCGGACCGATTTCTTCTCCTTGTAACGAGGGTGTTGACATACAGGGCATTTATCCAACTGCACATTTTCTTTATAATATAAAATGCAGTTATTTTGGCACGCGTGTATTTTTTCGTACCCAAGCCCCAATTTTCTCATTAGCTTTTTAGTCTTATAAAAAGTTGGCTCAAACTTGTTATCAGTAGGCAGCATTCCATTAATCAATCCAGCAATCCGATCATACGCAACTCCGCTGATATTACAATCGGCCTTGATGTTTAAGAGCTGTGTCATTGCTGAAAACCTAGTGTATTTAGGACAATTCTCATACAAAGGTTCATCGGCAGCGTTCAACATCTCGTAAAATTCTGCAGCTTCTTTATTCAGTAATTCAATCTCTACCGCAGCCCCTACTTCTGTGATATCAACCGCTGTAGTATCTGGTGGGACTGATGTCTGTAGAACTGGCCGATCAACATTATCATTCAGGTGAAATTGACCCCCAAGACTATCAAGTATCATAGTTCTATAGGGATTACATTGACTGGATGAAGAAGCACCAGCAGAGGAAGATTCACCATATGTCTGAACGACAGGATTGCTCGACGTCCCGACTTCGCGTGACTCCCCGTGACAAGTCCATAGAAAATATCTTGGTGCAAATCCTTTGGTATATAGATGCAGAGTGACAGTCTCCCGATCCAAAAATCGTCCATTTGAACAAATGCGGCATGAACATCGGATTTGATCACCCATGCTAACGAAATTCCGATTCGAATAGGCGAAATTTAGGAAGTACGTTACGCCTAATCGAAACTCATTCGTTAAAGCTCCACGATCAAGACGTCGGTACATCCAAATTCGATCAGCCGACATGATTCTGTCAATCAATGACAATTTCTTTGGTTAATGTCTTTAGGTGAGATTGTCCTATTCCATTCGGGATTTATGTTATTTGAACTGCACTTACGTTTTTATTTTAACTGTTAACTAATTATTCTAAATTTCGGCAGCATCTCCCTATAGTTCTCCGAATACGCATATCATCTGGGCGCGTATCGGAGAACAAGAGAGATGTTGCCGAAATTTAGAATAATTAGTTAACAGTTAAAATAAAAACGTAAGTGCAGTACAAATAACTATATTCCCAAATTGTCCAATCAGGGATAATTCAAGAATTGTACATCGTATAAAAGATCATCTACTTCTTTTACACGAACATACAATCCCCGAACGGATCTAAGGTTTTGCTAAATCATATCCGACTCGTCGATGCGTACGTGAAACATATGAACTCGTCGGATGCATGATTATTTTCTAAATGTTTCGAGACCGTTCGAGTCCATATTGGACGATTCCGATGCGCGTCCGAAGTGGACGATTCCGGCGCGCGTCCGAAGTGGACGATTCCAGCGCGCGTCCGAAGTGAACGATTCCGGCGCGCGTCCAAAGTGGACGATACCGGCGCGCGTCCGAAGTGGACGATTCCGGCGCGCGTCCGAAATTAATCTAAACCCTAATAATTATCTAACAAATTAAACAATTAATCTAAATAATTAATTAACAATTAATTAACAATTATAAAACAATTAATTAACAATTATAAAACAATTAATTAACAATTATAAAACAATAAAATATTATATATAAATTTATAAATTCCGGCGCCGGAGTACAGTGGCCGGACACACTGTTCGGCCACTGTACAAGGTCCGGCGGCGGCCATCGATCGGATTAATTCCCGCCGGCCGCAACGGGAAGAGACGGCCGGCCGACGAGGCATACCTGAACAAGTCGGCAGCAGCGGGAGGAGGAAGAGGCGTCGTCGGCGTCGGCAGCAGCGGCAACAACGGCGAGAGGCGAGAGCAGGAGCGGCGGTGGCAGCAGCGGGAGGAAGAAGGGTCGGGCGCGACTGGTGCCCTATATAAACTTATCAGCAACGGCTCACTCGCCCGTTAGAAAGCCGTTGCTGATAAGTTATCATCAGCAACGGCTCACTTGTCCATTAGAAAGCCGTTGGTGATAATTAAAATATCAGCAACGGCTCGCCTTTCCGTCAGAAAGCCGTTGCGGATAATTAAAATAATCCGCTATGGCTAGCGTGTCCGTTAGAACGCCGTTGCAGATACAAATATCTGCAACGGCTCGAGCGGCCGTAAGAACGCCGTTGCAAATAGCAACGGCTTGAGCGGCTGTTGCTGATAGCCGTTGCTGAAGACCTAATTTCTAGTAGTGAGGGTACGCTTGTACTTGTCAATTTTCTATTATTGATCAATTCAAACTATCAAGGCATGAAGACAAAAGATGATGATTGGGGGAGTTAGATTTTGACAAGAGTAATTTCTAATTTGGATTATGCTTCAGGATAAGCATGGTTTAAGTGTGGGAGAATTATGATGACGTGTCAAATTATCATGTTTAGTAGTATAATTTCATGATTTATCTTAGTTAAATGCTATTTTTTTCATGTCATCTAGCTTATTTTATATTTTTGTGGTAAAATTCAATTACGAATTTAATTATTTCTTGTAGGCGTCAATTTGGATCAATCCGGAAAAGTAAGGTGGTGCAAACCTAGTGTGAACACATTTGAATGAGGAATAAAAAATCTTCTGTATGATTCTCAACATTGATTACAAAAATTTAGAGAAATTTCAATAATATTTCCCGGATTCTCAATATTAATCGCAAATTTTCCAATTCTCCAAAGTAAAGGTGTGGACACATTTATGAAGGAAGAATCAAATCTCCACATTGTTCTCTAGCAAAATAAAACTCTACAACAAACCAAGATGTTCTCAAGCACACCTTCCAAGCTACACTTAGGAATTCAAACAATCAAGATGAAAAACAACTTTAGAGGAGCTAAAATGTAAAACAAACTTGAAGAGCTCCTTTCAACAACCTTCTAGACTTCCAACGCCTCAAGAAGATGAACAGTTTTGCCTTGAGAGGATTGAAGAATGAAGACCACCACTTGAGAGAGTAAGGATGAAGATTAGGGCTTGAAATCACTCTTTGTAGGCTTAAACACTTAGGGATTAACTCAATAAACACTTGGAATAATTTAGTGGTTGGAATCAAACCTATTTATGGAGGAGATGAAGGCATTAGGGCTTAACTAGCCATTCAACGGATCTAAATAGATCAGTTGACAAATTCGATCGATCACCAGCCAACCCTCGGGCGGCCGAGATTCGGCCGAATAGGTTTTGAAAATTTTCCAAAAGCCTTCTGGTCGATCCTCGAGCGACCATCGGTCGGCCGAGGTTCAGCCATATGCATATCAGTTTACTGAAATTGATTTTTATGCTAATTTTTTCAACCGACTTGGGTTTTTGAGTTTTGTCTTGGATTTTGACTTGGAAAACATTCGCGATAGGTTTGGTTAATATCCTAGGGATATATTACAATCAATTCTAAGCCTAAACCTAGGTTTCAACTCAATTACAACTTGATAGACTTAAGAGCCATTTTTACTCGATTCTTTGCGATTTTCCGAACGAACTTCGTAGGCTTATCGTTTTATCAGCTTGTACTCAAATCTCAGCAAATGAGTTAGTTTCATATTTGTTATCATTAAAATAGAGAGTGAGGCCTAGGTTGAACCCTTGGGCCAACAATCACACCCTTCTTGATGATGACAAACAATGCATGAAAACTAGGCAATTCAATGTTAATGATAGACACTCATTTGCAAGTTTATGTTTTTTTTTTTTGAAAAAAGATGCTTGTATCATAAGAATTGATGAATACAAGTTAGGAGGATGAAGAGGATATACAAGAGAAAAAAGAGGGAAAGGTGAGGATATTGTTGTGTAGTTGTAGGGAGTCCTAATTGTTTTGCATACTGTTATGAGATGTTTGTAGTGGTTTGCTTATGTGAACATTATTGGCACCTGGATATTTATATTTGGTTTATGCATGGTCATTCTCTTATTTCCGCATTGGTATGCATGTGTTGGTAGGCTTCGGAATATGGGCGTGTACCTTGGCCAATCACGTGATCCTGAGTTTGGGCGTGACACCATATGACACATGATGGAGTGTGGAATGATCGTGCTCACCAAGTGTTTAGTGAAATTCCAGACCCACATATGTATGACCTAATTTCTAAATTATGTTGCTAAACCTATATATTGGTAGGTGATATGTGTTGGTGTGTGTATGGTTGTTTTGGCCAAGTTTAAGGGCCAGAGACCCTACGGTTGTGTTGTTGTAAGGTTAAAGACTAAAAATGTGCAATCTATCTAGAATTCGTTTATAGACATATTTGAGACATGGTTTGGAGATCGCGGTGTTGTCCGATTGATGCGAAATCTTGGGAACATTTAGTAGATGGTATGTACAATCCCGATACCAAATTCCAACGAATTCTGAGCTGAGGTTGAAGGGTTTAGAAATTTTTAAAAAGGCATGACGAATCTACTATTTCTGCACTTGGCAATTTTTGTATTAAGTTTGTGTGTTTGGCACAACATTCTGAGGGCGAGTCATCATCCTACACCAACGAAACTTTGGGGAAAGGTGAGGACCAGTGTGCCTATTTCACTTGAGCGTGATTTCTATTTTCGCGTGCGATTTAGACTTTGTATGTTGCCTTGCGTAATAGCTTCTCCTATCAAACGAATCATTAAGATTTTTTATGTGAGTTTTTGGAATTTTGTGGTAGAGTATAATGAGGATCTTTAGGGTCGATTATGCCCCTTGTTTCTTATGAAAATGATGTGTTCCTATTGACGTAGTTTCCGTAAAATGAGATTTGATTTTCCTTACTCGGGTAACGTGAAAAGCTGAAAAAAAAAAATGTTTGGTTTTGGGGTACGTTATTGTGGTCGGTATGATGATGGATTTTACTTCGTTTAATCCTAGTATCTGGAGAAGCTTTCGGGGTCGGTTGAGTCGCTTTATTTTGAGTTGATTTCTGATTTGTTTGGACGCGATTGTTGAGCGTTTGCCTTGTCATCTTTACTTTTTTTCTCTTCTTGTTTAGGGATGTACCCACCTTAGGGTAGCCCTTGGTGTAGATGAGCATGATGCAGAAATTCCGAGTCGTCTTGGGATGTACCCACCTTAGTGCTTCGTCGATCATGTTTCTTGAAGTTTTGGATCGATTTACAATGCGATTTTTCTTTTCAGTGTTCGACCACGGTTGGCCTTGTTTGGAACAAATTTTGGGGTGACGAATACACCTCTTTTTCTTGGGTTGATTTTAGAATTTGTAAAATATGACTCAACTGTATTGTATTGATGTTTTGCCTCTTTTTATAGTTAGAGTGGTTGAAATTTGTGAAAGGAAAAAAAAATTTATGATGTGAGTAGATTTTCGGGAAAGGGGTATGACAATTGAATTCTATTTTTTGGTCTCGTTTTTGATCCCTCGTTCGGTCCGAGAGTTGAGGGTCGGATGTGGCCAGGTTTGCGTCGTTTAACTGCTAAAATTTTTGAGTTGAGGTGCTTGGGGCTTGGTGCGGATTGGGTATGATGCCAAGTGTTTGGTGTAATGTCTCATTCACTTGTATAAGCTAAAATCTCATCCTCTTGCCGATAGAATTCTATGTTTTGATTGTGGTTACGAATGGAGCCCAAGGGCAACCAATTTGGTGAACATTCGGGTTTGGAACTTCATCGTGAAGTGGTGTTTGTGTGGCTGGCCTTGTGGTCACACACGACTGTTATAGCCTTAGTTTCGATTGTTTTATCATCATATCCACTTAGGGACTTGGGTTGACTTGTGGGATGTGATGGTCAAGCCTTGTGTGGTCATTTCATCCAACCGAGGTAATGAAATAGGAACTTTCTTGACCTCAGGTGTGTCGTGCCTGTATTTATTGCAGGTGGAGGTAATGACGCTGGCCGACAATCTCGCGAGGACATTGCTTAGAATGGGCCAAGGCTGCTCCCGGAGATAACGGGTCTGTAATGGCATATCCTTCATGATAAGGAAGAACGTGGATGTTCTTGTATGGCCGGGTGGAGCCCCTGGGCGGAGCCATTTAGTCTGGCTCGAGTTAGGTTCAAGAGTATGGATGGGTGGAGCCCCGGGGCGGTGCCATCTAGTCTTGGCTCGATTTGGGTTATAGGGCACTGCTGGGTCTAATCCGATCGGGCTCAATAGTACTAGTCCAGTCCAACTAGCAAGGGAATTCGACACAAAGAGAAAGAGGGAGTGTGATGATGTGTCAAATTACCATGTTTAGTAGTATAATTTTATGATTTATCTTAGTTAAATGCTACTTATTTCATGTTATCTAGCTTATTTTATATTTTTGTGGTAAAATTCAATGACGAATTTAATTGTTTCTTGTAGGCGCCAATTTGGATCAATTCGGGAAAATAAGGTGGCACAAGCATAGTGTGAACACATTTGAGTGAGGAATCAAAAATCTTCCACATGATTCTCAACATTGATTACAAAAAATTGGAGAAATCTCAATAATATTTTCCGAATTCTCAATATTAATCTCAAACTTTCCAATTCTCCAAAGTAGATGTGTGGAAACATGTATGAAGGAAGAATCAAATTTCCACACTATGGAAGGGGCGACACATCTTTGGAAAATGACAACTTGAATATCTCTATTTTGAGGAAAGAGTGACCGGCCATTATTATGAAGAATGTGAGCATTATTTTGCTTCCTTGTAACTAAGCATTCCATTCTTAAGTTTCCTTGTTTAAGCCTTGAAGCTTTCCCTATAAAAGAGACCATTGTCTATGGCTTAAGGCATCTTCTTTTCTACCTTATCTCTAGTTTTAATTTTGTAGTTTAGACTCTTAGTTTTGGTGGAGAAAATTTTGTAGAAGACACGGCTTGGCGTCACCACTATGTGTGCCTAAGTCATCTTTTCTAGTTAAAGATAATTTCCAGGTTCGGTTGTTAAATTGTGAGGTTTCTTTTATTTAATTTCTGCACTTCTTCTTCCTCGCTAATCTTTAAGCATACTTTAGTTATCGTTATTTTATCGTCGAGTTGTTCTCAGGTTTTATAACGATAGTTGGTCTGTTACCAACTTTTAGATTGCTGTTTAATTTATTTTTTGAAGACTACACACGATTTCAACTTGATTTTCGATCCAAACAACTTGTGCTTCTTTGATAGTGGAGCTGTCATTGGGTCTTGGATCTCACATCTTGCTTTTTATCTAATTTATTTCATCATATTTAATGGCTGGGTTGTTCTCAGATTTTAGATCGTCGCCTTCCAGATATTGTTGTGAAAATCTGGAGCCAAGAGGCAAGTTGGTGTGAGTTGCTGTTCCATCCACCAAGATAACTTGTAAGATTGGTACGAGCGGTCAGATCTAGCTCAAATCATCTGGTTGAAAGAGTTGAAACTCATTTCAAACCCGTGATCAACCCGCAACCAGATTTGAGAACAAGCCCTTGACTAAAGTATTTTACATCGATTTTCTCTCTAATTTAATTTCTAATTTTTAATTTCTACACCTACGCGTAAAACTCCCCATTTTAATTCACAATCAATTCCGGTTTTATTGAATTAAAAACTCCCTACTCATCGTGGCTGTAAACTAAGAAAGTAGAACTTATTTTTGGTGTGTTCGATAAATCAAATTTTAGCGATGTTACCGAGGATTGGTGCTAAGCAATTTCTTTTCTCTCTTTCATCGGATTTGATTTTCAAAAAAAATCCTAACTGTGTAGGTCAAACTCTCAATTATAGCATAGGCCAAGGTTGTGGATTACCATATCTGACCCAACAGGTGAACTCTTCTACGACTTCGAAATCGAAAGAACCATCAGAAGCTTAAGGAAGGAGATACAATACCAAAAATATCAACTTGCAGCATCCACTTCTTCGCAAGCATCCGAGATGGCCAACAACGACCAAACTCAAAGGGAGATGGCTGGTGCACCGCTAAATCAACCTTCTTTATGCATTACCTATCAAACTTTAAAGGTATCATTCGAATTAAAGTCTGGATTAATTCATTTGTTACCTACTTTCCGCGGTCTAGAAAATGAAGATCCACATAAACACTGTTGGCCTAAGAATTTCTACCTTGGTCTTAATCTCGGTTTTGATGATAACAAACATGGAACTATTGTTTCATTGAGAAATACTTTCAGGTTCCAAGTCGGTTAACACACGACGTCAGCGATCGAAAAAATCGGAGAAATAAAAAAATCGACAAGGACGCTCGTCGACGCTCGGGATTCTTCGGGAAGATAGAGTTTAGGTTTAGAGTATCTAGCATATGTTGTAAATCCTCATGATTATGCAAAGAAATCCAAAAACCAATCCCAAACCGCAAAACACGAAAATTCAAAAAATTAGAAAATGTCTTAAAATTCACTAAGCCTGGGGAGCTCCTTGGAGGGCAATATAACCTAGACATTTTCTTGGCACTAAAAGTCTCGGTAATTGTTCCTTAGGTAAAAACTAGATAACAAGATATTTTTAAGAATTTTTTTGGAAGCCTTTAGCCTACCCATATTTGACCCGGAAGATTAGAAAATTTTCATTTTTCGGAAATTTGTACTAGACCCCAAAAGTTAAATTTTGATTCTTAAGGATTTTAATTTTTTAGATATTTCTATTGAATCCAAATGGAGGTTAATCCTTATATAACATTTATGTTATTAGCTTAAAGTTAATAAATGTTATATAAGTAGAATTAGCGAAGACAGAACCCAGAAACGAAGAAACAAGCAAAAAAATTAGCCAAACAAAGCAGTCTGCCCAGGCTCGGTCGATCGACTGGTCGATCGGCAGAAAGTGAAAATGGGCAGAAGGTATTTCGATCAACCGACCGATCAATCGACCGATGCCCAGAATGGGTAGAATGCCTTCGGTCGCTCGGTTGGTCGATCAACGATCGACCGACAAGCGATGGGGCATCGACAACGGGCAAAAAAATGCCCGTTGACGAGCCTTGAGTGTTGGGGGGTTATAAATACCCATCCCAAACTCATTCCAAGTCCACCATTGATGCTTCCAAACCTTAAAGTGTGATCCTAAGCATCTCTACAAGCTTTCATATATTGAGCCATCCTTGTAAGAATCCTAGTTTTGATCTCCACTCCTTGATTTAGCCTTCAAGCTTCATCGATTCATCATCTTGAGGCATCAAGAGGACTAGGGAGTTTATTTTGGAGCTAAGTATTTGTTGTTTGATTTATTGCTCCATTAGTTGTTGTATTTTATTGTTTATTTCATTGTATTTTCAAGTGTGTAAACCTAGGTTGCTAGGTTTGATTGAGTTGGTGGTTGCCTTGGTGTTGAGGCTTAAATCCACCATTGTAAACCTAGTTTACTAGGATTAGCTGAGTTGTTCTTAGGTTGAGGTGGGAGAATGCTCTCGGTAGGAAGGCGGGATACTCCCGGATGTGGAAGTGCCTCCGGTTTAAGAGCGGAGACTTTCTGATGTAAAGTCTTCATTGTAAGGAAACTAATTAATCTAGTTAAACTAGTTTGGAAATCCTAAGCAGGGTGCTTAGTTAGTGGAGTAGGCATTGGGGCCGAACCACTATAAATCATTGTGTTTGTGTTGCTTACTTTGTGTATCGATTACTTGACTTGCTTTATTCGCTTCCGCATTCATTTAGTAGTCGAATAGTGCATTAACACAATTAATCAAGAAAACGATTAAAACTAGAATTAAGTTTAAGATTAGCAAACACACTAGTCACCCCCCATCTAGTGTGGTCATTTCTCCAACATTTGACATCAGAGCAAGCCGTGGATTGAGATTTCACCATCTCGGCTAAATCTAGTCTCGATCCTAGAATGACACTAGAGGGTATATCGTTTGCACCACCTAGGTTTGATGAGATAAATTTTGGTGTTTGGAAGTGTAGGATGTATACTTTTCTTAAAATACAAAGTTTACATCTATGATGCATGCTAAAGAATGAATATGTTGAGCCCACCATTGACATAAATGATTGGACTCAAGAACAAGTTAAATTGTTTGAATTGAATGCTAAAACAACGCATCTCTTATATTTCTCTTTTTCAAATGATATACTTGAAAAGGTTATGCATTGTTATTCTGCATTTGATATTTGGGTCACATTAAATATGCTATATGATTATGCCAAAACCGAAGAGATTAGCACTTATGATGAAGGTGGTGATGACAATGGTCATCCCCCTTGTACTAACCTTGATTTTGATGCCCAAAGCACTTCTAGCCAAAGGTTTCTTGACAAAGGAAGCACCTTCATCAAAACCAAAGGAGCACAAGCAAGAATCTTTACAAAGGAAGCACAAAAGCAAGCAAGGTTTCTTGTTCTCTTGTAGGGGGAGCTACCACACATGGTTGAAGGAAAGTGATTTGTTGAAGTTGACCATGGATTTGAATGATAAATCCTCCCTTGGTTGCAACTTCAAGCTACCTTGATGCCTTAGGTAAAGTTGGCATCAATACTATTCTGGTATCATCTTCTAACTTGCATTGTTTTACCTTAGTTGAAGATTATGATACTATGCTTAATTCTAGTTGATTTTCGTGCTCTCGATATGTTTTATGAAATAATTTTTGATTTTGATTTCCCAGTCTTTTCGGAGACCTATGTAGCCTATAACAGGCTCATGCGACCTTGCGGTTTTAAATCGTAGGCTCATTGTGGCCTTTCGATTGTCAAACAATAGGAAGGGTTGGAGATCAAGTTTTCATCTTCATTACACTTGTGATCTCTAAAGTTCATTTTTGATATGACTTGATTTCATTTAAAACGGATTTTGAATGAAAACTTTGATGCTTACTTTGCTATCTAGAGTGATTAACTTGCTTGAAATAATTATGCCATTATGTTAGTAATGATTTCCTCATGCAAGTTAAATCTATGGTTAAATAGAAGGCTAATCAAAATAAAAAAGATTAGTTTGGCTAAATTTTCAAGTATGAGGTATGATTTTGATTTTCACAAAATCCTAGTATAATACCTCAACATTAACGCTTTATCGGTGTCTCTTTACTCATGATGGTTGACTACATGTTAAATCCTTTAATTCTCATGAGTAGGTAAACTTTAGTACTTAGGTAAATTTTATTAAATGAAACTTGCTCTAGGTTGATACTTAGTATTAAAGACCTCATTTTTAAGTCCAAACTAGTTAAACATGTTTAGAGATCTTATTATTCAAATATTTCATATTTTAAGATCTCTTTGATTCATTTTGATATCATGTTAACTCTTTTAAAATGAATCTTTACTATCTAGCATATGTTGAGATTTTTTAAATGAAACTTTGCATTGAACCTTTGCTATTTAGTTAGTTAGCTTGCTAGTTGGTATATGATTTCATTATGATACTAATGAAGTTTGCTTGCAAGTTGAGAAAGTTATAAATTTGGAAGGGTAAAGAAAATTGGGAATGAAAATAAAAATTGTGGAATTTCTCAAGAAATGAGGTATTAGTTTTTTTGGGGTAAAATTCTTGCATGCATAACACCTCAATCTTCATGATAAAATGATTTCTCTATGCTCATGAATGATTTTGCATGACAATTGATTTAAATCTCATGAGTAGATAAAATTTTGATACTTAGGCAATTTCATGTTATCTAGTTTAAATGAAATGTGCCATAGGTAGAATTTTATCTTAGAGACTTCACTTTAAGTTGAAACTTGATAAACATGTTTGAGTTTACTCATGATTTACATCCATGTGGTTAAAATTGAAAAATCATATGTAAATGGATAAAATGATAACTAGCTCACCTTAGGAGACTCAAAATTGAAAAAGTTTGACCTAAGTCAACAATTTGACTTAGAAATTTCTTTTTGAGCTCAAACTTCACAAACATGTTTAGATGTACTCATGTTAGGTGTTCATGTGTCTATGCTTGAAAAACCACGAGTATAGGTTAAAAATTGATACTTAGTAATTTCATGTTAACATGCTTGTCTTTGAATGAAATCATGCTAAGGTAATATTTTGACCAAATGATAGTATTTTCATTTCAAACTTGATAAACATGCTTTAAATGATTATATGTTGATATTTGGAAAGTTTGAACGAAAACTTAAAACTTTTGAAAAATAGATAATACTTACGACAATGCTACTAGATTTTAGTTATTTTTAGGAAAATGCAAAAAATTAATTTTTGGATGATTCTTGAAACTGCATGTTCACTAAAAAATCTAGTTTCTAGTATATGAATTGATATGAATTTTTGAAGTTGGATTTCAAAACTTTAAAGTACTTTAAAGTTCTTTCCAAATATTCATTTTTTTTATACTTTGATTTTTGGTCCAATCTTCGAATGAGACTTCAAGTATGATATCATAATTCTATTTTTGGTATCGTTCTCATCATTATTTGAGAAAAATTATTTCTAAAATTATTTTTGATACTTTGACGGATACGTGTAATATCGATACTTGAATTAGTACATGATTTCTAGTTTTAGATTATGTTTATCATTCTATGATATCATGTATTGATTAGTCTCACTTGTATGTATGTTTTCATCCCTTAAGCTGATATCTACGTGTTTTTCATGAAAACTAGTTTTTAGGTCCCGACTTTGACCATAGTTGACTTTTCTTGCCCTTTTTGAGTGATATCAAAAGGGGAAGAAAAATATAGGTAAAGGGGAAGAAAATATAGGAAAACCATGCATATAGATAGGGGGAGTATAAATATTTAGATATGCATGATGATAGGAGGAGAAATCCCATGTTTGATATCATCTATGCTTAATTGTATATATTTTCTTAAGGATTTTTGTCATCATCAAAAAGGGGGAGATTGTTGGCCTAAGATTTTTTATCTCGGTCTTAATCTCATTTTTGATGATAACATACATGAAACTAATGTTTCATTGAGAAATACTTTCAGGTTTCAAGTCGGTTAGCGCACGACGTCCGCAATAAGAAAAATCGAAGAAATTAGAGAAATCGGAAAGAACGCTCGTCGACGCTCGGGATTCTTAGGAAAGATAGAGTTTAGGTTTAGGGTATCTAGCATGTGTGGTAAATCCTCATGATGATACAAATAAATCCAAAAACTAATTCCGAACCCCAAAACACGAAAATCCGGAAAATTAGAAAAGACCCTAAAATTCACTAAGCCTAGGGAGCTCATTGGAGGGCTATATAACCTAGACATTTTCTTGGCACCAAAAGTCCGGGTAATTGTTCCTTAGGTAAAAACTAGATAACATGATATTTTAAAAGATTTTTTGGGAGCCTTTAGCTTACCCATATTTGACCCAGAAGATTAGAAAATTTTTATTTTTCATAAATTTGTACTAGACCCCAAAAGTTAGATTTTGATTCTTAAGGATTTTGATTTTTTAAATATTTTTATTGAATCCAAATGGGGATAATCCTTATATAACATTTATGTTTTAAAGTTATTAGCTTAAAATTAATAAATATTATATAAGTAGAGTTAGCGAAGACGGAACCTAGAAACAGACAAATAAGCAGAAAAATCATCCAAACCAAGCAGTCTGTCCAAGTTCGATCGATCGGTAGAAGGCATTTCGGTCAACCGTTCGATATCCAAAATGGGTAGAATGCCTTTGGTCGCTTGGTGGTCGGTCGACCGATGATCGATCGACAAACGATCGGGTGTCGGCATCGGGCCGAAAAATGCCCATTGACGAGCCTTTAGTGTTGGGGGGGTTATAAATACCCATCCCAAACTCATTCCAAGTCCACCATTGATGCTTCCAAATCTCAAAGTGTGATCCTAAGCATCTCTACAAGCTTTCATTGAGCCATCCTTGCAAGAACCCTAGTTTTGATCTTCACTCCTTGATTTAGCCTTCAAGCTGTTGCCGGAAGTATCCCACCTTCCTACCGAGAGCACTCTCCCACCTCAACCTAAGAACAACTCAACTAATCCTAGCAAACTAGGTTTACAATGGTGGTTTAAGCCTTAACACCAAGGCAACCACCAACTCAATCAAACCTACCAACCTAGTTTTACACACTTGAAAATATAATGAAATAAACAATAAAATACAACAACTAATGGAGCATCAATGGTTCTTGCAAGGATGGCTCAATGAAGGCTAGGGTTCTTGAAGGCTAAATCAAGGAGTGGAGATCAAAACTAGGGTTGTTGCAAGGATGGCTCAATGAAAACTTGTAGAGATGCTTAGGATCAAACTTTGAGGCTTGGAAGCATCAATGGTTAGCTTGGAATGAGTTTGGGATGGGTATTTATAATCCCCCAACACTCAAGGCTCGTCAACGAGCATATTTCTACCTATTGCTGATGCTTGATTGCTTGCTGGTCGATCGTCGGTCAACCGACTGAGCGACTGAAGGCATTTTGCCTATTCTGGGCATCGGTCGATCGACCAAAATGCCTTCACCTTCTGCCAGTCAACCAGTCGGTCGATTGAACCTAGGCAGACTGCTTGGTTAGGCTTGTTTTTTTGCTTGTTTGCTCGTTTCTGGGTTCCGTCTTCGCTAAGTCTACTTTTATAATATTTACTAACTTTAAGTCAATAACTTTAAAACATAAATGTTATATAAGGATTAACCCCTATTTGGATTCAATAAAAATATCTAAAAATTCAAAATCCTTAAGAATCAAAATCTATCTTTAGGGGTCTAGTACAATTTTCCCAAAAATAGAAATTTTATAATCTCCCGGGTCAAATATGGGTAGGCTAAAGTATTTCAAAAAATTCTTAAAAATATCTCGTTATCTAGTTTTTTACCTAAGGAACAATTACCGGCACTTTTGGTGCCAAGAAAATATCTAGGTTATATAGTCCTCCAAGGAGCTTCCTAGGCTTAGTGAATTTCAGGGCATTTACTAATTTTTTGAGTTTTTGTGTTTTGAGGTTGGGGTTTGGTTTTTGGATTTCTTTGCATCATCATGAGGATTTGCAATACATTCGAGACACCATAATCCTAAACTCTCCCAAAGAATCACGAGCGTCGACGAGCGTCCTTGCTGATTTCTCGAAGAACCCCCTCTATCTATATGCATGGTTTTTTTATATTTTCTTTCTTTTTTACCTAGATTTTGTAATATCCTAGATATTAATATTTTAATTGTGTGATTTGTCAGCCTAGCGGACTAGTTTAAATTGAAGCCGAGTCGAATCATGGTCCGGTGCGAGCTCGGGTAAGTAGGAATATGAGTTATGCAAATTTTGCTTGCGTAGATAAATTTAATTAATTTTATGTTGGGTATGCATAATTGTTTAATTATGTCGCATGTGGGTATGCATGTGTTGGATGTTTATGTGGAGCATGGGATCAGTGGCGGAGCCAGAAATCAAATTGGAGGGGGGCAGACTCTCAAATGTCATATAGTCTTTTTGAGCTACGATTCACTTCTTCAACTTCCGCATTTACTTCTTTGTTAGCCGAAGACGATGATCCACCTCCGGGCATATTTTTTTTAAAAAAAAATTCTCCATATCTAATAAATAAAAATTAATTGGAATCAAGCAATCAAGCAATTAAATAACAATCAAGAAACTAAATATAATTGAAATCAAACTAAACAATGTAATCAAACTAAGTAAATCAAGCAATTAAATCAAACTAAAATTAAGCAATGGAATTAAATATAAAAAAATACCGGGATTAAAAAATGAAATCAAAAAATGGAATTAATCAAACATCAATATAAAAAATTACTAGAATAAAAAATGAAATCAAACAGTGAAATCAATAGAATTAATCAAACAGTGAAATAAAAAAAAAATTAAAATTATCGGGATGCGGGAGACGCCGGACGTGAGACGCCGACTCCGAACTGGGCGGACATGGACGCTAGACGTCGGAGATCGGGAGATGTAGTCACGCAGGAGTGTGCAACCGTGCAAGAGTTGACGCCGACGATGGATTGGGCGAGTGGGCGGACGTCGGGACGCAGGACGGGCAGCCGACAGGAGATCCTTGAGTAGAGGGAAGGAGCACGCCGCCACACCGGAATGATCGCTTGCCGCCTGGTGTGGCTGGAGCACGCTGTCGAGTAGTGGCGTCGGGAGAGTAGGAGCGACAGATTGGTGGAGGTCGGAAGTTGGAGGTCAGCACAACAAAGAGGGAGAGGGGATTAGGTATCGGGAGGGGAATAAATTAATTTCAGGATAAAGGGATAATTTTTAAAATGGAGGGGGGTAAAATTGTAAAAAACATGTATATATAAGAGAAGAAAAAAAAATTGAATGGGGGTATTTGCCCCCCATCTCGACACTGTGGCTTCGCCCCTGCATGGGATTAATTTGGGTTTAATTAAGTTTAGTGGGTTAGCGGGTCGAGAAGTTAGTGGGTATGGATCTGGGTTGAGGCGGATGCGGGTTAAGAGAGATGGGAAGGGTTATAAATTGGGGGAAGGAGAGGAGCCGCCAGCCGCCCGTCCCTTCCTCTCTCTTGCAGTCGTCGAGCCAAACCAATCAGCCGCCGAAGCAATCCTCTTCTCTCTCTCTCTCTCTCTCTCTCTCTCTCTCTCTCTCTCTCTCTCTCTCTCTCTCTCCCTTCTTCTCCCTTGGAAGCCAAGCCGTTGGCTTGAGGAAGAGCCGTCGCCCCTCCTTGTCTTCTTCTTGGAGCCGTCGATTTGAGGAGGAGCCGCTGCCCCCTTTTCCCCCTTGGTGGAGCCGAGCCGCTTTCTTTGGGGCCGGATTTGGAGAATGCCGCTTGGAAGATCTTCTCCAATTCTTTTCCTAATCTAGGTGAGTGGTCTTACCCCTTCTTCTTCTCGGTTTTCCTTCGAATTCTTGAAGCCATTCTTGGAGGCTTGATTATTCTTGATTTATTTTCCGATGATCTCTCGAATTCTCATCGTTTCTTTTGTTTGTCGTGCTTAAGGAGGCCCTAAACCCTGCCCTTTGTGGCTCGGCAGCCCTAGGATGATCCTAGGGGTGCTCGGCCAAGGTGGAGGTGAGGATGCCCTCAAGGTGTTCGATGAAATGCCTAAGTGAGGGTTCTTGGTGTTCTTGAGATCCATGCTTTATATTGCTTATCAATTTGGGTTCCTATATGTCAAATCATGCCTTGTAATTAATACGTGATTTTTGGATAGAACTCATGCATTACAAAATTAGGATTTTGATAATGATGCCATGAGTGTTCTTGAGATGGGTTCTTGATCATGATGTTTGTTTCTTATTTAAAGATATTGTTGATGCTTGTTAGCCTTGTTTAATAAGTATGAAAATTGTGAGGTTTATCTCAAGATTAGTATTCTATTTTGATGATAATTAATGATCTAATTTCTGTAAATTTCGGATTTATTTTCATGCTATGCTGAAAATTTAATGTTGCTGGAAATTCATGCTAAATTGTCAAATTTGTGCTGATTTTAAAATCTCTGTTGTGATGTGAATAGGTTTCTGAATATAGTCATGTAACTTATTATTTTGACCAAAAAACATAGTTTGGAAACATAGGACACACTCTAGAGACCATATTCGGATTAGATACATCAGTATCGGGCATAACAGTAATCTAAAATAAAACCCTAAAACAAAACTCTAATCTTGGTGATTATAAATTTTAATTGCATAATTAAAATTGAGAAAGGGGTCAACATAATATGTTAAGAACCAACAAATAAAGTTATGCATGAAATAAAACCTCACGGGTTATGACATTACAGGTCTAGGAGTTGGGGTCGGGTATTGGAGTGTTGAGACGCTTCCCAATAAGGACACCCCTAAGACACCGTAAGAGAGACTTGACTTAGGTCATGTAACGTCATATCTTTATGAATGGCAGAGAGGCTCGTTGAGGAGCCGGATTGCGGTCTAGGCCCAAAAGGTTGGATGGCTAATTCCCAACCTGTGAAACAAGTTCGGATGGGCAAATCCTGATTGTTACTGCGTATCTTGTGGAACAAGCTCGGACGAGCAAATCTCGATTGTTCCCAAGATTCTATATTTAAAGGAATAAGTTCGGATGGGCGAATCCTGATTATTCCTACGTTATTTTTTTTGGAACATGTTCGGATGGGCAAATCCCGATTGTTCCGATTTGGCCTCGTGGAATAAGTTCGGATGGGCAAATTCAGATTATTCCTATGATATCTTAAATGGGCAAGTCCGGATGGACGATTTTCAATTGTTCCTATGCGTCTCGTGGAGCAAGTTCGGATGGGCCAATCCCAATTTCTCCCGAGTTTCTTTATATTAGGATAAGCTCAGAGGGCCATCTCGATTATCCTAGTATGTTTTATTGCCTTAGGGTATGGTAGGCTTAGGCCTGTTGATCTTCACCGTTTGGGTGTTGGTTGTCTTCGATAGGTGGTGGCCAGATGGCATGTTAGCTGATCACTCCCTTGTGACCTCTCCTACTTGAGTAAGGAGTTTTGCTTTATGCATCATATATGTGTTTGGTTTTTCGTGGGGGTTGGTAGAACCGCTCACTGAGTTCTTTCGAACTCACCCGTTGTCGTTCGTTTTTGTTTTGTAGAGCCTGACCAGTGAGGTGGGCTGGAGCACATGGCGCGGCTGGAGGGTAGAAGAGCTACAAAATAATAAATATGTTAACTAATCTTATCGCCTAATTCTGGTGTTAATATTTTCTTGATTAGTTAGTCTAAGCACGATATTAATAGCAAGCGGAAGCAATAAATATGAAGCAATTAACACAAAACAATATATCAATGCTAACACAATTATTTATAGTGGTTCGGCCTCAATGCCTACTCCACTTAGGATTTCCAAACTAGTTTTACTAGATTATATTGTTTCCCTTACGAAGATGACTTTACACCAGAAAGTCTCCGCTCTCAAACCGAAGGCACATCCATACCTGGAAGTATCCTGCTTTCCTACCGAGAGCACTCTCCCACCTCAACCTAAGAATAACTCAACTAATCCTAGTAAACTAACTTTACAATGGTGGATTTAAGCCTTAACACCAAGGCAACCACCAACTCAATCAACCTAGCACTCTAGGTTTACACAAATGATATACAATGAAAATAAACCACAAAATATACAAACAATGGAGCAAATAAATAATACAACAAATACTTAGCTCCAAAGAAAACTCCCTAGTCCTCTTGATGCCTTAAGATGATGAATGGATGAAGCTTGTAGGCTAAATCAAGGAGTGGAGATCAAAACTAGGGTTCTTGCAAGGATGGCTCAATGAAAGCTTGTAGAGATGCTTAGGATCACACTTTGAGGCTTGGAAGCATCAATGGTTAGCTTGGAATGACTTTGGGATGGATATTTATAACCCTCCAACACTCAAGGCTCGTCAACGGGCATATTTCTACCTGTTGCCGACGCCTAGTTGCTTGCCAGTCCATCGTCGGTTGACCGACCGAGCGACCGCCAAGCAATCGAAGGCATTCTGCCCATTTTGGGCATTGATTGATCGACCGGTAGGTCGATCGAAATGCCTTCACATTCTACCGGTCGACCAGTCGGTTGATTGAACCTGGGTAGGCTGCTTGGTTAGGCTGGTTTTTCTGCTTGTTTGCTCGTTTCTGGATTCTGTCTTCGCTAAGTCTACTTTTATAATATTTATTAACTTTAAGTCAATAACTTTAAAACATAAATATTATATAAGGATTACCCCCATTTGGATTCAATAAAAATATCTAAAAAATTAAAATTTTATAATCTCCCGGGTCAAATATGTGGAGGCTAAGGGTTCAAAAAATCCTTAAAAATATTTCGTTATCTAGTTTTTTACCTAAGGAACAATTACCGGTACTTTTGGTGCTAAGAAAATGTCTAAGTCATATAGCCCTCCAAGGAACTCCCTAGGCTTAGTGAATTTCATGGTCTTTTCTAATTTTCTGAATTTTCATGTTTTGATGTTTAGGTTTGGTTTTTGGATTTCTTTGCATCATCATGAGGATTTACAATACATTCTAGATACCATAAACCTAAACTCTATCTTCCCGAAGAATCCCGAGCGTCGACGAACGTCCTTGCCGATTTCTCCAATTTTTTTGATCGCGAACGTCGTGCGCTAACCGACTTCGAACCTGAAAGTATTTCTCAATGAAACATTAGTACCATATTTGATATAATCAAAACCGAGATTAAGACCAAGGTAGAAAACCTTAGGCCAACAAACAGAACACAAGAGTAATTACTTTGAGGAGCGGGAAAGAGATCGTTGAATCCAACCAAAATATGCGTGATGGGCCACTTGAGGAAAACCTAAAAAGGGAATTTTCGATCGACCAACCGCAACCCGAAAAATCCAGGTCAATCGAAACTGAAAATTTTGTTATAAAACCTCCATTTCCTGACAGGTTTAATAAATCTAAGTAGGAAAAAGAAGAGAAGGGGATCCTTGAGACCTTTCGAAAGGTCAAAATTAACATACCCCTTCGCGATGCGATAAAGCAAATCCTGCACTACTTAAAATTCCTCAAGCAATTATGTTGCAACGAAAAAAGATGGGATTGACCAACAAGGTAAGTGTGGGGGAGAATGTTTCGGCCGTCCTTCAAAGGAAATTTTCCCCCAAATGTAAGGTCCAAGGTATGTTTTCAATTTCATGCAATATAGGAAGTTTTGGCATAAATAGAGCTATGTTTGATTTGGGTGCTTTCATAAATGTCATGCCTTGGTCAATTTACTCATCTTTAAATGTTGGTCCTTTGAAAAAGACAAGGGTGACGATCCAACTTGCGGACCTATCAATTGTACATCCGAAAGGGTTGCTAGATCGAGAACGTCCTAGTTCAAGTCAATAAACTAATTTTCCTGCAGATTTTTTCGTGCTTGACATAGAGGAGGATGAAACCTCCAACTCGGCAGAAATTCTGTTGGGAAGATCGTTCCTCAGCACAACACGAACCAAAATTGACGTACACAACGACAAACTCACATTGGAGTTCGATGGTGAGAATATTGAATTCAATGTTTATGACGCCATGAAAAATCCTAGTGAAGAGCCCTGTGTCTATGCTATGGATATTGTCAACCCCTTGAATTTTTGTGAAACCAATGATGAACTCGAATTTTTATCTTATGAAGATTCAAATCTAGAGGATTTTGGAGAATTTGAAGACGAGTCGCATGACGAAAATTCTGAAATTAAATTGAAAATGTTAATTATGCAATTTTAGAAGCGCCAAACACTCACAGTAAGCTTCTACCATCTATTGTGCAGGCACCGAAATTGGAATTGAGGCCGCTACCTAGGCATGTAAAGTATCCAACTGAAGTTACGTGAAATATGACAATACTGTCTAGCCTAGGACAATAAATAAGGGTGCTCTTGGGAGACAACCCAATGTAGGCTTTCACTTGTCTTATAGATAACTTTGCATGCCACCTTTTATAACTCCTTTTATAACTTTGCATGCCACCTTTTGCTCATTGAACATTTCTAGCTCACTCTTGAAATCGTTTAAGTTTTGATGTTTTGATAAGTATGAGTTGATCTATAAGAGGATATTGACATTTAAAGTGTTGTTTTTACCTCTCCACACGATGTTCGTCGGGGACTTAATCTCCAAGTTGAACAAAGTTTCGTGCATGCTAAATTAATTGTCAAGTGCATTTTGAAATTTTCACCTATCCTTGCCTTAATACCATTCATGCCTCTATTTTTTTAGACAAAGAATTGAGGATGCTTCACAAAGAAAATATTAAAAAAAAAAAGAGAAAAGGAAAAAAAAGAAAAAATGTAATAAATTTACTCCGCTAATCACTTAAAAGAAAGTGATCATGAGTAGAGCTAGTAGCCACCTAGATGTTGGCTTAAGGTTTTCAACCTTGGTCTTAATCTCGGTTTTGATGATAACAAACATGGAACTAATATTTCATTGAAATATCTTTCAGGTTTCATATCGGTTAGCGCTCGACGTCCCCGATCAGAAGAATCAACGAAATCGAAGAAATCGGCAAGGACGCTCATCGTCACTCGGGATTCTTCGAGAAGTTAGAGTTTAGGTTTAGGGTGTCTAGATATGTTGTAAATCCTCATCATGATGCATAAG